>CM069915.1:43510944-43843444 GCA_036172215.1 Camellia granthamiana
AGCTAAGCATTGGTCTCCAAGGGTAAGCCATCTTGCCCTCTTTTGTAGCACTTTCTTGCACCATTCTTCTAGCCTATTTTATTACTGTTTTGGGATCCGACCCTAACTGAAACTAGGCTTATTTTGAGCTATTCTTCATGTTTGTTCAAGGGCTCAACCCTGTTTGAGCCCCCCATTTGGTACTTGCTTCAATACCTCTTTGTATGCCATTATTTTGCATGATATTTCTAGCCTATGTGTGATCTGTTTTTGAGCATGATTTAAACTGTGAGTTGGATTATTTTGAGCCCCTCTACAACATTGTAGAAGGGCTCAACACTGTTGGGGGCCTCCATGTTGTACTTACCATTATACCCCTCTTTGGCCCCCATTTTTGCATGCTTTTTTAGGCTTATCTAGCTTCTGTTTTCGGCCATCATCAGAACTGAAAATGGCCATATTTTGACCTTCTTGGAATGTCTCATTAAGGGTCTTTGGCTGTTTGGTGATTTCTTTGTATACCTCATGTTATAGCCTCTTGTTGGCCTATTTCTTGCATGGTATTTTTAACATGTTTGCATACTGATTTGAGGCATGTCATCTACTGTAAATGTTCATATTTTTAGGCCCTCCTTCAGTGTTGTAGAAGGGTCTTTTGCCATTGGGATTTTCATGTATCACTTGCTTCATTGCTTCCCTTGCGGAGCCATTTTTGTATGCCATTTTTGCCCTACTTGTGATTGCTGTTTGGCCATGTTTTGTACTGTAAAAATGTGATTTTTGGGGCTGCCTTGCTTCTGCTTTTTCATATCATGTTCAAATTATGCATGTATTGTATAGCTACAAGTCATTTCGGGTGCCTAATTTCGCATTTCGGGATCATTTCATGCATTGGGTTCGTTTTATCGGGTTTCGGGGGCTGTTTTGCCCCTCATTTCACCACTGATTTTGCATGTTGCATATCATATACCATGTCTTTGCCATGTCTCATTAGAGTGGCATTTCGGTGCCTGAGGGTCCGTTCTCGGTTTGCGTGCCCGCGGGCACGTACTTCGAGGTGTCTTGTTTTCATCTAATGGCCTCCTATGTGAGTGTGGCTGAGGCTCTCTCATGTTGGTGTAAGCCCATTATTGCATTGTGTATGCCATTTCATCCGTAGCATTGTGTATGCCCGGTTGTGTATTACCTCGTATAGCGTGTATGCCATTCCATGACATTGTGTATGTTAGGATTGCATATTAGCTGCATTTCACGCATATCATGCATATTGCATCGTGTCGGGGATAGGAGTTAGCCCGGGCACGGGAAACGAGGTGCGTTCCGTACTCCGAGTGACGGAGCGTGTCTCAATTCCCAAGTCACCGACACTCCGGATTATCCGTGATGGAGTTAGGTTTTGTTGTAGCATTCATATGCATTCATCCTATATTGAGTTGTGCAATTCGGCTCCTCGGCCATCATGCATCGATATGCGTGATTGGTGGCACGAGGATCGAGGCATGCATATATCTGTGAAATACATTGCTATGCCCCTTTCCTGCTCTCTGTTGCAGCATATCAAGAATCAGCGGTCTTCCAAAGCTTGGCGCGCTTTTCGAGAAACATTGCGAAACAGAGGCTAATTGGGGCATTCCAGTGGATTTCCGCGCAAGGCAGCCCAAACATACATCGTTCATCAGAAGCAAGGCAACCCCTGGCTTGCATGCCATTTTTATTATTTTCTTAGTTAATTTGTTAATTAATTAGGAATTAGTACATTATTTGGACTGTAATATTCTTTTATTCGGGACTGTATATTCTTTTGGACCCTCTGCGCGAGGGCAAAATTGTAATAAGTGTGGGTGAGTGTGATGTATGTCTTCCAACCCCACGTCTTTCTTCCCTTTTATTTACCCGCTTATGATGGTTAGATTAGGGCATATTTCAATTAGCATATAGTATGACAGCATGTTTGCATCATTCATCTGTTTTGCATGCACCGGGCTCGGCGCATCATACTAACTGCATCTGTATTTCAATTCCAAGTTGAATACGTGTTAGTTGTAGCATTCCATATGCCATGTTTAGAATAGCCGAGCCTGCTATAGTTGCATTCTGCATGTGTCGCATTAGGCATTTCTGTATACTTAGGATCATACATGATTTCTAATGTAGTTTCTGTTTTGGCTTGGAGTACTCGGTGAGTTTTTATGCTTTAGCATCCTTGCATGCGTGTAAGTGTTGCCATGAATAGCATGCTTGCCATGAGGCTATTTGCTTATGTGATATAACTGCCTGAATGCCTGTGGGTGGAGATTGTGTTACTTGAATTGGGACAATTCATCAAATGTTTGTTTTAAGCCCACTAGATAGTGGCAAAACCATTGTTATCTAAGCCCACCTGAGGGTGGCAAAATCTGCATTTTAAGCCTACCCTGCGGGTAGCAAACTATCTTTCAAAAACAAACATGAAATGTTTTATTCCAATTCAGGCGACTCAGTCTATACTTGTATGCTGTGCGCATCACATAGTAACCTAGGCTAATAACCGGAATAAGAACACACGAAGGTTTTCAAAATAAGATATCATGATTAGTAGAGGCCGGTCTTTGACCGGGCGAGCGGGGGTGCTCACGAAGTGACCTTCCCCAATCGTACCCAAGTTCCCGAGCCGAGGCAACTTTGGTAATGACGGACACGTGGCCTTTGGCACCGAGTCAGGGTTTCCTAAATTTCCCCATAAAAAATATTTAGGTGGCGACTCTGTATCTGGCAAAGCAGTCCATGTTTGACACTTCTTTCAAAAAATCTGTTTTCAAAACGATTTGCCGGATTTGGACTCTTTGGTTCAAGATTAAGAACCGTGACATTTGAGTCCTTCGAACTGTAGTAGACCCAATATCGAACCAGAACGCGGGGGGGGGGGGGGGGGGGAGGGGACTCGCACTCCTCGCCCCGGGATGCGTTCGGGGACGTCTACAATGTAATAGACTGGTTTTTCAATTCTATCTATGTCTTGGATAAGTAGGGCTCCAATAGACCGAGGAGTAGAGGTCAGGTACAGTAGCAGAGGTTTTTTAGGCTATGGGGCAATCATTATAAGTGGTGAGGTAAGTATTTTCTTCACCGTATCAAATGCCCATTGGTGTTCTTGCAACCATTCAAACTTGTGATTCCCTTTCAGCAGTGTCCCAAAGGAAAAGGTTATCTCAGCAAGGGTTGGAATAAACCTCCTGAGGTATGACACCTTGCCTAGGAATTTCATCAAAGCCTTTTGAGAATGTAGCGGCGGCATCTCCATGATTGACTTGACCTTATCCCCATCTACTTCAATCCCCCGTTGGTGTACAAGGAAGCCAAGGAACGTGCCAGCGGTAACTCCAAAGGCACACTTGAGAGGGTTCATCTTGAGGCAGAATTAGCGCAGCGTTGAAAAACCTTTTCTAAGTCGCAGAAGTGGCGGTTTGCCTTAGTAGACTTGACCACCAGATTATCTACATATACTTCCACTTCATGATGCAACATATCGTGGAACATTGCAGTCATAGCCCATTGGGTATGTTACCTCCGCGTTTTTCAAACCGAAGGGCATCACTGTATAGAAAAACTTTCCCAAGGGTGTCCTGAAAGCCGTCTTTTCTACATCTTCTGCTGCCATTTTGATCTAGTTATAACCACTGAACCCATCCATGAAGGAGAACATCTGATGGCCCGTAGTTGAATCGACAAGTGTATCAACATAGGGCAATGGAAACTCATCTTTTGGGCAGGCCTTATTCAGGTCGCGAAAGTCTACGTAGACCCTGATCTGACCGTTCTTCTTATGCACAGGAACAATATTTGCTAGCCAAGTTGGGTACTATATAGGCTCAATGAACTTGGCCCTCTGCAACTTTTCTACCTCTGCTTTAATCTTTGCTTCAAGATCAGGGTGATACTTTCGAGCGTGCTGCTCGATCAGTTTAGAATCGGGAAAAGTGTCCAAATGGTGAGTGACGAAGGATGGGTCAAGACCAGGCATCTCATCATATGTCCAAGCGAAGACATCACTGTATTGCTTTAGTAATGCTATCAATTCTGCCTTAGTTGCTGGAGCCATTATAGCACTGACAAACACCGGCTTGCTCTGCCCAGGTAAGTCACTAAAATTGACCTCAGCGAGTACCTCTTGCTGGGGTTTAGGCCTATTCTTGCATGCATTCAGGGACGGGATCAGGCGTCTCCACCAATCCTTCTTGGGACTCACTTCCGTTACATTTATTTGTCTTGGGGCCATCCTCTCAGGGTATGAAGTCTGGCCCCCAACACCGTCATAGGTAGTAAACTGTCTTACCGCCCTCGTGCACCTTGACAATCTTGGGCGGAGGACTTGTGGATTTGCCCCTTTTTCCGTCCACTGCTTTCTGGAGCAGCCTCTGCATCTCGAATGTCTTCCCACTTTGGCAATTTTACCCCTGCAATTTTACCAGTCCTTGGAGCTTTATCCGTGGACAACTCAGTAAAGAAAACTGCATTCGAGTAGTGTGCCTCTTCCACTCCGAATGGCTTTCAAACGCGTTTGTGGTAACTATGTGCTTTCCCCAACTTTGCCTTCACACATTAGTGATAGCTGGACGGGATAGCCTCATATCGGTGCATCCAGGCTCTGCCAAGTATCATGTGGTAGTTTGTATTTGCTTCAATCACATGGAATTTGGTCGCGGAACGAATCTCGTCAACTACTAAGTCCACCACAACATGGCCCATAGTGACCTTTTTCTCACCACCAAAACCGGTTACAATAATGGGTTGGCGAACCATTCTAGACTCTGGGATGCCAGCCTTTGCAAAGGTGTCAGAGGTAATGATGTTTATGGACGCCCTACCATCGAGGAAAGCACGCTTGAACTCCACATCAATGATATAAGTTGTGACAAAAAGAGGCCAGTTATGGGGAAATGGGTATGCTCTATCCACCTCTGAAAAGGTAATGGCCCCATAATCTTCCTGGATGCGCCGAGGCACATATTCCTTGGCCTTAGCAACTTTAGCGTGGTGCACTTCAGAGATATTGATGAGAGCCTTTGTTGCTTCCATCTTGACGGCTTGGCTCAGCCCCAATTGGTCAAAGAAAGTGCGAAACTTAACAAAATTTTGCAAGGCTTGAGCATGAGTATCCTCTGCGAATTTTGTCTCTGCAAGTGCTGTTTTAGGGAGTTAGCCAATTTTAATTTCTTCTAACTTATCATAGTAGGACGCCATGTGCACTTGATCGCGCACAGGCCCAAGGTAACTGATCATGTGTACATTTTTTTCCATTCTCCTTGTGATTAGGATAAGGGTCTTTTCGTACGTCAACGATTACTGGCATCTTTGAACTTCAGCTCATTCACGTCAACCTTCTTTTTTAAGATATTTTTTAACGTCCAACAGTCCCTAGTAGGGTGTCTGGTGGTTCTGTGATAGACATAATAATCTAGGCTTTCTTTATCCTTCTTGGTTGGAGTAACCTTAACCAGCGGTAAAGTAAGTTCACCATCAGCCACCCATTCTTTAACCAAGGCCTTAACATTCTCAAGGCTGCAAAGATATGGATTCCTGTCTTCATAACTCTTCCTCTTTCGAGAGGACGAAGCCTCTACTTGCGAGTGGCTCGGTCCTGTGGAGGTTACCGCAGAAACTCTACTACTACGGGAGTAGCGGTGGCTATCATGAGATCTGTGTAAAGGATCAGTGGTACTAAGATTCCTAGCTGCCTCAATCAAGGCTGAAAAGGTAGGCAGATTATGGTTCACCAAGAAAATCTTGTAGTCGCGTATGGCACCTTTCACACATATGCCTAACTAAGTGAGCTTCATCCACTGGTTCATGACAGTCAATTGCCTTGTCTTGGAACCGCTTAACATAGTCTAGTATAGATTCTCCTTTTTTTGGACGTCTCGCCCAAGTATGAGGGTTGTAACTTTCTCCTAGACTTGGAAGAACTTCGTGTGGAACTTGTTTACCATATCCTCCCAACTCTTGATCGAGTTGGGAGCCAAGTTCACATACTAACTGTAAGCTCTTTCAGTAAGTGATTTGCAGAACTCTCAAAGGCGCAGAGAGTGGTCACTGCCATGGACACCAAGAGTTTCAATAAACCTGGCCACGTTTTCTCTAGCATTGCCTTGTTTTCCATCAAACTTAATAAACTTGAGCACCGTATACCCAGTTGGGTAGGGCATGGCCAATATCTCTTGGGAGTATGGAGGCTTCACATCTGGGGCCTGGGAGAGATGGCAGTTGCTTCTTGTTGTGCTCTTGTTCGAGCATAGCTTGTACATCGGCTAGAGTAACAAAGTGAGTGAGTTGGAATGGTCCAATCTGCTCCTGGGTAGCTGAACCGGCAGCTGTACCATTCGCTTGAGGTACCACCAGAGGCACTTGGATCTGACCCCAAACCTCAGGGAACAAGTTAGGTATTGGGTTTGGAACTGCTACAGGTGGGGATGCGTGCACTGGAGCTGGTTTAGAAACCATGGCCATAATAGCCTCAATGAGAGTTTGCAAAGCTGGCAGGATCTCCTTTTGCGTATCCTAGAGCGACTGAACTGCCTCAACCACGACACTGTGGTCATGGTCTTCCGTATACGGTACTCCGCCATTGGAAGAGAATTGCTGCCGTGGGAGTTGCTAAACTTCATCTTCTGCCATTTTTTCCAGCGAAGTGTGTAAGCCACTGCAGGTATGAACCATCAACAAAGCAGCCTCCCCAGCGGAGTCGCTAGAAATGTAGGGGGGTTCAAGATTTGAGGGGTTATTAGAGAGGCAAAACTATGCTAATGGTCCACTGATAATGGAAATGACTTGAGAATGAACAACATCAACTATCTGGGAATTGGAGAATGTGTAGTTGGGTGAGGGTGAAGCAAGTGGCTCAAGAAGAAGTATATGGCAGTACCAAATTGGGCAGCATCTCTCCCAAATCCCCAAAATTCCTTCTCTGAATCTTGGGAAATGGGTCATATTTATAGGCTTTTCCTTGGTGCCAAGAAGACACCAAGTGGCCAAATAGAGAAAAGACATGTGTCCTAGAGGATCACATGGAACATTCTACCTTGAGCCACCAGGCTGAAGGTGCCACGTGTCACTTTGCATGTACTGTGTACTATTTGTTTGCCTCCGCAACTACCTTTTCTGAGCCTCGACAAGTGTAGTTGCGACGGGAGTGTTTGGCGCAGCAACTCTCTTTTGAGCCTTAGCAAGTGCAATTGTGGCGGGAGTGCTTGCCTCTGCACTTGCCTTTTCAGCTTAAACCTCAGCAAGTGCACTTGCAGCGGTGAACCTCGACGCCACACTTGCCTTCTCAGTTCTACTTGGCCAGTACATGCATTCTCAGGACTCCATTAGTCTACTATCGACTATGTTCGTGCTCACCTCAGCAAAACCTCCACTCTTAGCCACCCAACCACAAATTTCCCCAGCTTCCCAGGGCAAAGGCCACAACCAAGCCTACTATCAGCCATGTTGTGCCTTAATACCAAGCCCGATGGGGCTTCCTTAGTCCTGCCTGTGCGACTAATGTAGGTCCATGACCTAGGTAATGGAAAAAGAGTCCCTTATGTTTGAGCTACCCTGCTCCCATCTTCGCGGGATTGCCACGGTAAACTGGTATTTCTGGGCCTGCTATCAGCGCCAAGTTAATAAACTATGGGGCCTGCTATCAGCCCTAGGCTAGTAATGCCTTGGCACCTGCTATCGGCACCAAACATTAGCCTCTACTTGCAGAGGGAAACCTCTCTCAAAGGCTGCTATCACCTTGGTAGGGTATTCCCTCTGCAACTTAGTTGCTGCGGTAGTAGTTGTTGCGGTTGTCGTTTCCTGTGGCAAGTTCAAACGGCATGACCGAAGATATTAGAGATGACGGCGCCGACAGAATGCCTCCGCAACTTAGGCGCTGCAAGTATTGCCTCAGCGACTTACTTGCCTCGGTCTTCTCTTTTCTTCGGCAACTCCAGATGATCGTGACACCGACATTACTTGGAATGACGGCGGCACCGACGATACCTAGACTGGCGGCGCTGAGACAAAGTGCCTCAGCAACTCTGCTGCTGCACATGTTCCCTCGGCAACTTCCAATGGTGGCAGAATCGAAGTTAATAGGAATGGCGGCGCTGAGACAAAGTGCCTCAACAAGTCTGCCGATGCACATGTTCCCTCGGCAACTTTACTGCTACAGGCGTTGCCTCTACAACTTGACTTGGGCATTTTTCCTCGCTGAGTCCATCTAGAGCCTTGGTGGGTCGGACCTGCCTCGGCTCACTTGTTGGCCCACTTTTCTTGGGCTTTGGCCCACGCTCCTCTCTTATCCCTGGTCACCTTCTCAGGGCGATCTTAGTGCTTAAGTCCATACTTAGTTTAGGGTTCAATTTCTGACCCTCTACAATAGGTTAAAAAGCCAATAAGATAAAATATCACATCCAAATCATAAATCATTTTATTTTTTCTCTCACAAAAGTCAAAAAACCGATCCTAAGTGAAACTTTTTAACCCAAGCTAAAATAACCAAAAAACTAAAAATTCAAAAAGCCAACCCACATCCTAAACCAACCTTAAGTTTTTTTTTTTTTTTCTTTTTTCATTGTTCTTTACATTTCTTCCTTATCTCCTCTTAACTGTTATAGTTAAAAATTTTCATAACACACGCATTGCACGTGCACAGCCCTAGTCAACATAATTTATCGTCACATCCATATGTGTACATTGCAAATTTTATTCCTCATAAAAAATTATATGTTTGTGTAAAGAGAAAATCAAGGAAGTTTTTAACAACTCCCTTAATAAGTTATCAGAGATTTTTCGTACCTTAATAAGTGGTCGTGATTTTGATTATTCATGTCTCTTGATGTGGTCTTATTTTCCTAGTAATTGTTTAGTATCGATTTCTCTAACTCTAAGAATTTAATTTATATATACTTGTGATTTATGTGGTGTATTGGATTTTTATTGTAATTATTGTTTAGTTACAGTTCAACACATTGTAATAAATAAAATAAAAATTTGTCTCAATAGAACAATATTTTATGACTGATTATCATGTTAATTGTTTATTCAAGCTATTGATATGATATGTAAAACAAAAGTTGTATTTGAATTTTAAATTTGAGAAGAAAAAAGAAAAGGGAAGGGAGGTTTAGAGAAAATACACCTAGTCTCATAAGTTTGATATATTTACATTATTTATCTCTATTTACAAATCATTTGCATTAGTTCTGGTTATTTTAATATTATTAATAAATTAATATAATTATGTCAAATTTGTAGGACTTATTGTAGTTAACTTGTCCTAAAACAAATAAATAAATAAAAGGATTTTTTTTTTTCCACCTAGAATGCATTATTTGCTATGTTTTTAGAGTGTGCTATCCTTTTAAAATTTAATGATATAGTAGTTTATTAAAATATTTAAAATAAGAGTAAAGCTTTGTAGCTCGAATTTTTTGAGCCTTGAATAGCCCGAATTTTTCTCTCCTCTCCATCTCTCTCGCAGACCCACCCTTCGGCCTCCTCTTCTTCCTCCAGATTTGTTTTTTCAGAACAAAATCCATGTATAAATCAACAACTCTCCAAAACAAAGATAGAAATTGAAGAAAGAAATAAAAAAAATCAGAGAAAAGAAAGATAGAAATTGAAGAAACCAAATCCTCTCGCACAGTTTCTAACACCAAGGCAACCATGGTTTCCTCACCATCTACTCTCCATGGCTTCCTCACCATGGCTTCAAGTTCAGGTAGGCAATGAATCTGGATGATTTATGTTGTTTGTTAGTGTTAATTGAATAACCCATGTTGGGTTTGCTTCAATTTCGTGGTGGATTTGGTAGTTTTTAGAGAGAGAAAGTAGAGGAAGAAGAAGAGGAAGCTGAAGAAAGCTTCAATTTTATGATGGGTTTGATAATTTTTAGAGAGAGAAAGTGGGTTTGCTTCAATTTTGTGGTGTGTTTGGTAGTTTTTAGACAGAGAAAGTAGAGGAAGAAGAAGAGGAATGAGGTTTTGGTTAGGAGGTTCTCTGTTTGTTAGATATTGGTTCTCAAATGTTTGAGACAGAAAAGAAAGGAGGAAGGAAGAAGAAAAAGGGGAAAAGAAAAAAAAAACAAAATAAAACAAAACAAAAACGACGTTGTTTTTTCCTACTTGAGCCATTCGGGGCAACTACATTTGAGCTACCTGGCAAAACTCTTAAAATAATTCTTTCTCTCGTATTTTTTCTAATAATCAGTCAATTATTTATTTTACACATTATTGTATATTAAAAATGAATCTAATGAAAGTGAGTTTATTTACCATATTTTTATCACATTAGACCCCACAAGCAAAAGCAACATGAGATGCTCTATATAATGTTACAGCTAATAAATGTCTTATTAAAAAATATATAATTAATAGTTTCTTAAAGGATTGTAGATCAGGATCGAGATTGCTTGTTATAATTAAGTCATACTTTATCAAGTTGGTGACTTATGATAAAAGAATGTTATGAAGAACAACATTATTGCTACATAATAATAATAATAATAACAAATTGTTACTTTAATCACTACTGGTTTTACTGGTATGCTCAAATCTTGGTGGGAAAAATATTTAACTGAATCTCAAAAAGACTCCATCATTTATGCTAACCAAACTGATGATCAAGGATTACCTATATTTGATGAAAATTTAGGATGTTGCCAACCTGATGGTATTAACCAATTAATTTATACAATCATTCGACATTTTATTGGTACACCAACTAATATATATTCCCGCATCCATGATCAACTTAGTAATCTTACTTGTCCAACCTTAAGTGATTTTAGATGGTATAAAGATGTTTTTACCTCTCGAGTTATGTTACGGGAAGACTGTACTAAATCATTCTGGAAAGAAAAATTCATTAATGGATTACCTAGTTTATTTGCTCACAAAATCCGAGATGTTCTTAGTCAACCTAATGGTGTTATTGAATATGATAATTTAACATATGGTGATATAATAGGCACTATTCAAAAAGAAGGTTTAAAAATGTGTATTGATTTAAAACTTAGTCAAAAAGCTTCTAAAGATAAACATAAGGCTAAATATGAATTAGGCAATTTTTGTGAACAATATGGATTACCTCCAGTTGCACCCTCTCGTAGGAAATCACATAAATATTCAAAACATAGAAATTATAAATCTAAGTATTATAATAAATATAAGAAGCCTTATTCACCTTCTAAATCTAATGACAAATTTTATACTAAACCTAAAAAGAAATATCATAAAAATAAATCACATCCAAAATCTAATAAAGACATTACCTGTTATAATTGTGGTCAAAAAGGTCATTATGCTAATAAATGCAAAGAAAAACAAAAACTCAAAGATAGAGTTAGTCAACTCCAAATTAATGAAGAATCCAAAATTCAATTATTTGAAATCTTACAATTAAATCAATCTGATAATGATTCCTCTTCTGTTCCTCCTTCTACATCCAGTTCCCCTTCTGATAATGATCAATCTGATTCTGATAACCAACATAATCAAATTACTTTAGGATGTACAGATGTTTGTTGTAAACCTGTTAAACAGGTCTCTGTTCTAACCAAACATACTCAAGAAGAATCTGCTTTAATCGATTTAATTAGTAAATTGGATGATCCTCAATTAAAACAACAATATATTGATAAATTAAGAAATGTATTACTTCAAAAAGATACTAAACCTACGTTTAATAAACCTATTATTAGTTTATCTAAAACTTTAGAAAAATTTAAAAATAAAACTAAAGACGTTACACTTCAAGATTTACAATCTGAAATAAATCAAATTAAACAAACTATCCGAGAACTCCAAAACAAAGATAATAAATTAGAAAATGAAATCATTAATATTAAACTTAAACAAAACTTAAATGATTTTCAACCTAATCCAAAATCACCCCAGAAATCTGACACCCATTCTGATTCTGAATCTGATCACACAAATCCTGATAAACTTATTTTTGATAATAGATCCCAAGCTACTAACCTTGAAGATAAAAGATTAAATTTACTTAATAAAATTTTTATGCAAAAATGGTATTCACGAATTAAAATCATAGTTGAAGACTTTGAATTAGATTTGGTTGCATTAATTGATACTGGTGCGGATTTAAATTGTATTCAAGAAGGATTACTTCCTACTAAATATTATCACAAATGTCAAGAGAAATTAACCTCTGCTAATGGTAGTAAAATGCATATTAAATATAAATTACCTAAAGTACATGTTTGCCAAAATAATGTTTGTTTTAAAACCACATTTGTTTTAGTTAAAAATATGACTGATCGAATAATTTTAGGAACACCCTTCATTTTATTATTATATCCATTCACCACTTCCACTGAAGGAATTACTACTCATGTTTTAGGACATCCTGTCACATTTAAATTCTTATTTCCACCTGAACCATTAGAATTAAATCAATTACAAGATTGTTCTATTACTCATACTATTAATCGATTAACTCGACATATTAATTTTCTCAAAGACGAAATTAATTACAAAAGAATTGATCAACAATTAACTGATCCTGTTCTTATCTCTCAAATTAATGATTTTAAATTAAAACTTGAAACCACTGTTTGCTCATCTTTACCTACTGCATTTTGGCATAGGAAAAAGCATGTAGTTACATTACCATATATTAAAGGTTTTAATGAAAAACAAATTCCTACTAAATCCCGACCTATTCAAATGAATCATGACTTATTAGAAATGTGTAAAAAAGAAATTAATGAATTATTAAAAAATCGAATAATTAGTCCAAGTAAATCACCATGGTCTTGTCCTGCTTTTTATGTTAATAAAAATGCTGAATTAGAACGAGGTGTTCCTCGCCTAGTTATTAATTATAAACCATTAAATGCTGTTCTTGAATGGATTCGCTATCCTATTCCTAATAAAAAAGATTTAATTAAAAGACTTAATCAAGCTGTTATTTTTAGTAAATTTGATTTGAAAAGTGGTTTTTGGCAAATCCAAATTCACCCTAAAGATAGATATAAAACTGCATTTAATACCCCTTTTGGGCAATATGAATGGAATGTTATGCCATTTGGTTTAAAAAATGCTCCTAGTGAATTTCAACACATAATGAATGACATATTTAATCCCTTTAGTCATTTTTCTATTGTTTACATTGATGACATATTAATTTTTTCTAACTCACTAAGTGCACATTGGAAACATTTAACTGCATTCTTTTATACAATTAAAAGTCATGGTCTCGTCATATCTGCTCCTAAAATTAAACTATTTCAAACTAAAGTTAGATTTTTAGGATATGATATTCATCATAATACTATTCTTCCTATTAGTCGCTCTATTGAATTTGCGTCTAAGTTTCCTGATGAAATTCTTGATAAAACTCAATTACAACGGTTCCTAGGTTCCCTCAATTACATTGCTGACTTCTATCAAGACCTTAGGAAAATCTGTCAACCTCTGTTTGATCGGTTAAAAGATAATCCTCCTCCTTGGTCTTCTGCTCATACTGCTGTTGTTCAACAGGTCAAACAATATGTTAAGTCCCTTCCTTGTCTTGGCATTCCTACTGAGAACTCATACAAAATTATTCAAACTGATGCTTCTGATATTGGTTATGGTGGCATTCTTCTTCAGAAAGTCACTCCTCACTCACCTGAACAAATTGTTCGTTATCATTCTGGTGTCTGGAATAAAGCCCAATTAAATTATAGTACTATTAAAAAAGAAATTTTATCTACTGTTTTATGTATTCAAAAATTTCAAGATGATATTCTCAATCAAAAATTTTTACTTCGCGTTGATTGTAAATCTGCTAAATATGTTTTAGAAAAAGATGTTCAAAATCTTGCCAGCAAACAAATCTTTGCTCGTTGGCAATCTATTTTAAGTATTTTTGATTTTGACATTACTTACATACCTGGTTGTCAAAATTCCCTTCCTGATTTTCTTACCCGGGAATTTTTACAGGGGGGTAAGGGATGAGTGCTACTCCACATATTTCCTATGTTAAAACCCAAATTACCCATTACCAAACCCTGATCAAACAAGTTAACCGCCGTATTAATCGCCTTAAATCAGCCAGACCAACCACTAAAAGAGCCCAGTACATCAATCACCATCAGTTACAAGCTCGCCGTGTTTTACGCCACAATTGCTACAATGATTTACATTATTACCAGAATTATTTAGATCTTCTTTCTGGTTGCTAATCCTTGTTTCTTATTCAACAGATGTCTCGCCCAAGGCCTCCTTCAAAGGCTTTGGTTCCCTCTTCCAGTAAACCAAATCAACTCATAGTTCCTCCTCCTTTGGAGTCAATCAGACCATCCCAATCCATTGATTTGATTAACCGTTATCATAACCTTGGTTCTATTCACCGTCCTGATTATTCATCTGCATTGGCTAATGATCCTTTTGCCTCAAGCCAATCAGTTTCAGTTACTCCACTCCCAATTAACCAAGTTCGACCCTCTCGAACTGAGTACACCCGGTCACATGTTACCAATCTGTTCTACAAAGAACCTAGTCACTCTAGAAGTCACACAATTAATGAAATTGCTCAATTTCATTTTGGCTCTGGATGTCATTTCATTTCTTCACCTCCAGAGAAAAACCTTTCTTATTACAAAGACATTTTGCTCAATCATCATTCCATCTTAATTAAGCCAATTCAGGATCGAGTATATGCTTACAAGATCCTATACCATTCACTTTACATTCACAACATTGTCTCTCTTGCAGAATGGGGCAATCCTAATCTGCTCCGAGATCTTCCTGGTCATTCTATTCAATATAATTACCATGATTATGTCGATGCCTGGTTCAAATTGTTCTTATACCAGAATGAGTCATTTAGTCACTCTTGGTTCATTTCTTTTGATCAAAAATTCAAATCCGAGTTCCCAACTTGGTTTGTGCGATGGTGGACCCATTATGGCGCCATTTCAGATATTCTCCCCGGTTCACTCAATGAATCCATTGCCTATTTTGCTGCTGTTTACCCATTTTCTGCTCATCAAAAACAATTTCCTATTTTGCTCACTTTTATGTCCAAATACAAAATTCCATGGATATTCAAATGGCACTATGGGATTGATGATAATATAATTATTCGCCAACATTCAGTCAAATGGTGGGCTAAATTCAATGTGCCCCGCATTATTGAAATTGTTTATGAAGAATTTCCTCCTGATTCTTGTGCTCCAACTCCTGCAATAGTCAAAGCCCAGCAGATTCCAACTGCTTCAATCAGCCCAGGAAGTCAGCCCAGTCTTCCTCCAGTCAATCTTGGAAGCCCCTCATCTAGTGGCTCCAAGCCCAAATCATCTACATTCAAATCCAAGGGAAAGTCCAAAGTTCCAGTGATTCCGGACCAGCCCAAGGATCATTCCAAGCCCAAGTCAAAATCCAAATCAAAGGATAAGCCCATTTTACCTCCTACTCAGCCCATTGTTCAACCTGGATCCACCAGTGATCAGCTGCTCCAGATGGCCCGTCTCCTGGTAGATCAAGCCCAAGCCCATTTCAAGAATGAGCAAGCTCCTGCACCGGCCCAATCATCCAGTTCAGAAGAAAGTTCAGCCAATTCAGATAGTTCAGAAGGATCAACTAATCAGCCCGATCAACCTGAGTTTCAAGATGCTCAGGACCCATTTGCATAAAAATCAACATAGGATTCTTTATAAATGCAAAATTGACTTCAATCAATACTCTCTTGAGAAAAGCTGTCAATTTGTATTTATTCTGATTCCTTTATTCACATGCGGCATAGTTCGCCCACTCAACTTTTGTTAAAGCTGCTAACTGTTCAATCAATCAGCCGAAAGCAACCGACAGCTCTGCTCAGTCTTCAATGCTGCCAGCTGCTTTCATCATTCAGCCAGTTCACATGCTGCATAGTTAATTGCTTTCATCATTCAGCCAGTTCACATGTTGCATAGTTAATTTATTTTCTATATAATTGTAATCAGTTGTAGCCACTCGGCAGATTCCAATTTCCTTCAACCTTTAGTTTGTAAGAAAAAGAGTGCCCTGCTGAGTGAGATTTACCTTAGTCTGTTCCCCTATTCAGGATCCTTGCAGATTACAATTACAATTGTAAGTGCAAGTTATTTTCTGCCTCTTAAATGAATTTTCAATAATTTTATATTTTGGTTTATGCATTATTCCAAGTCTGTGTTTAAATTAGTTCATTCTTGATTTCGTAATCCATCTCTCTTCATGTATGTGCTGCTTCCGCGTTCTTGGTATCAGAGCCTTATCAGACTGCCGATCCTCTCACTCTCCGAGTACCGGTAAAGAGAGGCTCTCCTGCGGCAGGTGCGGGTGCGGTCAAGTGCTAGTGCCCGTATGCTTTGGTAGGTACGCGATGCTGCCGTCCGCCCCTAAAAAGGCCTGGCATCGTGGGATTAGGGGCGATCAAGCATAAGCACCTTGTGTAGTTCCCCCTCGAGCGTTGTTTTCGCAAGAGTCCCCTTTTGGTTATTATTATTATTATTATTATTATTTTACTGTATTGGCTGGTGATTTTGAATCAAAACTTGGGATTAAGCAATATCAACGTCAATATCAACCTACTGAGAATTGCCACGTTCCCTTCAAATCCCATGTTATTATGAGTTAAATAACATCTAATCAATAACAAAAATGTTAATGTCTCGCATGTAATCCCACACCCATGTGAGACATCTGGTAAAAACTTTAATAAAATTTTTAAAGTCTCTAGCATTACTCAATTAATAACTCATTTATCATTCATGTTATGAGAAATTGAGTGGTTAAATTACACTATTACACTATGCATGTGTAAATAAATAATAAAATGGATTAAATTACATTGTTACACTATGCATGCGTAAATAAATAATAAAATAAATACATGCACAACAAGCAGCATACAAAAGTTAGGTAAACGGTCCATCAAAAAATTAATTATGAAAAGCAAACATAATTTTGTAGAGAAAATGTATTTAGGATAATGTGATAATAATTTTTTCCTAATTATAAAGACAAAAGAAGCAAAATAAGCGATATTATGTGTGGAAATTTTATTTAAAATTTCTATCTACCATTACTACAAACTTTATTTTGATCTTGCAAATGGAGCCAAATGGAAATTGGTTTAATACAGTGAATCATACATCTATAATTCATTTCCTTTTCTATTTTTAAATTTTTACCTAAATTTATGATTTACACATAATGAAGTTGTGGGAAAAAATGTTAGAAGATGTAGTACTAGAAGCTATTCATTATTATAGTTTTCCATTTAAAGTGGTGTTTGATAATTGGTTTTTTAGTAAGTTTTTTTTTTAGTCTTTTCAATCTTGCTTTTTGGTGAGGCTGTCTCAATGTGATTTAGATTATTCTTTCAAAAATTTATTGTTCATTTCAATAAAATCCAGTGGTGGCTTCAAAAAATTTTATTCTACATAGTCATCCAAATAAATTTTCAAAAATTTTCAACTTAATGAAATTTTTTTCCCCTTAATTTCACAAAATCTAACCTTTGTAAGTGAAATTGAAATCCTAATTCCATGACATCCATGAAAGGGGCAATTGTGAAAGCTCGGACTGATGTGATGGGTTTCAATTTGTTAAAAAGATTATTGCAAAGTATAAAATTTGTATGGAAGAGAGTTACAAAGCAAGTGCAATAAACAAAGCCATTGGGGCAACAAACAAACCAATGATAATGAATACACAAAACAAAATTTGAAAGAATTTTATATTAAGTTTGTGGGGTCAACCGACCCATTCTGTATAAGGTGGCGCTGCCTCTAAATGAATTAAAAAATATATATATATTTTTTTTATATCTTTGATGTTTGTAGAGATGTAAGCTTAAGAGAAAACTTCATCACTAAAAAAAAAAATTAAAAATCATCATACTCTTATTCACTGTATTTTGATTTTTTTTTTCTTTTTAATTCATTTAATTTTGATGAGTATCACAAGTATGAATACAACCAAACAATACCTAAATCTAACTTGTTGGGCTCAACTATGACTTTCACTTGCATCCAATTAAAGTCATGTTGGCATCATACTTTAAAGATGTCAAATTAAACACAATTGCTTTGCTTACCACAACCAAAAAATGAAAAAAAAAATGAAAAAGAAAAGGAATATTCACAAATCAAATCAACCCCACAGCCCATAGCATATTACCGAGTTTGATATTCACTAATCATGAAATTTCCAACAAATAGATAGAATGGTATATTTACATAGAAAAATGATTTGTGGCACTAAAACTGTTGGCACTAATGGCACTAATTTCCTGTTTTGGTAACTTTATTTTTTTTTTTTTTTCTTTACCTGATATAGAAATTAGTGCCATTAGTGCTCAACAAATTAGTGCCACAAATCAAAGCCCCTTTACATATTTTCCTTTCTTTTTATGATCTTGTTCCTTTTTAACAAGTATTTCTAGGGTATAAAAAATAGATAAAAATGAAAAAGAAAAAGAAATATTTTTTATTAAAATCAAAACATTTTTTTATGAATTTTAGAACTCTATAACATTTTTCCTTATTTTTAACATTTTTTATCTTGATTTTTGTCTTCTTAATGTCTCAAGGCAATCATTAGTATTTTCTTTATACTTTTTGCTAATGTTAAAATTGCAATATAATTGTCATTACTCTTGTCTTGTTAAAAAACAAAAAGAGTCAAGAAAAAAAAAATGTTTGAAATTTCTATTTTTTGAACTCCACTTGATCCTTGAATTTCACCATCCCATGGTCTAAAAGAACGAATTTCACAATGATTTGGTCCATTTGGAAATAGGATTTAAAATTCTGTCCTCATTAATAACAACAATTAAACCATGAAAAACCCATCTAAATTCACGACAACAAACTACACTTTTGGCGACTAAAAAAAATTTAGTCGCCAAAAGTTATGGAATTGGCGACCAAAAATTATATTAGTCCGTAAAAGTACAATATTTAGCTACTAAATTTTTTTTAGTTGGGGTATATTAATTATTGGTGACTAAAAAAAAATTAGTTGCTAAAAATGCCACAATTGGCAAGTAAAAATTTTTTTGGTCGCTATATAGTTAGTTTTGGCTACTAAAATTATTTAGTTGCCGAATGAAAAATAAAAATTTACTTTTTATCTTTTGGTCACCAAAAATTTATTTTTAACGACTAAAAAAGATTTTAGTCATTGTATAGTTAGTTTTGGTTACTAAAATTATTTAGTCGCTAAATAAAAAACAAAAATTTACTTTTTATCTTTGGCGACCAAAAGTTTTGTCACCAAAAATTTATTTTCAGTGACTACAAAATTGTTTAGTCACCAAAGAACTAAAATATTTGGAGGGAGACATTTCAAATTTTGGAGGGATTTATAAAATTAATTGGCGACTAAAATGTTTAGTCGTGAATTTTGTAAAATGACCAATGTATATATATTTTGCACATACATATATGTATTCACACATATAGATACATATTCAGGATTGCTCTTGATGGCAGTTATGGGCTGATGTTACCAGCTATGCTTCACATTACACACCAATTCCTCCTGTCTCTCTGTAACGCCCCGACCCTTCACACGTCATCGATATTGTCCGCTTTGGGCCACGCTTGCACGGATTTGTTCTTCCCAGTGGGTCACCTATTCCAGAACTACTCCAGCCTAAGCACGCTTAACTGTGGAGTTCTGTTAGGGATTTCACCACCCGGGAAAAGGCCTCAATGCTATATAAGGGTCCATGTTTTTACTTTTATAACCCAGGAACTCCCCCTCCATTCCCGATGTGAGATACCAGGGCCTTATAATCCACCCCCCATAAGGCTGCACGTCCCCGTGCAGTAGCCTGTCAGCTCGCAAGCCCGCCTATATGCACCGAGAGACGCCAGGGGCCCACACTCGGTACTCCGGAGAGTCGGCTTTGATACCATTTGTAACGCCCCGACCCTTCACACGTCATCGATATTGTCCGTTTTGGGCCACGCCCGCACGGATTTGTTCTTCCCAATGGGTCACCCATCCCAGAACTACTCCAGCCTAAGCACGCTTAACTATGGAGTTCTGTTAGGGATTACACCACCCGGGAAAAGGCCTCGATGCTATATAAGGGTCCAGATTTTTACTTTTATAGCCCAGGAATTCCCCCTCCATTCCCGATGTGAGACTCCAGGGCCTTACACTCTCTCTGTCTCTCTCTCTCTCTCTTTCTCTATTGATTCTGCTAAACACATTTATGCGCAACTATATATATTTGTCTCTATATTTATGTACATAGAACAGAGACGTCTACTCAACTGTCCATATATACTTATTCAAATCGAAAACCTAGATCCTATTTTGTGATTTTGAAAATAGGGTAATCACTGGCCTGATTTTGAAAATAGGTTTGGAGGAACTCAAATCCAATATGGGAGTGATGCAGGGATCATTGAAGTTGGCCTCGTGTCTGGTATGAGCAGGTTCATATCATGGACATACAAATTGATGTTTTCTTTAATTTGTTTTTGTCTTATTGATGTTGTAAATGTTAATGTTGATATTGCTACAAGAGTTTGGGCATTCGTTGAGTAGAAGGTTAAATTTTATCAAATGGTATTAGCTAGCTGTGGGCATCGGGCTACAACAATATGCCGTTTGGTGCAAGATTGACAAAACAATACGAGTAATGCTAGGGATCATGAAAAAAATATCATGAAAATGATTATGAAAGATCTTCCACCGTTAGATTATACATACAATAAAACACCACATATTAATTAAAGGATGACGATTCTTCATGAAATATTTCATGATATTTTTTTCATGATCCCTAGTATTATTCGAATAGTACATATATCAATTATAATCTAAATCCATTATCAATAATACCCATTTCATTATCAACTATCCAAAAAATACTCTTGTTGACTGAGAGGCCTACAGTATAGAATGTATATGTATAGGTTATAGGTTGCATTGATAATATAATTTAGAAATTAATGAAAAATATTCAATTTGTACATTTTAAAAAAATTAATGAATAAAGCTTTTGGCGACTAAATATTTGGTAGCCAAAAAATAAAAAGGAAACTTATTGGTGACTAAACAGTTAGTAGCCAAAAAAAAATGAAAGTTTTTGACAACCAAAAAAAAAAAAAAAGTAGCTAAAAAGGAGCACCATGATTTTGCCACTTTTAGTCGCTAAAACAAAAAAACACATTTATTGAAAACTTTGGGCTACTAAATTTTTAGTCGACAATTGGCGACTTTCGACGACTAAACAAAAACTCTTTGGCGACGAAAAATGACTTTTGGCGACTAAAAAATTAGTCACCAAAAGTGTAATTTGTTGTAGTGTACGAACTTTTGGCGACTAATTTTTAGTCACTAATTGAAGACTTTCAGTGACTAAATAATTTTTAGTTGCCAATTGAGAACTTTTGGCAACAAAAAATTAGTCGCCCATTGAAGACTTTCAGCGACTAAAAATTTTTTAGTTGCCAATACCTTTCCCGACAATCATCCACCAACAAACCTGGTGAGCAAAAAGTTTAGTCGGCAAAACATTTTAGCGACTAAAAGATGACTTTTGGCAACTAAAAATTTAGTCGCCAAAAATATAATTTGTTGTAGTGATGCAGCCCTTTTTATTTTTAAGATCTTTATTTTTCTCCCTTTCCTTAATAATAAAAAACGATTGAGAGAGAGACTGGAAAAGTTTTGGAAAAAAAGGGGAGAAAACTTAAAATATTGATCCACTAAAAACAAGAAAAACTAAAAAAGTTGATTTTTTTTTTTTATTTGAAAAAAATTAGATCCTTCTAAACTAGGAAAGTCTAAAAAAATACATAAAATTTATAAAAATTACTAAATACAAAAATATTTTTTTTAAAAAAATATCATTTTATTAGATGTGACAAAATAAATAATTTAACATTAAAAAAAGGGAATTTTTTTTAGGGTCCCTAGTATTAAGATTTTATAGCATAAATGACATTTAATATTTTTATAATGTCTAAGGTCCCTCAACATCGATTCAAAGAAAATTCGATCTAGAGAATTTCTCTAGATTTCTCAGAGAAATTCTCCCCGGAGAAATTTTGGGAATTTCACTGGCCTTCACTCTCTAGAGAAATTATGGACTTCTCAAAGAATTTCTCTCTAGAGAAATTCTGGGAATTTCTTCCTAAAGAATTTCTTCCCAGAGAAAGAACCTTAGCATTAACAAGAGAAAGAACCTTAAACTAGTTACTAATTTTTCAAAAAACAAAAAAAATTCAAAAAACAAGTTCTAAAAAATGAACCAAATATCGCAAGATGGTAATACTAGAGAAATATTTTCATAATGGCTAAGGTCCCTCAATATTTTTCTAGATAAATTTTGATCTAGAAAAATTACGTGCATAGAATTTCTTTGTGTTCAAACCAGAGAAAATTGAAATTTCTTTGAGTTCAAATCAAAGAAATCCAGAGAAAATTAAATTTTTTTTGGGTTTGTTCACAAATTTCTCTGTGTTTGTTCACAATTTTAAATCAAAGAAAATTGTAGTACAAATTTCTCTGTGTTTGCTCAAAATTTAAAACCAGAGAAAATTGATTCCAGTGTATCCACATATCTGCACCAAACAAATCCTGCACCAAAAAGAAACCCCTTCATCAGTTCTTGAAAATCATCTAGTATAAAATCTGATATATGAATCATATATATAGACATTGTTACCCAAGTAAATCAAGGAGTGATCTAAAAAAATTATTTTAATCAAATCGGAGAAATTTTAGCTCCAATTTCTCTGTAAATCTCTTTCTCTCTTTCTCTCTCTACTGTTGCAATGTAATGCAAATCCTTTAAGCTTCATTCTCACTCCTCACTTTTACACACACACACACACACACACACACACACACAAGACAAAGCAATTCTCTCTCAGATTTCTCTTCTCTTTCTCTCTCTCTTGATTTCAGTGTTTATCTCTGTAATCTCTGTGTCTCTTTTCATTCTTCCAATTCCAGTTTTCATATCTCAATCTCTCTCTATCTATATATATCTTTATTATCGTCATCGTGTGATTGAAATTTCAATGCTATGTACAAACCACTGCGATTGAATATCAGTATCATTTGAAAGCTAATTCTGAACCTAGAGAGAGAGAGAGAGAGAGAGAGAGAGATGCTTAGATCTCAATGTTGATGTAGTTACGGAAGAATCAACTTGCGATGAGCTCAAGAAGAAGAATATCGTAATGAGGAAGCTTCTAGAAGGTAATGATTCAGAAACTTCGAATTCCTCCATGTAGTCAACGCTGACGAAGCTCCGAACAATGCTGCAGACGAATACTCCAACTCTAACATGATCTTTCTGGATCGTTGTCATCGGCAACCTCGTTGTTGAGGCCGCAATGGTTGAATCTCTCGTTGGCAGAATCAGAATGGTTGTTTTCTGTTGAAGAGGAGAGAGAGAGAGGGGGTTTTTTGGTGCGAGAAGAGGGTTGAGAGAGAATGAGAGAGTGAGTGCTAGACTACAAAAAAAAATTATTGTAGACCTTTCTCATTACTAAAAGTTCGATAGGGATGTTAGATTAATTTTTCCTAAAAAAAAAGACCCACAAATTAACCATATTTTTGTTCATCTCTTTTTTTTGGGTGCACATAAAAAAGAAAAAAAAAGATAGGCACATTGAAAATGGAATATTCGGGGTTTATAGAATGTTGTCCTAATTAATGGTGCATTCACGAGTAAAGCATGATATTCTGTTCAACGTTCAACCAAAACTCATTACAAACCACGCAATCTATTACCCGAATTCCCCAGTTTATTCCCTCTCCTAACCCTATCATCATATTACTATATATCAACCCAAAAAAAAAAAAAACCCTATCATCATATCCATGACCCAAATTTGATCAAAATTTACCAAAATTATTTTCTTCATACATCTGCTAAATTATGTCAATAAAACATACTTTTTGATTAATTAACGTAATATATGCACCCAATTGTCTGACTCGAACTTGAGATTTCATTTTTTTTTTCAAAGTGCATTTTTCATCATGATCAGTTTTGGTTCAACGTTCAACCAAAACTCATTTTTTTTTATAATCTGAATAGTTTGGGCTTGACAATCATTTTTTAGTTGAAAATTTTCATTTTACTTGACTTTTTAAAAAATAGTTCAAAAGTCTGTCAACTTTTAATTTTAATGCAGTAGACCAACTTAAAAAATAAAAAATAATCGAAAAAAGTTTACTACAACAAAAAAAAATTACAGATGTAATTTTTTTTTTTTTTTGGTCTTTTGTGAAATTATCTTCATTTTTTTTTTAGATCATTCTAAACTTATTAGGTTTGCAAAGTAAATTTTTTTACTAATCCAAAAATTCTTTTAAAAAATTATAATTTTTTTAACTGATACTTGGGCGAAATGAACCCTATTTTTTTTTTTAAAAAAAAAATTAAGGGTAACACTATATAAATAAAAAAATTCAGATATAATGGTATAGCTCACTTCAAAATAAAATATCATTATTAATAAATTTATTTATAATAATAATAATAATAATAATATTAATAATAATAATATTATCACATCATTCTTTTTAAATTTTTTATATAAATTTTAGGTAAGAATAAAAATTTTAAAAATAAAATGAGTATTACTTGGTCAAATGGGTATTACGCCCTCATTTGGTATGGGACTATCAGGTTAAAATAGTCCTAAAAAGATAAAATATGTTAAAAAATTAATGAGATAAATGTCACATTCAAATCATAATTATTTTATTTTTTCTCTTATAAAAGTCAAAAAAATTAAAAAATACAATTCAAGCAAGGTTTTTTAACCTCTTGTTAAAATAACTAAAAATTTAAAAAGCCAACACACTTCCCAAACAAAACCAATCTCGTCAATTTGTAAATTAATGGTCTCGTTTGGAAAGTTGGCTATTTCAGTAGGTTATATTTTTTGTGTTTGAAAAGATTGTTGAATTTTTTTAGTTAGATATGATATTTGTGAGAAAAAAAAGTGAAATGATTATAGATTTAATGTGACATTTTGTTTTATTCACTATTTTAGCATATTTTGGCGTTGTTTGGCAAAGGCTACCATTTGGCTTTTTAGACTAAAATTCATAAAAAGACAAAATATGTTAAAATATTCAATAAGACAAAATGTCACATTAAACCCATAATCATTTTACTTTTTCTTTTACAAACATCACATCTAACTAAAAAGAAATCTAATCATCTTCCCAAACAAAAAATTTTTTAGCCTACTAAAATAGTTAAAAACTAAAATAACTTACTAAAATAGCCAACTTCCTAAACAAGGCCTTTATCTTTTTGTAAATTTTAGTCCAAAAAAAAAAAAAAACCAAAAATCCTCTTGCCAAACTGGGCCAATATATTCTGGGGTGATTTGGAAAGTTAGTTAAAAGTTAAGGTTGCGTTTGGTAGAGTTTTGTAATTAGGATTTGAGAGTATGAGTTATATTTTAAGTTTGTGGGGTTTAGAATTATGATTTGAGTGTAGAAAATTTATTTGGTAAAGAGTTTTGAAAATAGTTTTGATTTGAGTGGGAATTGTTGATGTGACATTTGATATTTGATACAAAAATTTACAACTCATAACTAAACATACAACTCAAAATTATTTTAAAACACATAAAAAAATTTAAAAATTTCAGAAAATATTTTTTTTGATTATATAAAAATTAACATATCAATTGCACAAAAAAAATAAAATAAAATAAAAAAACCACTATTCCGATCAACCGGCCGGACGACCGGTTAGGCAAAATTTTCAAAAAAAAAAATTCTGAAAAGCGCGACTGAGACAGAGCTCTCTGCAGAGTTTTGGAAACATGATTCCAAAACTCCTATCAAACATCATATTCACATGTAGGTGTGGAATCACATTTACAAAACATAACCAAACGGAGCCCAAATTTTTGACTTTTTTTTGATGTTTTATTCCTTTGTGTATAAAAAATGTGAAAAGTGATGTGACTAAAAATAGGTTAAAAAACTAAAAACTAACTTTTGTTTTTTGGCTTCCAAATGGCCCCTCTATGGCTTCGTTCAGAAGGAAGGGTTGGGTTGGGTTTATGGCTATTTTAGTCATAAAAAGATAAAATAAATTTTTTGGTTTAATAAGACAAAACATCACATCTAATTTATAATCATTATATTCTTTCTTTTATAAAAAATCAAAAAAATCTTTTCTAGGGGTTGTTTGGAATGTTCTAAATAAGTGCACTTTTTGACTTTTTTTTAAATATAGGTTGAGTTTGAAGAGATGTGGTAGAGATGTGATGTGACTTAAATAAGATAGTGATTTTTTTACTTTTTAACTTTTTTAAGGGATACTAAACCTAACCTAAATAAGACTTTTAATCTCAAACTAAAATAATCAAAAAGTCAAAAAAACAACCCAGTATCGAATCCTATATTTACCGCGTTTAGATAACGAGACGATAATTTACAGTTCAGAAAAGCCAAAAAACGAGACGATAAACTGATGAGATTATGGGGTGTCGCATTTTGAGAAGACATAAGCAGGCCAGATAAGCCAGCTGGCAGCAGGGCCGCGCTAGATCCGAGTGCTTTTGTGGGTCACACACTTCACGTGCCAACACGGCCCCTACCTCCCAAACACGCAATCAACCTCCGCCACGTGGCTCACCTACATCTACACTACCACGTGTCGCCATTCTTAAGCCTCTCAATTCTTGTGGGGACCACCGTCTCCTCTTTTCCTAAACCAGGTGAACCCCCTCCCTTCGAGTCGCGACAAATTTCAAAACATTTATAGAAAAATAATTTATCATCGGTAAAAAAGTGACAAGAAGATGCCAAATTGCCCAAACTACCCCCTCACCCTTTTTTGTCTCCACGCGCGAATGTACAGTTTTTACCCCTTCCATCTACACACGTGGCATTCGTGTGAGGATTAAAACTCACCGCCTGTAATCATGATGATTTATTTACTTGCCTTTTTTTACAGTTGAACGGATAAGAACGTCCTTGCCAATTTTACAATTTTAATTTCGTTCAAAAAAATTACTTTTAAATTTTAAATGGTTTAGGTTTTCGTTGGAATTTATTTTTTTTTATAATGCTTACAATTATTTTAGTAGAAATGAATATCAAAAATATTTTAGTGTCTTTAAAATAATTATTTTTTATACAATAAAAAATAATATTAAAATAATTAGTGTTTTTAATTTTTTTTACTAAATTATGTTTTAATGTTTTTATAGATACTGAAAAGTAAACCAAAGAGAGGTGCAATGCAAGATATCAATTCATTTCATCATAGTTAAGGTACGAATTGTAGACTAGTGCTGTTCAAATTTAAAATTTATATTTATTTTTTCAATTTCAATGATTTAATAGTATATTAAAATATCTAAGATACATCTTTCTTTTAATCTTGTTAAATTATTTACCAATTATCTTATTTACATATAGCGGTGCTTTGACAATCAAATAAAAAGTTAATTTTTAGAAAGATAAAATAGATTAAAAAAATTAAAAAATTAATTTTTTATCAACTTTTCAAAACATCGTGTAATTAAATTTAGAAAGTGAATCTATAGACTTACACATAATTATTTATTTATTTATTTATTTTTTCAATTTTATGATTAGAAATCACTTTTCAAAACTAAAAGCAGGCATTTTGGAGTGGATAAGATAAAAAACAGATTTATGACATGACATTATCAGAAAAAATTCGAGGGTACTTATGTAATTTCGACAAAATGAAGTTGCAGAGAAAATGAGGAAGAGAGAGCAGGGAGAAAACAGTTGAGAGAGAGAAACCTTATCCATTAGTCCCTACTCTACATTTCAAGACCTTTATAAAAGCAGATCAAATGATCATACAAAGACCCAAACTAGAGCATATAAGAAAAAGAGAAAGAACAAACTGCTAGAGAGAGAGAGAGAGAGAGAGAGAGAGAGAGAGAAGCAAAGAACTTGAGCGATCTCTGTTAATGGCGGCATCGAAGAGCTACTACGCTCGAGCCAACTACCGATACCTCTCCAGCGACCGAGACGCTCCGATCACTTCCGATTCCATGTTCGAGCTCGATGAATCCGACGTTTGGAACTCGGTTCGATCCTCCTCGCCGGAGTTCCGGAAACCGGTGCCGAGTTCGCGAATCTCGAAGAAGACGGCGGCGAAGCGAACTGAGGCTGGAGCGACGGCGTCGTCGCTGCCGGTGAACGTACCGGATTGGTCGAAGATATTGAAGGAGGACTACAAGGACAATCGGAGGAAAGAGAGCGACGATGACCTAGACGATGGAGAGGGAGAAGAGGCAGGGAATCGGATTCCGCCCCACGAGTTTTTGGCGAGGCAGTTGGCGAGGACGAGAATCGCATCCTTCTCGGTGCACGAAGGCATTGGGAGGACTCTCAAAGGGAGGGATCTGAGTAGGGTTAGAAACGCTATTTGGGAGAAAACTGGGTTCCAAGATTAAACAAACTCCAAATCGGAAATATCACAACACAACATAACACGGAGATGATACTATCAGTTAGT
Source organism: Camellia granthamiana (assembly GCA_036172215.1). NCBI lineage: Eukaryota > Viridiplantae > Streptophyta > Magnoliopsida > Ericales > Theaceae > Camellia > Camellia granthamiana. The sequence goes on from CM069915.1 coordinate 43,539,418, forward strand.
TAGTTCGTTATTATTCATCGATCATCCATAGTTTTAACTGCTGCTCTTTTTTTTCTTTTTCTTTTTCTTTTTTTTCTTTTTTTCTGTGCTATTTTATTTTTGATTTCATTTTTTTGGTTTTGGTGACTGATGATGGAGCGGATTATTAGTGCATGTAATCCTAACTTTTGAGAGGAAATCATGAAATGCCGATTTTATTTATTTTGTTATTTATTTGGTTGTGTTGGTTTCTGGTTTGAAAGGAGAAAAGGAAACTGGAAAAGTTGGGGGAAGAAGTAAAGGCTTCGTTGGTATTTGATTAATTGGCTAAATTAGTTTTGTGTGAGAACAATTTTTTTTTTTAATTTTTTTATTTGGATACGGTGATTAAGAGAGAAAAAATAAAATAATCATGATTTGAATTTAATATTTATCTTATTAATTTATTTTGCTTAGTTTGGTGTGTTATATAATTACATATTTTTTTATTTTTTTTTATTTTATCTTCTTTTGGTTTATATCATTTTTTTATTTTTTTTTCCATAAAAAGTTAAAAAATAATTCTAAACAATTTCTTGATTTATGCCAAAAAAATAATTGCCAAACGGCAACTACAAATGGCTGGAAGGGAAGGGACATTTTGGTAAATGAGGGGAAAGGGATGCGTGGTGCAGTTTAATAATAAAATTATAAATTTAAAAATAAAATTATAAATTATAAATTAAAACAGTTTAAAAGTAAAATTATAAATTAAATGAAGAATTGATAAATTATGATTTAAAAAGTTTTAAATGGATTGAAGAATTAAAGAATATTTTAATTAATTATTAAGTATTTATGTAATATGTAATGTTAATTTGTATAATATTTTTTACATATATAACACAAATTAATTTTATATAATATATTTCATATATATAATTATTAATTTGTAATAAATTTTGTATTTTAAATCTTTTTTACATTTATTTTTACTTTGATATTTTATGAAAGATTAAAAACTATAAATGTATTAATTACAACGAAATAGAATAATTTTAAATATAAATTTAAATTTTAAATTTTAAAATTTAATCCGTAATTAATTGATAAAACAACATTAATTGATATCAACCAACATAATTTTAACGGATTTTAATAATATTTTACGCCATGCGAATTTGGGTGGGGCTCTTGAGAAAAGTAGAGGCTAGAAATGAGTCATGACTGGCTTCTTTCTAGTTCTAGTTCTAGTTCTAGTCCTGGTTCAATCTGTGTATTTCCTTTTGTGGCTCTTTAGCTGGTTCAAAAAGTTGTAATTTTAATCAATATTTTATATATATTTTTATATACTTCTCATAAATTTTCGATACATATTTTACTGTTCTTTAAATGGTTTTTAGCTTTTTTTAATTGGGATTGGTCTTGAAAAAAAAAAACAAATAAATGACAAATTTTATAAATATTAATAATTAATAATTAAAAATATAAAATATAAAATTTTTCATCAATTTATAATTATTTTTTGACAGCACCATTGATTAGTAATTTCTCCTTTTTAATATTAGGTGTTAAAGGCCAAGTTTGGCATGATTGAAAAAAGACAAAAAGTCAAAAAGTTACTATCCTATTTAAGTCACATCATCTTATTTAAGTCACATCGCCTCTCTAACACATCACTTCAAACCCAACCCATATTTCATAAAAAGTCAAAAAGTGTACTTATTTAGTCTTCCCAAACTAGTATTGACTCAACTGTGTAATTATGAACGTATCAATAAGAGCAATAGTTACATAATTTGTGAAGTCAATTCACGAATCAATGAAGAACATTAGTCAAGAATGCATGTAGCTAACTTGACTCAAGTGAAAGATAAAATTAATCTCGTTGGTCCAATTTACACGACCACGTCCGCGGCCTCTATGGCCCCTGCTGGTCATCCTCCTCTTCAGGAGTAGACTTCTGGAGATATTCCCTGGTTAAGAAATCAGGCAAAGAATTATTTTCCCCTTTAATATATTCAATATCAAAATCAAAATTGGATAAATAACTTTGCCATGTAAGAAATATTTGTTTAGATGCTAAATTTTTAACATCTTTTTTAAAAATCTGTTTAGCAGCAGAGCAATCAACTCTGATAAGAAACTACTGATTTAAAAGGTCATCCTGGAATTTTAAAACACATTTAACAATGGCTAAACATTCCTGTTTTATAGTGGGATAGTTTAAAGAGGCTTTATTCCAATGGCCAGAATGGAATCGTAATAATTCTTCCTTCTGGGTTTTGGGATTAAGCTGTTTTAAAATACCACCAAATCCTTCATTGGAAGCATCAGTTTCAACAATTTTCTTCCAAGTTGGATTAGGTAACTGTAAACATGGTAACTGTTTAACTTTAGCTTTAATTTTTTGTACTGCTGCTGTATGTTCTTTACCCCAAGGAGGAGGGTTCTTACGAAGTCTGGTAAATAGGATGCTGCAATCAGCTGCAATGTTAGGATAATAATCACGGATATAATTAAGACTTCCTAAGAATCTCTGCAATTGAGTTTTATCTTTAATTTCGTCAGGGAATTTGGAAGCAAACTCAATACTGCGGTTGATGGGAATAATACTTCCATTTGAAATATTATGACCAAGATATCTGATAGTTGTTTGGAACAGTTGCATTTTTGGTGCTGATAGCACTAAACCATTTCTGTGGATAACATGCTTAAAAATATTAAGATGTTTAATATGCTGTTCTATTGATGAAGAATAAATTAATACATCATCAATATATGACAAAGTAAATTCAGAAAACGGATTAAAAATGTCATTCATAATATGTTGAAATTCTAATGGAGTATTTTTAAGACCAAAGGGCATTACATTCCATTCATAATGTCCAAATGGAACTGTGAATGCTGTTTTATAACGATCCTGTTCAGCAATTTCAATTTGCCAATATCCTGATTTCAAATCAAATTTGGAAAAAATGATTGCATCCTGTAATCGATCTAAAAGATCCTTTTTATTCGGAAGAGGATATCTGATCCATTTTAGTTTATCATTTAACGGTTTATAATTGATTACAAGGCGGGGAACACCTCGTTCAATTTCAGCATTTTTATTGACATAAAAAGCGGTACAACTCCAAGAAGAGTGACTAGATCGGATTAATTTTTTCTCTAAAAGACTTTGAATTTCTGTTTTACATAATTCCATATATTCCTTTTTCATCTGACTAGGGCGAGCTCTAGTTGGAATATATTTTTCATCAAAATCAGGTTCATATGGTAAAGTAACTATATATTTCTTCCTGTTCCAGAAAGCATTAGGAATAGTACCACAAACTTCTGTTTGAAATTCATTTTCAATGATTTTAATTTTCTGTTGCAAAGAGGATTGTTGTAGCCTTTGTTCTGTTGTTAAAAAAGAAACTTCCTTAGTTAAAAAATTAATTTGATTCTGTTTAAAAGTAACTAGATCCCTAATTTGATCTAATTCTTTAGTATACGGTTGGGTGATAAATTCAAAAATAACAGATCGTCCCTGCAATTGGGAATAAATTCCTGTCGAGTCAATTTTTTGAATAGGCATTAAGAGACATAAAAATGGTGTGCCTAAAATAATATTTGTGGCTAGATTTCTGACTAAAACAAAAGATGTTGGAAGACAGAGATCATTGTTACAAATATATGCTTCTGGTATCTTATACCTGATGTGCATGGAGTTTCCACTTGCACTGGTTAAACTTTGAGTAGTTTTCTCAAAATATCTGGTAGGAACTATACCTTCTTGGATACAGTTCATATCTGCTCCGCTGTCTACCAAAGCAATGGCATCTTTGATAATAAAATCAGGTTTAATCATAAAAGTGATTTTTATATACCATTTCTGAAAGGTTACTTGATTTACTAGTAACAAATACTGGTCAGGTTCATCCTTGGATTCAAGTTTTTGTTCAGTTTCATTGATTACTTCTTTCTGTTTTTGTGGTATTTGAGTATGAAGATATTTAATATCTTTGATGGCTGCTGCACTAGCTGTTTGTAAATGTTTCACCTCTGTTTTCAAAACATTTATTTCCATTTTTAAATCTTGAATTGTAGTTGGCCGATTATTAACTGGTTTTGCCTGAATTCGGTCAACTACATGTTTCAAATTGTAGGAATAATCGGGTATGTTTGGTGTTTCTTGTACTGTTTGTTGGTGTTCATAACACATTTTTAAATATTTTAATTTTATTTCTGGATCTTGTATCTGATCTGCTACAGCAAGCATATCTCTTTGGGTATCTGTTAAGACATTAATACTACTAGGTTCTCCTAGATGTAATCCATTCATTTCTACTATGGATTTCCAGTAATTAATTTCTGATATTTGGTCCTGACTAGTATTACAGGGACAGGATTCTGTGGGTTCATCATCACTTGGTGAGGATGTGGAATATAACTGGTTAATTTCATCTTCAGATGGTGATTCATCACTAGATGAATTCTCCTCTGCTTCTAAAGCATTAATTAGCTGTTCTTTAAGTTTCTCATCTAAAATTAATTCATTAATCTTAGATTTAGCTTTTGATTTACATCGGTTAGCATAGTGTTCTGTTTGTCCACACTTATAACATTTTACTTCAGATTTATTTTTTCTTTTCCCTGAGGGTTTACTGGTTGAAGATTTCTTAGAATAAAACTTCTTACTGTTTTTAGGATGGCTAGATTTCCTTGATTTCCGATAGGGCTTAGAAGGTTTTCTATGAGATGCCTTCCTAGATCTATTAGGATACTGGATAGCAGGTTCATAGGCAAATTGATCACAAAATTCACCTAATTCTTTTCTACCTGTTAGATTCTATTGTTTCATTTGGTAATGAAGTTTAAGATCATTACACAGAGATAAACCTTCATTGGTTATAATAGAACAAAGTTGTCCATACGTATACTGTTCATAAGGAATAGACATCCGGTCATGGCGGTCCCGAAGTTTTTTCCTAACCCGTTCGGATGGTGATTCATCACTAGATGAATTCTCCTCTGCTTCTAAAGCATTAATTAGCTGTTCTTTAAGTTTCTCATCTAAAATTAATTCATTAATCTTAGATTTAGCTTTTGATTTACATCGGTTAGCATAGTGTCCTGTTTGTCCACACTTATAACATTTTACTTCAGATTTATTTTTTCTTTTCCCTGAGGGTTTACTGGTTGAAGATTTCTTAGAATAAAACTTCTTACTGTTTTTAGGATGGCTAGATTTCCTTGATTTCCGATAGGGCTTAGAAGGTTTTCTATGAGATGCCTTCCTAGATCTATTGGGATACTGGATAGCAGGTTCATAGGCAAATTGATCACAAAATTCACCTAATTCTTTTCTACCTGTTAGATTCTGTTGTTTCATTTGGTAATGAAGTTTAAGATCATTACACAGAGATAAACCTTCATCGGTTATAATAGAACAAAGTTGTCCATACGTATACAACACAAATTAATTTTATATAATATATTTCATATATATAATTATTAATTTGTAATAAATTTTGTATTTTAAATCTTTTTTACATTTATTTTTACTTTGATATTTTATGAAAGATTAAAAACTATAAATGTATTAATTACAACGAAATAGAATAATTTTAAATATAAATTTAAAATTTAAATTTTAAAATTTAATCCGTAATTAATTGATAAAACAACATTAATTGATATCAACCAACATAATTTTAACGGATTTTAATAATATTTTACGCCATGCGAATTTGGGTGGGGCTCTTGAGAAAAGTAGAGGCTAGAAATGAGTCATGACTGGCTTCTTTCTAGTTCTAGTTCTAGTTCTAGTTCTAGTCCTGGTTCAATCTGTGTATTTCCTTTTGTGGCTCTTTAGCTGGTTCAAAAAGTTGTAATTTTAATCAATATTTTATATATATTTTTATATACTTCTCATAAATTTTCGATACATATTTTACTGTTCTTTAAATGGTTTTTAGCTTTTTTTAATTGGGATTGGTTTTGAAAAAAAAAAACAAATAAATGACAAATTTTATAAATATTAATAATTAATAATTAAAAATATAAAATATAAAATTTTTCATCAATTTATAATTATTTTTTGACAGCACCATTGATTAGTAATTTCTCCTTTTTAATATTAGGTGTTAAAGGCCAAGTTTGGCATGATTGAAAAAAGACAAAAAGTCAAAAAGTTACTATCCTATTTAAGTCACATCATCTTATTTAAGTCACATCGCCTCTCTAACACATCACTTCAAACCCAACCCATATTTCATAAAAAGTCAAAAAGTGCACTTATTTAGTCTTCCCAAACTAGTATTGACTCAACTGTGTAATTATGAACGTATCAATAAGAGCAATAGTTACATAATTTGTGAAGTCAATTCACGAATCAATGAAGAACATTAGTCAAGAATGCATGTAGCTAACTTGACTCAAGTGAAAGATAAAATTAATCTCGTTGGTCCAATTTTACACGGTAATAATTTGATACTATCGAATAATTTTCTCAACTAATAAGCTTCATTTCATGAGTATGGTGTGGTCCGTGCTGTAGATAGAGTTGTAAACAAGTTAAGTCGAATAATAAATTGTTTGATTCAACTTGTTTACCTTTTAATGAGTTTTAATCTCAATAATTTGAGTAATTTAAATTTTTACAATGCACAAGTTATGGAGGTAAGTAATGGGTTGATTGTTCAAATTTAACTTAATAACTTAATAAAATTTTAAAAATATATTTAAATTTTGTTTAATAAATTTTTAATAAGTCAAATCCAAATATCCTGATTCATTTTACAATCCAAAATTCTAATTAATTATTTTTGCACATAAATCAAATAACAACCCCAAAGTTGGAGACCCACTAACGAATGGCATGTAGGTAGATATAATATAATTTATAATTTGACTGGAAAATGATCCAATCCAATAAAATTCTCTAGTGCCAAAAGTCTATAGAGAGGGTAGTGCCGTATACTCATATTTCGCCTCATTCATGCTTAAAAATCGGAGGGGGGGAGGAAAAAAAACTATATCTTTAAACATAACTTTTAAATTTAAATTTATTTCCAACGACAGTTTGTTGCATGGTAGTTTTTGATTTGTTTAAAAATCAACCAACTAAAACTCAATTCTTATCATGTCAATGTGAGTAAATTCTAAATTGGTGTTTTAAGGAGTTTCTGACATTACTCTTTAATGTGTCCCTGCATGACAAAATTTAATTAGCTAAATGTTGTGTTGTAAAAATGCCTAATGCATGGATTTGATGCTTTTGATAATGAATTTTTTTTAGAATTAATTGATAGGAGAATAATTGCAAATATGAAAAGTATTAAATCAAATTGATCACTAAACCAACAATAATTAGAAAGCTGACAGTCACTAAGCCCAACGACCACTGCCATCCGAAACTTAAGCCTAATAATTAAACTAACCTCACACCACTAGGCCAAACACCTAAATTTTGATAATAAAATTGATTTAAACTATATATATACATATTTCTTTTTTTGATCTGAAAAAAATCCATTGAAAGAAGCTAAATCAGCACTTACAAAGACCATCCAAAAATAAAGCTTACACCAAACAAAGCGGAGATATTACAATAAGCATACTAGAGAAAAAAAATATGAATATATTTAGACGCATGTTTCGTATTCGTGCTTGTACTGCAAAGCAGAACTGATCATAAAGTTCGGCAATAAAGCATGTCTGAGATAAAATATATGTTTCACCACAGAGTGGGTAAGTCATAAAAATAAAAAATAAAAAAAAACACCGATGGACTTAACAACCACAACCAAAATCAAAGAAAACAGAAAAAGAAGAAAAGCTAGGACCTCAAACCCAAGATCCGAGGCAGATCTATTGGAGGAGAGGTTGCAACGGCTTTAGCGTTATTCGACTGAGGGAGTTGTAGATCCTCGTCCCAACAAGCTGAGAAGGCAGCGGATTCGGCGGATCTAGGTGAGAAGGATTGTGGAGGCGACAAAGAACACGATCTGACAGATCCGGTGAGTAAGAATAGCAATGGGGCAGGGTGGGGCAGGGCAGGGCGGGGACCGGGGACTACACTCCCAATCCCCGAAACTATAAAATTCCTCGTCCCCGCCCCCGATCCCCGACGGGGAACCCATCACCCCCTGCGCCCCTTAACGAGGATCGGGTTTCCCCAACCCCAAACAATCCCTGTACAAAAACAACAACAATCTGCAAAGAAGATGAAGTGTAGAGAGGAGAGAGAAGAGAAAAACTATAGAGACAGACGTCAACAGATAAATTGGATCATGTATATATATATAAATTGATCAGGGTTTTTCAAAAAAATCATAGATCTGTTCAAAAAAACCACAGATCTATTAAAACCCTAATAGCAAAATTTAGATATGTTAAACATATAAAACCCTAACAATAATACCTTAAAAACAAAATCAGATCTGCATCCACACACACACGCACACACACACACAACATATATATATATATAAATTGATCAAGATTTTTCAAAAAAAAATCATAGATTTGTTCAAAAAAACCACAGAATAGACGCCAATAAGGATGGCGATCGATGGTGCTGCAGTGAAAGGAGTGTTGTGCTACCGATGATGGCGATCGGTGAGTTAAGTCACTGCAATGGTGTGTGACGACGGTGGTGGCGAGATTTCCTTTGGAGACGACGATGATAGAGGAAAAAGTAGATTGGCGGAGTATAGAGAGAGAGAGAGAGAGAGAGAGAGAGAGAGAGAGAGAGAGAGAAATGAGGGATTCAATGATCTATGTGAGTGTGAGAAGCTGAAAATGAGATTTAGAAATATATTATATATACGGGAATGTTCGGGGTTTATTTGGGACGGGCCGGCGCAACCCATCCCCGTCCCCGACCCGAAAATCATCGGAGATTCAATTTTCAATACCATCCCCAGCCCTATGGGGGGTATTTTTTGAAAAAACCCGTTCTAATTGGGGTCGGGGAGTTGGGTCCCTGTTGGGCTGGATTCAAATTGCCATCCCTATCGGTGAAGTCCCAGCTGACGAAGTCAGAAAAGAGGAGAAAGCAGATGAAGAGTAAAGATTCCACCATGAAGGGAAAGCATCTCACATGAAGGGAGCAAATGGGAAGACTAGGCTTCCAAAACTTATTGATCTAAACAAGACAAGGAAAATGGAAGAGAAAGACAAGTAGAGGGAGAAGAGAGGCGGCCGAAGACCGAAGCCCCCCTCCCACACCCAGGGCAGCACTTTCAAGAGTAACCCTAAGAGAAGTAATGAGAGAGGCTCTCTGTTTTAGAGATAGAGACAATCAAATTTAAGCTATAAATTGTTTCAAATAGTCAAAAGTATAAACTTCAAAACATAATTGGAATCCTAGTCACTTGAAACGAAACTGCACTATGTACACATTTCATCTCGTTTCGTTCTATTTTTGGAATCTTTTTGCGAGTGCTACAATCCTATTGTGACCTAATCTTTTACAATTTGTATATTTTGGCTCATTTTATTTTATATTTAGTTTATACCAATGTCTGGATGTACAAATTGCTCCTGCCGGAGAGTTTGCTTGTCACTTTGCTTAGAAAAGGCTAAAAAGGGTACAACACCCGCGTGTTGTTTGGTGTCATGAATTCAATACAAGTAACCAAAACCCATGAATGCATTACCTTTGAGAGTTTTTTTTTTTTATTTTTTTTATTTTTTTAGTTTGTTTTTTCTTTATAGTATTTTTTTTTTTTAAATTGTCAATTTTTTGTTTTACTTTTAAATTTGTTTCAACTAGATGATCTTAAAAATAAAATAAAATATTGAATTTTTTTTAAGGTCAAAAGAGATAAAAACAAGACAGTTTTTTTGATAAATTGTCCTATTTTCGTTTTTACTAAACTCTTTTTAAAGCTGACTTAAATTTTTAAAAATTTAGAATCATCTAATTAAGACGGACATAAAAAGTACCCAAAAAAAAAAAAAATTTTTGACTCAAAATAACATATATATATAAATAATATAATGAAGTCTAAAAAGTAAATTGACTTTTAATTTTAGCAACCATATCTTAAAAAATAAATAAATAAAATTTTTAAAACAAAAACTTTAACATGAAACACACAACAATTGATATAAATGCATTCATAAGTTAAAGTTTTTTTGTTGTGCGATTCTCGTTAAAGGATTTTTTTTTTTTTTAAATTTGGGATTAAGATTCAAGTTAGAGATTGCATTTTGTCTAAGGAAAAGGAGAATAAAAATAGAATAGCATACCTCAATCCCTTCCTTGGTGCATGATGGATTTGATCCACCTTATCCAAAAGGATGCAGAAAAATTTTTAAAAATAAAATTCTCTTTAGTTTTATAGACGAACTAACATATGAAGACTTGCGACGCACGAGCTAAATAAATGATTAAAAATAATTTTAAAATGAAATAATAATATTAAATTTATTTAAAAAGTATAGAAAAATAATTTAGAAAAAATTAAATTTTAACTATTTTATTAGAATATATATTACTATTCTAAATTCACAATAAAAAATAGATGTCATAATTTAATTAGTAAAGATGGAAAAATAGAATAAATTATAAAAAATTATATTTATGACAAAAAAAAAATGGTTTTATAAATTTTTTAGTTTTAGTTTAATTTTATTCCGTGTCAAAGCTTGTCATAAAACTTAAATATATCTTTTAGAAATAAATCAATATATATACATATTGATAAAATCGTTAAAATTGGTCAAAATACCAATCAACTTACACAAAAAATTAATTAATTAAATTTTTTATATTTTATTTTAAAATTTAAATAGTCTTCAACTGAAATATGTACAACACTACAATATTAAATTGGAGCATATATTTACTTTATATAAGTGAAATAACTCTCGTTTTCCTTTTTTTCCCGATATGAGATTGTGTAAAATAAAAAATAACAATTATTTAGGCTAAAAGTTTATTTCGAATCAAACAATATCAGACATTTAATCTTTAATTAGATCAATCTTTAGTTTTCTTCCACTTAGGAATGGCAACGGGGCGGGGCGGGGCCGGGGATCACACTCCCCGTCCCCGATCCCCGATGATAGGAATTTCCCCGATCCCGGCCCCGATCCCCGACGGGGAGTCTCTCACCACCCCCACCCCCGTCCCCTAACGGGGATCGGGTTTCCCCGACCCCGTAAATTCCCCGACCAAAATTTAAAAAAAAAAAAAATTACAACAACAAACACATTCAGATCAGATCTCTTCAACATATATCTAACATATATATTATCAACAACAACAATCATATATACTCAATAGATCTGACTCAGATTTAACATATATAACATATATAGAACAAATCGAAATATTTATTCAAAGCTAGATTTAACATATATAGAACAGATCGAAACAGATCTGAGCTAAAAAAAAAATAGGTGAGTGAGATGGAGGGACGACGGCTGAGGTTGAGGTTGAGCCTCGCCGCCGATGCCGTGAGATGAGGGAAGACGGCGATCGGCGGTGATGAGAGGAGGGAGCTCGCCGCCGTGAGACCACCTGCGTGGAGAGAGGGAGAGCGGCTGAGGTTGAGCCTCGTGAGACCTGCGTAGAGAGAGAGAGTCTCCCTGGTGGGAGGAGGGAGATGGGAGGAGGAGATCGCCGTGATGGGAGGAGGGAGAAGCCGCGAAGGAGGAGATGCACCGTCGCCACTGCAGAGAGAGAGAGGAGATCGCACTCTTTCTTTGTCGCCACTGGAGAAGAGAGAATGAGAGAAGAGGAGAGAGACAGAGTGTAAGAGATAAGAAAGACACAGTGTAGATGGTCTGACCATCAAACATATATATATATATAATATAATATTAAAGAGTCCTGCTGTGTATGTGTTCAACCAAACCACACACTAAACATATATATATAATATATAATTCGGGGCTGACCGGGGCGGGGGACGGGGTCGGGGCCGGGCCGGGGCCGGGGATGAAATCTGTATCACCGTTCCCGGCCCGAATGTCACCGGGGATTTAATTTCGAATACCATCCCCGTCCCCACGGGAGTATTTTTCGGGGAAAAACCATTCTTATCGGGGACGGGGGGTCGGGTCCCCGTCGGGCCGGGTTTGAATTGCCATCTCTACTTCCACTCAAACAAATCTAATTAATATATTTTGATAAAACCACTAAGATCGAGGTTAAACCAGTGAATCAGTCAAACCGAAAACAGTTCAGCCTAATCGGCTAGGTCAAAAGACTAACCAACTTATATAAAAATTAATTAATTTAAATTGTCTTGAATTGAAGTATGCACAACATTACAATATTAAATAGAAGCATAAGGTTCACTTTATATAAGTGAAACAACTTACTTTTTTCTTCTTTTCCTAATGTGAAATTATAAAATAAAAGTTAACAATTGTTTGGGCAAGAAGTTTATTTATAATCAAGCAATCTTAATCGTTCAATCTTTAATTATATACAAATCTAACTAATATATTTTGATAAAACTGCTAAAATTGCTATTAAACTAACAAATCAGTCAAACCAAAAGCCTAATCAGTTAGGTCAAAAGACCAACCAACTTATACAAAAATTAATTAATTAAAACTTTTAAAATTTAAACTATATTGAATTGAAACATGCACAATACTACAATATTAAGATTCACTTTATATAAATGAAACAATTCACTTTTTCTTTCTTTTCTCAATGTGGGATTATCAAATAAATCATATACTAATTAGAGTTTTTATTTGAAAATTTAAACTGACTTGAACTGAACTATGTACAACACTATAATATTAAATGAGAGTATAATATTCACTTTATATAAATAAAACAATTTACTTTTTTTTTTGTTCTCCCGATGTGGGATTATAAAATAAATCATAGACTAATTAGAATTTTATTTTTATACGGTTAAATAGAAGTTAGCCAATGAAATTTTTTTAATTGTTTAAAATTAAGAAAATCAATATGAGAAATTGTAATTAAATCGACGAATCAGTCAAAATAAAAATGATTTAATCTAATTGGTTAGGTCAAAGGACCAACCAACTTATACAAAAATTAATTAATTAAAACTTTTAAATGTCATTTTAATTTTAAAATTTAAATTGTCTTGAATTGAAACATGCACAATACTACAATATTAAATGAGAGTATAAGATTCACTTTATATAAGTAAAACCACTCACTTTTTCATTCTTTTCACGATGTGCGATTATTAAATAAATCATAAACTAATCAGAATTTTATTTTTATGTAACGCCCCAACATTTATTACTAGAATAATGTTACATTTTTTCTTTAAATCAATCTATTTCAATAATAATAAACATCAAATATATTTAAGAAAAAATAAATTACAATGTTTTCTCTTGTGTACATGTAATGAAATACAATACACGCACATAGTTGTTACGTCATCAATTACAAAATAACGAAATATATAAAAGGGATTAATCCTTTTTACAACACATTGGCATTCCACATGCATTTAAAAGGCCCCATGGCCAACAATTAACAGATGTCAAGTCTTGAGTAACTCTTCACTCCATAACTAAAAAATGATTAGCAACGTGGGATAAGCACAGAGGTCCAGTTGGAATCCCAATAATCCTAAACAATAGTAACATATAGATAGTTATGATCATGAATGCTTCATGTATGTATATATATATATAGGATATGTGACATTTCATACTTCAAAATATACTTACATAAATGCAATTTTCCAAAAAATCCTCTTTAACATAACAAGAAACAAAGACCGTTCTTACCTTTCAAAACTTTTCATTTGCATTTAAAGAAATCTTAATCATTCATCACATTACCACGATCTCCTAAGATCGATCTAAACAATATACCCGTCCTACATTCCAACTCATTATGGCTATAAGAACAATTATTATATATTATGGCCTTGAGCACAAGTATAAACTGAATGCTCACAAATACATATATATATAAGCAACAATAGACGTATCAACACGCATTACTATATTTTACCGATCACATGCACGGAAAGCCAATAATGCATCCCTTTTCATCACAACACAAGTATGAAAATACACTATGCATAATTAACACATAACGGACCCTGGCTTCGTCAAGCCATAACCACCACAACCCACTTTACTGAGTGCGAGCTGGAGGGGAGAAGATCCCATTTCAAAGCGTCAAACTTTACCAGACCTCAAGCCAAAGGGAAGAGGAACCCATGTCAAAGCGTCAAACTTTACCGAGCGTAAATCCGGAGGGGAAAGAAACTCATATCAATGCATACTTTCATTTAACTCAACAATTGGCATATTATTCCAAATTTCACAAATTATTTAACAACGTCAATATCATTCTCTACTGATGGTCAAGGACACAACCTCATAAACAACATGTACCATGTTCATGAATTCAATTTCATCCTTTTGATTTAGTTTTATCAACATTTGTACGTCACATAACTTTCATCTTTCAACTTCAATTAATTTAACTTCCAATTTACGCCATTTTCAAAACTCAAAATTAAAGTCTGTTTCACCACTACCATCCCATCTTTATGATTCAATTCAAAATATTCAAATTTGGTTCAACAAGTAATAATTCATCACGAATACAATTATTTACTTGTTTTAAAGAAAAAAAAAATTGTCAACTCCTCTTACTTCTCATTTCACAAAAGTATATAAATGTTTTATTGATTTCCAAAATTTATTTTCTCTTCTCTCCAAACTCCCAATACCCATAACAAATCGTCACATCTTTCTCATTAATTATCAAAACTCAACTAGCAATTTATTTTCATAATCCAACACATATGTAATACAAATTAATCCTATCTCTCAAACAAATAAATAACCAAAGGATTTAGGACCTTTCATCACAACCCTCATAAAACGAGATTAACCAATTCAAAAATCTTTCATACACACAAAATTTACCAACACCCTTTTTATTTCTCTGAAATTTTGATTTTTCGACAATTATTAAAACTTAACAATTATAAAACTATAAATAACAATTAACACAAATTAAATTTCACATTGACTTTCTTTATTTTTTTTACATACCTATTTTCACATTTGTAATACACAATACCCCATATGGTTCAAATGAATCAAATTATCAATTTTTCCCTCTTTCTCATAACCCATAAACAATTAATTAGGGCTTTTTACTCTAATCATTTTAAACATTTTCCTTAAACATACAATTTCATATATTGACAATAAAATACAAGATTTAACTCTAGATCATAAAATCTTAACTCTTATCACATGCTTTTCAAAAATACCAAACAAATCAAGTTTTTAATGTAATAAAAACTACCACATGTCCATCTATTATGAGGTATTAAAAAGGAGTAAAGAAATCCCTATCTCAAATAGAGAAGAAGAGAAATCTAAAAAAAATCAACTTCGCTAGAATTTAATCTCCACCGGTCAAAACGTAGCCCTCAAAGATGCTCATCATTTTTGTATAAGGAACTAGTATCAAAATCTCGTTTGGTCTTTGTAGATCGAAAAAAATGTGAAATTTGGTGAGAGTTTAGAGAGAATGGAGAGAAAAGAGAACTTAGAGAGAGAGAGTGATGAAAAATGGTCAAAAAGAGAGAGAGGGATCTTATTTGAGTGAAAAGGGCACATAAATCGATGTTTGTGTTGGAACAATCTTCACTGTATTTAAAAGATTTTAATTCTATTGTGTACAAAACAACAATTAGAATTTAAAGAAATAAAGAAAAAGAGAGAATATGTTTGATTACAAAAATCAAACTCGAAATAAAAATAAATAAATAAAAAACAGATTTTATTTTGTTACAAAAACAAAATTAAAATCTGATTTAAACAAATAAAAATAACACAGAAAATAAATTAAATAACTTACTTGATTTAATTTGTTCGAATTATAAACTGATCAAGTCCAGTGTTTGACACTGTATCCTTAAGACAGATTCGTCCTCTCTACGGTGCTTTCAGAATTTGGATGTCTATCTCCCAGGATGAAATGATCTTCTACAAACAACCAAATATACCACGCGAATCACAACGCGGCAAAGAACGCGTTACCACTTTGACCCGTGTAAATCGATGCACGGGGCCCACCTAAAAATTAGACCAAACTTAGGAAAAATTTCTGGTTTTACCTAGAATTTAATAACCATTTCCAACAATCCCCCACAATGAATGGAATTTGATGACAACGAAATGCAACAATATGCAGACTTAACGAAAGAGTATAAGTCGAAAATATCTTGCATCAGGATAGGTAGTTTTCGGCCTTGAACCTTCCCTAGTGATAACCTATCGGACTTACTGGCTAACCAATGGACGCGATGCCTTGAATTGTTCAGCCGTTTGTGTAAGCCAAGACAATAGATTTCACACAAAATATCTTCTAACACATCGTGGTTCTCACTATTGTGTTCATTTTGGCCTTGAACGCTCCTGGTTTTCATGAGTGTTTCTAGAGAATGTAGCCTCTTTCATTCTCATAGAACCGGCCCCAGTTCAACACTCATATAGGTGATTCTTATTGTGAGTATCTTCTTATACTCGTCTTGATTTTATGCCTTAATCAAGATTTAAGTAATCATTAAAAGCAAAGCTTATCCTTATGCCCCTGCAGACAACATATGTTGCAGATATCACTCTCACCATAGGAATGGGTAGGGAATTTTAATCCCTTCGTGATTTCTGGCGAGCTATACATAACTTAGTTGTCCCTTTGAACTTAGTTCTTGGGATCTCCAGTCATATAAGTAGGGTTACCATTATGACGACTCTTATGTAATAGGCTTTAATCCCATCCCCTTTGATGAACTATATACTAGCTCTTTTCTCAAACCTTTTGTTAACGGATCCGCAATATTCTCTTTAGATTTTATATAATCTATTGAGATTATTCCATTTGACAACAACTGCCTAACGGTATTATGTCGACGACGAATATGTCGTGACTTACCGTTATACATATGATTCTGTGCCCTGCCTATTGCAGATTGACTATCACAATGAATGCAAATAGCTGGCACAGGTTTTGGCCACATTGGAATGTCTTCTAAGAAGTGACGAAGCCATTCTGCTTCTTCACCTGCTTTGTCTAAAGCAATGAACTAGGATTCCATTGTGGATCGTGCGATGCAAGTTTGTTTCGTGGACTTCCAAGAAACAGCAGCGCCTCCTAGAGTAAAGACATATCCACTAGTGGATTTTGAATCTTTAGTATCCGATATCCAATTGGCATCACAATAACCTTCGAGTACTGCTGGATATCGAGTAAAGTTCAAACCATGATCACGAGTGAATCTTAGATATCCAAGAACTCGAATGATCGCTTTCCAATGGTCTTCTCCAAGGTTACTAGTGTACCTACTCAATTTACTGATAGCATAAGCTATATCAGGACGAGTACAATTCATTAGGTACATTAGGCTTCCAATGATTTGGGAGTATTTTAACTGAGACACTGCATCACCTTTATTTTTGGATAAATAAAGACTGATATCTACAGGTGTTCTAGCTAAATTCAAATCATCCTTGACAAATTTATCAAGTATTTTCTCAATATAATGAGATTGAGATAATGCATATCCGTCAGATGTTTTAGTAATTTTCATTCCTAATATAACATCTGCGACCCCTATATCTTTCATATCAAATCTTTTGTTAAGCATTTGCTTAGTTGATTTGATCATGTTTTGACTGCTTCCAATGATAAGCATGTCATCCACATAAAGACAAACTATGACATATCCTTGGTCAGTGTTTTTAACATAGACGCATTTGTCACATTCATTTATCTTAAACCCATTAGTAAGCATTGCATGATCAAATTTTTCATGCCATTGCTTAGGTGCTTGTTTTAATCCATAAAGGGATTTTACAAGTCAACAAACTTTCTTTTCTTGCCCTGATACAACAAACCCTTCGGGTTGTTCCATATAGATCTCTTTATTTAGATCACCGTTTAAGAAAGCTGTTTTAACATCCATTTGATGGATTTCTAATTTAAACAACGCTGCTATAGCAATGAGCATGCGAATGGATGTTATTCTTGTCACAGGGGAATATGTGTCAAAATAATCCAGACCTTCCTTTTGTCTGTAACCTTTAACTACAAGTCTTGCTTTATACTTGTCAATTGAACCAACTGCTTTCATTTTTCTCTTGAATATCCATTTATATCCAAGAGGTTTAGAACCTGGTGGAAGATTCACAAATTCTCAAGTATGATTTTGCATAATGGATTCAATTTCATTATTAACAGCCTCTTTCCACAAAGGTGCTTCAGGACCTGTCATTGCTGCCTTAAAGCTTTGAGGTTCATTTTCTAACAAGTATGTCAGAAAATCTGGACCAAAGGATTTAGATGTTTTCGCTCTCTTACTTCTTCTTGGTTCATCAGCAGTTAAATCCTGTTGGTTGAGACCATTACTAGTCTCTAGTGTTTGATTGTCATTAGTCTCTTGACTTTGTATACAATCATAAGTTCTTTTCTGTGAACTTAATTCCTGTCCTTTCTTGTAAGGAAAGACATGTTCAAAAAACATAGCATTCCTTGACTCTATAATAGTGTTCACATTTATATCAGTATTTCTGATTTATAAGTCAGAAACCGATATGCACTACTATTCTAAGCATAACCAATAAACACACAATCTACTGTTTTTGGTCCAATCTTAGTCTTTTTAGGAACAGGAACTTCAACTTTTGCCAAGCACCCCCACACTTTTAAGTATTTGTAGGAAGGTGGTCGACCTTTCCACAATTCATAAGAAATGCTATTGGTTTTCTTGTGGGGTATACTATTAAGAACATAATTAGTAGACAATATTGCTTCCCCCCACAAGTCCTGTGGTAAGCCTGAATTTAGTAACATGCCATTCATCATTTGTTGTCTATAATGTGCTTGATTCATAAATTCCAAATCCAAAAATTCAAAATAATTATGACTACACAAATCAGAATTAATGTTTTGACAAAATCATATTCTCATAAAAATTTTGCCTAAGAAACGAACAATTCAAAAACCCAATTGATTGTATACATTCTTGCAACTCATTTATAAATAAATGTCACTGTCATAAAAATATTTGTGACAGAAGAAAAATAAATCATCTCAACTAATGCAAGAGATACACCCCCATATTAATAAAATGGTTTATGGTTTAACAATTTCTACTACGCAAGTAAAATAATTATTAACAACATCTCATGTCACATGATTCAAAATAAACCAATAATCAACATAAAAGATTTCTCAAATTACTTCCCAATTAAACGGAACGATATAATTACATACATCTTCATGTTTAAATTTCTCTGGTGTTTAAACACCCATTCAAAATTGATTAGAAATATTCAAATTAACCTGCTTATGTCCAAAGTCAACATAACAATTTATCATTCCAAATCACTTGAAATTATTGTTTAAGAAATAACTTGAGTTGATATCATACATGCATATCAAACGCATTAACTAAAATAATGAATTAACAAAATAAATTAATCATGCATGATCCCATCACTTGCATCATGAAATAAAAGGATTCACAACTCATAAATAAAATCCAACGCATTTAAACTTTAAACTTCAAAATGACAAAATATACCTTCATTTAATAAGTTTAATTTGTACATAAATAAACAAATTAAATATGCATTAAAATGTTCTTGTGAATATATAAATATATATATATATATATATATTTTCCGACTCAAGTGCAGAAACAATTCAAGACTATGAATCCACATTGTAATAAAAATAAAATTAGTTTGTAAAACTAATATTTTACTCTAGAAACAAATTCTTCCATGTATACTCACCATGAACTATGATAAAGTCAAAAGAATTAACACCTTTTCACAAAGGGTTCAAAAATAAGTGGTCTACCAAATGAAACCATAAGTCACTTACAAAATTAACAGATTGTGATCGAGTCACAAAGTTACATCAAAATTAATTTTCTAGTTACTAAAACCAGAAAATAAATTGCAATAAAACATAATTTTATTTTCCTTGTTACTAAAACTAGTAAAATAAAATACCGAAATAATATCTGATTACAAAAATCAGAAAACCAAACCATAAATTAATTTTCTAGTTACTTAAACCAGAAAATAAATTATAACCCAAAATAATTTTATTTTCCTTGTTACTAAAACTAGAAAAATAAAATACCAAAATAATTTTCTGTAACACCAAATAATATTCTGCAATTGTTAATGACACCAGTATATTACTACTAGTTGTCAAAGAAAAGAGACAGTATATTACTACTATCTGTCAAATAGCATAAATCACTATTTGTTTTTCCAACCAGAATATTAGTTTGAAAACACAGAAAATTAAATACAATGAAGATACCAAAAAGGGATCTGTCTTAAGATTGTTGGAACAATCTTCACTGTATTTAAAAGATTTTAATTCTATTGTGTACAAAACAACAATTAGAATTTAAAGAAATAAAGAAAAGGAGAGAATATGTTTGATTACAAAAATCAAACTCGAAATAAAAATAAATAAATAAAAAACAGATTTTATTTTGTTACAAAAACAAAATTAAAATCTGATTTAAACAAATAAAAATAACACAGAAAATAAATTAAATAACTTACTTGATTTAATTTGTTCGAATTATAAACTGATCAAGTCCAGTGTTTGACACTGTGTCCTTAAGACAGATTCGTCCTCTCTACGGTGCTTTCAGAATTTGGACGTCTATCTCCCAGGATGAAATGATCTTCTACAAACAATACCAGCACTACAAATTGTTTGCCTTACGAACACACTAAGTGTTTACACTCTTTCTTTCAGAAATAAAATGCAGAGAGATTTATAGAGAGGATGGAGTACGAAAATTGGAGTTAAAATCCAAATGGGGAAGGGCTCTGTTTGGATGAACAATAAATCCAAACCAGTTTATTTGAATTAAATTCAAATCACGCGCCCAAGCCCAGCCCGACCGGACCGACGGCGGCGCGCGTGTGGTGATTTTTGGGTCCAATGGGTCTAGCCCATTTTGCCCATAACCTCTCCCTCTAAAATACTTGGGTACCCCTTGGGGCACACCCCAAGTACCAAACCCATGCCTTATAAACCCTTTCAAAACCTCCCACCAAATCAATGTGGGACAAGCCTTATTCAAACCTTTAAGGTTTTTCCACCAAAACTCCATTTCCATGGAGCACACTTTGGCTTCAATTTCCCATTCACTCGGTAATGGTTTTGAGCAACCAAATATACCACGTGAATCACAACGCGGCAAAGAACGCGTTACCACTTTGACCCGTGTAAATCGATGCACGGGGCCCACCTAAAAATTAGACCAAACTTAGGAAAAAAATTCTGGTTTTACCTAGAATTTAATAACCATTTCCAACAGTTTGGACCAGCAAAATTCGCTCGTGCAGATTTTGAAACCGCTCATGCAGATCAACTCAGGGAAAAAAATGGCTTTCTCGCAAAATCCACTCGTGCGGAATTCAAATTTCCGTTCGTGTGTATTTGACCAAACAACTTTTGCTGGGTGATTTCAAACAGGCGTATCTCCCTCTTTCGGAAACGGAATATAGTTAGTTTTGTATCTAAAGTGAAGCCCCGGAAATAAGTTTTCCAACGGTTCTAGTCTCACGTCAAGATTCAAAATGTGGAAAAAGAAAAAGACAAAAGAGTGAACACTACTCAAAATAAAAATTTGAATTTGGCATTCTTGATCTAATCTTGCCCAAGCAACATGTTAACTCATCAATCAAAATTCCAAACAATGAAGATAAGGTCCCAATTATAATAACTAAAAGATTAAATGCAACCAGGCCTCGCCCTGAGATTTCCGGGACCCAAAGCCAATAATTAACTAATAAATTTTTTGGGCCCTTCACATTTTTTTTTTCTTCCATTGAATGAAAAAAAAAATGAAGATAAAAGACAAAAAAATTGTGTTGAAATCACAAAAAATACTTAGTATTACATTACAACAATTAATAAGTGTCGCTTGATCCTCGCTCTTCTTACATTTTTAGAAGCAAATAAATCAATCATACTTGCATAATCTAATTTTTTTGCAAAATGATTTTCAATAGATAACAATGCTAATTATTTTAAATGGGTCTTTCAATTTTTTAATGAGTCAATTTATTTTAAGTTAGCTTGGGTCTTCCTTATTTTTTTTTTTTTTGATTTAAAATATATCTAATATATTACAATAAATTATAATAGGAGGGACCCTTTTTTTGGTCTATTTTCAATGGATAACAATATTAATTTTTTTTGAATGAGCCTTTCAATTTTTTAATGAGTTAATTTATTTTAAGTTAGTTTGGGTCTTCTTTAATTTTTTTTTAAACTTAAAACATACCTAATATATTACACTAAACCATAATAGAAGGGGACCCCTTTTTTGGATCTATTTTGAGGGGCCTTAGGCCATGGCCTTGTTGGCCCATGCCCAGGGCTGGCACTGAATACAACCCACAACTTTTCAAAAGTTCAAAAAAAAATATAAATATATAAATATAAGGTAACGGTTACCACTTAACATAAATAAGTCGGGTCTAAAACCCGGGACACTACATTTTATATGGTTAAATGGGAGCTATCTAATGAAAATTTTCTTAATTATTTAAAATTAAGAAAATTAGTATGAGATATTGAAACCCTCACAAAACTCCTTCCTAAAACTCTCTTTTTGCTTATATAATTTATAGATTTGTGTGATGTGTTTTTGTGTTTCTTCATTTTTTTTTATGTAATTTTTTTTTGTGTGATGTATATTTGTGTAATAGTTTTCAAAAATTAGAAGAAAACTTTTTGGTATTTTCTAAAAAGCTGTTTTCAAAAATATTTTCCAAACTAAATTTTGAAAATAGTCCACCAAATAAGCATGTTTTCCGAAAATAAAAATTTAAGAGAACAAAAACACAACCAATTTCATGTTGATATCAAGGCAAATACAAAAATGATATAAAAAATGAAAGTAATTTCAAATAGATGAAAAATAATTTCAAATTGAAAAAATAAAATTTCTCTTATATTTTTTTCTTTTTTGCTGGAGGAATACTTGTTAACAAAATCTTTAGGCCTTATATGATTAGCAAGAATAATAATGAGAGAATTAATAATCTGTGGAATTAGTGTACAATTACTTATCCATCTGGATTAATGGTATAAATAATTTTTCTTTTATTCACACTTATTTTGCAATGAAATGAGAAATTTGAAAATATATAATTCCAATTATATGTTTGTTTTGCATTATTAGTTGCATAATTAAAAAAAAAATGCTAATTTTATTGGATAGAATATGCATCCAAATCTAATTTGGGCAACAAAAATTACAACCAAACAATGAAATGCATAGATTCATAATTTTGATCCTATGTTATAATTTGTAAACTAATTTTTTTTTATAGTCTATTAAATCAATCAGGAAATCTCAAATTGAGAAGCCCCCAAAACAGTCTTTATGAATACAGATTTGAATTGGTCTTGCAAAAATTCAAAATTTGTTTTTATTGCTTGGATTGATGGCACCTAAGATATGAACGCATTTTTAAGCCTAACATCAAGTTGTAATATCTTATATAATAGGTTTTATAAGTCTTAAATATATTTTTTTGTTTAGCTTTTTATATTTTAGAATTTTGTTAATTTGTGTGGGCATACATCAAAAAGTCTAAAAAAATTATAATTCTATATGAAAATGTGTTTAATAAAAATTATACAATATTTTAAAACCATCTTAATATGTATTGTAAGAATATACATTAATATACATTTGATTTTAATTGAAATTTATAATAGATGGGACTCACTCTTTAGCATAGTTTTAAGGGAAATTTACAATGCAAAGGGTATTGCACAAAATAATTACACATACATGAAATTTTTTATTTTTTTGTAATTATTTTTTTAAAAATAGACTGAATAATAATTTTCCGTAGTTTTAATATCCTACCAACCACATTCCCTCTCCTATCAAGAATGTACACCATGTTCTTTGTGGTGGATTGCCATGTTTGTATTTAAATGAGGAAATTTTTGGCAAGATGAGAAATGTTGAATTTGGATGCTTGATATATATATATAGTATATCATTGAATTGTCTTGCAGAGGCTAATTTGAAATAGTTGATTAAGATGTGGAGGATGCATGTAAATGGTATTGTTATTTACCACTTGATGGATTTATTATGAAATTACCGTGAGAAGAGGTATGGAAATTTTGATCACAATGGAAGATAATTAAGATTGGAACTATTCAAATGTATTGTTGCATATCGCATTACCATTCCATTTCATTTGTTATCATTGATGCCGAATTTCAATTGAAAACTATTATTTTGAGAAAAGAATTATTTTAAGAATGGAAATTAATTTGTGAAACAAGATCATATCGATTTGTTTTGAAGTAAATAAATTGGTAAGTTTGGATAGGAGGTGTAGATGGTATTGGTTAAGTTGAGCTGTGTGTCCATGGTAAAAGACCGAAAACATGCACGGAGAAGGTATTACGTACCTTCCGGTTAGCTACCGGTAAAGTGGGAATTTGGTAGCGCTTGTTAAGCCTACTTGCAGATACCAACCTAGGGATTACCTGAATCGTATTTACCACTCTTGTTAATTACATTGAAATGGTTAAAAGGGTTGATTTCTCATGATTGCATTGTGCACAAAGGTTTTCAAAAGATAAACTGGCATGACATGTGCATATATCTCGTGAGATTGTATAAAATATATATATTTTTTGTTAAGGCTTTGCTAATGGGTTTTGCGCTCACCCTTAAGAGATTTTGTGCAGGAACAGATGTGGTGATTCCGTCAAATTAGGGGCGTGAGATATGTTTTGAGAGCACGAGGCTCTTTCCTTTTGTTGAAATTATTTTTGGCAAGTCAAGGGCTTAATGTGTATGGGTTGAAACCATTTTTGTGTAACCAGATTTAACTCTTGGAAATTGTAGCCCTTAAGGGCATTTAAATTATATTTGAACTACTATGCCACATGCTATAAATTCATATACTAGGAATGTTGAATGTATATTTTCTTGTGGAATACCTTTTGTAAATCCCAAAATGATCAATGTATACAAATGTTGGAGATTGTAGATGATGTGAATCCTGAATACATACTCATGTTTATAATTAACAATGGGAGTTGGTGAATAGTTATTGTGAAAATTTTCGGGGCGTGACATTCTTTGTGAAACCTCAAAAAATAAAAATAAACACTCGCTCTATTTCTCATTCTCAATAAGATACAATTTTATTTTATTTTTAAAAAATATTATTTTATAGCATCGATATTTTATTATTGTCTACAAAAATACTCATGATTAATTTGTAATTTAAAGATAATTATTAAATAATTAATGAATTCAAATAATATTTTGTCACATATCCAATAATATAAAAAGTGACCTTTTTTTAAAATGCAAGCAATAAAAGTAATCATTAAAAGCAGGGGTAATTTCACATCAGACTTGTTTGGAAAAATATTTTTAAATTAATGATAAAATTTATAAACATAAAAAAGTAAAATTATAAATTTTTTTATGAATGCATAATTAGTTTTTAAAAATGCATCTAACAGGTAATTTTTCCTTAAAAGTAAGGCTTCGTTTGGGAACAAGTTTTTTTAGTAACTTTTTAACTTTTTAACTGATGTAAAAAAAATTAATATGTTTGTGATGATTTTTTGATTTTTTACGAAAAGATGTACAAAAAGTACAATAAAAAAGAGAAGATAATCATAATTTTTTTAATAATTTTTTAATTTTTTAATTTTTTAACTAAAATAATCACTTGTCAAACGAGATCACAGTAATGTAACCATCATACCCACTCATAAGTATAAAGTGTAACACAATTAGCTTGTCCAATGAAAGGGACAAATAACAAA
Organism: Camellia granthamiana; assembly: GCA_036172215.1. Lineage (NCBI taxonomy): Eukaryota > Viridiplantae > Streptophyta > Magnoliopsida > Ericales > Theaceae > Camellia > Camellia granthamiana. The sequence continues at coordinate 43,565,234 of CM069915.1, forward strand.
TCACATTATTAGGTCAATAAATGGTCATATGAAGTGATCAAAATCAATACAACTCACTCCCTACTAGTGGTGACAATAATAGAGAGGAAAGTATCTCATCTCCACTTTAATTGTAGATAGAGCCACAAACAAACAAGTATCTATCATTAAAGCAACATGTGTCCCCTCAGCCACTACCTCATATGGGTATTATAGTCATATCAGAATTTACTTTTGCAAGAAAATGACTTACAATTTGATGACAGGGAATTACAGCTTCTTCTTTTTTTTTCTTTGTTTAATTTTGTTTGGACAATGTTGTCATTTCATAGTTATTATCATTTTGAATTCTTAATGTTGCTCAAAATATGATAGGGTGCTCCCATTTAAATTTTTATGTTAGTGAAAATCGAATAAATACCACCCAGTTGAATGATATATAGCGTTATTTGAAAATCACCAAATAATAAACAAAAAGAAATATTTCATTTTTTTCTTCTCAAATTAAAAAAAATTATTGAATGTTTTTGTTGCATTGCTCTGCATTAACCATCAATTATGAATACTAATAAAAAATTGATGAATCTCATTATATGATCATTATCATTTCAAATTGGAGCATTACATGACAATAAGACTAAACCAATAGCTTCTCTTATCATCATGCATATGCCAATAATACATATTTAGAATTTAATATTAATATTTTGATCTATAGAAATGGATTGTGTTGAAATTTTGAACAAATTTGTTTCAAACTAGGCCTAGTACCAAAAATTCTAGTGCGGTCCACTTATTTATAAAATTTAACTATAATTTTATGTTTAGCTGCACAATAAATTAAGGGTTGGTTTGGGAAGTGGGTTTGTTTTTTGGCTTTTTGGTTTTTTTGGCTATTTTAGCCTGGGATAAAAAGCCTGGTTTAGGAAAGACTTTTTGACTTTTTGACTTTTTGTTTTTTTTGACTTTTTTTGTGAGAGAATAATGTAATGATTATGAGTTGGATGTAATATTTTGTTTGTTGTAACTAAAATAACCTATTTTATCTTTTGTGGCTATTTTATCCACAAACCATCTTCCCAAAGGATAAGGAAATTTATATACTTATGCATCTTTCTAAAACTTAAATTTTTAGATTGGTTAAAATTTAATAGACCGACCATAAAAAATAAAAAAGTAATAGTCAACATATATCAAGTTAAACAAATAGATTTAAAATTTTAAAATTATTTCAGAGCATAATTAACTGTGATTTAATTAGATTAGAACAGATATGAAAGTAATTGATGGGGCCATCATAACCACCCAAAAATATGAAGTGCACACAATTTCTACTCTTTCAAAAGAAAGCGACTAAAATCGCTCTAGGCCAATTAATGCTTAGATAGTGATCAATCAATACAGCCCATAACTTTGTGGGTGACAATAATTGAAACAAGCAAAATTATTAGATACTTTACGAATATAGACTATGTGTCTTTTTGTAAGAATTTGGTTTCTTTCAAGTTGATTGTTATTTCAACGTAAGAGTGTTTTGGCTTAATAGACTCATTTTGAAATCGATTGTAAAAATAAATAAAAAATCAAGAGACAATGGTGGGATTTTTTATTTTATTTTAATAAATAGTAATTTCCATTAAAAGTAAGGTTAGCCAAACAGCACTTATAAGGAGATCAGCAAGAAACTTACACCAAACTAAGGAAAAATCCTTGTTCAAAAAACAAAGAAAAAAAAATCTCAAATGAAGCACTAAAGAGACTCTATGTATATATCAAGATACAAAATTTGTACTGCAAAACAGAAGTCCATCATAAGAGTTTGACAATAGAATAAGTCTGGGATAAATATGTAGGCTACATCTATCTGTGTGAGTAAGCTACAATCACACCCAAAAAAAAAAAAAAAAACCCCAAACTCAAAATGTCTAGGCAGTGATGGCGGTAAATTCGACTGTGGAAGGCGACAAGTTTAGTTGATGGAAGGCGGAAGATTTGGTGAAGAAAATGTGGAAGGCGGCAAATCTAGATGATGGTGGCCAATCAGGAAGCAATGTCGCGGTGGCAACGCCAAAGTGAGGTCGAGGAGGAGAGAGAAGGAGGATCTGGTAAAGGCCATGACTGGAGTAAAGACGGGAGGAGAAAACACCTTACAAAAGGAGAGAGAAGGTTGAAAAAATAAAACTTCTAATAAAAAAAAGGATAGAATGATGAAAGAGGAGGTCAGAGGTTGCCAAAACCCCCTTTCCCCGCCCTCACCCTCGCCCTGACTGCCTCACATAAACAAAACCCTAATGGAAGCAAAATTGAGAGAGAGAGAGACTTTGTTTGATCATTAATAGTGGGCGTTTGAGATTAGCCTTTTTAGTGATTTTTTATTTTTTAGTTTTTTTAATAGTTTTTTCAATTAATGAGTTAAAAAAGTTATTAAAAAAATTGTTTTTTTAGCAAAAATTTGATGTAATATTTGACTTTTTAACTCATGACTTAGTGATTTTTTTAAAAACATTTTTAGTAAAAATTAACTTTTTTAACATGTTGTCAAATGCCTTTTAAATGAGTCGTCCTTTATTTATTAATTACTTACCAAAGATGAATGATAATAACCTACTCTTAATTTTTTTTTTTTTTAATTTCATCACTAATTTAACACATCACGGAAGTAAAATTGTACCGTTCTATTCATCTCTCGCGGGGGGAGGTCATACAGTGATATTTCACTTAACGACAATATACAAACTATTTGAGAATTATGTGTCTAGTGACTTTTATTTTTTTAAAAACAATTATATGAACATTCATATTTTTTCTTTTTCTTTTTTATAGAAAGAGAAAAAAAAAAGGTACAGTGCCGGAGTTCGTGGAAAAGGCAAAGTGAAAAGACAAGCATCCTATTACTTAGCATTAAAGCTTCGTTTGGCAATATGGATTGAATTGGGAATAAATTAATTATTACAAGGTAAAATAAATTAAAAAATTAATAATACAAAATTTTATATTTAAATTTTAATTGTTTCACTTTTTCTCTTATCAAAGTCAAAAAAATTAACTCAAATGAATTTTTTAGTTTCAAATTAAAAAAGTCTCAACTCCAAAAAGTCAATAAAAATAATTTTTGCCAAATGACAACTATATGGTACAATTCAGACTAATTGAAAAGTTGTCTTTAAGTCTAATTCGAATTGTGTTGAGAGTTATCTAAGCTCCTCGTTTGGAAATATTATTTTTTAGCTTAAAATTCAAAAAATCATTAAAAGAGTAAAAAATCCAACAAATTATACAAAATAAGTGAAAGATTATATTTTATCTCTACTTTTTATACATCTTTAGTAAAAAATCAAAAAATCATTCTAAACATATTATTTTTTTACCTCATAGTTTAGCCAAAGAATTAAAAAAAATTATTAAAATAGCATATTTCTAACCAAATAACTACAACCCACTGTTTAAAATTTTTACTCAAATCCATAGCAAATTTAACAATAAAATGGCCAAATACTAAAAAATTTCAAGCTGGTCTTAGATTGCTTAGATTGAATCCGCCAAGTTGCACTCCTAATATTAGGGTCATGTTTGTTTTGACAGACTGGATAAAGGGCAACTGTAATTCATCGGACTATTAATATTAGGATATATAGTTCCTGCACTATTTGATTGAAAATGATGTGTATCTCATGTTTGTTTTTCTCATGTAATTAGATGTCTGAAAATGAATATCCTATTGAATCTAATATTTGATTGGAATATTATGAAAAATGATAAATATTCAATACTAAATTTGTCTTTAATATTTTAATTTTTTTTGGTTAGATTAATAAAAAATTATTTTATTTTATTTTTTAAAAATTAAATAAATTTAGGATTAATTACCTAAAAGTCCTATTTACATATTTGGTAGTAGCTTAGGTTCTATCAAAAAGTTTTTGAACCAATAAGTCCCATTTAGAGGTAAAAAGACGTTTTGCCCTTTAATCCCCAAACTGAGAATGTTCTCAATTTCAAAACTGAGAATGTTCTCAATTTATAATTATCAAAACTAAGAAATTTTTCAATTTTTTTCTAGTATGAACTGAGAATATTATCAAAACTAAGAAATTTATAATTATCAATTTTGAGAAATTTCTCAATTTTTTTCATGATTAAAATTGAGAATATTATAAACTGAGAAGTTTTCAATTTCAAATGGGTCGTTGAACACACCAAAATTAAATACTAAACTATACCAAATTCAATTAGAATAATGGCAAGTCCAGGTATCGATCCACAAGGACTATTGTGAAATTAAATTAATTCAATCGCAAAATTCCTAAATTAATTTTGATTAAAAAGATAAGATTGATTCTATACCTAAACAACAATTAAATAAAATTGAAGAATTATATTGACAATTAAAATCTAGGGTTTGAGATATTAATTTTCGGAAAAAATCTTAGGGTAGAGAATTCACCACTAACCACATGAATGAGACTGAACATCAACCATCAATCGCAATTCGGTTTGAATTATCCAATATTTCACAACTACAAGTTTGAAATATTGATCAAGAGGGTCGTTGCATTCAATGTACAGGCACGAATCATTCCGAGTAGTACGAGTCGTTTGCTCTAAACTATGTTAGCAAAACGACCCGTCTCCATAGCATGACTCGTCTCGTACTTTGAATACAAACACAAAGAATACTAATGTATGGAAAACATTAAACAATCACAGAGAGTAAAATGCTTGAAGAGAAGAACGAAATAATTATTTATAAACTTCTAAAACATCTATACATTTATTCCAACCAAATACAATGAAAGCTCGTTAAAAATTCCATTACATGGCTAAGGTTTTATCAAAACCCTAGAAAAGACGACTAGCCACTCATGGAGGAGTGGAAAGAGGAAGAAGATGAAGAAGAAGCCCCCATGGAAGTGTTTTCCAAGCTTTGGTAGTGTCTCCCCCTTTGGAACCCTAGCCTCCCTCTTTTCTGTATTCAATTTTTCGAACCCTAACGGTGACTGATTTTCTGTCTTTTATTCGGAGCAAAATAGACCAAAAAGTCCGTGCACGCGTCCCTAGGTGGGCCGCTCGTGTGGTGGTGTGGGCCGCTCGTGCGGTGGTGGGCCACACGTGCGGTGAAGCTTGGTCGCACGTGCGGTGGTCTGGTGGTCTCGGATTTTTCACCTCTCGCTCGGAGAATCTGGTTTCACGCCCCCTTTTGATTGAATTTTCATATTTCCTGCCAAACCTGTACAAGTGCACGAAACACATCATCTCCGCCAAATAAATAAAATTAAAAGACCAAAAATGTAACCTAAGTGGCCTCAATGTGGTACCTTTCGGCTTACATCACACCCCCCAACTTACATTTTGCTAGTCCTCAAGCAAAACAAAAGAAATAAGAAAAGTAAAATACTCTCAGCCACTTTCGTAGGGAACACGATTGCATTTAGCATATGCAACAAGCCTTTAAACCACAAGGTTACCCCAAGTGGATGAGTATAGTCTCGTGAGGGTTTTCAGAAATGATACCCACAAACATCAACATATTCAAATCCGCTCAACAACAATTAACCACACTACTCCACACAACAACCGACTTATGTGCCACTACAGTGTGATATTAAAACATGATGATTCATTAAAGGCATAGTGAACAAGTATGAAGGAATCTATTGAGCTTAAACCACAATTCAGTTAATACAAAAGTAGAGTCCCCTGTACTTGTGAATACTAGTAGACATATCATTAGTACCCTCGGTGTAAAGTGCAATCACCATATTAGTTAACTGTCCACTATAATAGCCCAGTGTAACTCATAATAACACTCAACGTATACAGAAAAACTAAACTGTTGCAACCAAGCTTCTCAATTTTTTTTTTTTTTTTTTTTTGAAAGACTGTGCAATGTCCTGATCCATTAAGCTTTCTATTCAGCCCATGTAACAAGTATTGGGCCAATGACTCCCAAACCAGACGGTTTTAGGGCACTAGGTGTAGAGACACCCCTACGGGCTTAATAACTCGAGCTGAAAAGGCTACGAATCCGAACTAGTCATTCTCTTTATTTTTCCTTAACTGTGCAATGTCTAGGTCCCTTAAGCTTTCTAATTAACCCATGTAGCAAGTATTGGGCCAATGACTCCCAAACCAGACGGTTTTAGGGCACTAGGTGTAGAGACACCCCTACGGGCTTAATAACTCGAGTTAAAGAGGCTACGAACCCAAACAAGTCAAGTTTTTTTTTTTTTTACATTTTTTTTTACAAGAATCTTGGCTACTCATTTATTTGTTTCTGCAACCTCAACCATTATCAATGATGTACACCAGGGATTATAATAAAAAGGTCACTGCAATGATAGTGTGTTCATGTGAATTAAGGCATACTTATGACAAGTGTACTAATACCACAAACACAAACAACTATCCTAGTGCAAACATCACATGTGAATATTTATCCAATAAACCCTTTTCATACAAGCCCACTATGTTCCCCAATTAACACATGTTCATATCATTACCATACTGGCACAAAGTAAACATTAAGGGAAGTGGTGCAAATCAAGTGCAGCAAGTACAAACATGAATATTTATTACAAATACCCTTACCCCCCAACTGGAATATAACATTGTCCTCAATGTAAGCAAGTAGACATGAGATAGTAAAATGAGAGAGAGGATCTTACCAGACAGCATAGGCGCACATCCAGCAAGGCAGGGACACCCAAACACATTTTTTGATTGTTTTTTTTTTTTTTTGAAGGAAAAGAAAATAAAACAAAACAAAATGAAAGAAAATAAAGGAAATATACAGAAATCACTGATGTGGATCTGGTGGTGGTGGTGGGAAATACTGCTCAAATAGGGCCTGCATCAGTGTCCGAGTCTCGAACACCTCATCATGAACCCTAGTACCATGCTGATCAATCTGCCGATCAATCTGATCAAACCGCTGATCAAACTGATCAAACCGCTGCCCACTCGAATCCCGGTATGCATAGAAGTCAGTGTGCAAAGAGGCAACTGACTGCTGATACCCATCAAATGCAGCCCGTGAATAATCCCGGTCAGCCTGGTAGTCGTTCCGGAGATCAACCATAGATTGCTGAAGGGCGGCTTGATTATCCATAATAGCCTGATATTGTGCCCTTGTCATACGGAATGGCGGTGGTACCGGCGCTGGTGCGGCTGCAGGCTCGACTGGGGCATCATTAGGATTTGCCGGGGCCTCGGGAAGAACTAGTGAAGGCGGCAGGTGAGCAGTGGTTTGACGCCAGTGAGTTCTACCATAAAATAGGGGCGGCGGAAGCTGAACCTCAATGGCCTGCAGTGGGTATGTCCCTTGGGCTTTTATGAGCGCTGTAATGAGGTTGGCAAAAGGGAAGGCCCATGTAGAACTACCCCGTGTATTGTGGATTTTGACTTCATTTGGGATTCTATACATCTGATTGTAGATCAAGGTAGGGATGTCAATCCAAAACCCGAGGTCAAACCGATGCAAGGCACGGAGGAAGTCCCCTCTCCACCCTTCCTTGTGGCCAATAGGAATGACATTCTTTTTCAGGACCACATCGAGGAAGAGAAGGCGACGTGGTAAATTAGCCCGCCTGATGCTCGTACGGTTGTCATCCTTCTGACGCCCCTCATAAAACTCAGTCATAAATTCCGAGATGGTGAGTTCCCGAGTGAATACCGGGAACTGTTCTGCATTGATAGGGTCCATGGAACAGTGGAGGACCTCGACAATTGAAGTTGGAGTGACCACGAACTCCACTCCGTCAACAATGGAGCAAAGAGCTCCCGGGGCCTCGTCGCTGACGTACATATGCTGATAAAAGAGGCGCACAATGCGCGGGTATGCCGGTTCAGTGACAGTGCAGATGCTCAGGAGGCCCCAGTCTTCAAGTTGTTGAATACTCCATGTAATGGTTTGATGCCGACGAAAGAAGTCCACATCAAAGGATGTATCACATACCACCGGTTTGGTGGCCCAAGCATCTGTTGGTATATCCCTGAATGCAATGTTGGCTGTGCGAGGCCGTTTGGGTGCTCGGCGGGATGATGAAGCCATATCTGCACAAAATAGTTCAACCAACACAACCAAAAATATGGAACCATTATATTAACATTCATCAGAAATAGCATGTAGGCATAAATCATTCAAAACCGGATCATCCTCACACCACCAATTATTTATTTATTTATTTATTTTTTAAAGATAAAAACGAAAATAATTAAATAAATGAATAAACATGACATTAAATTAAATTAACTAAACTATAAAATAAAATAAAATAAACTAAGCTATAAAATAGCTAAATTACAGAAGAGGCTAAAGTATAGAATAAAATAACCTAAACTAAACATAATTTTTTTTTTTTTTTTAAGAAAACGAAATAAAATGAAATAAAAATTCATGAAATAAAGAAAAAAAAAACTAAACTATTTAATAATTAAATGAACAATTACATCATAGAGTAAAAAATAAAAAAAATAAAAAATATAAAAAAAAATGAAATCACTAACTAAACAAACATAATAAAAATAAAAATAATCCACTAACTAATTAAACTAACCAGAATCACTAATGAAATTATTTAAACTAAACAAATGGAGGAAATAAAAATAAACTAAATTATTATTATTAACTTTATTTTTGAGGTTTTTTTTTTTTAATTTTAAATTCTGGCATGGGCCGCACGTGCGCCGAATGAGGGCCACTCGAGCGCCCTATTTGGACCGCTCCTGCGGCAAGTTTGGGCCGCTCCTGCGGCAATTAGACAGTATGCAATTTGCTTGGGCCGCTCGTGTGGTGTGCCCAACCGCTCGAGTGGTCTAGGCTTCTCTCTTTTTTTATTTTTATTTTTTTTTATTTTAATTGAACAAGTATGACACACAAATTTTTAAATATATATATATATTTTTTACTAACTCTCAGCACCTAACAAAAGGTACCAGAGTTATGGCATAAAGTTGTCACTTCAAAATCTTCCAGGTAATAAAACCCAGCGTAGTTTATAGCCTTCGGGCTAGTACAACCCAAAGTTTACTTAACCATTTCTACCTTCAATTGACATCCAAAATAAATATAGCACATAAGAAGATAACGGAATGCCCACTAAAGGTATAATCTTCCCGTGAAAACCATGGGTACTACTTTTCTCCCTAACTGTGTTTGTAACTTTCCCTATTCTCCAACAGGGTGACAGACTAGGTTGATTCGGTATCCAGAATCGAGGCGCATAAAGCTACCTCAACCTATGGGGCTGCCATACAGAGTTCAAGCCGAGGTAGTTTTGAAGCAATCTCCACACCCCTGGGTATTTAAACCAGACTCTAGTCTCGGAAATCCCAAACCTTTGTGTTCTAGGCTTTGCCATTCGAACTCTAGTTTCCACTGTCTCAGTTGGTCTCCTAGGAACTCACTACAAACACGGTTAGGTGGCTATACCAGACCGTCAGATGCTGTTCGGGCACGACATACACCAAAGGAATTACACCTTTAGAGGATTTAAAGTCTCCTAGACGCAAATATAGCATGGCGAGAACAAAGAAAAACAAAATAGCATAGAAGGGAAAGAAAAGAGAACAAGAAATTAATCTATCAATCGTAGTAAAATGGGTCCATCAATGCAATGGACTCAATCATATCTCCATTCCCAATCCCCTCTATATATGGTTTCAATCTTTGGCCATTCACTTTGAAAGTGTAGCCAGTCTTTGGATCTCGCACCTCAATGGCGCTATGAATGAATGCCTCAACAACTACAAAGGGGCCATCCCATCTTGATCTTAGCTTACCCGGAAAGAGTCTCAATTTTGAATTAAAAAGCCACACTTTTTGATCGGGTTCAAAGGATTTCCTGTTAATGTGCTTGTCATGGAATTCTTTAGTCCGAGCTTTAAAAACTCTCGAACTCTCATATGCATCATTCTGGATTTCTTCCAACTCATTGAGTTGCAATTTTCGGTTGAGCCTAGCTGCGGCCATATCGAAGTTAAACTTCTTTATGGCCCACAATGCTCAGTGCTCAAGTTCAACCGGGAGATGGCAAGCTTTGCCAAACACCGCTCTATATGGTGACATCCCAATGGGTGTCTTATAAGCAGTGCGGTAAGCCCATAATGCATCAATTAACTGTTGTGACTAATCTTTCCTATCCGGTCTCACCGTTTTCTCAATTATGTGCTTTACCTCCCTATTTGAGACTTCCACTTGGCCACTAGTTTGAGGGTGATATGGAGTGCCAATTTTATGAGTGATAGAGTATTTCTTAACTACCGACTCAAAGAACCGGTTACAAAAATGTGTACCCTGATCACTTATTATGGCTCAGGAAACCCAAAACGACTAAAAATGTTTTCATGCAAAAACTTGATTACCACTCTATGATCGTTTGTTCGGGTAGCTATTGCCTCTACCCACTTAGACACGTAATCTACTGCCAAAAGAATGTACTCAAACCCGAATGACGACGGAAAAGGGCCCATAAAATCAATCCCCCACACATCAAATATTTCTACCACAAGAATAGGGGACATTGGCATCATGTCACGCCGAGACATCGAACCCATTTGCTGACAGCGCAAACAAGTTCTACAAAATTGATGGGCATCTTTAAAAATTGTGGGCCAATAAAACCCACTCTGTAAAATCTTAGCGGCCGTTTTATGCCCACTAAAATGACCGCCACATGCAGAAGAATGACAAAATGTAAGAATGCTATACACCTCACTCTCTGGCACACACCATCGGATCACTTGGTCGGAGCAATATTTAAACAACTCCGGATCCTCCCAAAAGTAATACCTGACCTGCGAAAAGAATCGGTCTTTGTCTTGCTTAGACCAATTCTGTGGAATTTGCCCAATGGCTAAGTAATTCACAATATGTGCAAACCACGGGGGGCTCGCTTGTGACAGCTCAAAGAGTTGTTCGTCCGGAAACGAATCATGCAAAATAAGAGGGTCACTATTATACTCAACAAGGATTCGGAAGAGATGATCCGCCACCACATTCTCGGATCCTTTCTTATCATGGATCTCTAAGTCAAATTCCTGAAGCAACAAAATCCATCTAATCAACCTAGGTTTGGTCTCTTTCTTAGATAATAAATACCGCAAAGCGGCATGATCAGTGAAGACTATGACCTTGGAACCTAGGAGATAAGATCGGAATTTGTCTAAGGCAAAGACCACAGCTAGCAACTCTTTCTCGGTGGTAGTGTAATTCAATTGTGCATCCGAGAGAGTGTGACTAGCATAGTATATAGCAAATGGTGCCTTATTGACCCTTTGGCCTAACACAGCCCCGACAGCATAATCGGAGGCATCACACATGATTTTGAAGGGAAGCGACCAATCTGGTGATTTCATGATTGGTGCGGTGGTCAAGGCCATTCTCAGTGTTTCAAATGCCTTTAAGCATGCCTCATTAAAGACAAAAGGCGCGTCCTTAACTAGTAAACTACACAAAGGACGTGATATCTTACTAAAGTCTTTAATGAACCTACGGTAAAAACCTGCATGCCCTAAGAAAGACCTAATTTGACGCACAGAATTGGGTGGAGGAAGGCCTGCAATGAGGTCAACCTTAGCCTTGTCAACCTCTATACCTCGAGGGGACACAATGTGTCCCAACACTATACCCTCACGAACCATAAAATGGCTCTTTTCCCAACTCAAGATTAGGTTTGCCTCAGTACATCGTTCTAACACTCTAGTCAAATTCCTAAGGCATTCCTCAAAAGACGGTCCAAACACCGAAAAGTCATCCATAAAAACCTCTAAGAATTTCTCCACCATGTCGGAGAAAATGGCCATCATACACCGTTGAAAGGTCGCCGGTGCATTACATAGCCCGAAGGGCATGCGCCTGTAAGTAAAAGTGCCAAAAGGGCATGTGAATGTAGTCTTTTCCTAGTCAACGGGGTACACTAGGACTTGATTATATCCCGAGTAGCCATCAAGAAAACAATAAAAACCCTGCCCCGCTAACCGCTCTAGGATTTGGTCAATGAAAGGTAAGGGAAAATGATCCTTCCTAGTCGAGGATTTTAGTCTCCTATAATCAATGCACACTCGCCACCCAGTAGTAGTTCGTGTGGAGACTAACTCTCCTCCCTCATTCTCAACAACGGTGATGCCCGATTTCTTGGACACCACTTGTGTGGGACTCACCCACTTGCTATCTGAGATGGGGTATATGATACTCGCATCCAACAATTTCAATACCTCCTTTTTCACCACCTCTTTCATGTTAGGATTCAGTCTCCGTTGCATTTCGTGAGAAGGTTTGGTGTCCTCCTCTAAATGTATATAATGCATGCACACGGAGGGATCTATCCCTTTCAAATCAGCCACTGACCACCCTATAGCACTCCGATGTGCCACGAGAACACTCATTAACTGACTCTCCTGCTCCGCAGTCAAGTCAGATGCAATGATAACTGGTAAAGTCTCCTGGGGCCCTAAAAATGCATACTTGAGTGTGGCCGGAAGTGGCTTCAACTCAAGTGTAGGTGGTGTGACCAAAGATGGTGGGGCAGGCTCTCTCGACAGAGGAGGAAGTGACTCAAACCGGGCTTTCCATGGAGGAAAATCCGGTGTAGAAGAAGAATTAAGCAAGACATTCACCTCCTCAACTGACCCATCTATATCAAAATTTTCAAACCCAAAATGAGCTAGACAAGCCTCCAAAGGGTCCTTTACAAGAATGGAGGGCAAAGCCTCCTCAACAATCTCATCCACAACATCCACTAATAAGCACTCCTCTCTCTCATGAGGTTGTTGTGATGCTTGGAAAACATTAAGTTTCACTTACATGTTACCAAATGAAACTTCCATAACCCCGGTCCGACAATTAATGCATGCATTGGCTGTAGCCAAGAAAGGTCGACCCAAAATCACCGGGATTTGTTTCCTCGAACTGGCTATCGATTCCATATCTAGAACCAAAAAGTCAACAGGGAAGTAGAACCTATCAACCTTAACTAGCACATCCTCAATCATGCCTCGTGGCATTTTGAGGGACCGGTCAGCCAACTGAAGAGTAACAGTAGTAGGCTTCAACTCGCCAAGCCCAAATTCCTCGTACATAGAGTACAGCAACAAATTAACACTAGCCCCTAAATCCAATATGGCCCTATCAATGAAGCGGTCCCCTATAATGCATGCAATGGTTGGGGTACTTGGGTCCTTAAGCTTAGGAGGTGTGTCATTCAACAAGATGGAGCTTACTTGCTCCGTGAGTAGGACCTTTTGGGACACATGTGTCCCAGATTTACGCTTTTGCGTACAAAGGTCCTTTAGAAATTTGGCATATGATGGTACTTGCTTAATTGTCTCCAAGAGGGGGAGGTTGATTTTTACCTGTTTAAAGACTTCCATCATTGCCTCCATAGATGTCGCCTTCTTATTAAAAGGGGACGGTGTGTCAAGGCACTGGGGAAAGGGTGCCTTAGGCACATATGGTGCCTTGGGCACAAGTGAAGTACTAGGGACTAAATCATCCCTCTTAAGTGTTTCCCCCTCAACTTTGCTCTCACTAGGTGAACCACCGTGGTCACCCTTCCTAACTCTAGTTGTATCAGACGCAACAGACTGAGGCTCTAACTTCCTACCACTTCTTAAAGCAACCACCGCCTGCACTTGCTCATGTTGCTTACCATTCCCACCCGAACTTTCTGCCCCGTATTGTCCCTTAGGGTTGGCCACAGTTTGACTTGGTAATTTTCCCTCCTCTCTCCGATTCATGCTGTTAGCCATTTGACCCAATTGGGTCTCTATCTTGGCAATAGAGTGAGTGTGGGAGTGAACTATCGGTGCTAACCCCTTAAGTTCTGAGAGAACTTCCAACACCTGAGTCTCAAAGGCAGAGTTGCCTTGAGGAACAGGCGGGGGTTGTGGTTGTGGCTGCTGGTAAGGTTGTGGGGGTAATAAGGTTGCGGTGGTCGGTAAGATGATTGGTTGGCAAAATTATTGAAATTCTGCCTTGGTGGTGGAGGATTGTAAGAAGTGCCTTGTGAAGGGGGTCTCCATGAGAAATTAGGGTGATTTCTCCATCCCGGATTGTATGTGTTGGAGTATGGATCATTACCCGGGTTGGAGAATCCTTGAGCTGCATTCACATGCTCTTGAACTAACTCCGGAAATTGTGATGTCGAAGGGCACTCACTCAAGTCATGAGCAGGGCTCGCACAAACAACACATGCCTCGTGAAATTGAGGCTGATCTTGCTGGGTAGGGGCATGTCCCGTAGCTAATAATTGGTCCATCTTGCGGGACAATGCCTCTACTTGTTGGGCTAACTCTAGGTTTTGCCCGACCTCATAAATGCCCCCTCTTTTCGGGGCTCCAACTACGGGTTGCCGGACTTGCTGGGCTGCGGAGGCATGGTGAAGGGAATTATCACTTAAGTTCTCAAACAATTGCCATGCCTCGGCATCATTTTTAGACATAAATGTCCCACCACAGGATGAATCCACCATTTGGCGGTGTGGCTCAATTAAGCCATAATAGAATGTTTGAACAAGTTGCCAATCAGGCACTTGGCAGTGGGGACACTGTTGGAGAAGGTCTCTAAGTCTTTCCCACATCTCATGGAATTGCTCGCCATCCATTTGAGTAAAGTTTGTGATGGCTCGCCTAAGTTGGTTGGTTTTACCTATGGGAAAGTACTTCTCCAAGAACCGTTGCTGTAATTGGTCCTAAGTTGTGATTGAATTAGCAGGTAAAGAATTTAGCTAGTGTTTGGCTTTATCCTTTAACGAGAATGGAAACAATCGCAACATTAAGGCCTCATTTGTGAAATTCTGGATCCTCACTGTCGAGCAAATTTCCAGAAATTCATTCAAATGCTTATAAGGGTCATCATGAGTTAGTCCATGGAATGATGGGAGCATTTGTATGGTGCTAGACTTAATCTCATAATGAGCAGCAGTGGTGTTGGGCAATTGGATGCATGATGGTGATGTATATGCAGTGGGTGTAAAATAATCCTTAAGGGTCTGGTTAGGCACATTCGGGACATTAGGATCTACCATCTCTAATGGCTCAATGTATGGATATGAATACTCAAGCCTAGGAACACGGGCAGAAGCCCTAAGTCTCCTAAGGGTCCTTTCTAGTTCAAGGTCCAAACACCACAATTCAGGGCGACAAGAACGACGCCCGTGCATACACTACCCACACACACACAATAAGTTCGACTCGGTGCACTAAGTTACAAAAGCAGAATACTAAAAGAGAAATACTCACAGCGGTTTAACGAAAACGCTTTACTCGTCTTGCAGATGCTTGGCGTGTAGACGTTGTCTCCAACCTCCAATTGAGCTTTGACTTTCGTTTTAGCACTTTGGTGCTTTGCTTGTGAGTGTTTCCTTTTGTTTACTCACTTTAGTGCTGCGGTTTTTTTTTTTTTTTTAAAGCTCGGCTGAGCTCCGCTTGCACTTCAATGATAGTTCCAATTTCAAACGCTCTGCACACTTAGCAACACCAAAAGCATAAAATCCTAAACTAAAAATTAAAATAAGAATGTAACTTTAAATTAACTAATTTTGCCAGAAGTCCCCGGCAACGGTGCCAAAGTTTGATGGGTCGTTGAACACACCAAAATTAAATACTAAACTATACCAAATTCAATTAGAATAATGGCAAGTCCATGTATCGATCCACAGGGACTATTGTGAAATTAAATTAATTCAATCGCAAAATTCCTAAATTAATTTTGATTAAAAAGATAAGATTGATTCTATACCTAAACAGCAATTAAATAAAATTGAAGAATTATATTGACAATTAAAATCTAGGGTTTGAGATAATAATTTTCGGGAAAAATCCTAGGGTAGAGAATTCACCACTAACCACATGAATGCGACTTAACATCAACCATCAATCGCAATTCGGTTTGAATTATCCAATATTTCACAACTACAAGTTTGAAATATTAATCAAGAGGGTTGTTGTATTCAATGTACAGGCACGAATCATCCCAAGTAGTACGAGTCGTTTGCTCTAAACTATGTTAGCAAAACGACCTGTCTCTCATAGCATGACTCGTCTCGTACTTTGAATACAAACATAAAGAATACTAATGTATGGAAAACATTAAACAATCACAGAGAGTAAAATGCTAGAAGAGAATAACGAAACAATTATTTATAAACTTCTAAAACATCCATACATTCATTCCAACCAAGTTACAATGAAAGCTCGTGAAAAATTCCATTACATGGCTAGGGTTTCATCAAAACCCTAGAAAAGACGACTAGCCACTCATGGAGGAGTGGAAAGAGGAAGAAGATGTAGAAGAAGCTCCCATGGAAGTGTTTTCCAAGCTTTGGTAGTGTCTCCCCCTTTGGAACCCTAGCCTCCCTCTCTTCTGTATTCAATTTTTCGAACCCTAACTGTGACTGATTTTCTGTCTTTTATTCGGAGCAAAATAGACCAAAAAGTCTGTGCACGCGTCCCTAGGTGGGCCGCTCGTGCGGTGGTGTGGACCGCACGTGCAGTGAAGCTTGGCCGCACGTGCGGTGGTCTGGTGGTCTCGGATTTTTCACCTCTCGCTCGGAGAATCTGGTTTCACGCCCTCTTTTGATTGAATTTTCATATTTCCTGCCAAACCTGTACAAGTGCACGAAACACATCATCTCCGCCAAATAAATAAAATTAAAAGACCAAAAATGTAACCTAAGTGGCCTCAATGTGGTACCTTTCGGCTTACATCAAAAACCCTAGATCTCTCTCTCTCTCTCTCTTTCTTTCTCTCTAATGGTAGTGGCGTGGCATCTGTGAACTCAGTGAAAACCACCGTTCTTCAAACATATACATTATCTCACTTTGCTCTCTCTCTCTCTCTCTCTCTATATATATATATATCTAACTATCTATAAAGCCCCATCCATTACTACTCCCAACATCAACAATAGAATCCTCAGACTCAGACCCTTTTGATTCATTCAAGTCGAAGAAGATGGTCGGTTCATCATCATCGAAGCCATAACCGTCCGATCAAATGACCAAAGCTCACTCGGATTTGACTCCGTGGAGCTCCAAGACCCCCAAGAAGCCAGCGAGCCCTCTAGGTCAAGTCCGGAATCGCTAGAAGTCAGATCGAGATAATCTGATGGAAAGTAGATCGGGTCAGAGCCCAGTGATAATGCGATCGGTAAATCGAAGAAGAAGGTTGATGGGTCAATAAGGGAGAGGGAAGGCGACAGCGAGACAGTTTGCCTGGAGTTTGTTGGAAGGGTAAATTGGTTTATTAAAAATTAATGGGACCTGAAGGAGTAAATAATTTTATCTAGGACGTAGTGGATTATAAGTTCACAAAATGAGACTTGTATGTAAATGGCCCATAAATTTATTTTATAAATTAAATAAGTAAAAATAATAAATATTAAATACAAATAATAATAAAAATTAAATAATGAAATTAAATAAAATATCAACAAAAATTAAAAATAAAACAACTATAAAAATTTATTCAAAAAATTAAATAAATAAACTATAGACACCCCATTTTTGATTGACCGCAAGACTCGGGCGCTTTGTTCTGTGCACTTGATAATAAAAGTTACATTATGTATGATTCGAATTCTCAACAGAGGAATTTAAGCTCAAGCTTTGAAACAATCCCAAAACCTTCATATTTACACTATTCTTACCTCAAAAGGTCCCTTTTTGTACATTGTGCCACCCTACATGGAGCTTGAAACAGAGGAACAAGGAAACACATTGAGGCCCGACCATGCCTCATTGAGGGCAGACCGTGGCCATTTGGGCGTGCCTTGTGGGTGATAAACAATGTTCTGGGCAGGAACCCGCCAACTGTCTATTTTTGAAGATATTTTTGACCTATTTTGCTCAAATTTTATAAATATGATGTCATATCTTTGTTTTGAGGGTTGAAAATTTTCCAAAAAGCTTATACACTCACTTGAGAGCTCATTCTTCCTTGCCAGGCCATCTTTCAGCTAGCTTACCATCCTTGAGCTATATCTATACACCATACACACCCTCAAGCCTTAACCTTGGAGCCTTGGTTAACCCTTGAGAATCATAATTCAACCTTGAGAGTGTGCTAGGATTGAGTTTGATTTACAAACAAAGCTTCTTCTCTTCAAGAGGTATAAACTTGTCATATTTGTTTTTGCTTTCATTTCAATCTATCTCTATCTATCTATTTCTTGAGTTCATGTGTTGTTTTGGATCTATTTCAAGTGTTGAGACTTGGGTTTGAATAGCTACCAAAGGTAGAAAGGATTAACACCCTTTATTGCACCTCACTTCATAGCTCATACCCTTATTTTTACACTCTTTTCTTTGACTTTTAAATTGTTTTTCAGAGTTTAAAAAAGGCTAAAAAACATGGTTTAAAGTCTTAAAAGTGGAGAGGTTAGCCATCTCTCCTTGTTCTTGTTTACTAGTTTAATGTCTTCTTGCTTTTACCTATCTTTTTGTGCTCTTTAATACACTTTTAGCTACTTTTTTTTTTTGTTGTGCTTTAGGGGTTGTTTAGGTTTGTTTTATTTCATTTAATTAGTTTATGCTTTGAACACTTTGCTTGTTGTATTGTACGTCCTTATGGCTTCGATTGTTTAAGCTTTAGACACCGAGTCATTCGAGTTGATAGCTTTTTTTATCTCATGTTAAATAATCTATTTCACATAATTATTTATGTGTCCTCCCTCCTTTCTTCTTTTCTCTTGTTTGAGAGTTATTTCAACCGATTAATTGTCATTCAAGGCATGAAAAAAAGACCTATGCTCAATGGCTTAATCTTTACAGAGGTTTATTGTCAAGGCGTAGTCCCTTTTTCATGTTTGGAATCGCTTCTCGTTTGACGTTTCTTTTCATTTAGTGGGCTTAACTATCATTCCGGACAAATTGATCAAAGAATGGAAAGGACTAATAAAATTGGCTTAAAATCAATGAAACCAACATAATAAAGATGAGTAAAATTGCTTGGATTCAGCCGAATGTTATGCTGAGTCCATCGTGTCAAGAGTTGTCACACATCAATTCATGATGTTTTGATGAACCTTGAAGCGCGTCTACCTCCCTCTTTGAGCTCATTTCATGATAAGAGGAAAGGGTGGATGTCTTTCATTGCATTCATTGATTTTTTGTCCAAACGTGTTCCAAATCATCAAGCCATCATCTTGCGCTTATTGATGATATTGGAACCAAACTTGTTCTTCTCTTGAGCTTCCCCATGAAAGAGAAGAGCAGAAAGGACAAACAGAGCTTAGAAAGGCTCTGTGTACACTGTTTTTACCTCAGAGCACAGAAGTTGATTTTTGCTTGAAGTTTGGGCACGGCCGGCCTTGTTTGGACCCGGTCAGGCCTCATTAGGGGCCGGTTGGCCTCCAATGTTTGGTAAGCAGAGTGTTTTCCGCAGAAACAGAGGGCAGCGCCTGAAGGTGAAATAGGGTAGATTCCCAGGGAGGCAGACAGAGTTGCTTCTGAAAACCGTCACGTGCATGCGATCCTTGTGTATCTTTGTATATATCAATGTTGCAAATTGATGTTCCCATTATTGTTGTAATTAATTATTATTGTTGCAGTTAATATGGTTGTAATTATTATCATTGTTTATTTCTAATTATTATAGCTAGTTAACGTAGATAGCTAGTTTATTGCTCATTATTATCCTTGTTATAATAAATTAGATAGCTACTTTATTTCTTATTTGTTATTCAGATTTGTAATAATTAGTTTAATTCGGACACTTGGACATTCGAACTCTCTTGCACAAGGGCAAAATATGTAATGATTGAGTATGTCTTCCAACCCCCATTTTTTTCTCCATTTTATTTATCCGTTTATAATGGTAGCATCATATTCACTTAGCATTTTCCATGACTTGCATCCATTTGTCTTGCACGCATAAGGGTTCAGCTCATCATTCTAACAAACGTCAATTTCAACTTCCTTAATCGAATACATGCTTTGTCGCATGTCTTAATTTGACTTACATGCCATGCTAGTAGCTGAACTTGTTATTTCCATAATGTGTGCATTGCATTAGTCATATTGCATTGTTTAAGAGAATGCATTTTTTCTAATTATTTTGCTTTATTTGGCTTGCCTTGAAATATTAGGTGAGTATTTCTTGCTTTAGCATATTGCATTGTATGTTTGTGTTTCCATATCAAGCATATTCCATAAGGCTAAATGCTTAAATGATATTCCTGTTTGAATGTCGGTGGATGAAGGTCTTTTTACTTAAGTTGGAATAAATTGATTAATGTAAAATACGAGCTCACTTTTCTCAAGTGACATGTATTCAAAGTACTTTTTCAAAACAAACATAAAATCAATGCGTTCCAAATTTTGTGAATTGGTCTATACTTGTGTGCCTTACAGAGTAAGTTAGCATTAATAATCAGAACAAGAGCATATAATGTACATAAAAATCACATCATGATTAGTAGAGGCCAATCTTTGATCGGGTGAGAGGGGTGCTCAATTTATGATCTTCCCCTTTCATACCTAAGTTCCTGAGTCAAGACACTTTGGTGATGACAGACACGTGGCCTTTGGCATGAGTCACAGGTTTTCTAAATTTTTCAAAAATATTTTGGTGGCGATTCTGAAATCTGGCAAAACAGTCCATTTTTGGCATTTTGAATCAAAATCGATTTTCCAAAAGATTTGCTAGATTTGGACACATTTGTGTTTATCTATTTCACATTGCACTTGTGAAAACAGATGCAGAACCACAGGAGTCCGAACTATAAGGCTATTGTATCCGAAAGGAGCACGAAAAGCAAGCTACAATTTCTGGTGACTCTATTAGGGAAATTAGAGAACTTGACTTGAACTTCATTATATGAAATTTTATATATATATATATATATATGTTCTTTGCATTACATTTGCATTGGTTCTTTAAAGTCATTGTGTTTTCCATCTATTATTCCTGGACAGTTTACCGAAGGCTTACCCAAAAAGCTTGCCAAAAGGCTGACCGATCGTGGGCTCTGCCATGTTGGAAACACAACCCTTGGATCTGGACTATCGCTGTACCGCTTGATCCTCCTTTCACTTCTCAGTGTTAGGTGTGTGAGATATATTAGGTAGTCTTGTTGAGGTACCCCTTTTTTTACCATTTAGCCTAGCTGCATATGGTAAAACCATGGTGACTGTTCCAAAATAGGATAGGATGCTCACCCATATGCAGGGTTGCGTAAAATCGCTTGATTGAAGTAATGAATCCTAGTTCATGACAAAATTAGGACACGGTAACCCTAACCCCCTTATAGGGGTGTTTTGGCTCTTTCTTAATTGGTATGTGCTTTATAGTGAGACTGTACAGGAATGTTCATGTCAATGGCACAATTGGTATTTGTTTTGGGCAGAATTCAGTGTGACATACAATCCTACAGCTTTGATCATGTTTGTGTTGATAGCATCTTAGTTGAGGTGTTGTGCAGTTCCTGATTACTGTTCTTTTACCTTATTTCTTTTGCTAAGTAGATTAAAAACATAGCTTCGAAAGGTTCTGATATCCCCCAAATACTCTAGACCCGTGTCGAAAGACTTTACAAGGCCAGGGATCTTGTTGTCACCAGTTGTACAGTAGAGGAGGATCAAACCAGCCTTGATACAAGTTGCTATATCGTGCCAAATACTCAAACCAGCCTTGAAGTGGTGTTACCAATCTCGATGATTGTTAATGTGGTCAGGGAAAATGGCTTAAGCCAAGGGTTAGACGACCTTGTAAATCTCGAAGAAGATCTAGACAACCTGCAGTTCTTCGATGAACATGACCAAGGAGATGTACAGATCGGGTGGTTTGACCTAAATAGATCGATCGATAATACCAGATGGCTGAGTGATGAGCCAAACAAGGAAGAAGAAATTTGAATGAAACCATGTAACGCCCTCAAAAAAATACATATAAACCCCACATTCTTGACATGCATAGACATAAGTGGATAAAGCATATTTCTATTTATCAAAGTATTAAGTACAAAAGTATTACATGTTGACATTAAAAGGAAATGCCCTACAGGCTTACAACTTTCCAAGTCAACACTTGGTTACAACAAAAGAAGAGTTCTAACTCTTTATACAAGATAAGCCCTTTGGCTTGAATTTACATGTAATACCGAAAGATAACAACAAAAGATCTTCAGCCTCTAAGCCTCCCAAGCTACGCCCTTGGAGGTGGCATATCACCTGAACCTAAAAATGATGTCCCATATAGGGTGAGCCAACGCCCAGTAGAAATATGCTAAACATAATATGAGCAAAAACTAAACATTAGCATTTGATAAATGTTTAACCCACATAAACAGACGTACATCCCTTTCACAATCAATCCTCATTCATACATACATTCAATTCCTCTCCGTTTCATTAACTAAACCAATTCATGGTTATGGTTCTCTGTTCAACCAAACAGTTTACAAGGAGACTACAGCTCACGTTAACAATACTTCGATCATGATCAATCAATATGAGACTACAACTCACATTATTAACGCCTCAACACTTCAATTTCAAGTGAGATTACAACTCATATTATCATCATTTCAATACTTCAATTCATCTACGTTATGCAAACGCAATTACGATTTCAGGACTTTCACCCTGGACACTCCGACCAACTTAGTTATCACTGGAGTCCATCCCCTATCTCCTCTCAAATCCGGTTTAGGAGTACATCCCCTATCTCCTCCCAAACCGTAGAGTACATCCCCTATCTCCTCCCAAACAATATATATATACAATGTATTTAAACACTTATCATATACAATGATCAAGCAAAGCACATATTCAATGTGTAATTCGACCCATCATATTCAATGACATACTCAATTGATTAGTTTTAATTCACCTAATCATCATGCAGTGTCTACAACATTCAAGACTATCCTCCACCGATAGCCCAAAGCATTCATTTCTAAACAGATAATAAATTCATCAAACAGATAAATTATCAACATTTCCATCGGTGAGTGATTAATCAATCCAACTACACCATTCAATCTTATAATTTCTCAATTCCATTATTTCCAAACCAATTTCATATTTCCATAATAAATTTCATTTATTACATAAATGACCCGATTAAACCCAAGTAAGGCATTTTCTCCTTTTTTTTTCAACATTGACTCAAAGGTCCAAATATCATCAATGAACATCAATAATCTCATTTTAAAGCCCAATTACACAAGTATGGTTCAAAGGAACAAAACCCCTCTTTATACATTTTAAGTTTTGAAACCCTAACATCCAAAATTTTCCAACTTCAACATTAAATCAAAAAGACCACATGTTTATGTCAAAGACCATAAATATGAGTAGTTATCCCTACCTCAAGTGAAGAGACTCAAAGGAGATGATGAACAAACTCGAAGGTGCTCCAAACCCACAACTATTCGGATCAAAATAGAGGCCTTGAAAAGCTCCAACACTTTAATGAAGGCACAAGGTTTGGGTCTCACTAAACCAAGATCAAAATGTAGAGAGAGAAAGAGTTCTAGAGAGAGGAGCTCTCAAATTAGGGTTTTGAAGAGCTAGAGAGAGAGAGAGAGTCGAAAAGTGATTCAAAAATGGCTTCTTTCAGACTGATATACATCACAGTCCGCTCGAGCGTGGAACGCCCCACTCGAGCGTCAGACACAGACTCCCGCTCGAGCGTGAAAAGTGCCGCTCGAGCGTCGATTGCACACTTCAAGAACTTCTGCAGACGAAGGTCCCCGCTCGAGCGCGAAAGTGGGTGTTCGAACGTCCGATGACCTACAGGAAAAGTACTGAAGACTGAATAATCCCACTCGAGCGTCAAACTCTCCGTTCGAGCGGAGGAGCAAAAGCAAAGGGTCCGCTCGAGCGTCAAAAGCCCCGCTCAAGCGCGAAGGCCAAAATCTGGGCATCAACTCTATGTTTCTAAACACAACCAACCTGTTTCAAACCTGCCCAACACAATCCAAAACTCAAATACAAAGAGTAAAGGATGGAAACGAGAATAAGAGAACAACACACACCTCTGGAACCGAGTCCGAAATACACTAAACAAGGAAAGGAAAACCAGGATCGCTATAAACCAGGAGGAAAGGAAACAGAGGTAGTTGCAGTGGCCGAAAAGGCTGATAGGAAAGGAAAACTGCCGGACCAAGAAGTGGGTGTTGTGAATACTATAGATATTGAACAGGAAGTTACGCTGATGCAGTTTGAAAGAGAAAAAATTGAAGACAGCCAGAAAATTGCAACAGCGTGTCGCCCTAATTGGGACACGTGTACTATAAAGATGATTCAGGTAGAGCTGTACAACTGTTTGTCGGCAGCAGATGGTGAGTGATGAAAAGATAATGACCTACATCTAGCCAATACTGACGAAGACTGGGGCGATTGCATCTCGGATAATACATGGTACGCTGAGGAGATAGATCATCACACTAAAAGTGGACGGTACTTTAAGCCGCCACACTTGGATCAAGCAGAGCCATCACGAAAGGACAAGGAGGTCGAGAAGAAAAAGGAGAAGCAACTAGAGGAGAAGCTAGTTCTGAAGCAGCTCAAGAAAATCCAAGCTGATATCTCTATCTGGGGGCTCCTTATGGCTTCACGGGTACACTAACAGGTAGTATTGTCAACAATGGACAAAGTTAAATTGCCGATTGATACAACGCCCAAGCAACTTGTGGGTCTGGTCTTCCCAAGTGGTGCCAAGCCAATGCTCACTTTCTCTAACAAAGTGCTGCTGCCAGAAGGCTTGACCCATAATAAGACATTATACATATCTGTGGAATGTTGAGAGAAGTGGGTGCCAGTGGTGTTGGTAGATACCGGTTCTGCCATTAATGTCTACCCTTCCCGTACTACCTACGCGATTGGCCTCAAACCAGCAGACTTTATTCCCACAGCCTAGGTGATACGGGCATACAACAATACAAGCAAAGAAGTCATGGGTATAGTGAATGTGTGAGTCCAGGTGGGCCCATCAGGGCAAGAGATTGAATTTCACATACTAGATATGCCGGCTACCTTTGATCTGCTGTTAGGGAGGCCTTAGTTACATCATGTGAAGGCTGTCTCCTCCATCAAATGTTGAAGTATCCTCATAAGAGAGAAGTAACAACTATTTTTGGGAACTCATCCATCTATCCACCTACAGAGGTGACTATGCCAGTGCTAGAGATCAACCATGGCGACGAGGATGTATTCCTCTTAGGATTGACTCTGGTAGAAGCCCAAGTAGTACAGACTATTCTGGCCGCAGACGAAGGCATGTACGTCAGTGCCCAGTCCATTTATTTCACGAACAAACTACGGCACATTTTGGGAATGGGGCTTGGAAAGAGTGGTCGGAAAGGTGTTACAGCACTAGCCTAGGTGCCACACAACCCGCATGCCTTTGGTTTGGGCTATGTGCCCACTAAAGAGGACTGGATAAGAAAAAGAAAAGAAATGAGGGGACAAAGCCAAGGCTAAGAGAGTTGGGAAGCATTATGAGCTCATCCATAGGCCAATTCGGGGGACGTTGAACGACTGTTTTGTTAAAAAAGGTGAGGATTTCCCTTTTTTTGGCTTTCCTTTGCCTTTGGTAAATTCCTCGAAAGAGCGCATCCTTGGGTTCGAGATTTTCTTTGATCTACAGCTGTAGGACAATGATGAGGAAAGGGCTGAACGAAGCATCAAAGTTAGCCAAAGCACCGAAGATGACTCAGACAACAGTGAGGCTGAAGTAGGGGTAGCACTAGCCGATCTCCTAAGAGATCCCGCGACCGACACAGAGAACTTGGGGGATAATTTTACTATCTCCATGATCGGGGAAAAACCGGGTGTGGATCCAACCAGTGGGATTTTGGATGCATCCAGAGCACCGTGTCTTACTTTGCAGCTGGAGAAAGGCTTTCTTTCCAGTTCTGAATCGGGTGACGAGCCAGAACTTGATTCCACTAAGTCTGTGGAGTTGGGATCAGAGTTAAGTTCTTCTAAGTCTGAGTCCGGTATTTCTAGGGGTGGTAACCCAGATACCAAAGTCCTGTCTAGGTCTTCATTTATCTTTTCTTTTGAGTCTGTAACCGAAGATCTAGACCTTTTGAATGAGAACTTTGCAGATTCTGTGTACTACTCTGTGCCGCTGATTTATTGTATTAACTAAGATTTTTAGAATTTTAATGAAAACGAAGAGAAAGAAATTCCTCTGGCTTTGAAATTTTTGATTAATCGAGAGAAGGAGAGACGTGCTAAGTCCTGTATTAATGAAATCATTGCCATTAATGTGAGTATTGAGAAGGATCCACGCTTGGTCCAGATCGGGTCCATGTTGTCTTCGGAGGAACGCGAGTGTTTAATCGCTTTATTAAAAAATTTCAAAGACGTTTTCGCATGGTCCTACAATGACATGCCTGGAATCGACCCTAAGATTGTATAGCATCGGATCCCTTTTGACCCTAAGGCCCGACCAGTTAAACAGAAACTACGTAGAATTCGTCCGGATTGGGCCTTGAAAATCAAGGAAAAGGTCACCAAGCAGATTGATGCAGGATTCTTGTTAGTGTCCGAGTATCTGACCTAGTTGGCCAACATTGTCCCAGTGCCAAAGAAAGACGATAGAATACGGGTTTATGTCGACTTTCGGGAATTGAACAAAGATATTATGAAAGACGACTTTCCATTGCCACACATTGATGAGTTAGTAGACTTTACCACCGACCATGCATTGCTATCATTTATGAATGGGTTCTCTAGGTATAACCAGATTCTGATGGCACTAGAAGACAGGAAGAAAACTGCATTCACCACACCGTAGGGCACGTACTGCTACCGAGTCATGCCTTTTTGGTTGAAAAATGTCGGGGCTACATACCAGAGGGCTGCGACCACCATTCTGCATGACATGATCCACAAAGAAGTAATGATGTATGTGGACGACATGATTGTCAAGTCCAAAGAGCAAGAAGGCTACTACACTGCACTGGAAAAGTTCTTTCAACGGATCAGGGAGTACAGATTGATGTTGAACCCATAGAAATGCACCTTTGGTGTGACGAGAGAGAAAATGCTGGGATTTCTGATCACGCAGCGGGAAATTGAAGTAGATCCTTCCAAAATCAAGGCCATCTTAGAAATGCCACCACCAAGGACTGAAAAGGAGGCGCGCGACTTTTTGGGTAAAGTGTGTTGTTGATAGGTGTGTTGTTGATAGTATCAAATGATTCCCATATACCCTTAGCCTTTAAACTCTAATTCAAAGTGTCTAACAATGAAACAGAATATGAGGCGTGTATTGCTGGTTTGGAAGCTGCCCTAGAGTTAGGGGTAATGAGGTTAGATGTTATCGGAGAGTTGAACTTGGTTGTTTCTCAAGCAAACAGAGACTGGAAAGTCAAAGAAGAGAACATAAAAATTTACCATCAGACCCTCGATGCCTTGATTCTGAGGTTTGAAAAGCTGACATTTACACATCTACTAAGGGAAAACAATTGGTTCGCTAATGCATTGGCAACTCTATCTTCTATGGTAGACATCCCCCTTGAAGTCAAGATGCGTCCAATTATCATCGAACAGAAATACGTGCCGGCTTGTGAGACCATCACCATAATAGATGAAGCTCAAGACAAAAACCCCTGGTACTATGACATTTGGAATTTTTTGGAAAATGATATGTATCCACTAAGGGCAAATGCTAAGGATAAACGAGAAATATGACGTCTGGTCGTCCAGTTCATCATCTGCGGAGATAAGCTATATAAGAGAGGTCATATGGGAATGCATAAGCTTTGTGTTGAAGAAGAGGAATCGAATCGTCTCATGTAGGCTATCCACGAAGGAGAGTGTGGGGCACACATAAATGGTGTGATGTTAGCCCAGAAGATCCTTAGACAAGGATATTACTGGTCAACCATAAAAGAGGATTGCATTGGTTTTGTACGACGATGCCACAAATGTCAGATCCATGCCAATTGCACGAACATACCACCGTCTAAGCTTTACAATATGACTTCACCATGGCCTTTCTTAGTCTGGGGAATCGATGGTATCAGTGCAGTCTCGCCAAAAGGATCAAATGAACATGAGTTCATTCTGGTGGCAATTGACTATTTTACAAAGTGGGTGGAAGCTCAGTCCTATGCTATGTTGAAGGCATCGCATGTAGCCAAGTTTATTAGAAACAATATCATCTGCCGCTACCGAGTTCCGAACGAGATCATATCAAACAATGGCTCACACTTCAAGAAAGAGGTGGTGGATCTGCTCGAAAAATACAATGTGGCAATTCCTAAGTCATCAACATACAGACCACAAACGGATGGAGCTGTTGAGGCTGCTAATAAGAATGTGAAGAACATCCTGCAGAAGATAGTGGAGACCTACCGAGACTGGCCGAATAAACTACCATTTGCTCTTTGGGGCTACAGAACGTCAATTTGAACATCCACAGAAGCAACTCCTTATTCTCTGGCATATGAGATAGAAGCTATTCTGCCGATTGAAATCGAAGTACCGTCGCTGCAAATTATGGCTGAGTGTTAGATAACACAGGCGGATTGGTAATAGAGCTTATTCGAAGAATTGATGTTATTTGATGAGAGGAGGTTGAAGGCGTTGTATCACATTCTGGGCTACCAACGCAGAATTGCCAGGGCTTTTAACAAGAAAGTTAAGTCCAGAAATCTCAAAGAAGGAGATATGGTGTTGAAAGACAACCGAGCTCCCATCCATGACCCTAGGGGCAAGTTCAGACCTAATTGGACTGGTCCTTACATCATCAAATCTATTTGGTCAAGAGGGGCGATTATTCTCATGGACTTAGATGACCTGGAATTTTCACAGCCGATCAACATGGACAAGTTAAAGAAATACTTCCCTTGAGAGGTTTGCTAGGCTGAAAACCCAAAAGGGCGACCTAGACAAAAGTTAGAGTATGAAAAATTAAAAATAAAGAAAAACTGAGCTCACAAGGTTGAAAATCCTAAAGGGTGACTTTGGCAAAAGTTAGAACTCAAAAGGAGAGAGTTAATACTTGAGTGAACCTGAACCGAACTATGTAAGGCATGATTCCCATCTTTGGGATACCTAGGCAACTTCATTCCGAAGTTTTGCCGTAACCATCTCTAACTCAACTATCCTGTCCATTTGTATGATCGGGCCGTCTTTCTCCGTTATCTATTAGCTTGGTTATCTGATCTTTATTTGGGTAGAGAGGTCGGTTACAATGCAGAGCAGCAGTGGTAAATGCCATTGTGGGCAGTTGTAATCTTCTAATTTGGGGTTATACATCTTAAGGATTGATTCCATGCGTGTCAGGTAGTGATTATCTTCGAAAATGGTTTTGAAAAGTTTTAATAAAAATTGATTTTTTCAAAATTTTACCTTTTATAACTTAGACCATTTTTGGGACCAGAAGGAAAATTTTTAGTGCTCACAACTTTAATTCCATTAATTTCAACACAAATACATTCTCTAACTCTCTGATATAAATCAAAATTGTTTTTACGTCATAAAACTTGAAAAGAAAGATCAAAACAATAAACTATAGGCATAGGAGTCAGGTGGTCCTGCGTCCCCTGCTCGTGTTTACAGAAGTCTCTACAGCGAAAGTTAGCCCCACATGTGCCTCGTCTTCAAGCCAAGCACTCGCCGGAAATGATGTAACGAAAACTAGGGATAGAGGCTAGAAACTCTCTTGTCCTCCAAGCAATGAGGTACCGAGCCAGATGTGAAGCACGAATCAAGAATGAAGCTGGGTATTCCACCCCTCTTTTGGACAATTCTGATCATGTCCAAACTGGCGTCTAATCTAGAAAGGGAAATAGAACACGCAGTGTGTGAGACCAATCAACTCTATGCCCAGTTGTCGGGCCATGCTGTAACCCATCTCAGCCAGGTTAAGCCAAGAGCAGCGCCAAGCAAAGTCAGCTGCAAATTTACTGCACATCCAGCTGCACCACCATCCCTTTAAAAAGAAGTCTACTAGCTGTTAGCGAAAAAAAGTAGGCTCGGGCTGAGTATTCGGGGCAAGGGTCCACCACTTTCAACTTATCTATTAGCCACACCTGGGAAGGGATGAAAAACAAAAGAGATTAAAGAATATAGAGGTGTACATTGAGAGAAAAGTAAGGAATGTGTATTTAGAGAAAAATAGAGAGCGAGTGCCGAGTGACGCGACAATCATAAAGAAGAAAGGGTGGGAAACAATACTTGGAGAAACAGTGGACGTGCAAATCGAGTGGTCTCTCGCCAATGGAAAGCATCTAACCACATCAGGGTCTCAACCAGGGGCAAACCCATGCAACTCTTACCCTCTTTTAAACATTGGGCCACTTCAATCAACTTGATGCTGGCTCTGCCACAACCAGGGGCAAGAAGAAAGTGTGCGAGTAAGCATGAACAAATGGCGTGTTGGCGGTAACCTCGCCAGCGAAGGTTACCTCTGTCTCCAATAGCAAAAAACTGACCAATCAAACCTGGAACGCCTAGCTCCCCGTCATAAGCCAGGGACCGAGCCTTATGTAAAATAAGTCCACACATTTGACTGAGTGCCCGTTCATGGCCAAAACGGGGTTACAGCATGATTTCTTCATCACGTCGGGATTCTATTAAAGCTTGAAATTCTTCAAGTTTCGGACACAACTCTTGTGATCTGAAGCGAAATACATGTGTAACAAGGCTCTACCACCGAACAGCAGCATAGAGAAACGGAAAGCAAAGTGCTGGGTAGCTCAAAGGAAAAAGCGCATTAATGCCGAAACTACAAAAATTCACCTTTTCCGAGCCGTCCAAAGTGGCTATCCAGTCTCGGAGCCTATTGTTAAGCAAAATCTCCATCTAAAGAGCAAAATCTCAAAAACTTGCTATTCTGCCAAGAAAGCAGCATGAGAGCACCTTTTATAGACTTTGAGAAGAGGCAGTGCATGACAGTTGGATCCCACTGACCGACATCACTTTTGGGCCCAGTCGTGCCTCATCGGAGCCTGGCCATGCCTATTTGGACTCGGTTGGGTCTAAATGGTGGCCTAACTCAAAATAGTTGCAGAAGAGGCTGGTCTTTTGTCTTGGTGTACTGTGGTTGTGTTTTGTTTGTATCAAGTGTTGTTTAGCGTTTTTTAGGTCATTTTCATTTTGTTTTTCTGTTGTCGAGTTGCATTTTGCATTTTGTTCGATTATAGGTTGTTATTTGATTCAAGAATAAATGCAAGGACAAGCATCCACAGTTTTAAAGTCTTATACAAGGTTGCTATTCAATGGTTATGTCATCCCTCACATTTCATGCAAGAGGAATCATCCAAAACTTTTTTTTCATACACTAGCGAGTCCAACCCCGATCATTGTTTTACAAAGCAAAAACAAAAAAAAAAAAACAGTCTTAAAAAAAAAACAAAAAACAAAAAACAAAACAGAGGGTCTATCTGAAGCTAGTTTTTTTTTTTTTTTAACTACAAAGCAAAAGAAAAGGCAAAAAAAACTAATCAACCCATCTTCGCTCTCTTCCTCTTCGGCTGTAGAGGAGGTGTGTCATTGTCTTCGCCAGGGTTGCTGGACTGGAGGTCGACCTCATCCCCCTCATCCTCGAAGGTCATGTACTCCTCAAAAGAATCCTCAGAGGGCAAGCCCTATCTCACTCTACCTCTCCCTCGATCAGCCTATCCTTTACTTCTCACAAGGCCCTGTCTCCCTCTCCTCCTAGCTGGAGGTGGTCTTATAGGTGCAACTAATGCCAGCTCAAGCTGAAAAGAGTACAAATATCAGGATAGATTCAACAAATTTATGGGCAAGTTTGTAATAACTGTGGGCAAAGTGTACCTCAATCTCGTGAATGGCCAGAGTAGTCTGTCTCCTTCGCATCATCAGAAGCAGTCGATCAACTGTCCGGAGGAGATCATTTACATACCTCGTAGGCACCTGCAAAAGTGAAATGACTTGAGAACATAGGCAGAAGTGATACTTCATAGTGAAACAAAATGATAAAAGTATAGTCGGCAGGAATATAGAGAAGTGTGTACCTGCTCGACGCCGGGGCAACCACCAACCTGCGGTCCCTCTCCTTAATATGCTCAAGGGGGATTTACCCGATCACCTCATCCGGTTGCATGTATACGACCTCTGTCGATATCACAGGAAGCTCGGGAATGAGAGCAACAACAGGAACATCTCCGGCAGCAGCAGCAGCCTCAGGAAGGACACGAACCACACCCCTAGTAAGAGGGGCCATCATCTAAGTTTGTAAGAAGGCAATGAAGTCATCGGGCTCATGGTGCCGATCACCGTCTTTCCCTAACATCAGGAAGTCAATCTGGGGCTCGTCGTGGAGATCATTAACTACCCTTATGCTTGGAAAAGGAGGATGGGGAATATTAAGATTAGCTATGCCTCGGATTTGATGGATGAACCTCTCCCTCAAATAGTATACCCTACCGAAGGGGCCCTCAAACAAGATCTGCATAGTGGAGGCATGCCATGTAACAACATAGGTCGTCCTTGCTGCTTGAGGAATGCCTGCCTAGGGGTGCTAGTCAATCTGCGAGTGAAAAATGCAAGTCAAGTATTGATATTAGGGGTTGAAGAGTATGAAAACAGCAGTATGGAAACAGTGGAAATAGTAAGAAATAAAGACTAGTGTCAGGTTTTTTTACCCTATCTGCAGTGACGGTGTTGAAGAAGCAGTGGACGTAAGGGAAGTCTCGGTCTGTGCGCCGGCGCCGCTCGAATTGGGAGTTGTAGTACCGGGAGCGGGGTATTGACAACTCAATCAGCCTTACTAGGATCGAAGCGAGGGAAACGAAATACGTGTAAACCCACAACTGCAGGAATAGGATATGCAACTGAATAAGTGAAGCAGATGAGCAGATATAAATAGGAAATAAATGCAAAGCTAAACAGAAAAGAAGTGTAAGGTGTACCTCTCAAACTCTCCAGCAACCGCCAGATACAGAGCTCATATAACAGTACAGGGTGGCCAGGCTAGCACCACCCCAGTCGTACTCCGCCACCTGTGGTAGTTGCACCAGTGCCCCCAACATGTATAGCTCTACGATATTTTCCCTGTTTGCAAATAGGGTTAGTGCCGAGAAGATACATAAAAAACCCACGGGCGTACTGAGCAACTTCCTCTGGGGTAACTGGCTGAAGGTCGGTGAAGTGATCCAAGAACCAATTATATCTCCCCATCCCAAGACCAGCAGTGTCTGGGATCACCCCAAGAAGCTGAAGCTATGCAGCTCTCTATTGCGCTATATCAGGATCGAAAGGGATGGGGTCGCCAACCCCAACATGCAGGCCGGTGAGCATCGAGAAATCATATGAGGTCAGGGTCAACTCCCCGATCGAAGAGAAGTGGAACGAGTTAGTGGTGTCCCACCATCTCTCTACTAGGGCCTCGTATAGTAATGGCCCAGCCCTCATCTGTACCAGTCCTAAGCAGAAAGGCCCGAACCTGGCAGCATTGACCAATGTGCAAACCTCTGCAGGGAGCCGCTCATACTAGTGCCTAGGGCCAGAAATAGACCGTAGCCTCCAATTCTCCTGGCCACCACCTGTAGTGTGGGAATGTTGTCAGTATTTGCATTCAAGGGCAATCAAAGATTTGTTTATAAGGTTCAAATATGTTCAAAGCAAAGAAATAGTGCTTACCGTGGAGACATTGGCAGATAGGTGCTTTGCGGGCTCGTGCAACAAGATGTCCTCATTGATCCCAAGAATGAGTCTGTCGAATCTCAAGATCCCGCCAAGGGTCAGAACATGTGTGTGGGTCTGGTAAGTGGCTACCTCAAAAGGCCTATCAGCAAGGGGAAGCAACTACGACTCAAGAATAGGAGGGAGAATGTCCTCGGCCTCTATATCCTCGCCAAGGACGGTTCCAATACCAATAGTAGGGTCAGGAATGGGGATCTCATCACTAACCATGAGGGACAATAGAGAGAAAATGAGAAAATGAGAAAATGTGAAGAAAAGTGAGTGGGTGAGTGAGATTGAGTGAAAATCCCAAAATTCCCAAACCCTAAGAGAGAGAAAATAAAGAGAGAGGGAAAAATAAAAGGGAGAGGGAAAGTGTCGGTAAATATATGAGAAATCAAGAAAAACCAAGGGAAAATCCCAAAACTCAACCAAATCATTTTTTGTTTGGTTCAAAATATAGAGGAGTAGAAGGGTTTTACGAAAAAAAATTATGAGAGTTGATGAGTTTTGCGAAAAGAGAGAAAACCTAGAGAGAGAGGAGGCCTAGAGAGAGGAGAGAAGGGATTTCAGGTGTGGGTGTATGCGAAATAAGGGTTGGGTTTTGTTTTAAACAACCACGGCTTGTGTTTTTACCGTTCTACCCCTCTACCGTTGTCGCGACCCGGTCGACTCTGTTAGGACCCGGTCATGCTTCATTTAAGCCCGGTTGGTCCCAAATGTAATGCAGTGTGTTCGTTTTTCCCGTATTGGGTAGCCTTGTTTTAGATTTGGAAAAGTAATGAAGAGGAAAAAAATATAAGGCCAAAAAAACAGAAAAAGAAAGCAAAAAAACAGTGAAGGAAGAAAAAATAGAAAGAGAATGCAAAAAACAGTAAAGGAAAAAAAAAAGAAAAAAACAAGAAAGGAAGAGGAAAAAAGAAATAGAAAAAGTAAAAAAAAAAAAAAAAAAAAGAAGAAGAAAAGAATAGAGAGAATAAGAAAAGAACGTTTGTCCTTATTTTGTTTAATTGCTTTGTTTCCATAGTTTATTTCATTTTTCGTAATGCGTTGCATTTGAATTGAGCCCATTTTTAAAAAATGGCAAAAAAAATATAAATCATTTCAAGTCGTTGATTCGTTTCGGTTGATTTGGTGTATTTTGTACCTTATTTAGGTTGTCAACTTCGCGTTTGAATCTTCGTTGAAATTCGCGTTTACGTTTTGTATCTTGATTTGGGTTATCTTGGCGAGCTTCCTTTTTCGAGGCTTTCCATTGTGTCGAGTTCTGAATTTTGTTTCCAATCTCGTTGTGTCGAGTTTTGAATTTTATTTGCTCTTTCGTTGTTTCAATTTCCTCCTTTCGTGTGAGACACGTTAGGTTGTTGTTTTCTCGGTTAAAAATATCAAGTGCGCCTGGTCACACCACATTTCCTCATTTCGTGTGAGACACGTTAGGTTGTTGGTTTCTCGGTTAAAAACATCAGGTATGCCTAGTGTTCTCACCATTTTTCCCTCCTTTCAAGTGAGACGCTTAGGTTGTTGATCCTCGGTTAAAAACATCAGGTGTGCCTAGTGTTCACACCATCCTCCACCCTCTCTGCATGAGACGCAGTTTGGCATAGAGTTTTTCACCCTTCCTCCATGAGACGTAGTTAGGCCTGCATTTTCTTACATCCTTTCTATGTGAGGCGTAGTTTGGTTTCTACTTTCTTTGCCCTTTTCACGTGAGATGTGTTTATTTACTCACTTCTTTCCGTGTGAGGCACGGCTGGATTTGTTTTGCTCTGATTTACACTTTCATTCAATATCGCATTCTTGTTTTGCTTGTAGCATTGTTTTATCGCTTGTTATTTTTATTCAAATGTTTCATTGCATTGTTTCATTATAGGCTGATAAGTTATTTTCTGCGTATCATTTTGCACCTTGCCTTTGAACTACGCTGGTTTGATTCCTTTCAAAGGGATACGTAGACAATTTTCGAGTTCAACAATTGCATTTATGTCTTGATTTCCTTGCCCAAGTCTTACGGCCTCGTCAAAATGGGTCGTCTTTGGGCTTTGACATTCACTCACGTCATTTCATGACTTTGAACTCTGTCAAAGAGGTAACTGTAGACACCCCATTTTTGACCGACCGCAAGACTCGGGCGCTTTGTCCTATGCACTCAATGATGAAAGTTACATTGTGTATGATTCGAATTCTCAACGGAGGAATTTAAGCTCAAGCTTTGAAACAATCCCAAAACCTTTATATTTACACTATTCTTACCTCAAAAGGTCCCTTTTTGTACATTATGCCACCCCATATGGAGCTTGAAATAAAGGAACAGGGGAACACAATGGGGCCCGACAGTGCTTCATTGAGGGTCAGCTGTAGCCATTTGAGATCAGCCGTGCCCTGTGGGCGATTAACACTGTTCTGGGTTGGAGCCTGCCAGCTGTTTATTTTTGAAGATATTTTCGACCTATTTTGTTCAAATTCTATAAATATGAAGTCATATCTCTGTTTTGAGGGTTGAAAATTTTCCAAAAAGCTTATACACTCACTTGAGAGCTCGTTCTTCCTTGCCAAGCCATCTTTGAGAAAGCTTACCATCCTTGAGCTATATCTATACACCATACACATGCTCAAACCTTAACCTTGGAGCCTTGGTTGAGCCTTGAGAATCATAATTCAACCTTGAGAGTGTGCTAGGATTGAGTTTGATTTGCAAACAAAACTTGTTCTCTTCAAGAGGTATAAACTTGTCACCTTTGTTTTTGCTTTCATTTCAATCTATCTCTATCTATCTATTTCTTGTGTTCTTATACTGTTTTGGATCCATTTCAAGTGTTGAAACTTGGGTTTGAATAGCTACCAAAGGTAGAAAGGATTAACACCCTTTATTGCACCTCACTTCATAGCTCATACCCTTGTTTTTACACTATTTTCTTTGACTTTTAAACTGTTTTTCAGAGTTTAAAAAATGCTAAAAAAACATGGTTTGAAGTCTCAAAAGTGGAGAGGTTAGCGACCTCTCCTTATTCTTGTTTACTAGTTTAGTGTCTTCTTGCTTTTATCTATCTTTTTGTGCTCTTTAACACACTTTTAGCTGCTATTTTTTGTGTGCTTTAGGGGCTGTTTAGGTTTGTTTTATTTCATTTAATTTGTTTATGCTTTGAATACTTTGCTTATTGTATTGTACGTTCTTATGGCTTCGGTTGTTTAGGCTCTATACACAGAGTAATTCGAGTTAATAGCCTTTTTTTTTTTTATCTCATGTTAAATAATCGATTTTGCATAATCATTTTTGTGTCCTCCCTCCTTTCTTCTTTTCTCTTGTTTGAGAGTTATTTCAACCGATTGATTGTCATTCAACGCATGAGAAAGAGACTTATGCTCAATGGCTTAATCTCTGCGGAGGTTCATCGTCAAGGCGTAGCCCCTTTTTCATGTTTAAGATAACTTCTCGTTTGATGTTTCTTCTCATTTAGTGGACTTAACTATCATTTCGGACAAATTGATTAAAGAATGGAAAGTACTTATAAAATTGGCTTAGAATCAATGAAACCAACATAATGAAGATGTGTGAAATTGCTTGGATTCGGCTAGACGTTATGTTGAGTCCATCGTGTCAAGAGTCGTCACACATCAATTTATGATGTTTTGATGAACCTTGAAGCGTGTCTACCTCCCTCTTTGAGCTCACTTCATGATAGGAGGGATGAGTGGTTGTCTTTCATTGCATTCATTGATTTTTTGTCTAAACCTGTTCCAAATCATCAAGACATCATCTTGTGTTTATTGATGA
Organism: Camellia granthamiana; assembly: GCA_036172215.1. Lineage (NCBI taxonomy): Eukaryota > Viridiplantae > Streptophyta > Magnoliopsida > Ericales > Theaceae > Camellia > Camellia granthamiana. Next base: position 43,602,597 of record CM069915.1, read on the forward strand.
TTTTGGAACCAAACTTGTTTTTCTCTTGAGCTTCCCCATGATAGAGAAGAGCAGAAAGGACACACAGAGCTTAGAAAGTCTACACTATTTTCAAGTCAGAGCACAGAAGCAGATTTCTGCCTGAAGTTAGGGCACGGCCAGCCTTTTTTGGACTCGGCCGGGCCTCATTAGGGGCCGGCCGGCCTACAATGTTTGGTAAGCAGAGTGTTTTCTGCAGAAACAGAGGGCAATGGCTGAAGGTGAAATAGGGCAGATTCCCAAGGAGGTAGACATAGTTGCTTCTGAAAACTGTCACGTGCATGGGATCCTTGTGTATCTTTGTGTATATCAATGTTGTAAATTGATGTTCCCATTATTGTCGTAATTAATTATTATTGTTGCAGTTAATATGGTTGTAATTATTATTATTGTTTCTTTGTAATTATTATAGCTAGTTAACTTAGATAGCTAGTTTATTGCTCATTATTATCCTTGTTATAATAAATTAGATAGCTACTTTATTTCTTATTTGTTATTCGGATTTGTAATAATTAGTTTAATTCGGACACTTGGACATTCAGACTCTCTTGCACAAGGGAAAAATATGTAATGCTTGTGTATGTCTTCCAACCCTCATTTCTTTCTCCTTTTTATTTATCCACTTATAATGGTAGCATCATATTCACTTAGCATTTTCCATGACTTACATCCATTTGTCTTGCACGCATAAGGGTTCGGCTCATAATTCTAACAAACGTCAATTTCAACTTCCTTAATCGAATACGTGCTTTGTCGCATGCCTTAATTTGACTTACATGCCATGCTAGTAGCTGAACTTGTTATTTGCATAATGTGTGCATTGCATTAGTCATATTGCATCGTTTAGGAGCATGCATTTCTTCTAATTATTTTGCTTTATTTGGCTTGCCTTGAAATATTAGGTGAGTATTTCTTGCTTTAGTATATTGCATTGTATGTTTGTGTTGCCATATCAAGCATATTCGATGAGGCTAAATGCTTAAATGATATTCCTGTTTGAATGCCGGTGGATGAAGGTCTTTTTACTTAAGTTGGAATAAATTGATTAATGTAAAATACGAGCTCACTTTTCTCAAGTGACATGTATTCAAAGTACTTTTTCAAAACAAACATAAAATTAATGCGTTCCAAATTTGGTGAATTGGTCTATACTTGTGTGCCTCATATAGTAAGTTAGCATTAATAATCAGAACAAGAGCATATAATGTACATAAAAATCACATCTTGATTAGTAGAGGCCGATCTTTGATCGGGTGAGAGGGGTGCTCAATTCATGACCTTCCCCTCTCATACCTAAGTTCTTGAGTCGAGACACTTCGGTGATGACAGGCACGTGGCCTTTGGCACGAGTCACGGGTTTTCTAAATTTTTCAAAAATATTTTGGTGGCGATTCTGAAATCTGGCAAAGCAGTCTATTTTTGGCATTTTGAATCAAAATCAATTTTCCAAAAGATTTGCTAGATTTGGAATAATTTGTGTTTATCTATTTCACATTGCACTTGTGAAAACAGATTCAGAACCACGGGAGTCCGAACTTTAGGGCTATTGTATCCGAAAGGAGCACGAAAAGTAAGCTACAGTTTTTGGCGACTCTGTTGGGGAAATTAGAGAACTTGACTTGAACTTCATGATGTGAAATTTTGTCTACATATATATGTTCTTTGCATTACATTTGCATTGGTTCTTTAAAGTCACTGTGTTTTCCATCTGTTATTCCTGGATAGTTTATCGGAGGCTTACCCAAAAAGCTTGCCAAAAGGCTGACCGGTCGTGGGCTCTACCATGTTGGAAACACAACCCTTGGATCTGGACTATCGCTGTACCGCTTGATCCTCCTTTCACTTCTTAGTGTTAGGTGTGAGAGATATATTAGGTAGTCTTGTTGAGGTACCCCTTTTTTGACCATTTAGCCTAGCTGCATATGGTAAAGCCATAGTGACTGTTCCAAAATAGGATAGGATGCTCACCCGTATGCAGGGTTGCGTAAAACCGCTTGATTGAAGTAGTGAATCCTAGTTCATAACAAAATTAGGACACGGTAACCCTACCTCCCTTATGGGGCGTTTTAGCTTTTTCTTAATTGGTATGTGCCTTATAGTGACACTGTACAGAAATGTTCATGTCAATGGCACAGTTGGTATTTGTTTTGGGCAGAATTCAATGTGACGTACAGTCTTACAACTTTGATCATGTTTCTGTTGATAGCATCTTAGTTGAGGTGTTGTGCAGTTCCTGATTACTGTTCTTTTACCTTATTTCTTTTGCTAAGTAGATTAAAAACATAGCTTCGAAAGGTTCTGATATCCCCCAAGTACTCTAGACCCATGTCGAAAGACTTTGCAAGGCCAGGGATCTTGTTGTCACTAGTTGTACGGCAAAGAAGGATCAAACATAATTCACCAGTTCAGTTCTTACAGCAGTCACCTCTCGGCTTACTTGTATTCAATCCAGTTCAAGAACAATCGTCTACTTATAGTCCAAATCCAAGACCAGTCACCTATTCCCATGACACAGTACCCCCTGGCCAATATGGAAGAACTAATTCTCTATTTGAGTGAATAGGTGAAAAATCTGTCAGGCCGAGGTTATGGCCCATCAGACTGAGGTTACAAACAGGCTACAGCAACAGAAATCACAACCGGCTACAGCCTCTGCATCCCATGTACTCGCCGCAGTTATCTCTGTGCTTGGTGCCACTGTTAATACTGTTGTTGCTCAGGATCCACAAACCGAGGGTATTCCAGTTTTTCCAGTCCCAGCAGAACTCATCCCAGCACAAGCATCCAAAGCCCTGGTTTATCAGACCGAGGCACCATTCGAATTCGAGGCTGATCCAACCGCGTTTAAAGTTAACAAATTGGAGAAGCTGTTCAAAAAAGCGCAAGGGGTCAACTCCATTCCAAATATAGAGGATGGATATACCGAGTCTGCAGTTACATTACCAGAACGATTCAAGATGCCACATGTTGATCGTTTTGATAGTTCCAGGGACCCGATGGTGTACTTACGGCTATTTTTGGACAACTTGCGGCCAATGGGTTTGACTAGGTTGCAGAAGTTATCCCTCTTCGATTGGACTATGTTGGGTATAGTGACTATCTGGTACGCCAAGCTGGAAGATTCAGTAAAATAGAATTGGGATGAATTTGCCGAGTCCTTCATGTCTCAGTACCCATACAATACGCAAATTGAGGTCACAACCTGTGATCTTGAGGCAACGCGCCAAGAGCCAAAATAATGTTTCTCTGAGTTTGTGACGAGATAGAGGTCCAAAGCGTCCATGATGACCATTTGACCTTCAAAAAAAGAGCAGATAAGAATGGTTGTCCGGAATCTACATGGCAAGTTACTTCAAAAGATGATTATTTTACCCTTATTTATATTCACAGAGCTTCATGAAATGGGGTTTCAAATCGAGGATGCTATGAAACAAGAGCTTATTACTGATAAGAAAGAGTCGGCTAAAAGGTTGTTTGTTCGCAGTTCCAATGCTACCAGTGGTAGCACAGCTGCGAGGCTATCGGATGTAAGTGTTGTCACCGCAACAAAAACTGCCGACCCTTTTGCCAACATGGGCCCACAAACATCATCCAACCCTACTCAACCTCAGAGGACTTTTAACCAACTATACATGACCCTTTCCAAAGCCATGCAGGTGCTGATTAAAAAAGGGCACCTAAAACCCTTAGAACCTTGCTTACTTTCTGACCCACTTCCACCTAAGCATAACCCCGCAAAATACTGTGCTTTTCACTAACAACATGGTCATGATACTGACTAGTGCTATCGCTTGCGTCATGAAATCCAGGATCTTATTGATAATAAAGTCATCGCCCTACCTGCCAAATCAAATATGACTACCAACCCACTTCCTGCCTAAAACCAAGTTCCACTGCCCAGAAACATTAACCTTATCCATACACTGGCCACCTCATATGACCCCAGCATCTATATTACCCTTTCTCACCTACCAAAACCAATGTTGTTCATTCTTGAGGGCGTAGATTTGTGCATACTGGGCGCATCTAATCCACAACTTGAGCCTCACGATGTGGTGACAATACTTGTAGTAAAGAAGGTTTTGGCCTTGGAGGGAGGTATTGGTCTGTCATCGGAGTGTTGTGAGGACCTATTTGAAAGGGCATATGATCCAAGTTGCTATATCGTGCCAAATACTCGAACCAGCCTTGAAGTGGTGTTAGCAATCTCGGTGACTATTAATGTGGTTAGGGAAGATGGCTCGAGCCAAGGGTTAGACGACCTTGCATAGCTCGAAGAACATCTAGACAACCTGCAGTTCTTCGATAAGCATGACCAAGGAGATGTACAGATCGGGTGGTTTGACCTAAATAGATCGACCGATAATACCGGATGGTTGAGTGATGAGCCAAACAAGGAAGAAGAAATTGGGATGAAACCAGGAGAAAAGGAAACATAGGTAGCTACAGTGGCTGAAAAGGCTGATACGAAAGGAAAACTGCCGGAGGGCACATGTGTAGGAAACCCAACCCAAGAAGTGGGTGTTGTGAATACTATAGATACTGAATAGGAAGTTACGCTGATGTAGTTTGAAAGAGAAAAAATTGAAGACAGCTAGAAAATCGCAACAGTGTGTCACCCTAATTGGGACACGTGTACTATAAAGATGATTCAGATAGAGCCGTACAACTGTTTGTTGGCAGCAGATGGTGAGTGGTGGGAAGATAATGACCTACATCTAGCCCATACTAATGAAGATTGGGGCGATTGCATCCCGGATAATACATGGTACGTTGAGGAGATAGATCGTCTCACTAGAAGTGGATGGTACTTTAAACCGCCACACCTGGATCAAGTAGAGCCATCACGAAAAGACAAGGAGGTCAAGAAATAGAAGGAGAAGCAACTAGAGGAGGAGCTAGTTCTGAAGCAGCTCAAGAAAATCCAAGCTGATATCTCTATCTAGGGGCTCCTTATGGCTTCACGGGTGCACTGACAGGTAGTATTATCAGCAATGGACAAAGTTAAATTGTCCATTGATACAATGCCCGAGCAACTTATGGGTCTGGTTTTCCCAAGTGGTGCCAAGCCAATGCTCACTTTCTCTAACAAAGGGCTGCTGCCAGAAGGCTCGACCCACAATAAGACATTATACATATCTGTGGAATGTAGAGAGAAATGGGTGCTAGTGGTGTTGGCAGATACCGGTTCTGCCATTAATGTCTGCCCTTCCCGTACTACCTACGCGATTGACCTCAAACCAGCAGACTTTATTCCCACAGCCTAGGTGATACAGGCATACGACAATACAAGCAAAGAAGTCATGGGTATAGTGAATGTGTGAGTCCAAGTGGGCCCATCAGAGCAATAGATTGAATTTCACATACTAGATATGCTGGCTACCTTTGATCTGCTGTTAGGGAGGCCTTAGTTACATCACGTGAAGGCTGTCTCCTCCATCAAATGTTGAAGTATCCTCATAAGGGAGAAATAACAACTATTTTTGGGAACTCATCCATCTATTTGCCTGCAGAGGTGACTATGCCAGTGCTAGAGATCAACCATGGTGACGAGGATGTATTCCTCTCAGGATTCACTATGGTAGAAGCCCAAGTAGTATAGACCATTCTGGCCGCAGACGAAGGCATGTACATCAGTGCCCAGTCCATTTATTTCATGAACAAACTATGGCACATTCCAGGAATGGGGCTTGGAAAGAATGGTTGGAAAGGTGTTACAGCAATAGCCGAGGTACCACACAACCCGCATGCCTTTGGTTTGGGCTATGTGCCCACCAAAGAGGACTGGATAAGAAAGGCTAAGAGAGTTGGGAAGCATTATGAGCTCATCCATAGGCTAATCCGGGGGACGTTAAACGACCGTTTTGTTAAAAAATGTGAGGATTTCCCTTTTTGTGGCTTTCCTTTGTCTTGGGTAAATTCCTCGAAAGAGCGCGTCCCTAGGTTCAAGATTTTCTTTGATCTACAGCTGTAAGACAGTGATGAGGAAAGGGCTAAATGAAGCGTCAAAGTTAGCCAGAGCACCGAAGATGACTCAGACAACAGCGAGGCTGAAGTAGGGGTAGCACTGGCCGATCTCCTAACAGATCCCATGACCGACACAAAGAACTTGGGGGATAACTTTACTATCTCCATGATCGAGAAAAAACTGGGTGTGGACCCAACCAGTGGGATTTTGGATGCATCGAGGGCACCGTGTCTTACTTTGCAGTTAGAGAAAGGCTTTCTTTCCAATTCTGAATCGGGTGACGAGCTAGAACTTGACTCCACTGAGCCTGTGGAGTTGGGATCAGAGTCAAGTTCTTCTAAGTCTGAGTCTGATATTTCTGGGGGTGGTAACCCGGATACCAAAGTCCTGTCTAGGTCTTCATTTATCTTTTCTTTTGAGTCTGTAACCGAAGATCTAGACCTTTTGAATGAAAACTCTGCAGATTCTGTGTACTACTCTGTGCTGCTAATTTATTGTATTAACTAAGATTTTTAGAATTTTAATGAAAACGAAGAGGAAGAAATTCCTTTGGCTTTGAAAATTTTGATTAATCGAGAGGAGGAGAGGCGTGCTAAGCCCTGTATTGATGAAATCATTGCCAATAATGTGAGTATTGAGAAGGATCCACGCTTGGTCCAGATCGGGTCCACGTTATCTTTGGAGGAACGCGAGCGTTTAATCGCTTTATTAAAAGATTTCAAAGACGTTTTCGCATGGTCCTACAATGACATGCCTGGAATCGACCCTAAGATTGTATAGCACCGAATCCCTCTTGATCCTAAGGCCTGACCAGTTAAACAGAAACTACGCAGAATTCGTCCGGATTGGGCACTGAAAATCAAGGAAGCGGTCACCAAGTAGATTGATGCAAGATTCTTGTTAGTGTCCGAGTATCCGACCTAGTTGGCCAACATCGTCCCGGTGCCAAAGAAAGACGGCAGAATATGGGTTTGTGTCGACTTTCGGGACTTGAACAAAGATAGTCCGAAAGATGACTTCCCATTGCCACACATTGATGAGTTGGTAGACTGCACCGCCGGCCATGCATTGCTATCATTTATGAATGGGTTCTCTGGGTATAACCAGATTTTGATGGCACTAGAAGACAGGGAGAAAATTGTATTCACCATACCGTAGGGCACGTACTGCTACCGAGTTATACTTTTAGGTTGAAAAATGCCGAGGCTACATACCAGAGGGCTGCGACCACCATTCTGCATGACATAATCCACAAAAAAGTAATGATGTATGTGGATGACATGATTGTCAAGTCCAAAGAGCAAGAAGGCCACTACATCGCACTGGAAAAGTTCTTTCAACGGATCAGGGAGTACAGATTGAGGTTGGACCCCATAGAAATGCCCCTTTGGTGTGACGGCAGGAAAAATGCTGGGATTTCTGATCACGCAGCGGGAAATTGAAGTAGATCCTTCCAAAATCAAGGCTATCTTAGAAATGCCACCACCAATGACTGAAAAGGAGGCGCGCGGATTTTTGGGTAAAGTGCAATTCATAAGACGGTTTATTTCCAAATTAACCTTGACTTGTGAACCACTATTTGATCTTCTGAAGAAAGGGAAAAAGTTCTGATGGGACGATTGATGTCAATTTGCCTTCGAGCAAGTCAAACAGTATCTCCGAGTCCACCTGTGTTGTTATCTCCAGAACTGGGGAAGCCTTTGATTCTGTACTTATCGGTAACAACTACAACCATGGGGTGCATGCTAGCTCAAGAATCTGAAGAAAATATGGATAAAGCCATCTACTACTTGAGCAAGAAGATGTTGGACTATGAGACCCATTACACTCATCTCGAGAAAACCTGCTTAGCCTTAGTATGGGCTACCAGGAAGTTGAGGCACTACTTGTTAGCTCACTCTGTAATCTTGGTTTTGAGATTAGATCCCAGCAAATATCTGTTCAAGAAACCGGCGCTTACGGATAGGCTAGCTCACTGGTTGTTTCTTCTCTTTGAATTTAATCTCAATTATGTCACACGCAAATCAGTTAAAGGGAGAGCTGTAGCGAAATTCCTACCAAACCACCCAGTAGAAGAGGATAAGGTAGTGAAGTATTTATTCCCAAATGAAGACATTCTGCAAGTAGAAAAGAAAACATGGGCGATGTACTTTAACAGAGCATCTAATCAGTATAGTTATGGGATAGGTGTGTTGTTGGTAGTATCAGATGATTCCCATATACCCTTAGCCTTTAAACTCTAATTCAAAGTGTCTAACAATGAAGCAGAATATGAGGCGTGTATTGCTGGTTTGGAAACTGCCCTAAAGCTAGGGGCAATAAGGTTGGACGTTATCGGAGAGTTGAACTTGGTTGTTTCTCAAGCAAACGGAGACTGGAAAGTCAAAAAAGAGAACATAAAAAATTACCATCAGACCCTCGATGCCTTGATTCCGAGGTTTGAAAAGTTGACGTTTACACATCTACTAAGGGAAAACAATCGGTTCGCTAATGCATTGGCAACTCTATCTTCTATGGTAGACATCCCCCTTAAAGTCAAGATGCGTCCAATTATCATCGAACAGAAATACGTGCTGGCTTGTGAGACCATCACCATAATAGATGAAGTTCAAGACAAAAACCCCTGGTACTATGACATTTGGAATTTTTTAGAAAAGGATATCTATCCACTAAGGGCAAATGCTAAGGATAAACGAGAAATATGACGTCTGGTCATCTAGTTCATCATCTACGGAGATAAGCTGTATAAGAGAGGTCATTTGGGAATACATAAGCTTTGTGTTGAAAAAGAGGAATTGAAGCGTCTCATGTAGGCTATCCACGAAGGGGAGTGTGGGGCACACATAAATGGTGTGATGTTAGCCCAGAAGATCCTCAGACAAGGCTATTACTGGTCAACCATAAAAGAGGATTGCATTGGTTTTGAACGACGATGCCACAAATGTCAGATCCATGCCAATTGCACGAACATACCGCCGTCTAAGCTTTACAATATGACTTCGCCATGGCCTTTCTTAGTCTGGGGAATCGACGTTATCAGTGCAGTCTCGCCAAAAGGATCAAATGAACATGAGTTCATTCTGGTGGCGATTAACTATTTTACAAAGTGGGTGGAAGCTCAGTCCTATGCTATGTTGAAGGCATCGCATGTAGCCAAGTTTATTAGAAACAATATCATCTGCCGGTACCAAGTTCCGAACGAGATCATATCAGACAATGGCTCACACTTCAAGAAAGAGGTGGTGGATCTGCTCGAAAAATACAATGTGGCTTTTCATAAGTCATTAACATACAGACCACAAACGGATGGAGCTGTTGAGGCTGCTAATAAGAATGTGAAGAACATCCTGCGAAAAATGTTAGAGACCTACCGAGACTGGCCGAATAAACTGCCATTTGCTCTTTGGGGCTACAGAACGTCAATTCGAGCATCCACAGAGGCAACCCCTTATTCTCTGGCATATGAGATAGAAGCTATTCTGCCGATTGAAATCAAAGTATCGTCACTGCAAATTATGGCCGAGTGTTAGATAGCAGAGGCGGATTGGCAATAGAGCAGATTCGAAGATTTGATGTTATTTGATGAGAGGAGGTTGAAGGCGTTGTATCACGTTCAGGGCTAACAACGCAGAATTGCTAGGGCTTTTAACAAGAAAGTTAATTCCAAAAATCTCAAAGAAGGAGATATGGCGATGAAAGACAACCAAGCTCCCATCCATGACCTTAGGGGCAAGTTCAGACCTAATTGAACTGGTCCTTACATCATCAAATCTATCTGGTCATGAGGGGCGATTATTCTCATGGACTTAGATGACCTGGAATTTTCACAGCCGATCAACATGGACAAGTTGAAGAAATACTTCCCTTGAGAGGCTCGCTAGGCCGAAAACCCAAAAGGGCAACCTAGGCAAAAGTTAGAGCATGAAAAATTAAAAATAAAGAAAAACTGAGTTCGCAAGGTTAAAAACCCTAAAGGGTGACTTTGGCAAAAGTTAGAGCTCAAAATGAGAGAGTTAATACTCGAGTGAACCTGAACCGAACTATGTAAGGCATGATTCCCATCTTTGGGATACGTAGGAAACTTCATTCCAAAGTTTTGCCGTAACCATCTCTTAGTCAACTGTCCTGTCCATTTTTTTGATCGGGCCGTCTTTCTCCGTTATCTATTAGCTTGGTTATGTGATCTTTATTTGGGTAGAGAGGTCGGTTACAATGCAGAGCAGTAGTGGTAAATGCCATTGTGGGCAGTTGTAATCTTCTAATTTGGTGCTGTACATCTTAAGGATTGATTCCATGCGTGTCAGGTAGTGATTATCTTCGAAAATGGTTTTGAAAAGTTTTAATAAAAGTTGATTTTTCCAAAATTTTACCTTTTATAACTTAGACCATTTTTGGGACCAAAAGGAAAATTTTTAGTGCTCACAACTTTAATTCCATTAATTTCAACACAAATACATTCTCTAACTCTCTGATATAAATCAAAGTTGCTTTTACGTCATAAAACTTGAAAAGAAAGATTAAAACAATAAACTATGGGCATAGGAGTCAGGTGGTCCTGCATCCCCTACTCGTGCTTACAGAAGTCTCTACAGCTAAAGTTAGCCCCACCTGTGCCTCGTCTTCAAGCCAAGCCAAGCACTTGCCAGAAAGGGTGTAATAGAAACTAGGAATAGCGGCCAGAAGCTCTCTTATCCTCCAAGCAATGAGGTACCGAGCCAGATGTAAAGCACGAATCAAGAATGAAGCTGGGTATTCCACCCCCTCTTTTGGCCAAGTCTGATCATGTCCAAACTAGCATTTGATCTAGAAAGGGAAATAGAACACGCAATGTGTGAAACCAAACAACTCTATGCCGGTTGTCGAGCCATGCTGTAACCCATCTCAGCCAGGTTAAGCCAAGAGCAGCGCTAAGCAAAGTCAGCTGCAGATTTACTGCACATTCAGTTGCACCACCATCCCTTTGAAAAGAAGTCTACTAGCTGTTGGCAAAAAAAAGTAGGCTCGGGCTGAGTATTCGGGGCAAGGGTCCACCACTTTCAGCTTATCCATTAGCCACACCTGGGAAGGGATGAAAAACAAAAGAGATAAAAAAATAGAGAGGTGTATATTGAGAGAAAAGTAAGGAATCTGTATTTATAGAAAAATAGAGAGCGAGTGTCGAGTGACGCGAGAATCATAAATAAGAAAGGGTGGGAAACAATACTTGGAGAAACAGTGGACTCCCTACAAATCGAGTGGTCTCTCACCAATGGAAAGCATCTAACCACATCAGGGTGTCAACCAGTCTTGCCCTCTTTCAAACATTGGGCCACTTCAATCAATTTGATGTTGGCTCCACCACAACCAGGGGCAAAAAGAAAGTGTGCGAGTAAGCATAAACAAATGGCGTGTTAGTGGTAACCTCGCCAACGAAGGTTACCTCTGTCTCCAATAGCAGAAAACTGACCAATCAAAACTGGAACGTCTAGCTCCCCGTCATAAGCCAGGGACCGAGCCTTATGTAAAATAAGTCCACACATCTGACTGAGTGCCTGTGCATGGCCAAAACGGGGTTACAGCATGATTTCTTCATCAAGCCATCATCTTTTACTTATTGATGATTTTAGAACCAAACTTGTTCTTCTCTTGAGCTTCCCCATGACAGAGAAAAGCAAAAAGGACACACAGAGCTTAGAAAGTCTGCACTGTTTTCACCTCAGAGCACAGAAGCAGATTTCTGCCTGAAGTTAGGGCACGGCCAGCCTTTTTTGGACTCGGTCGGGCCTCATTAGGGGAAGACCGACCTCCAATGTTTGGTAAGTAGAGTGCTTTTTGCAGAAACAGAGGGCAGTAGCTGAAGGTGAAACAGGGCAGATTCCTAGGAAGGCAGACAGAGCTGCTTCTAAAAACCGTCACGTGCATATGATCCTTGTGTATCTTTGTGTATATCAATGTTGTAAATTAATGTTCCCATTATTGTTGTAATTAATTTTTATTATTGCAATTAATATGGTTGTAATTATTATTATTGTTTATTTGTACTTGTTATAGCTAGTTAACTTAAATAGCTAGTTTATTTCTCATTATTATCCTTGTTATAATAAATTAGATAGCTACTTTATTTCTTATATGTTTTTCAGATTTGTAATAATTAGTTTAATTTGGACACTTGGACATTCGGACCCTCTTGCACGAGGGCAAAGTATGTAATGATTGTGTATGTCTTCTAACCCCCATTTCTTTCTTCCTTTTATTTACCTGCTTATAATGGTAGCATCATATTTACTTAGTATTTTCCATGACTTGCATCTATTTGTCTTGCATGCATAAGGGTTCGGCTCATCATTCTAACCAACGTCCATTTCAACTTCGTTAATTGAATACGTGCTTTGTCGCATTCCTTGATTTGACTTACATGCCATGCTAGTAGCCGAACTTTTTATTTGCATAAAGTGTGTGTTGTATTAGTCATATTGCATCATTTAGGAGCATGCATTTCTTCTAATTATTTTGCTTTATTGGGCTTGCCTTGGAGTATTAGGTGAGCATTTCTTGCTTTAGCATATTGCATTTTATGTTTGTACTGCCATCTCAAGCATATTCCATGAGACTAAATGCTTAAATAATATTCATGTTTGAATGTTGGTGAATGAAGGCCTTTTTACTTAAGTTGGAATAAATAGATTAATATAAAATACGAGCTCGCTTTTCTCAAGTGACATGTATTCAAAGCATTTTTTCAAAACAAACATAAAATCAATGCATTTCAAATTTTGTGCATTGGTCTATAGTTGTGTGCCCCACATAGTAAGTTAGCATTAATAATCAGAGCAAGAGCATATAATATACATAAAAATCACATCATGATTAATGGAGGCCAATCTTTGATCTAGTGAGAGGGGTGCTCAATTCAAGACCTTCCCTTCTCATACCTAAGCACCCGAGCCGAGACACTTTGGTGATAACGGGCACGTGGCCTTTGGCACGAGTCATGGGATTCTTAAATTTTCCAAAAATATTTAGGTGGCGACTCTGAAATCTGATAAAGTAGTCCATTTTTGGCATTTTGAATCAAAATCGATTTTTTAAAAGATTTGCTAGATTTGGACTCATTTGTGTTTATCTATTTCACATTGCACTTGTGAAAACAGATTCAGAACCACGAGAGTTTGAACTGTAGGGCTATCGTATCCGAAAGAAGCACGAAAAGCAAGCTTACATAAACATCAATAAAAATTAAATTATTTTATTTTATTTTTTAATTGGGATTTTTCTATTTTATTTTATTTTATTTTATTTTACTAAATACAATACATAATGAAATCAAATATTTGGAGGGTAAATATGTCATTTTATAACTTAATCTTATGTAAAGGTGATAAACGAATAAAACAGGTTGAGCTCAATTCGTGTTCGGTTTATTAAAAGCTCATTCAAGCTCGGTTCTTTAAATAAACTAGCCAAGTTTGAACATATTTTAAAACTCGTTAAGGTTTTCACACTAAGCTTGAACACTGGAACTCGACTCGATAAAAGTTCGTTTGAGATTGACTCGAAAGTTTAACGAACCAAGGTCGAACAAATTTTGAAACTCATTAAAATTATCAAACCAAGATTGAATAGTTAACTATTCGGCTCGTTCAGTTCATTTACCACTGCTAATCTATGGGATTCCAATCCTATCATTTCTATCTTACATCCCCTAGGACACAATAGTCCAACATATATAGGATTCATAATTCAGTGGACTCATAATCCGATCTACAAATTTCTCATTAAACAATAGACTCCATGGTGAATTGGACATGGAATCTATAGCGTTTCTGGTTTAAACCTGACCCGTTTGACTTTTGGATTCAAGTTTCTTCTTCTTTTATAGTTGTTCTTACCTTGTTTTCCACTATTTCTCCTTGAGTTGGGATATTGGGTTATATTGGTTGCGTTTGGAATAGGTTGGTAGCTTAGTTTTCATTTGTTGCCTAGAATTTTAATCCAACCCTCGAACGTCACTTCTTGCGTTCGAGCGGTCTTGGTGAACTCTCAGTACTTTTGCAAGTCTGTAAAAGTACTGGGAAGTGATATTCTATGCTCAAGCGAAACTTCTTGCGCTCGAGCGGTCCTTATTGTGCTCGAGCGTTGGTCTTTTGTCTATAAAAGTACTAGGAGTTTGTATTTCACGCTCTTGCGCTTGAGCGGACTGCGCGAATATCAGTCTGTAAAAGTCACTTTTTACATCACTTTTTCATTTCACTTTCTCTTTAAACTTTCTAAAAACCCTAGATCTACACACTCTCTTTCTCTCTCTCTAAAACTCACATTCTCTCTTCTAAAACACCTAGATCCATTGATTTCTTGACCTTATTCCTTTTGAAAAGAAAGTAGAACTCATTTAGAACTTCTTTTTCATCCGAACAAAGTTGGGTTTCAGTAGTGTTGAAGTCTCTTCACTCTCTCTCTCTCTCGTCTTATAAGCTTGAGATAGGGATTTTCCACACTCTTGTGTAAGTTTTACCTTAGTTATTTGCTATTTCAAAGGATTATAGTGGTTTGGGTTGTTTTGGTAAAACTTAGGGTTTGAAATTAAAATCATAAAGAGGGGTTTTCAAATGGTCTCTTGGAAAAACTTGTGGGTATGAAATTGGGATTGATATATGTTGAAATGAGGTATTTCTTGTATTGAAATTGATTTTCAAAGAGAAAGGAGTTTTTGCCCAAAAATGTAAATGTTTGAGATTATAAAGAGAAAATGGAATTGATATGGAAATTGTGAAATTGAAATGATGATAATGATGAGAGTGGAGTTGGATATATATTATCACTCCCATTTTGAGATTGTGGAAAAGTGTATCTTTAATGAAATTTATTTATCTGTTTAGAGATATCTGTTTTGGGCTATCGATGGAGAATAGCTATGAGTGTTGTAGAAATTGCATGAGAATTAGGTGAACTAAAACTAAATTCTCATCCATGTGTGTAACACCCCTCGTCACTGATCACTGATAAACTACTGATTACTACTAAACTGAGACTGATTATGATAAGTAATTGAACCGATTAAAATACTGAACTGATTGATTGAAATCTGAAACTGATTGATTGAGTATATTAGTTAAATCGCAACTCTATCTGTTTTCCTGCCAAATTATCTGTTCATGTTTTTGTGTTTAAACTGTAAATTGAAGGCCTTATCGGCGGCCGAGTCTGAAATTGATTAGTGTCTTAAGGTCAGTAGAATTAATGTGATTTTATGGCGTATTGAATTGAACTTTGATTTAGTATGATTAAATTGGATCAATATTGATAAATTATATAAATTAAGCTAAATTGCTTGAGTTGCCTTATCTACCAAATTGCCATTGTGAGTGGGCCACTACCTAAGACATCTTTGAGCCTTATTACACTCAAACAAAAACATTTCCTCAGCCCCTTTGCCCTTGATATAGCCGACTAGAGAGAGAGATGAGGGATTTTGGTTTCATCTTGTGTATAGCTTGGAGGAATTGAAAGAATTAAAGAGAAGATTGTAAACTTGACTTTATATTCTTATAATTGAAGACCTAAGGTAGATCATTGACCTTCTTCATTGTGTATTTGAGTTTATTCTTGCATGATTAATGGGTCTTTAGTGATCTAAGGCTTGAATTGGTTCAATAGTGTTGAATTATAGCTTAATTCATGCATGCATGTTTACATCCTTGCATTTGGAAGTTGATTTCATAGAATTTGGTACATGCATGTTCATATTATTGGTATAGTCCATGATTTCATCATGTTTTGGAAAGAATTGGCTCAATTGAGCTAGCATTTGGAGCTTTGAAGTTGTTGAATTCATGCATGTTATACATTCATCATGTTCTTGAAATTTAGTTTTGAAATTGAGCTTGATTGAACTACCCTTGGGCTTTGATTTTACTAATTGAGCTTTGAATTGTCACGCCCCAAATCCGCCCCTAAAAATTTGGGCATGACCCATTCGAAATGGACACCAAACCTGATAAATATAACCTATGGGGCCTGAACGGAAGCATTTAATAACATATAAGAGCATAAAAATAATATCCATTGAGCTATCACTACTATGCCAGGACCGTAAACAGAACATAATACAGATAAATATACAGTGACGTGTATCTGAAGATAGCTATGTACATATACATCTACATTACATTCACATCAAGCCTCATAGACATTTAGGGTACAAATTGAAAACTTAACAAAACTCCAAAACTTAAACGGTTAACACCTAACAGCTTAGACACTCAAGGCTTGGCAACTGGTAACGGAAGCCATAGGTTAAGGCTGACCTCCAGGTTGAGTGCCTACAGAAACAGACATAAAATAAAGTGAGTCAAGCTCAGTGAATAATAGTACGTAAATCATGTAATGTTCAACCCAAACAATAAAGTATATAACTGCAGAAGTATAAATTACACTCTGTAAATATATCTCAACAATCATGGTTCCAGTTTCCTTAACAGAGCAGCTTAGTATGTACAGAAGATACAATATGGCCATATGCTCAAAATAACAGAACAGGCATCAGCCCCAAAAGATACAGAATAGCCTTTTGGCCCAGTCATAACAGAACGGCTTATCAGCCCAAAGATAACAGAACGCATAAAGCGTAAGGATACAGAAATAGCAGAAAATAATAAGTTTTAAAACCAGCAATACATATCATGCTAAATCATAAATGGAACAGATTAATAGGCAAAATATATGAACAAAATGAATAAACAGAGCGGAACAATCCCAAAGTCATCTGAATATTGTCAGACCATAGGATACACAAATCATCTCAGTTCCATACGGATACTTGGCTTAAAGACGAACATAGGTCCATTCACTCATTAAGAACAACATGGTTTGCTCATAGATAATAAAGAGTTATTATTTGTTAGTAACAGAACAAAGTCATTCAAGTCATACCGATGTTTGGCAATCTTTCAATGTTCTCACTGACTTTCAATCATCACAATTGGTTGTGTAACATGTTCGTGTAATACTTACAATAAACAGAGCGTTAGTGATAATAACTATCAATGATAAATAAAATATACATCTTCGTACTATTACTCACCGTGTGTTGGTGGAGCATTTATCCCTCCTGAAGCGTGTCCTACACACATATGAAATCACATATTAATTTTCTAACTCATTTCCCTTAATTTCCTTTCTCATTTTCCCATAATTCACACCACTCATAACAAGGCCCATTCGCGTATTTTAACATTTTTTCGAAACATCTCATAAATCCAATTAACCTTGTACATGTCTAATTTAACCCACCAATTCCATGATTCTACTATCAATTTGGGCAAAATCATCAATTATCATCACCAATTAATCTAGGGTTCCAAGAATAATGAGGGTTTTTAGCAAAAATTCAAACTTCTTAAATCACTACTTTTAATCCCAATTTTCCCAATGATTCTACACCTAGGATTCACAATCCATCATTGAAACTCATCAATTTAACTCCCAACATCACAAACCATAAACCCCAAATCTCAAGTTTGACACAAAATGTTCAAAACCATAGATTTTGTATTTATATACTTAAAATACCACAATCCATCCATGAATTCAAATATTGTAGAAGAATAAGGACTCCTACCTCAAGAATCAAGCAAGGAGCAAAGCTTTGAGACAAATCCTCCAAAATCCCGAAATTCCAATCGGTTGAAAATGTTCACCTTCTTGCCTTCTTCATTTCTTGGTGGAAGATCTTGCTCAAACTTAAGAGAAATGGAAGTATTGGACACCAAGAACCTAGGGTTTTTCGGCCCAAAGACAAAGGAAAGAAGAGGAAAAAGAAAAGAATGAGAGAAATGATCAAAAAACTCGTTTTAAGCTGCTGTCCCGTAATCTCAGCTCGAGCGGAGAAATTCCCGCTCGAGCGGACCTGTTTTCAGCACAGATCCCGAAATTTCAAACATGCGTAACTCTCCCATTCGGACTCCGTTTTAGGTCGTTCTTGTGTCCAAATTGAAGCCCCGGAACTAAGCTTTCCAATGGTCCTAACCTCACATCCATATTCAAAGTGTGGAAAAAGAAAAGGGCAAATGAGTGACGGTTGGTCGCAAACAAATTATTCAAAATAAAGTTTTTGATCCAATCTTACTCTACCATCATATTATCATCTCAATTAATATCCCAAAATAAGGTAAGAACATTTCAAATACACTAAGAAGAACATCAAAATGAATCCACATGCTTCAGAATCAAACTTACCCAGGCGACCCGCTCGAGCGCCCAACCTTGCGCTCGAGCGCGCAGACCAACAAAGTCGTCCGCTCGAGCGTAAACTCCCCCGCTCGAGCGGAGAACCACAACTCCCAGAATCTCAGGCCGTCTGAAAAATTGCTGGAAACCCCAAAAGTCCGCTCGAGCGGCCACTCCTCCGCTCGAGCGGAGGAAAGGATTTCTGGGTCGTTACATCCTTCCCTCCTTACAAAAATTTCGTCCTCGAAATTTGAGAAAACCAAATAGAAAATAGGTCAAACATATACAGAAACACACCCTGTAATGTTCCAAAACTAGATCCACACTTGGGATAGAAAAGGATCACAAATACTTTCGATCAACATATACGCATCAAAATTTCAACGGCCAAGGAACAACACTAATCAATTATAATCCCAAGGCCCATAACAACTTCTCAATTTCAAAGACAATTCACATTATACGGTCCATCACCAAAATTCAATTGCACTTCAATTAGTGGCATCACCAACTCTTTGTTTCATTGACACTAAAAACATAGAATAGTGAGGACCATCATACAATTACTCCTTAAAGACACTCACATAGAGGCTCCTACTCAACTTCAAGATAGGTCAATCAAAAGCTCAACATACCTTAAACTTTAAAATCTATACACCCTTTTCACTTTCTCATTTACTTCTTTTCTTTTCAATCCTTACTTCTTTCTAGGCGTAAGAAGACTTGGATATATATATAGATGGTCATACCTAAAACATATGGGATACAATCCAATCGTTTAAGCATTCCAAAATGGAAATCTCGTAAACATACTTAAGATTACATAAGAATTATGCTGGTCACAGATACATAATCAATTTCAGATAATTAACCCTTTAAGGTTTCAAATTTCTTATTCAATTATTCGAAATAAATTTCCACAGCATGCCTTAAGTTCAATCATAATGAAAGTACTCTCCACTAAGTTTCTAACTAGGTCAGTCTGGCTGTAATAATTCATACGAAATTTTAATTAGAGAGTACATGTTCGAACTTATCTTCTAATGCAGTTTACTCGGTGGTCCCTGACCATTACGTAGTTCCCAAGTAACTTAATTACATGGTTAGACTTAAATCCGATTATGCATCATTGGATCAGATTTCAGAACTTACCAAATAAGGTTCTGCCTAAGAGGTACCACAACTTCCATTTACGAAAATATACTAAGATCATAGCATTACATAGGTTTTAAATCACATTCTCTACTTCTTGACGAAATCTGAATGGTGGGAAGAAAAATCCCCATTATAGACACCTGATCATGCCGTCATATTGAATTCAACATCATACTTGACTAATCATTCATAATCGTAAGGTATAACATTTTCCTTTACTAGCGCTTTTCTTGTTATAGCACAAATTCATTTGGTTCCCCTTTCCCTATTCAAACAATTCTTCCGTTTCTCACTGGCAGAGACAACGTCACTCACATGGTTTCGTCTTTACAACTTATAATTATAGTGGATCAACAAACGGTCGAGCAGGAAATAGAGACCAATCATTTGGCCCGGTTAGTTAACAAACATAAAGCTTCCAGTTAGTCCTCGTACGTAGATTCTACCAAGTTCATTCATATAATTATAACTCTTATTACGTATACAGTAACCATAAAAAAAAATCACATCTTTCCAGAGTCTATAAAAGCAACAACTTACGCAATAGTATAACAAAGGAGCAATTTGATTTCGTGACATCCCGGTTCAGAATTCTTAATATTAATTCCATGTGGTAGTCAATCAATTTGTAATCATGTAGTGAATATTGTCCAAAGTTGTCTAAACATGTAAGAGAAGGTAAATGTCCTTAACAAAATGGAATATTTCCATGTCCTTTATTTCCACCAGAATCCACGAGATCGTGCAAAACAGTTCACATCATAACTTCCATATAGGTGATATAGAACAATGTCACAACCTCTAACATTTGCATAATTACATAAAATAGTTCGCAGAAATGAGTTTCTCAATCTTAAGTTTGAATTCCTGCAGTAGCTTAGCTACTTACTGATCATTTAGGTTGACTTCGAAGTAGTCAACAGCTGCCATTATTCTTTCTTTTTTTTTTTTTTACCACCCTTATATATCACAAATCACAGATTTCACAACCAAATCCCAATTACACGTAACCTGAACTCATTCGACACTATCAATCCACATCATGTTATGACATAGCATAAACTGAACAGATAAATAGAAGCATATTCGTACAGATTCTTAGTTATACTTGAATCAGAAACAAAAATCAGAACTTATACTTGATCATAATCCACCCGTACAAGACCGTCGGTGGCAAGAGATATCTTGTAACATACTTATACCACGGTATTTTTACCCCCGGGCAAGGGCCCTTAATACTTTTACATACATGGATCATCATTCCTTAATTCTTAACATAACGTATCAGAAAATGAAACAGTGCTTGTCATGTCATGTCATTATCGTGCACTTAACAGAATAGAATGAGTCACTTCTTACATGGGTCCAACTATTATCCAAAACACAACTTATCAAAATACATATCACAATACCTTTTTAAATCATAGGTCCAAACAATACCATAACAAGAAAGACATCACTATATCATAACTAAATCTTTCATACTTAGTGTTCAAGCAATTTATGACAACTGAAACAGATTCAGATATATGCTCAAATCATATTCATATTTAAATTTTGCATAAGATCATATATGGCTAACTATCAGATCAGGTAGGTCCGAAGACCACAACAGGTAGGTCCGAAGACCACAACAGGTAGGTCCAATGACCACAACAGGTAGGTTCCGAAGACCACAACAGGTAGGTCCAATGACCACAACAGGTAGGTCCGAAGACCACAACAGGTAGGTCCCAATGACCACAACAGGTAGGTCCAAAGACCACAAAATTGATACCAATAGCCACGGTATTGTTACCCCCGGGCGAAGGCCATAGGCCACGGTATTGTTACCCCCCGGGCGAGGGCCATAGGAATTAAGGGTGCCACAATTACTTATACCATTTTAACAGATTGGCATATTGGCCCAGA
This sequence comes from Camellia granthamiana, assembly GCA_036172215.1. Lineage (NCBI taxonomy): Eukaryota > Viridiplantae > Streptophyta > Magnoliopsida > Ericales > Theaceae > Camellia > Camellia granthamiana. The sequence continues at coordinate 43,623,853 of CM069915.1, forward strand.
ATTATCATATTGGCCTTTCAGCCCAGATAGCCTTTCGGCACAGATATATCAGAAATATACAGAAGTGTGTATGGACTCAAGAGGTGGCTCGTACGGATTCTAGAGGTGGCTCCCACTAAAGTGTAGCACTTAGTTCCGTACAGCACTTTGCTCCACACCAGAAATCAATAAGTCTCATCATGTCATATCATAAGCAAAACGAGTATCATAGCGGAACAACCATAATGTCATCAAAATAGGCTTTTCAAAAATCAATCATTTCGTATAATAGACATGAGAGGTATAATAGACATGGCTCATAATCGTTAACGTAAACAAATTACTCTTAACGTTGCTATCAGTCTTTTCATATGCACTAAGGATGTCATGCATGAAGCCTAAGTCTTTTCTAGACATCCTACAGCTCAATGGATCCGTGTGTGAGATAGCAACTCGTGCTCTGATACCACCTGTCACGCCCCAAATCCGCCCCTAAAAATTTGGGCATGACCCATTCGAAATGGACACCAAACCTGATAAATATAACCTATGGGGCCTGAACGGAAGCATTTAATAACATATAAGAGCATAAAAATAATATCCATTGAGCTATCACTACTATGCCAGGACCGTAAACAGAACATAATACAGATAAATATACAGTGACGTGTATCTGAAGATAGCTATGTACATATACATCTACATTACATTCACATCAAGCCTCATAGACATTTAGGGTACAAATTGAAAACTTAACAAAACTCCAAAACTTAAACGGTTAACACCTAACAGCTTAGACACTCAAGGCTTGGCAACTGGTAACGGAAGCCATAGGTTAAGGCTGACCTCCAGGTTGAGTGCCTACAGAAACAGACATAAAATAAAGTGAGTCAAGCTCAGTGAATAATAGTACGTAAATCATGTAATGTTCAACCCAAACAATAAAGTATATAACTGCAGAAGTATATGGTCAATTACACTCTGTAAATATATCTCAACAATCATGGTTCCAGTTTCCTTAACAGAGCAGCTTAGTATGTACAGAAGATACAATATGGCCATATGCTCAAAATAACAGAACAGGCATCAGCCCCAAAAGATACAGAATAGCCTTTTGGCCCAGTCATAACAGAATGGCTTATCAGCCCAAAGATAACAGAACGCATAAAGCGTAACAGAACGCATAAAGCGTAAGGATACAGAAATAGCAGAAAATAATAAGTTTTAAAACCAGCAATACATATCATGCTAAATCATAAATGGAACAGATTAATAGGCAAAATATATAAACAAAATGAATAAACAGAGCGGAACAATCCCAAAGTCATCTGAATATTGTCAGACCATAGGATACACAAATCATCTCAGTTCCATACGGATACTTGGCTTAAAGACGAACATAGGTCCATTCACTCATTAAGAACAACATGGTTTGCTCATAGATAATAAAGAGTTATTATTTGTTAGTAACAGAACAAAGTCATTCAAGTCATACCGATGTTTGGCAATCTTTCAATGTTCTCACTGACTTTCAATCATCACAATTGGTTGTGTAACATGTTCGTGTAATACTTACAATAAACAGAGCGTTAGTGATAATAACTATCAATGATAAATAAAATATACATCTTCGTACTATTACTCACCGTGTGTTGGTGGAGCATTTATCCCTCCTGAAGCGTGTCCTACACACATATGAAATCACATATTAATTTTCTAACTCATTTCCCTTAATTTCCTTTCTCATTTTCCCATAATTCACACCACTCATAACAAGGCCCATTCGCGTATTTTAACATTTTTTCGAAACATCTCATAAATCCAATTAACCTTGTACATGTCTAATTTAACCCACCAATTCCATGATTCTACTATCAATTTGGGCAAAATCATCAATTATCATCACCAATTAATCTAGGGTTCCAAGAATAATGAGGGTTTTTAGCAAAAATTCAAACTTCTTAAATCACTACTTTTAATCCCAATTTTCCCAATGATTCTACACCTAGGATTCACAATCCATCATTGAAACTCATCAATTTAACTCCCAACATCACAAACCATAAACCCCAAATCTCAAGTTTGACACAAAATGTTCAAAACCATAGATTTTGTATTTATATACTTAAAATACCACAATCCATCCATGAATTCAAATATTGTAGAAGAATAAGGACTCCTACCTCAAGAATCAAGCAAGGAGCAAAGCTTTGAGACAAATCCTCCAAAATCCCGAAATTCCAATCGGTTGAAAATGTTCACCTTCTTGCCTTCTTCATTTCTTGGTGGAAGATCTTGCTCAAACTTAAGAGAAATGGAAGTATTGGACACCAAGAACCTAGGGTTTTTCGGCCCAAAGACAAAGGAAAGAAGAGGAAAAAGAAAAGAATGAGAGAAATGATCAAAAAACTCGTTTTAAGCTGCTGTCCCGTAATCTCAGCTCGAGCGGAGAAATTCCCGCTCGAGCGGACCTGTTTTCAGCACAGATCCCGAAATTTCAAACATGCGTAACTCTCCCATTCGGACTCCGTTTTAGGTCGTTCTTGTGTCCAAATTGAAGCCCCGGAACTAAGCTTTCCAATGGTCCTAACCTCACATCCATATTCAAAGTGTGGAAAAAGAAAAGGGCAAATGAGTGACGGTTGGTCGCAAACAAATTATTCAAAATAAAGTTTTTGATCCAATCTTACTCTACCATCATATTATCATCTCAATTAATATCCCAAAATAAGGTAAGAACATTTCAAATACACTAAGAAGAACATCAAAATGAATCCACATGCTTCAGAATCAAACTTACCCAGGCGACCCGCTCGAGCGCCCAACCTTGCGCTCGAGCGCGCAGACCAACAAAGTCGTCCGCTCGAGCGTAAACTCCCCCGCTCGAGCGGAGAACCACAACTCCCAGAATCTCAGGCCGTCTGAAAAATTGCTGGAAACCCCAAAAGTCCGCTCGAGCGGCCACTCCTCCGCTCGAGCGGAGGAAAGGATTTCTGGGTCGTTACATGAATCATGTTATTCCATGTATTTACAAATGTTTTCCAGAAAACGGGCCCAGAGGAATCGAATTTGGTACATTGAAACTTATTTTGAGCTTGAAGTTCGAATCTGGGAATTCCAGATTTTGAACTCACGCTCGAGCAGGGTTATTGGCGCTCGAGCGTGAAATTCGTGCTCCTAGTACTTTGCACTGTTTTACGATCCGCTCGAGTGGGGTATCGGACGCTCGAGCGAGACCTTGTGTCTTAAGCTCGAGCGGCTATCGAGCGCCCATCAAGCGTGATTTTCGAGCATCCAGTACTTTTGACTGTTTTGCAGACCGCTCGAGCGTGGGAAGTGACGCTCGAGCAGGAACCTTTGTCTGCATTTCCGCTCGAGCGGAGTAACCTACGCTTGAGCAGGACCCCTGTTTTCTGAAAATTCTAAAAAATGCTTTAAAGTGCATCTTTGCATCCTCATCTCATCCTAGGCATTCTTAGGCCTAGTTTAAGGCATCTTAATGAGGATATAGATGTAGAACCACACCGAGTCTAAGTAGGGACTAAGTCTTTGTCTCCCGAATGTGAACTTAGTGTGTGTTCGTTCTGTTACTGTTTAGGGTTGGCTTTCGGAGACGCGCTCTAGCTGCTTATAGCCCAGAACTCTGTGAGTAACGACTATGTAAAGATATGTTCAAATATGAATATTTTCTTAATACTGAATTGTACTACTTTCTGAAATGACACTGTTAACTGAATGAATGTATGTCCTATATTCTGAACTGTATTGTGGCATCCTTAGCAACTACTATTACTGACTGTTACTGTTACAGATATCTCTGTCAGTTCCCTTGTTGGAACCACTACTGTTTACTGATTAATGGCCATCACTGACTGTTCGGTCTTTTAAGACCTACTGTTTACTGTACTGCTATGCTAAAGGATGTACCACATATGACTGTTTGACTGAAAGACCGAATTACTGATATACTGAATCAATTGAACTGTTTTCATTACTGTAAGGACATTCATTCTAAACCTCTTTACGCATTATGTTATTCACTGGGCTTTTGCTCACTGTTTATGTATATATGTAGGTGTTCAGGCACCAGACCGGAGCTAGGAGCGTGGGTTAGACCCCCTTTTTGTCAAGCCAACCACTGTGCCTCACTGCGAGGTTCCGAGCCTACCAAGCTATGGCTCAGGGGTGCTTTAATTTCCCCCGTCTGTCTCCGTATCTGTTTTGTATAATTGTATAAACTGAATGTTTTCGTACTGTACTGTTTAATAGGGATTAGGTCCCTATTCTGATCGACTGTAAACGTTGTACATATTGGTTTGCACTGTTTATGTATATGTATGAAAAGTCTTTTTGCATACAGACTCACAGCTTATTGGACATTGTTTATTTACTATTTTGGCTTCCGCCAGCCCCTGTACTCTGTTTTACTGTCTTACTGTTAAACAGGCCTTCGGTAACCTCGGATTACTGGCTGGTTACGGTGCTAAACCCATAGGGGCGGGTTTGGGTCGTGACAATGTGCATTGAACATTGTTGCTTCTTTACTACATTGAAAAAATGTATATGATATTGAGAAAAATGGGTGAACGTTGGAAAGAGTTGTGTATCACCAAATCAAGTTAGCCTGTTTGTTCAGGATGAAATCTTGAAAAACACACGTACACATAGGTGTCGGTTCCCACGGATGAAATATTCGTAAAATGGCAATAGGAGCACCTGTATGGGCTACGTTTACATGGGTGCCGTTTGATGGTTTTCCACGGACAAAATATCCGTGAAAGGTTGTACTGGTTTGAGATTTCCCCCATATTTTCTATTATAATGGGCATGATTTTGAGAATTGCGATATAAACTTGGCATGTCATGGTTTTTGGAAAGAAAAGTGAAACATTTTGGCATAGGCATTGCATATGCATAAAACCTTATGACTTTGTTAAGATTTATACATTGTGCCATAACATTTCTACTGGGTTTTGGCTCACTCTATATGGGGAAAACATTTTCAGGTGTTGATGATATGCTTCCACTAAGGACTTAGCCTGGGAGGACTGTGGAGCTGAAGACTCAGTGTTGTATTTTTTGTAGTTAATTTTGTACAAGCCTAGGGCTTTATCTGTATTGAGCTTAAGACTCATTTTTGATGTACCCAAGCATTAACTTGGAATGATGTAAGCCTTTAAGACATATGATTATCTGTTTAACTTTTATTTCTTTTTGTTATCTTGTAACACATGCTGTAGTTTCAGGATATACTTTTTATGAATGTATATCGCATGTGTCACCTTTTCTATATCAAACTCTGATTAATGAAAGCTTATCAAATCAATTGTTTTGTTATTTATTAGTTGTTATGAGATGGGTAAATTGTAATTATTTCAGGTCGTTTCAACTTGGTATCAAAGCATTCTGGATTTGAATATTTTGGGTACGTGGGAAGTGGTTCTTACCATAATGGGTTTATCTCGCTTGATAGAGACGTTTGTATGTTTGCAATGTTATGTGATCACATGCTTATGTGATATGAGTATGGGATTTAATTCCTAAGATATTGATTGGATCTACGGGTTTCTAGAAGTCCTATTAGAAAAACATTTGATCACTGCTGTTTATAACTGAAACTCTAGAAATTCCGCGCGACAACCATTATCTAGAAAGAAAATTCGTATGTGTTTATGTGATTATATGCTTATGTGGAGTGAATTACTATTGTCCGCCACATTAGGATGCGACTAAGTTAGTTTCGACACGTTTGTAAATGTGCTAATCTCTTTTGTTACCTTCATTAGGATGTCAGGATGTGGTCGTGGTGGTAGGCGTGATAGGCCTAGATGGTAGGAGGTACCGATATAGGATGATATTCTGGCACAGGAGGAGGGAGTTGGTCAGACCAATGTGGCCGAACCGATAGGTCAGTAGGCCATAGGCGCCTTAGCCCGCGAGATGGTACAAGCATTGTGGGAATCCATAGACATTCTCAGAGTTGATAATCAAGTCCAGGCCCATGTTACAGAGACGGGGCCATCTTTTCTAAAGCAAAAGTTTTTCCGGTCGAATCCAAACGAGTTTTTGGGTGATCCTAAGGATCCAATGAATGCGGATGAGTAGCTAAAGCAGATAGTGACGTTTGAGATGCTTGGCATCGAGGACGACGAACTGAGAGTGACTTTGGCATCCTTCCAACTGAAAGGAGATGTGGGTCAATGGTAGAAGTTTGCACATAGTCGCATTGGAGTGACTTGGGAGGCTTTTGTCAACGCCTTCCAGGACAAGTTCTTACCTCCTACGGTTAGGGAAAAGTTGAGGGAACAATTCTCACAGCTCAAGTAGCTCAACATGTTTGTCGCTAAGTTTGAGGCAGCCTTTACTAGCCTCTCTAGGTTTGCACCAGAGTTAGTAACGACAGAAGAGCGCCGTTGTGTGGAGTTCGAGAAAAGGTTAAGGATCGGGCTTCTTTTCAAGGTAGCCAGTTCAATGATTACAGATTACATGCGACTTGTAAAGTCTACGGCTCGCCTTAAGACCGTGATGCAAATGGAGGAAAAGAGGATGAGGGGCTCCAGGAAGAGTCAGGATGTTTAGGGGGACAGTAAGAGATATAGGGGTTCTAACCCACAACAGTCCCAAGGAGCTTAGTCAAGGTCTACTTTTCTAGTATCGAGTTCGGGTTCTGGGAGAGGTGGTCAGGGAGATTTCACTTGCATTAAATATGGCTAGTTAGGCCACAAGTCTCCAGCTTGCCCGCAGAAGGAAGGAACGCAACGGTCTGCATCATCTTCAACTCGTTCTTAGAGCCAGAGTCAAGGAAGAGGGCAGCCGCCTACTTATTATTAATGTGGGCAGGCAGGGTACTTGAAGAGGTTTTGACCTCAGTTGGGTGGCACACTTGGTGCGTCTGGTTCAAGGCAGACACAGAGCCACCAGCCTGCACAATCAATACAAGCCTCGAGGGCTAATCAAGGAGCTTATTCGGCTCAGTCAGTACATCAGACATATGCTCCAAGAGGTGAGCAGGTGGAGCAGAGACCTTCAGGACATGTGTATGCTATTACCACACTAGACTTAGTGCTAGCACCTTCAGTTGTGAGAGGTACTTTCTTGTTATGCAATTTTATTACCAATGTGTTAATTGATACAGGTGCATCCCATTCATCCATCTCGTCTGTATTTGCATCGACATTAGGATTAAAGTTGGCTCGGTTAGCAATTCCACTCAGTGTTGAGTCACCTATTGGTGGTGAGATTGTCTTAGAACAAGGGTGTTGGGGTTGTGAGATAGAGGTTGTCGGTTGCCAACTTCCTTTTGCTTTTGTATTGATTGACATGTTGAGTTTTGATGTTATTTTGGGTATGGACTGGTTGTCATCATATCGAGCTGTCATAGATTGTTACCGTCATAGGGTTACTATATGTACCTTGAGCGGTGATTTTTTTATTTCATGGGGGACAGAGCCGATAAAGCTTTATCACCAGTGTATGATTCCCGTGGTCGGAGTGAGCTTAGTTGTCTTCTTGTGACCTTCTCGAGTAGTGAGTGTGACGAAACCCAAGTTGATTTGCCGAGGGGAGTTTGTGAATACCCGGACGTTTTTCCTAAGGATCTCACTAGTCTACCACCTCACCGTGAGATTGAGTTGTCAATTGATTTAGTGCCTGGCACAACACCGATCTCCATGGCACCGTATAGATTTGCACCCGCTGAGCTGAGTGAGTTAAAGATTCAACTCCAGGAATTGGTAGACAAGGGTTTCATCCGCTCTAGTACATCGCTCTGGGGAGCACTGGCTCTCTTTGCTAAGAAAAAGGATAGTGCCTTACAGCTTTGTATTGATTACCAGAAGTTGAACCGGGTAACTATTAAGAACAAGTACCCAATGCCTCGTATAGATGATTTGTTTGATCAGTTGAAGGGGTCTTGTTGTTTCTCTAAAATAGACCTAAGATCGGGTTATCACCAATTGAGGGTGAGGGTGGAAAATATCCAAAAAAACGGCATTCCGTACACAGTATGGCCATTATGAGTTTCTACTGATGCCTTTTGGGCTAACCAATGTACCGACCGTATTTATGGATTTGATGAATCGGATCTTTCGCGAGTTTCTAGACCATTTTATAATGGTCTTTGTTGATGATATTCTGATTTACTCACCCTCTAAGGAGGAACACGAGGAATAGTAACGTATTGTGCTTGAGTTACTTTGGACCCACAAACTATATGCTAAGTTTAGAAAATGTGAATTTTGGTTGAGTGAAGTAAAGTTCTTAGGCCACGTGGTATCCGGGGAAAACTGTAGATTCATCCAAGATAGAAACCGTACAAGATTGGGAACAACCTAAGAATAACTTTGAGATCCGTAGTTTCTTGGGGTTGGATGGGTATTACCGTCGGTTTGTGAAAGATTTCTCTAAATTAGCTTCACCATTAACTAGACTGGCGAGGAAAGAAATTAAGTTCATGTGGAGTGAGACCTGTGAGAAGTCATTTCAAAAGCTTAAGGTTAGACTTACCATTGCTCCAGTATTGATTATTCCGAAGAGGAGTTTGGGTTATTCGGTGTATTGTGATGCTTTACGAGAAGGTTTGGGTTGTGTATTGATATAAGAGAGGAAAGTAGTATCTTATGGCTCACGGCAGTTGAAAATCCATGAGAGGAACTACCCTATTCACGACCTAAAGTTAGCAGCAGTGATCTTTACCTTGAAGATTTGGAGGCATTATTTGTATGGTGAGAAGTTTGAAGTATTTTCTGATCACAAGAGTCTGAAATATCTATTTACACAGAAAGACTTGAATCTGAGGCAGAGAAGGTGGATAGAGTTTATAGAAGATTATGAGTTCAACTTACATTATCATCCAGGAAAGACAAATGTTATGACCAATGCCTTGAGTAGGAAATCTATTGGTAATGTAGCTAGTATTGTCATTTGGGAATAGGAGATATTGGGTGCTATTGGTGAGTTTGACCTACATCTTGGCGAGTCCGTTGAGTTTGCAGCCTTGTTTTCGGTAGTTGCACAACCTACCCTTGTGAGCCGAATTATAGAAGCACAGAGGGGTAACCTTAAGGTAGAATCCCTCTAGGAGAAAATCTCTAGTGGAAAGGTAGAGTAGGGCTTGAACATGTATTCTGACTCGAGTGTTAGATACCTTGACCGTCTTTTCATCCCGGAGTCTTGCTGAGAGGAAGCACTCCGAGAGTTTCACCATTTACGCCTTGCGGTGCATCTGGAAGGCGCAAAGATGTATCACGATCTTAGTTGTCAGTTTTGTTAGAAGGTGATAAAAAAGAATGTAACCGTGTTTATGTCGAAGTGCTTTACTTGTCAACAAGTGAAGGTTGAACGCTAGAGACCAGCGAGTTGTTGCAACCCTTACCTATAGTCAAGTGAGAGTGGGAGCATGTCACGATGGATTTTGTGGTGAGTCTTCCAAGGACTCAACGGGGTAATGACGCAATTTGGGTGGTGGTTGACCAATTGGCCAAGTCAACGCACTTTGTACCTATGCATACAAATGACTCGGTAGATTTTCTAGCCGATCTTTGCATTAGGGACATTGTTCGACTTCATGCAGTCCCTATGACTATCGTTTCGAATAGTGATCCGCGTTTTACGGCTCGGTTGTGGCAGAGCCTACAAAATGCCTTGGGCACTAGGTTGACTTTTAGTATTGCCTATCATAATCAGACTGAGGGGCAGTCTGAGCGTACTATTCAAATCCTTGAAGATATGCTTTGGGGTTGTGTCCTTGACTTCAAGGGTCGTGGGAGAGGCACTCACCTTTAGTGGTATTTGCCTATAACAACAGCTTCCAGTCAAGTATTGGTATGGCACTGTTTGAGGCCTTATATGGCCGACCGTGTAGATCTCCTGTGTATAGATGGGCGATGCACCTATGTTGGGTCCAGAGTTAGTTCGGGAAACGACGGAGAAAGTTGCACTTATCCATAAGAGGTTGGCCATGGCTCAGAGTCGTCAAAAGAGCTATGCCGACCATAGGAGGAGACCGTTATCCTTTGAGGTAGGAGATCACGTCTTCTTGAAGGTATCACCTAGACGGGGCGTGATGAGATTTGGGAAGAGTGGGAAATTATCTCCTAGTTTTATCGGGCCTTTTGAGATCCTAGAGCGGATTAGAGAGGTAGCTTATTGCTTGACCTTGCTGTTATAGCTTTCCGGTGTTCATGACATGTTTCATATCTGTAGGCTCCGAAAGTATGAGTCGGATCCATCACATGTGTTAGACCAGACCGAATTAGAGGTAGATGAGGATGTCTCGTACGAGGAGAGACCGATGAGAGTCTTGGATACTCGAGATCAAGTCTTGCGAGGTAAGATAATTCCTTTGGTAAAAGTGTTATGGAAACACCACGGGGTTAAGGAAGCAACTTAGGAACGTGAGTTAGAAATCTGTGAGAAGTATTTGAACCTATTTGTTAGTACTTGAGCATGTTTTGAGAGTTTTGTTGTGTTAATAAGGTAAACATTGTATATGTTTTGAAAATGTGAATTATATATTCAATATTGAGAACTTGTTTATCATGTTGATGAGAATGGATGACCGATGGATGGGTCATGGTGATGAATTGAAATTATTATAATTGTGTGATTAGCTTAAACTTGGTTTTAAATGTTTGGTTTAAATTTCGGGGACGAAATTCCTTAAGGGGGTGAGATTATGGCGTTTCTGATATAAACCCGACCCGTTTGACTTTTGGATTCAGGTTTCTTCTCCTTATATAGTTGTTCTTACCTTGTTTTCCACTATTTCTCCTTGAGTTGGGCTATTGGGTTGTATTGGTTGCATTTGGAACAAGTTGGTAGCTTGGTTTTCAGACTTTCGTTGCCTAGAATTTTGTTCCTACGCTCGAGCATTACTTCTTGCGCTCGAGCAGTCATGGTGAACTCTCAGTACTTTTGCAAGTCTGCAAAAGTACTGGGAAGTGGTATTCTACACTCGAGCGAAACACCTTGCGCTCGAGCGATCTTGGCTTGAACGGCCCTTATTGCGCTCAAGCGTTGGTTTTCTGTCTGTAAAAGTACTAGGAGTTTGTATTTTATACTCGAGCGTCAACTTCTTGCGCTCAAGCAGTCACATCTTTTGTGTCTTACTCTCGAGCATCACTTCTTGTGCTCAAATGAACGACGCGTATATTAGTCCGTGAAAGTCACTTTTTACATCACTTTTCATTTCACTCTCCCTCTAAACTTTCTAAAAACCTTAGATCTACACTCTTTCTCTCTAAAACTCACATTCTCTCTTCTAAAACACCTAGATTCATTGATTTCTCTACCTTATTCCCTTTGAGAAGAAGGTAGAGCTCACTTAGAGCTTCTTTTTCATTTGAACAAAGTTGGGTTTCGACGATGTTGAAGTCTCTTCACTCTCTCTCTCATCTTATAAGCTTGAGGTAGAGATTCTCCATATTCTTGTATAAGTTTTACCTTAATTATTTGCTATTTCAAAGGATTATAGTGGTTTGGGTTGTTTTGGTAAAACCTAGGGTTTGAAATTAAAATCATAAAGAGGGGTTTTCAAATGGTCTCTTGAAAGAACTTGTGGGTATGAAATTGGGATTGATATATGTTGAAATGAGGTATTTCCTACATTAAAATTGATTTTCAAAGAGAAAGGGGTTTTTGCCCAAAAATGTGAATGTTTGAGATTGTAAAGAGAAAATGGAATTGATATGGAAATTGTAAAATTGAAATGATGATAATGATGAGGGTGGAGTTGGATATGTATTATCACTCCCATTTTGAGATTGTGGAAAAGTGTATCTTTAATGAAATTTATTTATCTGTTTAGAGATATCTGTTTTAGGCTATCGGTGGAGGATAGCTATGAGTGTTGTATAAATTGCATGAGAATTAAGTGAACTAAAACTAAATTCTCATCCATGTGTATTGAACATTATTGTTTATTTACTACATTGAAAAAATATATATATGATATTGAAAAAAATGGGTGAACGTTGAAAAGAGGAATGTATAACCAAATTAAGTTAACCTGTGTATCTAGGGTGAAAGTCCTGAAAAACGCACGTACACATGGGTGCCAATTCCCGCGGACAAAATATTCGTAAAATGGTAATAGTAGCGCTTGTATGGGCTATGTTTACATAGGTGTCGTTTGATGGTTTCCCGCGGACAAAATATTCATGAAAAGTTGTACTGGTTTGAGATTTTTTCCCTATTTTCTATTGTAATGGGCATGATTTTGAGAATTGTGATATAAACTTGGCATGGCATAGTTTTTGGAAAGAAAAGTGAAACATTTTGGCATGGGCATTACATATGCATAAAACCTTATGATTTTGTTAAGACTTAGACATTGTGTTGTAGCATTTCTACTGGACTTTGGCTCACCCTATGTGGGAAAAACATTTTCAGGTGCTAATGATATGCCTCCACCAAGGACTTAGCTTGGGAGGACTGTGGAGCTGAAGGCTCAGTGTTGTATTTTTTGTAGTTAATTTTGTACAAGTCTAGGGCTTTATCTGTATTGAGCTTAACACTCACTTTTGATGTACCCAGGCATTGACTTGGAAAGATGTAAGCCTTTAAGGTATATAATTATCTATTTAGCTTTCATTTCTTTTCACTATCTTGTAATACATGTTGTAGATTCAAAATGTACTTTTTATGAATTTATATCGCATGTGTCACCTTTTGTATATCAAACTTTGATTAATGAAAGCTTATTAAATCAATTGTTTTGTTATTTATTAGCTGTTATGAGATGGGTATATTGTAATTATTTCGGGGGCGTTACAGAATCCAATCCCTCCTCCAATCCTTTTTATCAAACACCTTTAAAGGGAATCGGAAGATTATGTATCGTTGGATTATGTAATTTTAGAAATTTTTTGGGAATACACTAAATAAGTATACTTATTTAAATTACATTCACTTTGATTGGTTTGGGTTTTTGGAAAATATTTTTCAGAAAATTCTATATAGCGATTCTGGTTTAAACCCGACCTGTTCATTGTTTTGGATCTGCATTTTCTTGTCTTGATGGTTGTTCATGTCTTCTTCTATCTTATTCCTTGTTGAGTTTGGCTATTGGAGTGTCTTGGTGGTGTTTAAAACAGGTTGGGAGTTAGTTTTTTTAAAAATGTGCTGCCCAGATTTTTGCTTGTTCGCTCGAACGAACTTTCTTGCGCTCAAGCAAATTTTGAAAACTTTCAGTACTTTTGTAGGTCTGCAAAACTACTAAAAGTATGGCATTCTTCGCTCGAGCGGTGTTTCTTGCGCTCGAGTAGTCTTTCTTGGAATTCTCAAAACTTTTGCAGGCCTACAAAAATACTAAGAGGGTGGTATTCTTTGCTCGAGTGGTCTCTCTTGTTGTGTTTGGTCGCTTGAGCGACCATTCCGGCTCTCGAGCGGTCTATACGTATATCAGTTCGTAAAAGTCACTTTTTCACTTCTCTCTCTCTCTAAGTCTCAGATTTACACTAACTCTCTGTAGAAACCATCTTGAAACTTCAAATACACCTTGATCCACCGATCTTTACACCCTAGTCCCTTTGATAAAAAGAGAGAGCACACCGAGGGCTTTGTTCTAATCGGAGAAGTTCGTGTTTTCGGCTCTGTCGAGTTCTACCCATTTTTTCCTTTGAGTCTTCTTCTTTGTGGTAAGATTACTTTATTTTGTACAAGTCTAGGACTTTATTTGTATTAAGTTTCAAACGCACTTTTATTGTAACCAAGTACTGTCTTGAAAAGTTGTAGCCATTAGAGTAATTATATATCTGTTTAACTTTTATTTCATATCTTTTGTTTATAACGCATACTATAGATTCAAGGTTATGGTTTATGAATTATAAAAGCATGTGTTACTTTTTTGTACACTTGAAGTATATGAATGAAGAACTTTTATTCTTGGATTTTGATATTGTTTAATTAATCATTACTCTCAATTTATTGTAATTATTTCGAGCGTTACATTCTATTTTTTTATTTTTTGAATTTTTTTATTTTCACTGAATTTTTTTTAATATTTTAAGCAATTTTTTTAATTTTTAGACACACCTAACATAAATACACTTAAAAAGTAGGGCTGAGAAAGAAATCCGTGAAATCCGTAATCCAATCTGGTCCAGTCCAATCCAGTAGGTTTGGATTGGTTTTTTGAATCCGTGGTTCAGTTCCGGATTGAAAAATTAAAAATCCGTAGTCTACGGATCGGTTCCGCATTAGAACCGATCCGAATCATATACAAATAACTTATATTTATATTATACACCCTCTCGTATAGTATCTTCTCTTATTCTATATAAAACCTAAACCCAAACCTAAACCCACATAGTATTTTCTTTTATTGCTTTTGTTTGTTAGTTTTTAGTTTTAATTTATAGTAGTCTAAATATTTATGGTGGAACCAGTTTTCTTATGGTTGTTTAAATTTTAGAACAGTATATCACTATTATGGAAAGACATGTTGCTATTATGAAACTAATATGATGCTAAGTTTATATTTTTATAAAATTAAAATGTTCTATATATATAAATTTTTTTTATTATTTAATTATGTGAATCCGTGATCTTAAACCGATCTAATCCGTGTTTAAATGAATTGGTTCAGATTGATTCCACGATTTAAACGAATTGGATTAGTTCTAATTTTTCAGGAACCGTAGATAACGGATTGGTCTTGGTTTTAAAATATTTTTTCACAAATATTTTACTATGTATTTAAAAAAACTAAAAAAATTACTTAAAATTTTAAAAATATTCACTAAAAATAAAAAATACGAAAAATAAAAAATTCAATTTTTAAAAAACTAAATTCAAAAAATTAAAATCAAACATATTAATTACTTCTCTAATTTTTTATATCTTTTTATAAAAAATACACTAAAGGGGGAGTTTGACTATTGATGAGAATGGTTGTGTGTCGTTTTGTACAAACTCGCCCGTCGTTTTGGGCCGAAATGTCGCTATCTCCACTTTAATGGATACCATTACCACGCCCGCGGTCAAAGACTCTCATTTTGTCATCTCACTGCACGGAATGCAGTGGTGGTCAAATTAATTTTTTATTAATTTAAATAATTATTTTTATACTATTTTTTAAAAAATAGGTAAATTATACTTCCTTTTCCTAAAATTTTTGACAATTACAAGAACATTTCTTACGGTTTCAATAATTATAATAACCTTTCTTATTTTTAAAATTATTATCAAAATTCTTCCACTATTAGGCTATTTAACAGAATTATCATACCAAAACTAACAAAATTATCCATTAATTATTTTATCTATTCAAATGATAAATTTCACTTACCTTTTTTAAGATTTTACAATTTACATATATATTATCAAAAATGCATACATATTTTACCATTATTCAATAAAATTCTTAAATTTCATGCAATATTAAATAAAATCTCTAAATTATTAAGACATTATTAAATCATTTAATGAAAAAAAAAACTTAATTTTTATTGATAAAACACTTAAAAATAAATAATCTCTCGAAAATTAATGTTAGATAACGTCCTAATAGTTTAATATAAGACTTATTTCACACCACATAAATAAGTTAAAATTTATTATTTTAAATAATGTATTTATTATTTAATTTTTTTTAAAGTTCAAATAAATAGATTTATTTTTTTCCTGATAATTTGCATTACTTATTTATTCATATGTAAAAAATTATTATTTTATCTTTTCTTAATCATATATTATTTTCAAATTTTAATTTTAACTTTAAGTCATTAAACTTCTAATTGATGCATATTTTAAAAAAATGCAGATTAATATTTCTTACATGATTAAAAAAATTAAAAATAAAAGTAGAAGTAAAAAAAATCTGATTGTCTCACAATAAATTAAAAATAGCTAACAGGGAATGAAAGATTAAGAAATCATTTGAGAATAATAAATAATTCAAACAATTTGTCATTTCTTGTGCTTAAAATTAAAATTAATCTTTATTTGAATGGAGAAAATATTTGAGAATAATAAAATACTCAATTAATTTGTTATGTATGATACTTAAAAATTTATTTCTCCATCTTTATTTAACTCATTTAAATTATTTTTATTAAATTCAATCTTAAAATTAATTTCTCACCTTCATTAATGGTTGGATTTTTATTTTATTTTTTGTTTATAAAAGTTCCAAAACTTGTTGTGGAAAAAAATAAAGTCAAGAAATTACATTTATATATTTTAAAAAACATTTATATTTTTAAAAAATTATGAAAAATAAGTAGTAATTTCATATATATTTGACAGGGTGAATTAAATTACATTTTTTTTCTTTAGAAAATGTTTTATTTCGTTGTGTGTTTAAATTAGTATTAGAATCTGGTTTCTCAGTTTTGTTAATAAAATTATATGAGTAATAGATGTACAGAAGCCTAAAATTAGATAATTTAAATAACAACACTTTGCTATAAATAATATAACAAAATAAAAGTGAGAAATTAAAAATTAAAATAAAAATTCAACCATTAACAAAGGTGAGAAATTAATTTTAAAAGTTAATTTAGTAAAAATAATTTAAATGAGAAAAATAAAGATGGAGAAATATATTTTAATTATCATGCAACAAATTAATTGAGTATTTTAGTATTCTCAAATAATTTCTCCATTCAAGTAAAGATTAATTTTAATTTTAAGTGTAAGAAATGACAAATTGTTTGAATTGTTTATTATTCTCAAAAAATTTATTGATCTTTCATTCCTTATCAACTAATTTTAATTTACTGTGTGGCAATTAGATTTTTTTACTTCTAACTTGCGTTTTTTAAAAAAATATTCATTGAGTAGAAATTTAATGACTCAAAGATAAAAATTAAAATTTGTAAATAATATCTTCACAATTTAGAGATAAATACTTTTCTTACATATGAATAAATAAGTAGTACAAATTGCTGGAAAAAAAAAATTAATCCATTTGTTTCAGCTTAAAAAAATAAAAAAAAAAAAATTAAATAATAAATTTATTAATTAAAATTGATAAATTTTTCATTTTTATATGAAATAAGTCTTATAAGTGTGTTAATTATTAGGGTCTTATATTAAACTATTAGAGTGTTATGTTAAAATATGTATGAGTGTTTAATAATATATATGCAAAACCTCAAAGGAGGTGAATGAAAATTTTCATTTAAATAGCTTATTAATTGATTTAGTAATTTTCATCTCTTCTCGCTCAATTCAAAAGGGTAATATGGCCATTTTTTATAAAAAAAAGTAATGTCGTTTGTGCCAAATTAATGGATTGGGTCTTGATATTGTCAATAAAAATAAAAAAAAAATTCTATAATTATTAAAATTACAAGAGGGTCCCTGTACTTCTGAGAATATTTAGCCTAAAGTTGTCTAGAATTGTTGCTCTCTTTTTTTTAATCTTTAATGACAGAAGGATATTTATGTGCAACAATCATAGAGTGACATTTGTTGGCCATCTTTAGTTGATTTGACTTTCAAAATTTTATTTTAATTTTAAAAAAAAAATTGTGAAAAAAAGTAATAAATATTTATCATTTTTATAAAATTTTATCTTTTTTGATGGAAAAAATAATTTTTAAAAATATATTTTGATATTTATTTTTATCAAATTATTTTCTAAATTTTTAAAAACAAATTAGAAATTTGTTTTAGAAGTACAAATCAAATATTTTTTATATGAAAAAGGTAATGGGTTAAAAAAATATATATCTATACAATATATATAAAGCACCGATGCAATGTGAACAGTAATTTCAGCCAAATATAAATAGTGTTTTGTAATAGTTGAAAAGTCAGTTTTAACCTTGTACTTTATAACTTTTATTCTTTGGATGCAAGGGTATTGATGGAAAAATATCTTCAAATTACTTACAGCTGTTTATAACTCTCTTCTCTACACTCTGTCCAGAGAACCCTCCCTTCTCTCACCGATCTCACCTCCTACCTGCTCTCACCGATCTCCTCCCTCCTCTCTCCTCTCACCGATCTCCTCCCTCCTTTCTCCTCTGGCGACCGCCGATGACGTCTCCTCTGTGGTGCCGATTTATTTGATTTTGTGGGTATTCATAATGTTCAGCAGCGAATCAAACGAAAATTGAGCCCAAGGATAGAAGAATACGACACAAGCTTCTATTAAGGTAAAGACATACATGAAGAATGTTAGGTATTTCGATTTTAGGTTCCTTTTGATCCAGTTAGGGTTTGTAAAGTGTTTTAATTTTCTTTGGTTCTGTTAATTAGTTGGGGTTTTGTTCTTTTTATTATTGTTTGCATGATGTTTACTGTGTGTATATTTTGTGGCTTCTTGTTTTTCATTAGGGTTTCAATTTTATTATTGTTTTAATTTTCTTTGGTTCTGTGTTCTTTTTCTTTCTCATTAGTTAATTTAATTTAATTTTTTTCATTTTTATTCTGCAATTTGGCTTACAATTTGAGCTAAAAAATTAATTTTGTTGATCATATTCTGTGCTGAGGTCTTTGGGATTCTATGCTTAATATTAGGATTTTTTTGGTCTGCTTCATTTTGAGGTAGTGCACTATTTTTTGACTTGTTTTGTTTTTTTTTCCTTGAAAATGTAGACGTTGATCGAGTTAAGAAATTTAAGCTATTCGGTCTCAAAACTAATTAGATTTTATTGATTGGTAGATCATATGACATGTAAACAAAACAAAACTAATTAGATTTTGTTGATTGGTCTCAAACAATTTATTTGATTTGATGACTTTATGGGTTTCTATTTAGAACTTAAATTTCAATTTCTCAATATTTGCTGTTGATTTTGACATTAAAATTGAGAAAGCCTAAATTTTATTCAAACCCTAGAAGGTAGAAATTGAGAGTTTTTGTTATGTATTGAAATTAAATGTGGGAAATAAAGATTAGTTTTGAAAATTGTGGATTTCCTTAGAATTTTTATAATTGTTGAATTTATTGAGATGTCTTCTGGTTGGGTTCTCTGGAGTTGTGCCCAACTTTTGGGGAGTTTCAAGCTCTGATGGAGTGTTCTCAAGAGAGGAGCATCCTCCCTTCTCCAAGTTTGTGGGATGCCAATGAGCATTTGAAAACTGTTTCGACTATGACATTATTTTCAGTGGATCATAATATCTATCTATATTATTATTTATGTGAAATCTTGAGATGGTATTAACAAAAATATGTCTCAAAAATAACTGATTTATAGTTTCAATATTCACGTTGAATTTTTCTTATAAGAAAATTAGCCTTGGTCCCTACAGCTTGTACAATTTACCATTGCTGGTATAATGGTAAGAAAATCGAATGTGAAAAACTATTTTGCCTATGACATTATTTTCAGTGCATTGTAATATCTATCTCTACTATTATCTATGTGAAACCTTGAGATGGTGTTGATACAAAATGTCTCAAAAGGATTTTTCCAAAATACTCCTATAATTAGTGTTTATGTAATGTAAAAATTATATCAAGTGGAGGACAAGACTTGAAACCAAAATAATAAATTTGGCAAAAAAGACCCTTATCGCTTGAGTAACACAAACTATATATACCTTCTTATAGAATTACTTCTTCTTTTTTTAAAGTTGTACACACATTGTGTGTAGGGACCGCTAGAGGTTGTTTGCTCATCATCCAATAAATGTGCTGTTAAATTTATAAAATATAAATTTTAATTTTGAATTATAAGGATATTGTTTACCAAACCTAATGTCTTAGGTTCAAGTCTTCTTCATTGTATCATGTTATGTTTTTTTTATAGAGAAAAAAATTCACTTGGCAAAATGAGAGTTTTTTGATGGAGAAAAAAAAAAATCCACTTAAAAGGAAAAAGTAGATTTCAGGAGGCCACTAATGCTTTAATTGGTTCAATGGAATGGTTATTCTTTAAACTCCCAAATGACGAATACAATTCCATTTGAAATATATTTTTTATTATTCTTTTAATCAAATCAAACATGTGAATGAATATTTTGATAGAATAATCATTCAATTCCACTTTATTTTAATGAACTAAACAGCTAAGTGAGTTGTTCACTTTATATATAGTATAGATAGATAGATATTTTTTGATAGATCTATTTTTTTTATTAGTATGATCATATGATGATTGAATTTACTATATAATTAATTAATGAATAATGTTATACAAAGAAAAAAATTCATACATAATAATGTGATTCATTTTGAGTATTTCATTTCAAAACAAAACACTATTGAAAATTGATTTATTTATAATAATGACATTACCATATCATTCTTGTCAAGTTTTTTTTTGTATGATGAATTTTATATATGTTTATAATTTTTCTTAATTATATATATTTATAATGTCTTTAAATTATGATATTACTCAAAAAATTGTAACGTAATAATTAAAACTCCTCACCATTGCCATCGTACCTTAATGTCTTTCACTATATATGTGTTTTATCTATTTATATAGTGTTTCGATCCATCAGTGACTGTGTTTGTGTCTAGAGAGAGAGATGAGTATTACTTAAGAATTTACAAATAAAAAATGAAAAATTGTATATATATATAGTGTAGATAATGTGTTATTATGTAATCATTGTAATAAATTATGTGAATATACATATATATATATATATTCATTTGAAATTCACTTGTGGATATTGCAGGAAATAATTGTGTGTGAGCTAATTTCTTTCTTGCTTTTGCATTTTGATTTGATGCAATTCAATTATTTTGGAAAATTTGTGAATTGGTCTAATTACTTAAAAGCATTTTGGTTGGATTTTTTTTTTGTTTGTTTTATTATCAAAATTTAATTTTTCTTATCTCTGGCTTAGCTTTTTATTTTTGTGTTTGATCATGACTTATGGGTGTTTGTAATCTGGAAGATTAGGTGTTATGTAATATTAGTTAAGAACTTATTTTATTGATTTTAGTTACTCATGAATATCAATTTTTCAATGGGTGTTTGTGTTTCTTTTTTTCCTACTTTTTAAATCTTACTGCCTAAATCAAACTTCATAAAGTTTCATTTATACCTAAACTACAGTATGTTGGTTGATGCTTAGTCAGAGTATAATGTTCCATTCTCCTTCCCTTTTCTTTTGATTAACAACATTAGCCAAGAATGTATTTAAAGTAGCATCGTCTACCCAGGATACTTTAGTTTGCTTACCAATCTAACACATGATCAAATTAACTGTGTAAATCATTAGCGCCAATTGCTTTTTGGTTGCAAAGTTTACAGCGCCCTTTTGACATTACATTCTTTTCATTTTATTTTTTATTTTTTTATTATGGTCTACCTTTGTATTGCTTTTTTATTCCTTTGATTAAATTGAAAAATATATCATCTGTGTCAAAAGTTCAATAAACCTAAACTATTTGTTAAGATCACTTTTAAATGTTGATTTGAATGGTTAAAGGTCCAATCTTTTTTCTTCATTGCTTTTTTTTGGGGGGGGGGGAGGAATGACTTTTGTTTGAGTTTCATTCATAAAAGAGAATTTTACCACATTAGCATGAATCAAGTTTTAATTTGATTGGGGGTCAATGCCTTAGGCCACTATAGAGGGTTAAATAGAAATGTGAGGAAAACTACACATAGCCATTGGAGTCTTCGCGAATGGTTTGCTTCATATTTAGTGGTTTCATATTTCTTTGTGATGTGAGCTTGCAATAAATTTTATAATTTCCTCTCTTACCTTTAGTAGATTTTGTTACTTGCTTCATATTTTTTTTTTTTTTCATTTGTGTAGCATTTAATAAACAAATTTTAGGTGTATAATAGCAATCATGTAGACATGGATATGCATTTCTTCTTTCTCTGGTTATGTGTGCACAAATATGGGATTTAAGAGAGTTGTTGTAGGCTAAGATTACACTTTCTCGGTCTCTATTGCAGGGAAATAATGGATTTTGTTACAACAATATAGTTTGTCAAATACATAGGATTAACAAGATCAAGGTAAGTACCTTCCAATATTTAGCTATCATAATTTCTGAAACCATAAATTAAAGGTAATTGTTACTTGATAATTTGCAAACACAATGTTTTAGATAATTGTTATAATGATCTCAAGCATTATATGTTCATTATTTCAACTTAGACCTCAAAGCATGCTAAGTCCTTGTCTTCCTCCCATATCTGTAGATTTATACAAATAAGTAACATGAATGCAAGATTCCCCTCATTTGTTGTCACATTTAATAGTCCATAATGTTTTTCATTTAATTCCATTTCATTTTTTCCATCTGTGATTCATCCATTCATCCAAAATACCAAATTTATTAACAAAATTATATTATTATCTTCTTTTATTAATGGGCATTTTAATGGGCATCAGTTAGCGTGCTTTGCACGCAACCCCCTCACTAGTATATATATATACACGAAAGTGATTAATAATATATGAATTTAATATTTTGTTGCGAGTTTATAAACTCTCCAAATTTTCCATTATATCAAGATGATAAATTAAAAAAAGATCCAATCATTCACCGATAAAATCAAATGCCCAAAAATATGGTTATTTCTTGCAAAATTAGGTAAGTTTTGGTGTTTGTAACGGAGAAAAATAAAATTTACTTATCACTAAATTGATTTTAATTATCACATAATGTAATCAAATTGATTGTAACTACCACACAACGTCATCCATCTTAATTATTGTTGGCTACATATTTTGTAAAAGCCAATTACAATTCGACACGTGGCAGAATAGGGGTATTATGGGAAGAGTATTCAAATCCTTGATCCCGGTCGTACACGTGGCGATGAGTATTGGTTCTTAGGTGGTCTGAGTAGTACTAGATCAGTAAGGAGATACAAGGTGACGTGGCTTCAACGGTTGCTCATATTCAAATTCAAATACAAGAGAGAAGCTTAACTGCAAGTGATGGCATAGTGGAACTACTTCTAAGGCAACATGATCAACGATCATGGAGGAGCAGTTCGACGGTGTGAAGTGCAGTTCGAAGGTCATCCTTGACAAGTATAAATAGCAGGGAAGCCCCCAGAAAAAGCCCCAGACTCAGATCATACAAACCAGTCTTTACTTCATATTTCCCTTTCCAGTTTTACATTTCCTGCAATTTAAATACATGCACTTTTAATACCTGTTCTTTAAATACCCGTACTGTACTTCGATTCATAGGAGTAGTTTCAAGTAGATTCAAGTAGGCTGTTGCTGTAAACCTCTTCGAGGCTGAGTTTGGACCATTGTAAGTGTTCATTTTAATGAAATACTTCGATTGTTCTTCACGTTAAACTGTTATTTCTCTTAATTTCTCCTAAGTCAAGCCACCAGCAAAAGTCCTCTTCATTGAGGCTGAAAGAACTATAACACAAATCGTCTGATAATTGGTTGGCAATTATAATTTCTGTAAGGACTGATTGATCCTTACTGGCACGCTCACATTCACTAAAATACCCTTCGAAAGCCAAAAAGCCAACATATATTTTTGGCACGCCCGGTGGGACTTGTTAAAATGGCTAAACGAAGACGACAAGGAGAAAAC
The DNA here is from genome assembly GCA_036172215.1 of Camellia granthamiana. Classification (NCBI taxonomy): domain Eukaryota; kingdom Viridiplantae; phylum Streptophyta; class Magnoliopsida; order Ericales; family Theaceae; genus Camellia; species Camellia granthamiana. Next base: position 43,647,272 of record CM069915.1, read on the forward strand.
GAACGTCTGGAAGAAGGCGTAGAAGGAGAGGTAAAAATACCTAATCCAGAGGATAATGTGGTAACACATCCTGTGGAAACTCCTATGTTATCAGAACCTATGGTCGAACAGACCAGTACTTCTGGACAAGAACCATATGTTCATAATATTGGACGAAACCAAGGAATTGGACCATCCACTGTTCCATCTACTCAGCCAACAAATCCATGGGATGGCTTAGTAGATGCTATGGGACAACAATTAATGAACACAATGGAAAGGTGGGCAACATCCTTTTTGGATCGAATGAATAACCACCAACCAACAAACATAAGACACACAGAGGAAGTTTTAAATCTCCCTCAGCAAAGATTGGCTAGAGATAAACAGCCTATGCAAGTTAATGGACAATCTAATGGTCGAACTAGTACTCAGAACTATAAGAGACCATCACCTCAATCTTGGTATGAACCTATTTCGAGGCCTGTAATAGGCCAAAATGCCTCAGTACTCAACAATGAAACCACACAAGTTGGTGGATCTGGCCAAGTACAAGAAACTGGCATAAGAATGGTTACTAATCCTATGTTCGAAGCCATACCTGGCACTAGGGGGTATAATAATCCCTTGTTCGAATTTATACCCGGGGGGTTGGAAGGTTTTCCTGTAAATGGAAGGGACACAACACCTGTTCCAGCACCTTTCGCAGGTCCTTTCGCAGGACAGGCTCAAAGGGGTTACCTATACCCCCAACAGCAACCTGCACCACAGGGGCAACCAGTCCCAAATGTACCACTTTATGGACCAAGAGGACCACAGGCGCAAGTTTGTCCACCAAACCCTGTGTTTGTCCCTCCAGTAGTGGTTCAACAAGCACAAAATATGGTCCCTAGGGACCAAATTGCTGATATTGTTAGGGAGATGTGTGGACCGATGGCTCGGGGGGTCCAGACTCCTGTATACAGAAAACCATACCCAGAATGGGTAGATAGGGTACATGAATACCCAAGAGGATTCAGAATACCGGATTTTACCTTATTCTATGGAACTGGAAATCAGTCAACAGTAGAGCACATTGCCAGATTCGCTGCTCAGTGTGGTGAATTCACTAATCATGATTACATGAAACTGAAATTATTTCCAAATTCTCTAACTGGGGGAGCATTTGTATGGTACATCAACCTTACACCTGGCTCCATTCAAAATTGGCAACAAATGGAAGAGGCATTTCATGCCCAATTTTTCCAGTCGGAGCCAGAGGTTTCTATGGCAGACTTGGCGAGATTGAGTCAAAGGCCTGAAGAAAAGGCCACTCAGTTTATTGCCAGATTTAAAAGGGCTCGAAATAAATGTAGGGTCATCCTTCCAGAGCCAGAATTTGTAAGATTGGCTCAAAACGGTTTAGAGTTCAGGCTTCGAAAGAAGTTTGACTCAACTGAATTCAGGGATTTGGTCGAACTGACCTATAAGGTGTCTCGATATGAAGCATTACTAGAGGAGGAACAAGATCGAAATAATGCTTCGTATAAGACGTATTATAGAGATCCCAATTATGAGATCGATGCAGCAGAGATTGTGGGTAAAGAACCTGTAATCTGTGAAGCATTAATTCATAAGGATACAACCATCGACCAGCAGTTTAAAAAGAAAGACTTTCACATAAAGTACTCTTTCGATTTAACAAAAGCAGATGACATTTTTGATCATTTGCTTGCAGCAAATTTCCTTAAGTTACCAAAAGGAGTAAAACTGCCATCTCCAGATGAACTTAAAGGAAAAGTATACTGTAAATGGCATAATTCTTGGTCTCACTCAACTAAAAACTGCATTGTTTTTCGAGACAGGATCCAAGAGCAAATTCGGAAAGGTAGTTTGAAGTTCCCAGCCAAAACAGAGAAGGCCATGGGGATTGACAGTAACCCGTTTCCAGAAGTTGGAGAAAGCGCGGCTAATGTGGTTGTTCCAAACTTTCAGAATTTATCTCTGCAGGAATTGGAAGAAGTCAATGTGCAAATGCATATTGCCAACCAGACAACTGCCAAAAAGGAGACTAGAAACCCACCAGTCATTGGACAAGGTTTCTCACATCAGAAGGAACACTCTGATGAAGAAGTACTGGATGACGATTCTTTGGAAGCAGCAGTGATGCAGAGGATGTGTCCCAGATGTAGACTAAGCTACAAATGGTTGAAGGGGCTTCCAGTTGACGGTAAGCAATATTACAGGGATGTTCAGAGGCGTCCTAAGTCAACCAACGCTTACAACAAAAGGCCGTATCCGGCTGGTGACAGGCAGCGACCACCAATGGTTGAGCCTGCAATGGACAGGATGCATGCTAAAGGCAAAAGGCCCTTACATGAATCTAAGCCACCCAATTACTACAGAATGGAGAGTCGCCACGCTGAAAGAAGACTGGAGAGGGGCTCATTTCATGGGAATAAAGCCAGGGATTGGCTTCCTAGACCAGCTTCACGCAGGACAGAAAGTGATTACCTTCACCAAAGGTCTGAATCGGGCTCAAAGCATGAGGTCAGAGCCAACCACATACCTTCACAGCCAGCTTCGAAGACGGCTTCGAATGTCGAAAAAGGCAGCTCAACATCTAAGTCAGCAAGTTCGTGGGTACCTGGAGTCCCAGACTGGTTTGTAATGCAAAGCAAACCTAGGGAACTGCCTGTTCGAAGAGATGTTGGAATCCAAGGCAGGATGATCAAGCCTCCTTTGGTGGCTCCGAACAACTGGGTGTTGTTGAAACATCCAAAGACAAAGGAACCAAATATGGTTCCAGTTATTTCCAGATCACAGAGGAGGAAGATTCAGCGCAGGTACACCCAGTACCAGCAAGATCTGAAAGAAAGTGGGAAGAGTTCTTCACTGGTCAAGGCAGAAGGAAAGAAAACTTCGAAGTCAGACCATACTCCAAAACCGACCCTACAAAGCAAAGTGGTTTGTAGCAGAGAACAGTTGGCCCAGGTTCATTCTGAACTAAAGGCCAGAGAGAAGTCTAGTTTGGCAGGGCTGGAAAAGGTTCTGATGGAAAGTGATAGCGAAACGGAAGAAGAGATTGGCATGAGCCAAAAGAAGGAAATGATAGAAGAGGAAATGTTCGAAGCCTTTATGGCTGAGCAAACATTCCTGACTGAAGAACCAGTTGAGAAGGATCCTTCGAAGGGATCAGTTAGCAATGAAATGCCAGAGTGCAGCATGGAGGATGCTGTTGAAGTCACTGGGCAAGGTAGCCAAGGGAAAGAGAAGGTACAGCCAGTCATCCAATTTGGCTCATTTCCGCCAGTGTCAGTCAATATGGTACACATATTGCCTCATGAGTTCCAGGTTGAAGACGAGAGCCAAAGTGACCAAGACATGGATCCAATTCCTGTCTCCAGTGAAGAGTCACAAGTGAGCATGGTACAAGATGCTTCTGGATTGGCTATTCCAATGGAAACTGAGTGTGAAAGCGAGGAAGAGGTGAGCATTAACCTCTCATATCCTTTTGAGTATCCTTCGAATTCCATGACCCAACATGTCAAGCCTTTGTACATCAAGGCTTTCTTCGATGGGATACAGCTGAACCGAGTCCTAATAGACAATGGGGCAGCGGTAAACTTATTACCGAAATCTTCTTTGAAGAAGCTAGGGAAAAAGAATCCCAGGTTGATCCCTACCAGCACAACCATCGCTGGCTTTGCTGGAGACAAACAGATGGCTCAAGGGATTTTACCCATTAATTTGAGTGTTGGAACTAGGGACTGTATGACAGCATTCTTTGTAATCGACAGTAATGCTAAATACAATGCCTTGCTTGGGAGAGACTAGATCCACACTAACAAATGTGTGCCTTCCTCTTTGCATCAGAAAATCATGATGGCTTTGGGCAATGGAGAAACATAGGAGATTGATGCAGATCCCCAACCCTTCATAGCCTGTGCAGACTTTGCAGAGGCCAAATTGTATATTGAGGGAGTAACACCGCTCAGTATACTGAGGAAAGCTGATGGCTCAGCCGAAGTGACGGCTGATGAGGAAGTGACACACCTGAAGCACTTGGTTCAAGAGAGTGCTGATGAAGAGATTGTCGTTAAAGATGACAATGATGCCTGGTTATAGGCAAAGGAATGAAGAACAAGAAGCCAGGTCTTTGGCTCTGGTTAAATTCTCACCATTGGATGTAAAAGCAATAGTCCAGAAAGTACAGGAGCAAGAAAGAGAAGCCATGATAGTTGGCTGTAAACAAGAGCAGCAACAGGTCAGAATTCTGACCCTTGGGAAGTACTGTGCATTGGACATTGATACAAAAGTCCAGGAGATACAGGAAGAGGATGCCTTATGGACAGATTTTGTCTATGAGGAGGAGGGTAAGGATGTTGAACTAAAGAACCTAAAAGCAGAACAAGGTGAGAAGATTGCTTCGAAGGTAGAAGAAACTAGAGAAGAAGCTTCGATAAATCCTCAAACGCAAGACCCCTTAGAAGAAGTAAATCTAGGGGAAGGTTCCATACAACAACCCACTTATATAAGTGCTTGCTTGAATGTTCTGGACAGAGACCAGTTGTTGGTTATCCTGAAGAAATACAAGGACTGCTTTGCATGGTCCTACAATGAACTACCAGGATTGGATAGGTCATTAGTGGAACATAGGCTCCCTATGAAGCCTAATTTCAGGCCATACAAGCAGAAACCAAGAAGAATAAGTCCAGAAGTAATTCAGAAAGTTAAGGAAGAGATTCTGAGACTACTCAAGGCAGGCTTTATTAGAACAGCCAGGTATGTTGAATGGCTATCTAATATTGTGCCTGTAGTCAAGAAGAATGGCAAAATTAGGGTATGCATCGATTTCAGAAACCTAAATCTAGCAACTCCTAAAGATGAGTACCCTATGCCTATAGTGGATCTGCTGGTAGACAGTTCAGCAGGGCATCAAGTTTTATCAATGATGGATGGTCACTCTGGTTACAACCAAATATGCATTGCAGAGGAGGATATCCACAAGACAGCATTCAGATGTCCTGGGAATATTGGCACCTTCGAATGGGTTAAAATGCCATTTGGTCTGAAGAATGCTGGGGCTACATATCAGAGGGCTATGAACACCATCTTTCATGATCTCATTGGAGGATATCTAGAATGTTATATTGATGACATTGTAGTGAAATCCCAGTCCATAGAGGAGCATCTGTATCATTTAGAAGCAGCCTTCGAAAGGATGAGAAAGTTCAAATTAAAGCTCAATCCCCTTAAGTGTGCTTTTGGTGTTTCATTTGGAAATTTCTTGGGTTATGTAGTGCACAAGAAAGGAATACAGATTGATCAGAATAAAGCCAAAGCCATCATTGAAGCCAAGCCTCCATCAAGTAAGAAAGAATTACAAAGGTTCCTTGGGCAGGTTAACTTTCTTCGAAGGTTTATTTCTAACACTGCTGGAAAAACTAAAATATTTTCTTCCTTGTTAAGGCTGAAAGATGAAGAAGAGTTTGTGTGGACAGCAGAGCACCAAAGTGCTTTCGAAGGTATCAAAGCCTACTTGGCCAAACCTCCAGTGCTGATGCCACCTAAGGGTGATAAGCCCTTGAAGTTGTACATAGCTGCAGCAGAAGATTCATTGGGAGCTTTCTTGGCCCAAGACAATGAAGAAGGCAAGGAGCAAGCTGTTTATTACCTTAGTAGGTTTTTAAATTCTTGTGAATGTAAATATTCAGCTGTTGAAAAGCTGTGTCTCGCTTTGTATTTTGCTGCAATAAAATTAAGATATTATCTTTTACCTACAACTGTCTTGGTAATTGCAACCACAGATTTGGTTAAGTACATGTTATCCAGACCTATGTTGAGGGGAAGAATTGGCAAGTGATATTAGCCTTATCAGAATTCCATTTAGAATATGTTCCTCAAAGAGCAGTAAAAGGGCAAGTTTTGGCTAATTTTCTAGCAGATCATCCATCTGAAACAGAAAGCCAAGAGATAATGGAGCTTGGTATGGTTAATGTTGAGCCATGGCAGATGTGGTTTGATGGATCGAAAGCCAATGGTTTAATTGGAATTGGTGTTGTGATTAGATCTCCACAAGGGGTAGAAACTACACATGGTTTCAGAGTGGACGAAGCCACTTGTTCCAATAACCAGGCTGAATATGAAGCCTTCATAGTAGGGCTAGAAATCCTCATTGGATTACAGGTACATGCGGTTGACATATTTGGGGATTCCCAATTGGTAGTTAACCAAGTGAAAGGGATTTTCAAGTGTCAAAGCATAACTATTCTACCATATTATGTTGTTGCATTACATCTGCTTTCTCAATTTCAAGTAGCTAATGTAACTCATGTTCCAAGATTCTTGAATAATAGAGCTAATGATGTGGCTCAGAAAGCTTCGAACTTCAAGAGAAGGGATAATGCCCAAAGGGACATAAGTCAAACAACATATCAAAAGTTGATACCACCTTTGAGTAAAAGGAATGTGGTCTTGGAAGTCAATCATAATGACTTACAAGAACAAGATTGGAGGCATCCAATAATGCAGTATTTGATTGGTCCATCTTCGAAGGCCAGCAGGAGAATCAAATTACAGTCCATGCAATATATATTATATGGTAATGCTCTCTACAAAAGAGGGGGAGACGGTTTATTGCTGGAGTGTTTAGGCCCAAAAGAAGCATTAACAGCCATGGCTGAGGTTCATGAAGGCATTTGTGGTGCTCATCAACCTGGTGTAAAGATGAGATGGTTGCTTCGAAGGCATTCCTACTATTGGCCAACTATCCTTAAAGACTGCATAGAATATGCAAAGGGTTGCCAGGCATGCCAGAAGCATGGCACAATAAGGCATGTGCCCATAACTGATTTACATGCAGTAGTGAAGCCTTGGCCATTCAGAGGATGGGCCATGGATATGATGGGAAAAATACACCCACCCTCTTCGAAGCATCACTGTTTCATTCTAGTGGCCACTGACTACTTCACTAAGTGGGTCGAAGCTAAGCCATACAAGGCTGTAGACCAAACAGAGGTTATTGGGTTCATTAAAGATCTGATCCATAGATTTGGTATCCCACAAACCATAACAGTTGATAATGGGACTGTGTTCGATGGGAAAATGGTGAAAGCTTTTGTGGCAGAGTTTGGAATTAGCCTTGTTAATTCCACACCTTATTATGCACAAGCCAATGGTCAAGCTGAATCATCCAATAAGTCCTTGAAAAAAGGAATACAAAAGGTTGTGGAGGATAATCCTAGGGATTGGCATAATCTATTGATAGATGTGTTATGGGCTTACAGAACCTCCCCAAGGTCAAGCACAGGAGTTACTCCTTATGCCTTAGTATATGGGCATGATGCAGTTTTACCTGTGGAGATTAATGTTAAATCTTTAAGGGTAAGATGCCAAGATCAATTAGATCCTGAGCAGTACCATCAAAGTATGTGCTTGGAATTAGAAGGCATAGATGAAGCCAGGATTTTGGCATTAAACAGCATTCTTTTCCAAAAGAAGAAAGCAGCCAAGAATTATAATAAGAGGGTCAAACATATTGGCTTTGATGAAGGTGATTTGGTATGGAAAACAATACTCCCAATAGGAATTAAAAGCCATAAGTTTGGCAAATGGTCATCTAACTGGGAAGGACCATATCAAATTCATAGAGTTCTGCCTTTTGGAGCATACCATTTAAGAAATTTGAATGGGTATGTACATCCCAAGAAGATTAATGGCAGATATTTGAAGCCTTATTTTCCAACCATTTGGGAAACACAAGGAATAAAATAAACATGAAATACAAAAGCATAAGACTACTCAAATGATGGACAAAATTTGTTCTTTTATAAAGAGTTGAGTACATTGTGCCACAAATTGGCCCAGAAATCATTACAATGTCTTAATTGTTTTTGTATAGTGGATTTCCTGCTACTAAGTGATGGAAACAATTGAATAACTGCAGCCATGTCTTCTTTTCGATCAGCCAGCTCTTGGTTGGTGATGTGCAATTTTGTATCAGTTCTAACCAAGGCTTGGTTTACTGCGGCCAACTCCTCCTCGAGACGAGCTTTCTTCTCCAGCAGTTGGACTCTAAAGTGGGAGGCAAAAGAGTGTTGTTCCTTAAGCGTTGATATCTCAGTATGCACCTGGGAAGCAAAGCTCTGGTCCCTAGCTAGCTTCTCATCCGCAGTCTGAGCAGCATGACAAATGTTGAGATAGAAGTCAATAGTAGCTGCAGCCTGAGATAGATGACTTGAGGCATTCAGGCCAGACTGCTCAGCGATGTTGCAGCATTGAAGGAACCCATTCCTGATAATAGGCCTTTGTAGAGCCTCGAAGGGGATCCTCGAAAAAGAAGTCAGCAGTTCCAGGCATGCGTCCATGTCTATCGAAGGTGTAGAAGGCTTGCTGCTTGAGGAAGGAAGACTCTCGAAAATTTCTAGTAAGGAGTCGGCCAAAGCTAGTGGCTCAGCCTCAGCACTAACTGCTGGAGAGGTAGAAGGTATGTCGAAGAGACTAGCTAGCTTTCCTTCGAAGATGTCTACCTTATCCCTGGACATAAAGGGCATGGAAAGTATTGTGGTGAAGGACACAGAGGACTGCATGGGGATGGGAGAAATGGATGGAGCATCTTTTGCAGCCTCTATGGTCTTAGCCACCAACGAGTCAAGTGAGGAGGGGCTGGAAGTAGGCATAGGTGATGAACCATGAATTGGAGAACTACTAGCACCCTCTGAAAAAGAATCAGCTGCCATCAGAGATGGAATAGCACTCAGAATTTCTGTGAAGGAAGGAGGAAGAGCAAGGCTCGGAGAAGAAGAAGACTGAGGCAGATTAAAAGTCAAAAAATGGAGATATGGCTGTAAGCCAAGGAAAAGAGACGCAGGGATGTTTGGGCTCAAAGAAGGTGTATCGAATGTAGGCTTAGAGATTGGGAGCGTGATTTGGATGGTCTTCACATGTTGCATTTGGTCAATTTCAACTGAGATCGAAGGAGGCCTTGCTGGGAAGATAAATGCAGTAGTTGTTGCTGCAAGAGGAAGAAATACAAAGGATTGTCAAAATTCAGTATTAAAAGAAAATTTTTGACAAAAAGAAAACAACGGAAGAGTGAAAGAAATTACTTGATCCAGTGGTATTTGTACAAATGGGAGAGCTGCGAAGGGAGTAATGTTTGGCAGCCTGTTGCTTTCTTACTATTTCCCTTTGCAACATATCGGCAGCAGCAGCTTCTTCTCTTAAAATTTGTTGCTGACGTCTCTTCTCAGCCCTTTCAAAAACAATTATGGCTTTGGAATGTTCTTGGTCCACAGCCTTGGCAGCTACCTCATGAATGGGATCTTCGACTAAGGTAATGGTCGAAGCAGTCACTTTCCTCCTTTTTCCTATTGCTTGGGCGATTGTTTCGGAATCAGAGTCCTCAGCAAAATCGGAGGGAGAGACAGTCATCTTTCTTCTCTTTTTTCTATGGATTGGTATTGTTTGCTCCTTAATTGTTTTCTTAGCTGTTTCAGTCTGAGACTCGGATTCCCTGAAGATAAGCTCCTCCTCTACCTCCTTAGCAGCTGTCTCCTCTTGAACCGAACCAGCCACTCTTGTTTTCCTTATCAAGGGTGACTCATGCTCTGGATCTTCTTCTTCTTCTTTTTCTTCTTCTTCTTGCGCCTCAGTTATTGTCTTTTCAGGCTCGAGTAGTGTCCTTTTCTTTTGCTGTTGACCACCTTCACAGGAGAAGAATCAAAAATAAGATAAACAAGCATCATAATGATAGTCTAAGGAAAGAAAACAAAGGCATATACCTTTCTTCGAAGCAGCCCGAGTGGACTTCGAAGGAGTTGATGTAGCAGGAATGGACTGGGTTGTAGGAGGCACAGTGGAGGAAGGGACAGTTTCGGCTCCCTTGGGCTTGGCCACACCTAACACCTCCAGTAGGCTTTGAGGTGAAATGGCTAAGTAGATTTCCATATTATGCTCCCACCAATTTTGGTATCTCTCCAATGCGGTGCCTTCAGGGATGAAAGGGGTGTACTCAAAACTAGCCAAGTCATCTAAGAATTTGAAGACTGCCTCCTCCAGCCTTGACTTCCTAACTTTCAGATCTCTCCTGGTAAGGCTCAGATTGGTATTGCTGCAGAGAGGTATTGGGACCCCTTGGGTGAAACCAAATTGTCTAGCAAATTGAGCAGGACAATAAGGCTCTGCTATACATTTATAAGCTCTGGGGTTCGTGGTCCCGATGAACAGTTCTCTAGGAAGCAGAAGGGAGGCCCATATGTCCTTATGAATAGGTGAAGCACAGAGTCTGTCACTTAAGAAGTGACTCAACCAAGGTGGACCTATGTTGGTCTCGAAGGGACGAAAGCGGTGAATAGGAAGGGCGGCTGGTAGTTGATGGAAGAAAGAGAAATAAAAAGCAAAAGAGGAAGGATAAAGAGAAGCATTGGCTAGTCTTATGCCATGGGTGAGAGAATGTAACCCAGAAAATTTAAGGCATTTGGATTGTAGTTCAGTGAAATAGGCAAAAAGCCAAAGCTGAAGGATCCAGAATGGCCCCCCTTGATTCGCATCTAAAGGCTTCTCACAAAAAAGGGAACAAACTCTATATACATGACCTAGAATGTATGGGGCTAAGGCTACTTTTTTTTGCAAAACAAAGGCCTTGGCAAGTGGAGCAAATTCAGGCATAATTCTTTGTGAAGAGGTGCAGAAGAGGAATTTGCAAAGCCAATATAACAAGAAGGAAAAGAGTTCCCTATCAGTTACCGGGCCCTCTTTCTTATTTTTAGCTTTAACAAAATCACTGTAAGATAAGTTAAGTGAGGGTAAGGAGAAAGAGACTGTTGAATCAGGAAAGTCTGGTGTAATAATGGTACCGATGGGGGATACTCCTAGTAGATGGCAAATATCAAGAACAGTAGGAGCCATCATCCCACATCTAAATTGAAAGAAATTAAAGATAGGGTTCCAAAAGCATAAAGCAGTAGGGACTAAGAAAGGGTCTTCTGGGATAGTTACCCTAGATAGTCGGAGAGCATCGAGGAGGCAGAGCTCTTGAAGGTCCAATGTCCTCGCAGGGATAACCCGATCATACCACTCTTGCCACTCCGGTCTCGTCGTGGGCCAACATCGGTGGGGGCGATTGATTCTCCAGTTCCTCCAATCAAGACCACCCTCGTAAATGAGGCATTGGTTTTCCAGACGAGGGTACAGAGCTGGGAGCTCTATAGGGATCTCTTTGAAGATTGGCCCAAGCACGTAGTCTTGTCGCTCATGACGACGAGGGACAAAGACACGCCCGTCAATGGCGCTTTTCCCCCCAGCCTTGTATTTCTCACACTCTACATCAATGAGCCTTTTCAAGGCTACGGATGAGCTCACACGTTCTATGATTGGTACTTCTGATGAAGAAGAGGCCATTGATGGTACGCTTTTTTGAAAAGGAAGGGGGAAAGTAGAAAGAAGTGAGGGATATGAGGGTTTGTGCGTTGAAAGGCAAGTGATTTCAGAACATAAAAAGGGGGGGCTTTGTGTCTGAAAAATATATTGCGTAAGTCGTTGAGTACTAAAAGTACGAATATGAGAAGTTTCTTCCAATATTGATAGTTTTTGGAGGGAAAGAAAATAACCCAGATGCTGAGATTAGCTTCGAAGCGGGGTATTTGGCTTCGAAGCCAAAATTTTGGCGCCAAAATCAAATAACAACGGCTTCGAAATACAGAGGCCGGCTTCGAAGCCTACTACATGTTTAAAGATGCTAGGATGTTCGAATATTGGTCCACTTCAAAGGGTTTAAAAGTCTGTTTGAGGGTTATTAATCAAAGTAACAACCTTTGAAGCAGCTCCTGGAATCCTTTAAGGATGAGCACTGTTCGAAGCATTAAAACCTATCAATTGGTTGGAATTGCTTTTGAACTAAAACAGTATGGATTATTCTTCGAAGCAAAACAGTCAGTTTGAAATTGATTGGCTATATTAACCATGACCATATATTGGTTATAGTTAGTTTTGAGGAGTAATATTGCTAGAGTTCGAAGCATCAATTCCAGGAAATATCAGCCAGAATTGTCAACTATACTCCATAAATTGGAAAAGACATGTTGGTTCTTTTAGCATTTCTGTAAACAATTGAGTCCAGATTCGAAGGATGAGATTGTTCAATTCGAAGTCATGAGTTGGCTTTTAAAACAGAGTCAAACAATGTCAAATACAGAAGAACTTTATTTATATTGAGGCCAAGACAATCACATTAAATGACCCTATCTGGGTACGAATTCGAGCTCATAAAAATAAGGAATAGAATAAATAATAAGATCATGGAATTTCATCCAACAATGATCAATGAATGTTTGTTCTTTCTTTATTATTTCTTCTATTTCCTCCAATGTTGGCTGCATAAGCTGGTGTGCTCTCACTTCATAATAAAGCTCTTCTGCCTTTATTTCGAAAGCCTCCTCCCTCAACTTTTGTTCCGACTCATCTATAACCAAATCATTCCAATACGCAGAATCTTTATTTTTGAAGTCATCGAAATCTTCGATGAAGTTTTCTGCTTCATACTGGGCATGAATTCGGAGAGATGAAAGTTGATCCAAAGACTGGATGGTGACCTTGGAATTCCGATGCCAGTGGAGGAGCACTGGAAGTTGGTCCAGGAACAGGTGAAGTTCTGCTTGGGCAATGGGGTTAAGGATATGGTCTCTGGTCAGAATGTTACAAGCCCATTGAAAATTCTTGAGAGGGGTGTTATCCTCAAGAACATTGAAGGGCAAGTGAGAGAAGGCCGCAAGCAGAAGTTGAGCTTGTTTCCGCTCAGTTGGAGAAGGGGATGATGGAGGATTGTAAGATGAAAAGACTTTGTCCATTGGAGGGGCAAGCCTTAGTTTCTCTATCCAGGAAAGAGTGGGAGGAGAAGAAGGAGTAGATGGTTCTATTTCAGAAGATGGAGAAGACGAAGAAGAAGGTGTGGATGCTTCTGTTATAAGAGATGGCACAGGAGCGGAAGGAACAAAGGCATTAACATAGTCAAGCCAGACAGAAGAGCAAATCTTCGCCTTCTTGGCTAAAAATGAAGGGGTATACCCTTGTGATTCTTCCAGACATTGGACAGTGTGCATTATCCTTGTGGGCATAGAGGATGTGTACCAGGCCACAAGCAAATTCTCCTCCAAACTGCGTCAAAGGTCAATGGGCACATAAGGATAGACCACCGAGCTTCGAGCGTAAGAAGGAAAATCTAAAGGATCAGTGAACTCAACAAAATGGTGATTAATTCGTTCCCTCAAATCCCAGGACTCAGGCATTGACCAGTTCGTCCATCCGGAACCCCCAGAAGATGAAGAAGTTGTAGATTCATCCCAAGCAGAAGAGCTTCCCAAGTCCATATTTGCAACTTGTTGAAGCAAAGGCTTGAGAGTAGTTCATTCAAAGTACAAGGGGAGTTTAGAGGAAGAACTTCTTGTATCTGTATATTTGTAAACCAAGGGATTAAGGGTAATGTGTTCGTAGTCCAAAGGTTGATAATCTGCGAAAGCCTCCATGACCTGAATATGGAAGGACGGGTAAAGGTGGCTAATGAATGCGTGGAAATTCTTTCGAGGGGAAACAACATTACTCAATGGCTCTTCGTATGCTTGATCAATAGAGTGAGAAGTCAATTGAGCCATGATACGTTCGAATGCTAAAGGTATTGGGATGTTCAACAAATTGAGAGTTAATGCCAATGATCACTAAATAGGTGACGGTTGTGTTTCCTGAAGATGGGTTCCATGCACGTTCCAAAAGCGCGGGAAAAGCTTTTGATCCACTAATATCACCAAGTATTGGGTATATTAGTGCGGGGGGTAATGTTGGCTACATATTTTGTAAAAGCCAATTACAATTCGACACGTGGCAGAATAGGGGTATTATGGGAAGAGTATTCAAATCCTTGATCCCGGTCGTACACGTGGCGATGAGTATTGGTTCTTAGGTGGCCTGAGTAGTACTAGATCAGTAAGGAGATACAAGGTGACGTGGCTTCAACGGTTGCTCATATTCAAATTCAAATACAAGAGAGAAGCTTAACTGCAAGTGATGGCATAGTGGAACTACTTCTAAGGCAGCATGATCAACGATCATGGAGGAGCAGTTCGACGGTTTGAAGTGCAGTTCGAAGGTCATCCTTGACAAGTATAAATAGCAGGGAAGCCCCCAGAAAAAGCCCCAAACTCAGATCATACAAACCAGTCTTTACTTCATATTTCCCTTTCCAGTTTTACATTTCCTGCAATTTAAATACCTGCACTTTTAATACCTGTTCTTTAAATACCCGCACTGTACTTCGATTCATAGGAGTAGTTTCAAGTAGATTCAAGTAGGCTGTTGCTGTAAACCTCTTCGAGGCTGAGTTTGGACCATTGTAAGTGTTCATTTTAATGAAATACTTCGATTGTTCTTCACGTTAAACTGTTATTTCTCTTAATTTCTCCTAAGTCAAGCCACCAGCAAAAGTCCTCTTTATTGAGGCTGAAAGAACTATAACACAAATCGTCTGATAATTGGTTGGCAATTATAATTTCTGTAAGGACTGATTGATCCTTACTGGCACGCTCACATTCACTAAAATACCCTTCGAAAGCCAAAAAGCCAACAATTATATAAACATATATCAAGTATATTAGTCAATATAGCTTTAAAGTCAATCATAAAGTTGAGATTGCAACTTGTCAATGATTGAATAAAGTTTCTTAGAGAAATTTTTAGACTTTGTTTTTGAGACCAAGAGTAGTCACAATACTCACTACTGTTGATTACAACCTTTAAAAAAATAAAATAAATAAAAAATAAAAAAATTGGATAAAAAGAGAAATCGATGTGCACCAAGATGGAGATGATATGATAGATAATCTCTACTTTTTATTAAGGGTTGTTAAATAATTCATGGTTTGAGCAAATTAGGAAAGTGGGTATCAAAATGGACCGACTTGAACATTATTTGTGTTAATGGAGATCCCAAAACCCAATATAAAAATTTTAAGCACGATTAGATCTAATTGATAAAAAATTATAAGATTGTCTAGGAACATTGTCATGTGATATTTCATTTTAAATGTGATTGGTTTATACTATCCTCCTTTTTGCATTAATGTTTTGAGATATAATATGAAAAATAGTAATTAGTGATTAGTATAGAGTAATTCTTCAAAAGCCATTCAACAATGCTAACCTACATATAATTGAGAGACAAAAGAATGACTTTGCAAATTCTTATTTATTGAAAATACTGCATTAATAATGTTACATGTCACTCTAAACTTACTTTAATTGTCTCTCTTAGCCATCTATAAGGCCATTTACGGAATTCTCATAAAAATGATTTTTAGCGTAATACCCATGCAATGTACGAAAATTTATAAAATAAAAATAAAAATAATTAGGACAAAAGTTTTTTAATTTAATTAGTTCATTTTATTTAATTTTATCTAATTCATTTATGGTATAAATGGCTCAACAATTATTGTGCATCATACATTTAATTATTTTGTAACTTAAGTTATTTGAAATATAACAAATTTAAAATTATTTTTTATTATAAAAATTAAAATTAAGAATACTTATACATGTTTGTTTTGGTTGAATATAAATTAATTTTAAAAATTAAGTAATAAGTAATTCTTTACAATTAGCTACTATTAGTTACAAAATAATTGAATGACAGAACTTTACAATTTTCATTGAAAGTTAGCTAAAAATTTCATTTATTGACTAAAAATAGGCATATAAAATACTTAAGATATAAAAGATAGTTTGTTTGGTACATTTCTAACTTTTTATTATTATTTTAAGAATAATTATTTTATTGGGATTAAATTAGATTTAAACCTATTTATTTTTTTTAATAAAAGTATACAAAATAGTTGAGATATAAAGGCAGCTTGTTTGGTACAATTTTAACTTTTTTTTGTATTATTTTATTGGAATGAGCTTGGGAAAGGATTTTGATACATTCCGTCTATTTATAAAATATTATTTTTAAATAATAAAACAAAAGATAAAGAAAATAATTATATATAATCCTTTCTCTAGCTTAAATTCAAATATTTTTTTTAAAGAAATTTATTTCTTTACCAAAAACACAAAGAAAGCAAGAAAAATGTAGCATGCCTTTGATTTTTCATCATAAATGCCCATTTATCTATCATTTATACAAATATGGTCAATTTTGCTATTTCTCACAATTGACAATTATAAACAAACAAACAAAAAAAAAAAAACACAGCATATATAACTTTGCCATCAGTCAACTAATAACTTTTTTTTTGGCAGAAGATATAATCACTTTATATATATATATATATAAAGTTAACATGATACATCATTCCATACCTTAACTATGTGTTCTTGTTCGTATGAAAACAAACTTTTGTAACTTATTATCACCATCAGGGGCGGAGGCACTCAAGGCCCAGGGGTCACGTTCCCCCCCTCCCCCCCTCCCCCTGTGATTTTGGAATTTTTTTTTTAAAAGATAAAGAAAATATTTTAAATAAAAAAATTTATAAAAATATTATTTAAAGTGAAATGCCAATGATATTTTTAAAATTATGAAAACAATAATAGTTATTTTGATTGAAAGTAAAGAGACAATGATAAGTTATATTATTATTTATAAAAAATTTAATATAATGGTGATGTCTATAATTATTGACATGTAAACATAATTAACCTTAATGAAGATATATGAAATTTATTGGATTGTTACGTACATTTGACATGTAGAGTTTGTCCTCCATATGTTTTTTTCCATTCTGTTGGCTACATATTTTGTAAAAGCCAGTTACAATTCGACACGTGGCAGAATGAGGGTATTATGGGAAGATGATTTTAACCTTCAATCTCAATCATACACGTGGCAATAAATATTGGTTCTCAAGTGGTCTGAGTAGCACTAGATCAGTAATGAGATACAAGGTGACGTGGCCTCAACGGTTACCTATATTCAAATTCAAATACAGGAGGGAAGTTCAATTACAAGTGATGGCGTAGTGGAACTATTTCTAAGGCAGCATGATCAGCGATCATGGAGGAGCAGTTCGACGGTTCGAAATACAGTTCGAAGGTCATCCTTGACAAGTATAAATAGCAAGGAAGTCCCCAGAAAAGACCCCCAGACTCAGATCATACAAACCAGTCTTTACTTCATATTTATCTTTCCAGTTTTACATTTCCTGCACTTTAAATACCTGTTCTTTAAATACCCGCACTGTACTTCGATTCATAGGAGTAGTTTCAAGTAGATTCAAGTAGGCTGTTGCTGTAAACCTCTTCGAGGCTGAGTTTGGACCATTGTAAGTGTTCATCTTAATAAAATACTTTGATTGCTCTTCACAGTAAATTGTTATTTCTCTTAATTTCTCCTAAGTCAAGCCACCAGTAAAAGTCCTCTTCATTGAGGCTGAAAGAATTACAACACAATCGTCTGATAATTGGTTGGCAATTATAATTTCTGTAAGGACTAATTGATCCTTACTGGCACGCTCACATTTACTAAAATACCCTTCGAAAGCCAAAAAGCCAACACATTCATAACTAAAATGACCACTATATAAATTATAATCAAGTAACACATCTTCAATTATAAAAAAAAAAAAGGTAAAAAATTACAATAGGTCATAACTAATATCAAAATGAGTCATAACTAACTATTACTTGATATATAGTAATAGCCAAAATAAGAATCACAAGAAGTTATAACTAAATTATATCTAACACTATAATGTGTCATAACTAAAGCCCACGAAAATCATAATTACGACATATGATAGACACTTTTTTTTATGGTGTGTTTTATAGAATTTCTCGACTAAAATATATTATTTCTATATCAACTTATCTTCTTTTTTAATTTTTCAATCTACCTATAAATAGTTACTCCCCAATATTTATAGAAAATTTAATCTCAAATCCTATAATTTAAAATTCACATTTATCCAAATGGACTCTTAATATTTAAGTTTAGTAATATCTCATTGTTGTTTATTATAAAAAAAAATAAATAAATAAATAAATAAAAAAAAAAAATTTTGCTTGGTTAGAGTTCTCCAAAAATACTTTTCAGAAAATTCTACTTTCTTGTTTTTCGGATTTTTTTTATTTATTTTTACTGAATTTTTTTAATTTTTAGACATATCTAACATAAATATACCTAAAAAGTAAAAATATGTGAAAAAAACCTTTTAAAAATTCACTAAATACCAAAAATACAAAAAATATATATATGAAAATTCTGTACATTATTTGTATTTTTATGTATTTATTAATTTTTTAAAATATTTTTTCACAAATTTTTTAAATACATCTAAGTAAAATTCATCTAAAAAAGTAAAAAATATATTTTTAAAATTTTAAAAATATTCACTAAAAACAAAAAAAAAATACGAAAACAAAAAAACTCAATTTTTAAAAAACTTAATTCAAAAAACTCAAACCAAACACACTGATGTTATCATTAATTTGTGTCCCCTCTCCATCAAATTCTTGGCTACGCCACTGATCACCGTCAACATGATTTCCATCCTGCATTAACAAAGTATTACTACAATCAAAATAAAAACCATTAAATTAAGTTAAATTTCATTCAAAGAGAAAATGTTCTTACTTTTAAATTTAGAAAGCTATGGAAGAATTTTTTTTTTTTTTTTTTTAAAACCTAAAAATATGAGATAAGTCTTGACTATTGTAGGGTATGTATATGGTGGTAATCTTGCATTGTGTTAGAGAGCTTTCCTCTTTGAAATCCTTCAATCTTAGGATAAATCATGGTAATTTAAATAAAATTTTTAAATCATGGAATAAATCATGACAATTTTCGATTTGTATTGTGATAATTATAAATTTAATACTTAAATAAGCTAGTCAATAGATGTTTTGATTTTAAAAATAATTTTCTATGAGATTTTAAAACTCTCATAACATCTCTCTTTAAAAGTTTTTTTTTTTTTTTTTTTTTTTTGTAAAATATATAGATATATAGTTAATCTCAATTTCAATCTTATCACTCATTAATACAAAAAGTTATGAGTTAATTATGAAAATTTTAAATTTGTATTTAAAACTTATAAATCATAGGATAAATTATTAAAATTTTGAATTTATATTGTGCCAATTTTAAATTTAAATTAATAGATTAGTTTCCATATTTTAGTGGCTCTGAAATTTAAATTTTAAAATGGATTAGCATACTTTCCATTTGAAAGTCATAAATCAAGGAATATTATTTATTTCCTTTTTCTTTTTCTTTTTTTCTTTTTTTTTTTTTTGTTATTGTTTGAATGAGAGCTACCCAATAGAAGATTTTTTTAATTATTTAAAATCAAAAAATTAGTAATTTTTGTTTGAGACATTAGAGCTCTTAGAGCCCTCAAGGTTTGAAATCCCCTTTTGCCTATCTATATACTAGTGGTAACTTGCGCTATGCACGAGACTTTATAAATTTGAAGAAAAAAATCATTATAATTATCTTGAAGTAATTTGATATTTTTTCTTGTGGCATACATGAAATTTATAAGTTAACTTTTATGTTTATAACTTTTTAAATTATTAGTTAAAAAAATTAAAATATATATATATAACTCCATTTAGCGCAATTTTGATAATTTGTATTAAAAAAAAAAAAAGAGTTAAACTTGATTAAATGAGGTTAAATGACTTATGACATACCCCTTTTTGTTATCAAAATATACAAATTTAAAAGTTACAATTAAGACAAATATACAATTTTATTATTAAATATGAAATGTAGTGATATTTAACAATAATTGATATGATATTTCTATTATTAATATAATAATTTAAGTTATATTTCTTTTGATTTCAATTTCATAACTAAAAATACAATATGAATATAATACGCACCCGGATTTCTAATCTTTAAAAATAAGAATGTTTCAGAATATTTCCAACATTTGATCATTTTCTTTTAATTTTTTTTTATCTAATTTGGTTTTAAATTTGAATAAAAATTTGATTTGATATGAATTATTTTAATTTTTTTCATTAAATTTTTATCAATTTTTGAAAGAACTTTCATTTTTATCCCAATTTTTTTTCTTTTCATCAATTTTGATGGAAAAAATAATAATTTCCAACGCTTTATCTTTTTAAATTTTTATCAAATTATAATTTGATAAAAGAAAAATATTAATGGTTGAAGATTCTCTTAATTGGAATTATAGTGAAATAACATCTTAAAATAGTGAAAGTTTGAGTATGTGGTTGGTTGAAATGTATAATTTGATTAATTCTCTTCTCATATTTGTATAAAAATTGACACTTATGACCACATCATTATAAGTCAGATTATGAAAAGTTTTTTTTAGATGTCAAACATTTTTCATTTGTAAATATCCTACGTATTAAAAAAAGGAAAAAGAAAAGAGAAAAAAAAAATGTGTAGTTTTTGGATATGTGTTTATCAGTTTTGTTTTGTAGAGATAAACAACTAATATTTCAATTTAAAAAAATTAAAAAGTAAAAAAAAAAAAATTGATTGGGTTTTTTGGAAAAAAGGAAGACATCTAACTCCTCTATATACTATTTAAAATGAACTATTTTAATCACATAAAAAATAGAAATTATATTTAGAGATTATCCCTATATATTATGATATTATATACAATTATAACTGTAACAAATTAACTATAATATATATGAAAAGTTATACTAAGCTTTCATTTTTAATTAGTTGAATTATAATTAACAAACTAACAAATAACAGTAATGATATAATGGGATAGAAAGAGAATAAAAATAAGAGTAAATTACAAACACACTCTCTAAGGTTTACTTAAATTACAAATTATCCCCTATGGTTCTAGAAATTACATTATGTCCCCTAAGATTTCTAATTTCATAACAAATAGGTCCTTTATTAATAAATCATCAAGTTAATTAACAATTTTTAGTAATGTTAAAATTTTATTTCAATTAATAATTCAGATAATTTTATTATTGTATAGGTGAACAGTTAGAAATTTCACTTTTTCAATTAATTCTGTTAAATGAAAAATTCTAACAATGAGGTATTTGTAATTTTCCAAACCACAGGAGGCAATTCGTATTTTAAGCAAATCTTAGGGGGTGTATTTGTAATTTACCCTAAAAATAATGAACACAATGATATTTAAAAGTTTTAAATTTACCTAATTATACTAAAATCTTGAATTCCCAATAAATTTTGACATTTTCTATAAAATAAAACGACAATGAAAAATAAAAAAATTGATACCCATTTTTTTACTTTAATTTTATGGTCTTCATTAAAGAAAACAAAATATAATCAAAATATTTGATACAGAACGGGCATAGATACTTCGATTATAATCATCATCACTAATAATTCTTCTCCAACATGAAAATCTGTGAACAAACACATAAACCACACTAAAATCAAAACCAAAACCAAACCAATAATAAAGAAAGAGAATCACATAGGGGAAAAAAATAAAATTAAAAACAAATAAATTTATGAAGTGGTAGGATGTTTACCTCCAATAACTTAGACCTCGCCCAACCCAATCCGTCAGCTCATTCGCTAGTGCCCACAAAGTCTAGAAGTTGGGATGACTAATCAAATTATTCTTTAACTAAGACTTCAAAATTGAATGATTTATCCCATTAAGTGATTTAAAATTTTGATAGATATACATAAAATAAAATAAAAAATAGATAATTATATTACTAAATCATAATTCAAATTTAGATATTGTCATATCTTTTTGAGATCAATATCTAAATTCTTATCTTTCTTATTTTTGTATGGTTTCTATTTTTATTTTTATTTTAATTTATTTAATGGAGTTGTGGGTTTCTATTTTTTTTAATTTAATTTATTTGTGGTTTCTATTTGTTTTTAATTATTATTATTATTTAGGTAAATTATGATGTAAGTTAGATATGTGATAGACATATGAGTTTTATTGATTTAAAGTATGATGGTGAGAGAAATATTTTCAAATTAGATTTGTTTAGATAGACTTTAAATATAACGGTTCCGGTTTTGACCTAGGCGTTTTCAAGCTCTTAGATCCAGGATTCCGCATTTTAATTATTGTTTATACCCTTTATCATATTGTTAATAGATAGTTGAGTTAAGTGGTTAGTTGCGTTTGAAACAGGTTGGGAGTTAGTTTTTCAATAGAGTTGTTGTATGTTTCACTTCTAGTTCGCTCGAGCAGCCTTTGAGATCTTTTAGTATTTTTGCAGACCTGTAAAACTTTTGAGAATGGGTGATCTTCGCTCGAGCAGTCTTTCCTTTGCTCGAGCGGTCTTTTACAGGTCTAAACTTCTGAGAGGGGTCATTGTGTGCTCGAGTGATGTTTTTGGTCGCTTAAGCGATGTCACTTATTGTGTCTGACGCTTGAGCGATGGTTTGGTCACTTAAGCCGTTTGTGCGTATATTAGTTTGGGAAAAATGGATTTTTGTCACTTTTTCACTTCCTCTCTCTCTCTCTCTCTAAAACACCCCTAACCCTAATTTCTTCACTCTCTCTCTTTAGTTCTTGCTTTAAAATCTCAAATACACCCTCACCCATTGATTTCTCCACCATAGTTCCTTGGAAAAGAAAGTAGAGCTCGTCAGAAGTTTCATTTTAATCGGAGTGAATCTCTTTTTCGGTCTCGTCAAACTTCCACCCTTGCTGTCATCCTCTTCTATTCTTAAGGTAGAGATTTCTTAAACCTTTGATATGATTCTTAGCTTAGTTAATTCATTACTACAAAAACAGATAAAGATCACACTTTTTTTGTGTGATGTATGTTATTTAATCACACCTTTTAAGTTTTATTAAAGTGTGATATTTGGGAGTGTGATTAAAATGGGTCATTTTTAATCACACCTTTTAAGTGTGATTAATAACATTTAGATCACACATTTTAAGTGTAATTAATAATATTTAGATCACACATTTTAAGTGTGATTAATAACATTTAGATCAAATCTTTTAGTCGCCAAAAGCTCATTCGTGAAAAAAAAAAAAAAAATTACACTCACTAGTTTCTCATTTGCTCTTGTTGAGATTCGAACCATCAACCCCTCTTACACCATAAATCTTATACAACACACTCTTTTCACTACGCCTCTATAAAACCA
Organism: Camellia granthamiana; assembly: GCA_036172215.1. Classification (NCBI taxonomy): domain Eukaryota; kingdom Viridiplantae; phylum Streptophyta; class Magnoliopsida; order Ericales; family Theaceae; genus Camellia; species Camellia granthamiana. The sequence continues at coordinate 43,670,343 of CM069915.1, forward strand.
TATAATTATATATGCAACATATATTATTTATATAGTACATAGACCCGTATTAATATAAAAATATATATATAAAGATAATTATTTTTTATTAAACATAATTTAAGTAAAAATAAATTATTTACTAGAAAAAAAAAGAGACCACTTTTGGCGATTAAACATAATTTTAGTCGCCAATTCTATAGTTTTGGCTACTAATTATTTTTTAGTAGTTTAAAATTTTAATTCCCGGGCTAAAATTACCACTTTTGGTGACTAAACTTCTTTTTAGTCGCCCAATGCCTCAGTTTTGGCTACTAAATTTTTTTTAGTTGCCAAAAAGCCTCACTTTTGGCTACTAAAATTTTTTTAGTCAGTAAAAGCCTCACTTTTGGCGACCAAACAACTTTTTAGTCGCCCAGTGTCTCACTTTTGGCTAATAAATTTTTTTTAGTCACCAAAAAGCCTTCTTGACTACTAAAATTTTTTTAGTCGATAAAAGCCACATATGGGCAACCAAACAGATTTTTAGTCGCCAAAACCTATACTTTTGGCTATTAAATTTTTTTAGTCGCCAAAAATCTTTACTTTTGGCTACTAATACTTTTTTAGTCGCCAAAACCTATACTTTTAGCGACCAAGGGTGCTTTTTTAGTCACCAAAGATGTTTTTTTCTTGTAGTGGAGTGCGATTAAAATATATATATATATATAATTACACTTATTTAAAAAGTGTGATTAAAAAATAGTAATGTATATATAATCACACTTTAATTAGAAGGTGTGAATAAAAAATATATAAATAATCACACTTATTTAAAAAGTGTGATTAAAAAGTAGTAGTGTATATATAATCACACTTTAAGTAGAAGGTGTGATTAAAAAATATATAAATAATAGAATGTGTGATTAAAAAAAATATATATAATCACACTTATTTAAAAAGTAGTAGTGTATATATAATCACACTTTAATTAGAATGTGTGATTAAAAATATATATATATATATATAATCATACTTAATTGAAAAGTGACATAAAAAATGAATATTATCGCACTCAATCAAATTAAGTGTGATTAAAATATCAATCTAATTTTTTTTATCACACTTCCAATAAAAATGAGATTTTTTTTTTTTGTCAAAGTGTGATCTTTAACTATTTTTGGAGTAGTGATTACTCTTTAAAATGGTTTAGTGACTTGGGAATTTTGGGTTTAAATCTAGGGTTTGATTTTGAAATGTAAAAGAGGGTTTTTCAATTAAACTCTTGAGAAAGGTTGTGGTGTGTGAATATTGTTGGGTTGAGTTGAAATGTTGGAAATACCTTCCTTAAACATGATTTTGAAAGTAAAGAAGGTTTTGTTAGAAAATCATGAATATATGATTTATGAAAGAAATGAAAAGATGTTGGATTTTAAAATATAAGATGATTGTATCTGTTGATGATGAGAGTAGAGTTAGATATGTATGATCGCTCCCATTTTGAAATTTATAAGATTATATCTGTTGTTGAAAATTATTTGTTGAGTAGTAATATCTATTTTGAGCTATCGGTGGAGGATAACTTTGATTGTTATAGAAATTACATGAGAATTCAGTTGATTAAAACTAATTGCTTGTGCATCTTGCATTGATCATTGTTTCATACTTAACATTGAAAATGTATTGTTTTGAGAAAAAAATGTGTATAACTCGGTGAATCTAGGTAGGGAGTGTGGTTGTGGTTTATTATGTTGGTATGTATGCCCTTGGTAAAAGTCTCAAAACCCGCGCAGTTAGGTGTCAATTACTCTAGTTAGTACCAGTAAAATGATTTTGGTAGTGTTTGTATAGCCTACTGACAGATACATACCTAGAGATTCATTGTGTTTTATATCAACTGTCGTGTTTTCTGATATAAAAGAATATTTTCATGAATTGATACATAATATTGGCATTGCATCATTTTGAGATGGAAAAGTATAATGTTTGGTAAATGGCATGCATATGCATATACCTTATGACTTTGTAAGTTTCATACATTGTGTTTGAATATCTTTACTGGGCTTTAGCTCACCTTACGGGGAAAACAACTTTCAGGCGCTGATGATATGCCTCCACCGAGGACATAACTTAGGAGGACTTGGAGCCATGAGCTTATTTTTGTTTCCTTGTGTGATTATTTTGTACAAGCCTTGAGCTTTATATGTATTGACTTTAACTCACTTTTATTGTAATCAAGAAATGACTTGGAAAAACGTAGCCATTAGGGCATAAACTTACTGTACTTCCTTTTATTTCAATTTATTTACACATGTCATATGCTATAGATTCATGATTTAGGATTTATGAATGTATACATGCATATGTCATCTTTTGTATACAAAAATGGAAATCAATGAAAGGTTAATATTTTATAAATTCTTGCTTTCTATTGGATATCATGAGATAGATAGTTGTTATATTTGTGGGCCGTTACATTAAAGATTTTTAAATTTTAAAATTGGATTTTGAGAGGCAAAAGAAATATTTTAATTGAATAAATAGAAATCACATTTATTAATTTTATCTGTTTGTACATTTGATTCATAATTTTATTTTTTTTGGATATGTTATAATATAATATATAAGATATAGATAGCTACCCACAACTCTCATGAAAAATATTATTTGATTTTTTAGAGAAGAGGGAAGGAAAATAAGTTTTAATATTTTCTTTTGGAAATCAGTGAGAGAGATTAGAATGGAAGGATTATGAAATATTTTTGTTATCTTTCCATTTGAAATCCATAAATTAAGGGTCAATTATTATTTCCAAAATAATTAAATAAATAAATCAGTCAATAATTTTTTTTGATCTATTCTATAAATTAAAAAATCAATAATTTTAAAACGAGAATTTGGAACTCTTAGGAGGCTTCTTATTAGAAATCCCCTTTACTTATATAATATAAAGATATAGATTATGTAAGCAAAAGGGGTATAAAGGGAGTGAAACATACCCATAAAGAATCTATATTCAGTATATTCTGAAATCTAATATGCCCATCTATTTTAGTTATGTAATATAGATTATTTAAGTAAAAGGGATTTTTAACTTATCTAATATAGATTATATGAGTAAAAGGAGTATTTAACTCATAAGGCCTTTCTTAATCTAAATTTCATAATTGTTTGATTTTTCAAAATAAAATAAAAAAAATCTATTTGCTAGTTCTTATTCAAGCAAAAAATAAATAAATAAATAAATAATATTCCTTGATTTATGACTTTCAAATAGAAAGCATATCAAATCTAAAAAAGAAGTATACTAATTCATTTCAAAATTCAAATTTGAATGTCACTAAATATAGAAAGCAATCTATTAATTTAAATTTAAAATTGGCACAATATAAATTTAAAGTTAGGAGATTTTTTTTAAAGTCCCTCATATTAAGATTTTATAGTATAAAAGACACCCAATATTTTCATAATGTCTAAGATCCCTCAATATCGATCCAGAGAAAATTTGATCCAGAAAATTTCTCTAGACTTTCCAAAGAAATATTCTGCAATTTCTCTAGACTTCCCACTCTCTGGAGAAATTATGAACTTCCCAAAGAAATTCTCTCTAGAGAAATCTGAGAATTGGATAGAGCTTAGATTGAAAAAGATGAAGTGAATTTTTCTGGAACCACTCCTTCAAAACCCACCACCACCACCACCACCCTCATCTTCATCTCTCTCCTCTGGCTTTCCAGAGAAATTCTCTAGATCTTAGAGATAATTATGAAATTAGGTCGATTCAGAAGTAAATCCCATACAAAAATTAATTACTTGCCCCAATTACCAAAATTGGATAGAGCTTAGATTGAAAAAAATTAAATGAATTTCTCTGAAACCACTCCTTCAAAACCCACTACCCTCATCTTTATCTCTCTCATCTGGCTTTCTAGAGAAATTCTTCAGAAATCTAGAGAAATTATCTAGATTTCAGAGAAAATTATGAAATTGAGGTCGATTCAGAAGCTAACCTCACACAAAAATTAATTACTTGCCTCTAATTATCAAAATTGGATAGAGCTTAGATTGAAAAAGATGAAGTGAATTTTTCTAGAACCCACTCCTTCAAAACCCACCACCACCATCTTCTTCATCTCTCTCTTTTGGCTTTTCAAAGAAATTCTCTGGATTTTAGAGGTCGATTTTGTAGCATAAAGGACACCCAAATCAGCAACAACAACACCCAATTTATGAATCCAAAAGATGAATATGAATATATTGATATTTTGGCCAATTTTCTGAATAAAATTAGAGTATTTTCTACAATCATAATAGAGCAGGAGCCCACCCGACCTAATGTGATATCTCACTAACAAAATATGATAAAAAAAATGTTGAATCGATAATAGAATGCTTTGTTATTGTTGATGTTATTGAAATACATTTTCATCTAACAGAAAATAACTCATAATATTATTATTGAAAAATATGAAATTCTACGAACATAACATATTATTAATAACAAATTTTTTTACTTTTGTACCATTGTCGATGATGAGAGAATTATCAAAAAGCCATAGATAAAGTTGTTTCTTGGAGGTGAAAAGCAACCTTAGGAAAGAAGTAGGATCCACTGCTCATCCAATGAAGTCCTTGTAATCGGACGGTGGAAATGTCTCCCAAACTCCATTCGATTCGGCCGCCAACCTAAACAATGACACCACCAGAGAAAGCCTGCACGCATCCCTAGTGCTCATCAACGACACCACATTCGCTATGCATCCCTCCGACAACAAATCAATCATAGCTCCTCCTCGTCCTTTATTGCTCATCATCTCTCTCTCTCTCTCTCTCTCTCTCTCTCTCTCTCTCTCTCTCTCTCTCTCTCTCTGTATGTATGTATGAATGTCTATGTTGATTATCTTTGTTTGTTTGGTTGTTTATTCGTTTGGTATTTCTATGTGATATATGGGTGTTGAGGTTGAGGGTTTTTAGACATCACAAAATAATATTGTAGACCTTTTTCATTACTAAAAATGAGGTAGAGACCTTAGACTAATTTTTTCTTAAAAGTAAAATGATCTATCCCATGATTTATAAGTTTTACATACAAATTTAAAATTATCATAATTAGCTCATAATTTTTGTATTAAGGAGCAATAAGAGTAACGTTGAACTTATTTATATATTTATATATTTTACAAAAAAATGTTTTTAAGAAGAGATATTATGAGAGTTTTAAAATTTCATACAAAATCAATATACTATTATAATTGCAAAACATTGTCATCTTATTAAAGTTGAAAGTTGCAATTCTTTTTTTATTTTATCTTTTGATTTTGTTTAATTTTTGTTAATATGAATACGATTGATCTATAAATTAATTTTATATTCTTAAAATAAAATTTTAAATTTAGATTCTTTATAACGATTCTGGTTTAAACCTGACTCGTTCATTGTTTTAGATCCAGGATTTCTTGTCTTGATGGTTGTTCATGTCTTCTTCCATCTTATTCCTTGTTGAGTTTGGTTATTGGAATGTCTTGGTTGTGTTTGAAACTAGTTGGGAGTTAATTTTTCAAAACTGTTGTTGCCTAGATTTTGGCTTGTTCACTCGAGCGAACTTTCTTGCACTCGAGCAAACTTTGAGAACTTCCAGTACTTTTGCAGGCTTGCAAAACTATTGGGAGTATGACATTCTTCGCTCGAGTGGTGTTTCTTGTGCTCGAGCAGTCTTTTGGAACTCTTAGTACTTTTGTAGGCCTGCAAAACTACTAGGAGGGTGGTGCTTTTACCTCAAGCGATCCTTCTTGCGCTTGAGCGGTTTTTTTTGTGCTCAAGTGGTTAGCCTTTTGTCTACAAAACTTCTAAGAGTATATCATAGTGCGCTTGGGCAGTACTTTGTTCGCTCGAGATCTCATTTTTTATGTATGGTCATTCGAGCAGTGTTTTGGTTGCTCGAGCGGTCTGCACGTATATCAGTTCCGAAAAGTCACTTATTGAGTCATTTTTTCATCTCTCTCTTTTGAAACATTTCAAAACTTTAGATCTACACTCTCTTTCTCTAGTTCTTGAACATTTGACCCAAATACTTTTAATCCGTACATTTCCTCACCCTAGTCCCTTTGTTAAAAAAGTAGAGCTTGCCGAGAGCTTCCATTTGATCAGAACAAAATTCGTTTTCAGCTTCATCGAGTTTCAACCCTTTTTCTTCTTGGTCCTTGTCTTTGAGATAGGGATTTCTCCACACTTTTGTATGGTTTTTAACTTAATTATTTGATTTTCTAAACAATATTGTGATTTAGGGATTTTTAGATAAACCTATGGTTTGGTTTTGAAATCAAAAAGAGGGAGTTTTCAAATGGATTCTTGAAAATGATTGTGAGGTTGTAAATATGGATAAGTTCTGATAAAATGGTGGATTTTATCCTTGGAATTGATTTTTTTAAGAAAAAAGATTTTTGCCCTAAAATGTGAATATTTAATTTTGTAAAGAGAAAATGGAAATGATGTTGAGTTTTATAGAATTGGAATGATGATGATGGTGGTGGAGTTGGATATGCATTATCACTCCCATCTTGAAATTTTGAAAAGTTTATCTTTATTGAAAATTATCTATATGTTTAGGGATATCTGTTTTGACTAATCGATGAAAAATAGTTATGATTGTTGTAGAAATTGTATGAGAATTAAGAGAATTGAAACTAATTTTTCATCCATTGAGCATTGTTGCATAATTAACACATTGAAAATATATATTGTTATGAGAAAAAAATGATGAATACCTTGGTGAATCTAAGTAAGAGGTGTGGTTTTGGTATTATTGTTGGCCCGTGTGTCCTTAGTGAAAGTTCAGAAACTTGCACGGTTATGTGCCAAGCCTTCTAGTTAGTATCGGAAGAAATGGTGATTGATAGTACTTATATAGCCTACTTGCAGGCACGTACCTAGAGATTCCTAGAGTCGTATCCACTGCCCTGTTTTCTGTTGTAAAGGAAATGATCTCATGAATTGTGATATAACTTGACATTGAATGGTTTTGGAAAGAGATATAAAATGTTTTGGTACAAGCATTACATATGCATTCACCTTATAACTTTGTTAAGATTCATACACTGTGTTAGAATATCTCTACTGGACTTTGGCTCACCTTATGTGGAAAATTATTTTCAAGTACTAATGATATGCCTCTGCCAAGGCCGTAACTTGGAAGGACTTGAAGTCAAGAGTTTCATTTGTTATTGTTGTAATTATTTTTTATAAGCTTAGGAATTTATTTGTATTGAATTTCAAACTCACTTTTGTTGTAACCAAGTATCGTTTTGGAAAGTTGTAGCCAATAGGGCATTACTTTATTTGATTAGCTTTTACTTCATATCTTTTGCTCATGTCACATGTTATAGATTCAAGGTTAGGACTTATGAATGTACTACTACATGTGTTATCCCTTTTGTAAAATGGAAACATATGAATGAAAGATAATTGCTTCGTCTCATGTTGTTATTTAATTAATATTGTGAGTTGGTTTGATTGTTATATTTGCGGGGCATTACATTCTTCCTTAAATTATGTTATTAGAATAAGATTAATATTCATTTCTTAATTTATGCATCTTTTATTAAATTATAAAATAAAATTTTAAATTTAAATTCTTTTTTAAATTATGTTACTACAATAAGAATAAGATCAATATTTACATGTGTCATAATGATGTGTCATAATATTATTGGTCTAAACATAATATGTTATTAAATACACGTATTTAAATTATTAATCGCTATCAAAATTTTATATTTATATTTTTTGTTTTTATATATTTGTTTTATATCCTTCTAAACTACAAGGACTTAAACAATAAATTTTTTTAATACAAATTTTTTTTATAACAAAAGATAAAAACATTAAGAAAAACAAATTTTTTTTAAACAAATTAAAATAATAATAAAAAAATTGGCTTAAAAAGTTAAGAAGCGACTTTTGCTAAAATCAAATAGAAATAAACATTTTTTTTTTCTATTAAACGTGATAGTTGATAAAACTTTTTTTTTATTTAATAACAAAAAGAAAATGGGAATTATACATGATAATTTATTATTTCAACAATGCTATAAACTCACATTTTCACCCACAATGATATGACAAGAGAGTTTGGCCTTATGTCATTGAGTATTGTGTGTGTCAATTTCCGACCACACTGCCAATCAAGCACTCAGCTGGAGAACACTGGCAGAATAGATTAAGCCCGAACGACCTGTCACAGAAATATAAGAATCCCGCGGTGGTTCGTCCACCCGGGAGCACTCCGACGATCAAGTCAGTAAAATATCTCTCAAAGATAATTAATAGTGCTTAACTCACTAGACAAAGCGTAAAAGACATACCTTAGACTCATGGGGGTGCCTCTCTTTTATAGCCAACATAATCCTAATCCCAATAGAAGCGTAGCTCCAATGGATTTAGGATTACTGCTAATCTTGGACTCCCAGTAAGATTAGGATAAACTCTCTAAAAGTCTTATCTTTACCCAAACTGAAGTTTTCTCCCATTCTAGGACTCTTGTCCCTTATCCGCTTTTCCCAGATTCCGGTATTCTCGCAAATAGCCTCGGCCTAGCCGAGATCATTTCAACATCATGACCAAGACACGTGGCACTTCAGTGACATCTCGGCCAAGTATTGTCATTCAAAAATTATGTCTCCATAACTACCCCCTAGGTTCTATTACCTCGGCATCCTGAGGTGATGGAATCTATATCATTCCTTCCTTTAATCATGACCCCGGTTTAATTTCAAGTTGTAAATTTTTAAAATTTCAACAAGTGTTAAACATGTCCTCGGTTTAACCTCAACTTATAAATTTTTAAAATTTCAACAAGTGTTAAACATGACATCAGTTTAATTTCAACTTGTAAATTTTTTAAAATTTCAACAAGTGTTAAACATGTCCTCGGTTTAACTTTAACTTGTAAATTTTTAAAATTTCAACAAGTGTTAAACATGATCTCGGTTTAACTTCAACTTGTAAATTTTTAAAATTTCAACAAGTGTTAAACATGGCCTCAGTTTAAGTTCAACTTGTAAATTTTTAAAATTTCAACAAGTGTTAAACTAATCTCGATTTAACTTCAACTTATAAATTTTTAAAATTTCAACAAGTGTTAAACGTGACGTCGGTTTAACTTCAACTTGTAAATTTTTAAAATTTCAACAAGTGTTAAACGAACCTTAGCTTGTAAATTAAAACTCCCAAGCATCATTCTCCAGCCCTCTTTGATTCTCCATGCCCGACCTCCCGTGAAGGCCAGTGAGAATGTCCCTTGGTCCCGTCGTGCTGAGGGACTGCAAGAACCGTTTTTTGCCCCCCTTTCTGGGCACCTTTCTTGGCCGCTGGAATCGACGTATCTTGTAACGGGAACGATGGCTACATGACGTTGTTCTGCATCATGAAATTGACAACCATTTGCAGGTCCGCCAATTTGTTTGCCATTTCCTTTATCTCGTCGTCCCTCCGCAGGCATCTTTCTTTCCACACCTAGAGGTTGTCCTCGTTATAATACCCGCTTCGATCTGATTTCTTTGGTACGTCGCCCTCCTAGCCGACGTCCTTTTCTCCGTGATTCTTATCACGAGTCTCTTTGTTGCAGTTGTCTTCTTTGACGTCGAGGTCAATATGTTTCCCACTCCCAGTAGGGGTGTCGTCCCCAACTTTCTCTTTTTGTCCGTCGTTGGCCATCTATTCTCCTTTCTTTCCCACAGACGGTGCCAAATTGTGTGTGTCAATTTCCGACCACACTGCCAATCAAGCACTCAGCTGGAGAACACTGGCAGAATAGATTAAGCCCAAACAACCTATCACAGAAATATAAGAATCCTGCGGTGGTTCGCCCACCCGGGGGCACTCCGACGATCAAGTCAGTAAAATATCTCTCAAAAATAATTAATAGTGCTTAACTCACTAGACAAAGCGTAAAAAACATACCTTAGACCCATGGGGGTGTTTCTCTTTTATAGCCAACATAATCCTAGTCCCAATAGAAGCCTAGCTCTAATGGACTTAGGATTACTGCTAATCTTGGACTCCCAGTAGGATTAGAATAAACTCTCTAAGAGTCTTATCTTTACCCAAACTGAAGTCTTCTCCCATTCTAGGACTCTTGTCCCTTATCCACTTATCCCGGATTCCAGTATTCTCGCAAATAACCTCGGCCTAGCCGAGATCATTTCAGCATCATGACCAGGACACGTGGCACTTCGGTGACATCTCGACCAAGTATTGTCATTTAAAAATTATGTCCCCACAAGTATATAGCAAATCAAGAGTTAACACATATGATATCACATTATTGTGAATACAATTGTGGTTTTTTTTTTTTTTTTGGGAGGGGGGGAAGGGGGTCTTAAACATTTTACTTATTATTCATCTAAACTTTTTTAGCACTTGTGAAACATGATGGATTCTTAATTTTTTTTTTTTTTTTTTTAATCCCAATTGTCAATTAAACAGACTAAAACAAAAGATGAAAAAATTATGGCACAGAAAAGTGATTTTTGCTAAAACAAATAGAAATAAATGTTATTTTTCTAATAAAAGTTATGATTCGTGAAATATCTTTTTTTTATTTAAAAAAAGCGAGGGTTATAGGTGATAATTTATTGGTCATCTAGAATTATTTTCAAATCAAATAAGAATACCATTCTAAATTTTCTTTTTACTTTTTTTTTTTATCCAGATATTTTTATTTTGTAAGAAATTTAATTTTATTATATTTAAATATTTTATTGTAATTTTTAAATTAAAAATAATTTTAAAAATTCATATTTAAATTATTTTATGCCATTATAATTTATTTTTTTTTAATATCAACTTAGTTGATGATTCCTTTCTAAAAGATGTATTTGCTTTTGTTCATTAATATTAAATTTTTAATTAATCTGATTTATTATTAAATATTAAATTAGCAAATAATTTTATATATTTATATATACAATGTTGTTTCGATTGTTCAGGTTATTTGGTGTCGTTGTCCAAGTCCATTCAAATTTATTTGAATTTCTGAATTTTACATAGGTTCTCACCGAATTAAAAATGATGTTGCCCAATCTTTAAGAATTTAGAGGGTTGACTCAAGTTGCTTAGGTTTAACTCGCCCAAATTTACAACTCCAACAAGGGAGTTGAAAGTTACATGATTGAAATTGTGACAAAATTGTGAAACTTAAATTGTAAGTTTCAATCTGTGTGTTTGATTTGAGTTTTTTGAAAATTGAGTTTTTTGTTTTTTGTAATTTTTTTGTTTTTAGTGAATATTTTTAAAATTTTAAGTATTTTTTTCACTTTTTTAGATGCATCTTACTTAGATGTGTCTAAAAAGTAAAATATTTGTAAAAAATATTTTAAAAATTATTAAATACACAAAAATATGAAAAATGTACTAAATTTTTGTTTTGTTTTGTTTTTTTTTTTTTTGTATTTTTGATATTTAGTGAACTTTTTAAATATTTTTTCATGAAAATTATACTTTTTAAGTGTATTTATGTTAGGTGTGTCTAAAAATTTTTAAAAAATGCTTAAAATATTTAAAAAATTCAGTAAAAACAAAAAAAAATGCGAAAAATAAGAAAGTAAAATTTTCTTAAAAGTGTTTTTAGAAAACTCAAACCAAGCAAAGTGAATATTTTTTTATTTTCATAATTTACTATTGGCACTAATATTTATCTTCTATGTCGAATAACAAATACAGAGAGTTGGTTCAGTGGATGCTAGGAATGAAGATCACGAATTTACAGTGAGAGGTGGATCCCAGAATGCAGAGCAAGTGGCAGAAGTGAAACAATTAAAGGACCAAATGTAACAGTTGCAGTTTTTCCTGCCGATTTATCTAATAATGCAGTAAGATGTGGCCAAACGTGGCCCAGGTGTCAAGCCATGAAGATATGCATGCAAGGGATGCAGGATACATGTCTTGTTTGCAAAAGAAAGAGGATGCTGTAGCAGAGAAGCAATTACCAGCGGTTATGGAGATCATATAGGAACTGAAGGTAACTTGCTCTAGGATGGGACACGTGACAGCAGAGAAGTAGCATGACCAGCAACATAAAGGCTGAAAATTCGAAGAAAAGAGAGATCTTCAATCAAATTCACAACCTACGTGGAATTAGGAGTAATTTAACTTAGTTAGTAACAACTTCTGTACTTAAGAATAGTCTATTTGTAATTCAACATCTGTGGCTAAGTTTTCCTCTGTCGATTGTTATGTTCATTAAACTTGAAATTTAATTTTTGTAATTAAGTGGCAGGTTTACTTGTTCTTCAATTGATTTTCAGTTTGTTCATACTTGTTTCTTCGCATTACAACCTCCAAAGAAGTCCTTGAATCTATCAAGGTATAGGACACTAACCACAATTGCTTGATCTGTTTGTTGTGTGTAAAATTTTGGTTATTCTGTCAAATCACCTCTGTCAATTTAACCTAAACTAGATTTTTGCTAACATATTTCGATGCACCCAGTGGGACCTGTCTAATTTGGAGTGATGGCTAGGAAGAAACAGCATAAAGTCTTTAAAGACCCTGAGAAAAGAGTTGAAGATGGAGAAGAGTTGGATAGCAGACTTAAAGAAGTGCAAGACAACCTAGGTGACGGCCATTCAGTGGCCAGACAGGAAATAGGCGAAGGAAATGGCCAAAATATGGCCAAAACTAGCCAGTCTAGTTGTCCTCCTGTTGATCCAAGAAGGGCTCTTCTACTGCATACTCAACAAATGATTGGTTCTATGTCTGCATATGAGAACCAAGTGATGATAGATAACTTGCTGGCTTTGTTTGAGAAAGCAAACATCAAACCCAGCCAATCAAGAAGGGTTGGGGATGAGACTCAAGTAAGTAAAGCACAATTCATACCTCTTGTAACCCCTCAACAACATGAAAATGTAAACAAACCTGTGTCATTTTGTAGACCTCCCACACTTCAAGAAAGATATGAGGAGAAAATGACCATAAATCCTGTATTTGAGAGGGAATACCCTACAAACTCAATGTTTAATCACAACTTAAATAATATGGGAATGAGACCTGGGGGGCAATCAAGGCCACAAATGTATGGTACTCAGGCATTTAATGGGCCTGTACCAGGTTATCAAGCTATGGCAGAGTAAAGAAATAGGCCAATTAATCAAGTAAGGCCTCAAAATATACGAGACCATGCCATGCAGAAACCATATTATGAACCTAACATGATGCATCAAAAGCCTAGAGAGCCCAGTCACCCTTTTCCTTACTTCCAACCAGAAGTCCAAGGAAGAGGACAACAACAACAATACTTAGACCCCCAGATTAATAATAGGCAGAAAATAATGAACATCATATAGGAAATGTATGGCCCAGGTCTGAGAAGTTTAGATAGGCTAATGTTTAGGAGTCCTTACTCTCCATGGGTAGAAACAACCCCCATTTCAAGAAATTATAGGATTCCTGAGTTTACTTTATTTACAGTGGAAGAGAGATAATCAACCATAGAGCATGTAGGCAGGTTCATACTCCAGTGTGGAGAACCTGGCTATGATGACAATTTAAAACTAAAACTCTTTCCTCATTCTCTGTCAAAAGTGGCATTTACGTGGTTTATTAACTTGTCAGAAAATTCTGTTCATACTTGGCAAGAAATGGATAGTCAGTTTCATGCCCAATTCTTTAGAACTGAACCTAAAGTGACAATGGTGGATTTGTCAAAATTTAAACAATGACAAGAAAAAAGTGCAGAACAGTACATCGACAGGTTTAAGAAGGCAAAAAACAGATGTCATGTGTATATGCCTGAAATAGAAGTTATAAGACTAGCCCAGAATGATTTAGAATTTGAACTTAGGAAAAAGTTTGAAGGTTTGATGTTTAGAGACCTATTTGAGTTGTCTTCAAGGGCAATTAGTTATGAGGCCATTCTTAGAGAAGAGTAGTAGAGAAATGCAACCTCATTAAGGACTTTTTACCAAGAGGTTGAGTTTGACATGGATATCGAGATAGATTTGGCTCAAATAATAGGTAAAAAACCTGTGATTTGTGAAACACTAAGGAAAGCTGATAAACCTATGAGCATGCCAGCAACACAACCAACCAAAAAGAACGTGGTTGTGTCACATAGGTAGTACTCTTTTGATTTATCAAGAGTAGATGCATTATTTGCTAAGTTGTTAGCAAACAAGTTTTTAACTTTGACTCTTGGACACAACATTCCCTAAAAAAAGGGATAGGGTTGGCAAGGAGTATTGTAAATGGCATAATTATTTCAGGCATTCCACTAACAATTGTGTTACATTTCGAAATTGTGTGCAAGACTTAATTCAAAAAGGAATGTTGAAATATGCTGAAAAAGATAAAGGGGTTATGGTAGTCGACAGTGACCCATTCCCAAACATGGTGGAGATTAACATGGTATCAACTGACTTCCAGTCAATTGATCAAAAGAAGAAGGACAAAAATCCTAGAGTTCTCTTGGTAGAATTAGAGAAGCTTCACAAAGAAAGGATGGAGAAGATGGCAAAAGAATCAAAAGGGAAAAAAGTTCATGAAGAACCTGGTAAGAGGTTCATTTTTTTCGAATGTGGTACTGAGAAAGAAAAAGCCAAGGCCCTTGTGATTGATGGAATTCAAAAAATTGGAAAAAAAATGTTGGCCTGAGATTCAACACTATGGGCAGTGGTGATCTGCAGATTTTCGACAATGATTGTTTGTTCTATGATGGGATAGACCTAGGGATATTTGGTCTTGCAGAGAATTATGGTAAGGATGATGCTCCATTCTTGTTCCAAGGAGCTCATGTTCATCTATGCTTTGGTAGATCAAGTAATGTGAGGGCTATGCTCAAACAACACAAGGGTTCTAAGCTCTATGAAAGTCCAAGGGTTCTGACTAGGCCATACAGTGGCCAATAACAGCAATTTGGTGCATCACATAGTGGCCATCAACAGACTGGAAGGCCATATAGAGGGCAACAACAGTTTGTGAGACCATTTGGGGGATTTCAAAAGCAACATCATGGCCCAAGAGTGAGGCCAAAAATACAATTAGCTTAACCGATGATGGTAAAGTCTCCAGTACCATCGCATCTAGGATGGCAAGAAGTGTCTCGCCTGAAGTTCCCCATGAGTGGTTAGAGACCAATGAGAGAAACAAGAACTCAGAAAATGAGAGAACAAAGAAGGTTCCATGCTATGATGTGGAAGGTCCCGATGTCCCACATCGAGAATGGAGAGGGAGTTCCTAGGCTATAAAAATAAAAACCTAGACTCTTATATAGCATCGAGGTCTTTTCCCGGGTGATGAAATCCCTAGCAAAATTCCCCAGTTAAGCATGCTTAGGCTGGAGTAGTTTTGGGATGGGTGACTGTAACGTCCAAACCCTTCACACATCATCAATATTGTTCGCTTTGGGCCACGCCCGTACGAATTTGTTCTTCCCAGTGGGTTACCAATCCCAGAACTACTCCAGCCTAAGCACGCCTAACTGGGGAGTTCTAGTAGGGATTTCACCACCCAGGAAAAGGCCTCGATGCTATATAAGGGTCCAGGTTTTTACTTTTATAACCTAGAAACTCCCCTTCAATTCCCAATGTGGGATACCGGGACCTTACAATCATTTGTAACGCCCCAACCCTTCACACATCATCGATATTGTCAGCTTTGGGCCACAACGATACAGATTTGTTCTTCCCAATGGGTCACCCATCCCAGAACTACTCCAGCCTAAGCACGCTTAACTGGGGAGTTCTAGTAGGGATTTCACCACTTAGGAAAAGGCCTCGATGCTATATAAGGGTCTAGGTTTTTACTTTTATAGCCCAAGAACTCCTTCTCTATTCCCGATGTGGGATACCGGGACCTTTCAATCTACCCCCCTTAGGGCTGCACGTCCCTGTGCAGTAGCTTGCCAGCTCATAAGCCCGCCCACATGCAACGAGAGACGCCAAGGGTCTACATTCGGTACTCCAGAGAGTCAGCTCTGATACCATTTATAATGCACTAACCCTTCACACGTCATCGATATTGTCCACTTTGGACCACGCCCGTACGGATTTGTTCTTCCCAGTGGGTCACTCATCCCAAAACTACTCCTGCATAAGCACGCTTAACTGGGGAGTTCTAGTAGGGATTTCACCACCCAGGAAAAGGCCTTGATGCTATATAAGGGTCCACATTTTTACTTTTATAGCCCAAAAACTTCTCATCCATTCCTGATATAGGATACCGAGACCTTACAGTGACCTACTGGGAGGAAAAAATCCGTACAGGCATGGACCAAAGTGGACAATATCGATGACATGTGAAGGGTTGGGGCGTTACAAATTTTGGGGCGTGAAAGTTTGGTATCAGAGCACTAGATTACCCTAGACTTGTGAGAGTTTAGGTGATCCTCGGATTGTGAAAACATGGGTTAGCTGGTTTAGTTTGGTGGTTGAGTTTATTCTAAGTATTTATGAACAAATTTTTGTATGTTTAACTTGAAGGTGATGGCTGGAAGGTATTTTTAATCTTTTTCAAGAACCCATTAGAGTACTTTTTTATACTGATACCTCTCATTCTTTCATATCTAGACAATTTGTAGAAAGAGAACACCTTGTAACTACCTCCTTATCTAGATCTATTCGTGTTGAGACCTTTTTAGGAGAGGCAGTTACTCTTTATGAGATGTGTAAAGATTTTAAGATTGACTTTGCAGGCAGAGTCTTGTATGCGGACCTAATTGTGTTAGGGTTTGAGGGGTTTGTAATTATTTTGGGTATGGATTGACTGCAAAAACACTTTGTGACTCTAGATTGTGCTGGGAGGACTGTAAATATAGATATTCCCAGTATGCCACGACTTACGCACACTTCTAGTGATGGAGAAGAGTCGGTAATGATGAGTTTTCTATGCTCGGTAGAAATCCCTAAGCAGGATATTAGTAAGGTAGATGTGGTACGTGAGTTTGATGATGTATTTCAAGAAATACCTAGACCTCCATCCCGACGGGTAGTAGAATTTCGCATTGATTTAATGCCCAGAACTGCACCAATTTCTTAAGCGGCATATAGAATGGCGCCTAAAGAGCTTGTGGAGATGAAGAAGTAGCTAGAAGAGATGCTTTAAAAAGGGTTCATTCATTCAAGTAACTCCCCGTGGCGAGCACCCTCGATCTTTGTCTCCAAGAAAGATGGCACTCTCCGCATGTGCATAAATTACAGAGAGTTAAACAAGATGACTATCAAGAACAAGTATCCGCTACCTAGAATTGATAATTTGTTTGATCAGTTGAAGGGGGCAGCCGTGTTCTCTCAACTTGATCTCAGAACGAGTTACTATCAGATAGGTGTGTCAAAGGAAAGTATACTGCTTACTGCTTTTCAGACCCGGTATGGGTTGTACGAATTTCTTGTAATGCCTTTTGGTTTGACCAATGCTCGTGCTTATTTCATGGACTTGATGAACAGAATTTGTCAACCGTATCTAGATAAATTTGTGATTATCTTCATAGATGATATCCTAGTGTATTCTAAGAATGAGAAAGATCACAAAGAACACTTTAAAGTCATGTTGCAAACTTTGAAGGAGCTGCAGCTATACGCTAAGTTCAATAAGTGCCACTTTTGGAAGAAAAAAGTTCGATTTTTGGGACATGTTATGTCCAATTAGAGGATAGCGGTAGATCCTGAGAAAGTTGTTGCGGTCAAAGAATGGAAGTAGCCCACAAACCCTTCAGATGTGAGGAGTTTTTTAGGACTAGCCGGTTATTATAGGAGATTTATAGAGAAGTTTTCCACTATTGCAGCACCCATGACCAAGTTGACTGGCAAGAATATGAAGTTCGTATGGGCAGATGATTATGAGAGAGCTTTCCAGGAGTTAAAGCAGCATTTGACTATAGCACCGGTGTTAACTATACTAGTACAAGGGGAAAAGTTAGTTGTGTTTACTAATGCGAGTGGAACTGGGTTGGAATGTGTGTTAATGCAGCATCAAAAGGTTGTATCTTATGCTTCTTGACAATTAAAACCTCATGAGAGACGATACTCTACTCAAGACATGGACCTAGCAGCAGTTGTTTTTGCATTGAAAGTGTGGCGACACTACTTGTTTGGGGAGTGCTTTGAGTTATATACAGATCACAAGAGCCTCAAATATCTTTTTTCTCAAAAAGAGTTAAACATGAGGCAACAAACGTGGGTTGAATTGATCAGTAGTTATGATTTCGAGATCTTTTACCACCCAAGGAAAGGAAAATGTGGTTGTAGATACACTTGGTCGACAACATGGGGTTATAGCTTCTTTGATAATTCAAGAATAGAAGTCCTTCGAGTTAATTTCAATGCATGATGTTCAACCAACAGCGAGTGTCGAAAGGGCATACATTGGTAGTTTGACCGTGCAACCGACATTACTAGGTAAAGTTCGTCAGATGCAGTATTTAGATAGGTTCCTTGTCAGCAAGCTCGATGACCTTGTAGTGGATTTGATCGATGATTATCCTGCTGATTGGTCTATGGACTCAGATAGTGGATTGCGATTCAGGGACAGGTTGTGTGTACCTAACATTGTTGAATTGAGGAAAGAGATTATGGATGATGCCCATAAGTCCCGATATACCATTCACCCTAGTGGGACTAAGATGTATCATGACCTGAAGAGGACGTTTTGGTGGGATGATATGAAGAAGGACATGGGAGAATACGTTTCTCAATGTTATGTGTGTCAACAGGTTAAGACAGAAAACCAACGACCGTTTGGACTTTTGCAGCCTCCCGAGATCCTTACTTGGAAATGAGAGTACATCTCTATGGACTTCGTGGATGGATTGCCACGGTCTAAGCAAGGCAATGAATCTAATAGTAGATCGACTCACCAAGTCTACTCACTTTATTCCTATCAGTGTTCACTGAACTGCGAAAACTGGCTAGGCTGTATATTCAGGAGGTGGTGCGACTTCATGGCACCCCAGTTTCTATAGTTCTGGATCGTGATCCGTTGTTTGTAGCTAAGTTTTGGGAGAGTTTTTAGCATGCTTTGGGTGCTAGGTTAGACCTGAGCACGACTTATCATCCTCAAATAGATGGGCAAACTGAGCGGGTAAATCAGATCTTGGAAGATATGTTAAGAGTTTGTGTCCTCGATCTTGGTGGTAGTTGGGAAAAACACTTGCCATTAGTAGAGTTTGCTTATAATAATAGCTATCACTCTAGTATCAGGATGGCACCTTTTGAGGCTTTGTATGAAAGGCCATGTCAATCATCTGCTTGTTGGATGGAGGTAGGAGATACATCGTTGTTAGGGCCAGAGTTGGTAAGAGAGACCACAGAGAAAGTGAACATTATTCGGGAACGTATTAAGACTGCACAGAGTCATCAGAAGAGTTACGCTAATAGAAAACGTAAAGGGGTTGAGTTGAATGTTGGAGATTTTGTGTTTTTGAATGTTTCGCCGATGAAGAGTATCATACGGTTCGGAAATAAGGGAAAGTTGGCACCTAGATTTGTGAGACCATACGAGATCACTGAGAAGATTGGTAATGTGGCTTACAAATTAGCCCTACCACCTACTTTAGCTATAATTCACAATGTGTTCTATGTATCTTTATTACGGAAGTGTGTGCAAGATCCTTCCCAAGTAGTATCACTAGAAGTGTTGGAGATTAGTGATGATCTCACGTATGTGGTGCGACCGGTTACTATTCTAGATCAGGATGTAAAGTAGTTGCAGCGCAAGAAAGTGAACTTGGTGAAAGTGCAATGGAGCGAGAATGAGAATGATATCACTTGGGAATTGCAAGAGAAAGTTCGGCGTATGCACCCAGAGCTTTTTGTTTAGTACTCTTTCCTATCGAATCTCGAGAAGATATTCTTTTGAGGTGTGTATATTGTAGTTACCTTAATTTTCTTAAGTCATTATTTATTATTGTTATTATTACTTTATTTTATTTTTGGTTTTCTTAATTGTGTGGATACATGAGAATTTAATGTGATATTTAATTATATATAATTAATTTGAATATTTATATATATTGATTTTTTTATATACATAAAAGGTGTTATATATATATTGATCTTATATTTTTATTTATATATGTTATATTTATGTGTATTTATATAATATTATATAATAGTCAATTAGGTTAGAATAGTGATTAGGTAATCAATAAGAAAACAAAACAAAAAAGAGAGAGAGCAGCCAAAAGAGAGAACAGCAGAGAGAGAGAGAGAGAGAGAGAGAGATTAATCAAAAACAAGAGAGAGACGACGGGGAGAGAAAGATGAGTGGAGAAGAAGAAAGGGTTAGGGTTTTATTTTGGTGACTTTATTAATTCTCCAAATATTTTCTTTGATCTTCAAAAAATATTGTGAGTGCAAAACCCACTACCCTTGATTGATATTTATTTCGTTGTTTTTATTTATTTGATGTTGGTTTGATATGGTATTTGTATGAAGATGATGGTTTGATTTTAATTATTTTAGTTAGTTGTGTACGCAAGGTTTAAGATTTTTGTATATATTTATTTTGTGGATGTAATCACTCTCATTGATATATGAAATTAAAATAAACTAGGAACCCATAGATAAATTCCTTACACTTCACCATGACTCCATGGATTGTTATTTTATTTGAGTGTGGGTAAGAAAGAGTGTATAAAAAAAAGGTGAGGATTATGAGATTTATTTGAATGCCTTAAGCTTGGCATGGTTATGTTTGTTCTCATGAGTAGATAAGAGATTGTGTATATATATATTGTTGCCTCATTTTCAAGAGTAAACGAGTGCTTTGATTTACGTGCGTACGTATATGCTAACCATCCGAGGAGTGTGGGTCAAACTCGAGACGATATCCCGTGCAAGTTTGGCTTCAGAGCAGTGTTAGGTATACAGGAGGCACATGGGATATATGTGTAAGTCGGAAGTGAAGGGCCGAAGTGGTGGAATTAAAATATGAACTTATTGGTATAGTTTGAATTGTATTGATTTGTATATCTTGAAAAATAGTAAGCGACCTCAATAAATTACGAAATTGTGCAAAGGCATGTATACATAATTCTAAATAATTTTTGTGTTTTAACTTTTTACTAAAAAGATCAATTAGAACTTGTAATCGGATGATCTTACTTACAACAGTTTTTGTTCATTTAGCAATACAAATTTTAGATGCTGTTTTAACCCACGAAACGAGCTCATTTTTATTGGTTGCGTGTAAACTGAAGTAAAACATTATTTTGAACACTTTTCGTGTTTTCATCTTTTCTGAAGAAAATCATCTTAGGGCAGTTTCTTTTCGTTTTCAACTTCAGATTTTTCAGTTGAATTCTGTCTAGGTTCTTCTATCAAGTTTTTATCTCAACCTATTTAGTTCCTACTAAATTTGTTCGCATTGCCTTTTAGAAAATTTGATTTTGTACGAGTTTTGGTCAATTCGAATAATTTAAGCATAAAACGATGCATTTTTATAATTCGTTAGCAAGTTACTTATGATTAAATTATACAAACTTTATTTTTTTTTGGCAGAATGGTGGGTCTTACTAACTTTTTATGCAGGGCTGTCCCACCATATTTTTATTTTTATTTTGTTTATTTTATACTCAATTTATATTTAGTTGTGTACAGGCAAGAAACTAAATGCCACTGTATCTCGAGAAACTACCCCTTCGTCTCAGTGTGGGTGGAACTACTTGTCTTGTCCTGTAACAAGAATTAAATGTACTTCTTTTGTTTTCTTGAGCTTAGGGTTAATGTTAGTTTATGTATTTATTATTTTTTTTTATGAACTTAGTATTTTGACAATTTGACATTGTGGGTTATTTTTCGACTTTACATTATTTAAGTTGTTTTGACTAATTGTTACTACTTTAATGTTGGAGGTATTGGATAATTATGAATTTATGATAGATAATTTGGTTGGCATTTTTTTTTTTATCCCTTGTATTTTTTTTTTTTAGCATTAAAATTTACTTAAACTTTATGGAGACAAAAGCATTTAGATTTTGTTTCACTCCTAGAATTTGGATGGTGAAATATTGATTGGGGTTTGGTCCTAATTTAATATTTAATTGTCCAAATTTTGAGGCGTGACATGATGTCTACAGCTACAGGGGATAAACCAGCTGGAAAGCAATGGACTAGAGATGGATTGGTTCCTGCTGCTGGAGGAAAAGAAGTGAAGGGTTCAACTTCTAGGGCTCATCCAGTACAACCAGTTCAAATTCTGAAAAGGAAAATGGAGCCAAAAAAGGCAGATGACAAACCTGTTGGGAAGTTTTCTAAGAAGGCTTTGTTGAGGCAGAAGCTAAAAGAGTTAGAGAATGACCTAATGTTTGACGAAGATGATAGTGATGAGAAAGATGTGGCAATGAAGAATGATCAGGACCAAGAAATGGTCACTGATAGCATGAATGTTAATGAAGGAGTTAGAGAAGATGAAGCTAAATCAGATAGTTCTGGTGGTGACTTTGGAGAGAAGTTGGCTGCCATTCAATTTGGTTCTTTACCTCTATCAAAGGAGTGTAATATGATTATGGCCATTCCTCAGAGGTTTCAGGCCAAGCCAAATCAGCCAGATAAACTGACAAGTGATGTTGAAGATTTGACTGAACCAACAATTCAGATAGCAATGGTTGAGACACAAGCCAAGCCCCTGAGATCAATTAAGGTGGTTAGGTCTGTCAATGGAGAAAAGGTTGTGCTACAAAAGCTAGAAGACAAGCTCATCAAGCATCTAAGGCCTTTATATGTTAGAGCTTATTTAGATAGGGTGCCAGTGGAAAGGGTGTTGGTGGATAATGGAGCCATTGCTAACATTCTTCCTTCTAAGACATTGAAAGCTATTGGGAAATTTATCGATGACTTGCTTCCTACTGATGTGAACATAACTAATTTTGCTGGTAGATCATCTGAGGCCAGAGGAGTAGTGGCCTTACAACTTCAGGTTGGTTCCAGGTCAATGGGAACAACTTTCTTTGTAATAGACTCCACTTCTAACTATAATGTGTTACTAGGTAGAGATTGGATACACCTTAATGGTTGTGCCCTCTTCACTGCATCAGGCATTGATCTTCTTAACCAGTTGTGGTAAATGAGGGATGGAAATTTATTGGGCAGATGCAAATCCCTTTGTTACTGATGTTAATAACATAGAAGTTGTACTGTATGATGAGGATTTGGGTCCAGTTGTGATTAATGAGGAAGAAGTTAAGTCCCAGGGAAAAAGTTTGACAAATGAGGAGTTCCAAGCCTTTGTTGAGGAAGGTTTTAAGTAGATAAGTCAGGAATTGGCCAAGCCAAGCCTGATGCAGAAGCAGAAAAGGTTTGTGATAGAAGAGATTGCTGACGATCAAGAGTAATGCAAGTACAAGTGACAGAAGAAGACAAACTAGATGAGACAGCTAATGTAGTTAGATATACTTTTTCTAGGCTTTTTTTTTTTTTTTTTTTATAGAGTAAGTTTAGCCCTAAGTGTTTGCCCAATTGTTCTTGGGCAGAATGCGTTATTGACAGCAGCCCTCTGAGTTATAAAAAGGTGCAACTAGAACATCTAAAAGCTGCTCCTGCCAAGCTTGATAACCTTAAGGCAGATGTGTAGGATCCTTTAAAAGAGTATAACTTAGGGAGTAAGGCCTGTAAGAGGCCTATCTATGTAAATGCTAATCTATCTAATGAATGTAAGAGCAAACTAGTTGGTTTGCTTTCTGAGTATGTGGATTGCTTTGCATGGAATTATAAAGAAATGTCTGGATTAGATAGAGCACTGGTAGAGCATAGGCTCCCAATTAAAGAAAATTTCCTTCTTTATAAGCAACCACTAAAAAAGATGACTAATGAAGTCACCTTATTGGTAAAAGAGGAAACTGAAAGGTTGCTCAAAGCAAGTTTTATTAGAACAACCAGGTATGTTGAGTGGCTGTCTAATATTGTCCTTGTTATGAAGAAAAATGGCAAGTTAAGAATGTGTATAGATTTTAGAAATCTAAATTTAGCAACACCCAAGGATGAATATCCCATGCCAGTGGCTGACTTGTTAATGGATTCAGCAGCCAAAAACAGGATTTTGTCCTTTATGTATGGTCATGCTGGGTATAATCAGATTTTTATTAACCCAAAGGATACACATAAAACAGCCTTCAGATGTCCTGGCATTTTGGGGACATTTGAATGGATAGTCATGCGTTTTGGATTACAAATTGCAGGAGCAACATATCAGAGGTCAATGAATTTCATTTTCCATGATTTGATTGGAAAATATTAGAAGTCTACATAGATGATGTAGCCATCAAATCTGACAATTTTGATGAACATTTGGAGCATTTGTAGCAAACATTTCAAAGGATGAAGACCTACAAGCTCAAAATGAACCCTTTGAAGTGTGCATTTAGGGTATCTGTTGGAAATTTTCTAGGCTTTCTAGTACATCACAAAGGGATAGAAATGGATGCTAATAAAGCCAAAGCCATTTTAGGAGAAAAATCCCCAACCAACAAAAAATAGTTGCAAAGTTTTCTTGGGAAAGTGAATTTTTTGAGGAGATTCATAGCCAATTTGGCTAAGAAAACTTTAGCATTTTCTCCTTTGATAAAAATCAAGTCAAACTATGAGTTTAAGTAGGAAGCATGCCATCAAGAAGCTTTTGATTTACTCAAAAGATACCTGGCAAACCCTCCAATGCCTATGCCCCCAGTGGCAGGAAAGCCTTTGAAGCTGTACAACTCAGCTTCTGACATGTCAATTGGTTGTTTATTGGCTCAAAAAAATGATATGGGTCATGAACAAGCCATTTACTACCTAAGTAGAAGGTTAAATGATGCTGAAACTAGGTATAACTCTGTCGAAAAGCTATGTTTGGCACTTTATTTTGCAGCCATTAAATTGAGCCTTTATATGTTGCCTATAGAAGTGTTTGTGATAGCACAAACAGATGTTATCAAGTACATGTTGTCTAAACCAATCTTGAGAGGAAGATAAGGTAAGTAGATTTTAGCATTAATTGAATATTGTCTCGAATATGTGCCATAAAAAGCAGTCAAAAGGCAAGCCTTGGCTGATTTTCTAATAGAACACTCTTGTACATCTGTCAATTTAGATTTATATGAAATCAATATGGTGGAGAATGAACCTTGGAAGTTGATGTTTGATGTTTCAAAGACAAATGAATGAGTGAGAGTAGGTATTTTGTTGATTGTACCAAATAAGCAAATGTACCAATTTGCATATCAGTTGGAAACACAACATATTCAGTCTTGTAATCAAGCTAAGTGTGAAACTTTGATAATTGGCCATAGAATTCAAAATAAGAAGTCTTCAAGTTTTTAGGGATTCACAGTTGGTCATTAAGCAAGTTTTGGGAGAATTCAAGTGTGTAAGTGGTGCTCTAAAGGAGTATCTAGCTGAGGTCAAATGATTAGTCAGTTTCTTTCATGTCACATTTACACACAGATATAGATTAGAGAATAAAGAAGCCAATGAGATGGCTCAAGCAGCTTCTAGTTTAAAAATACCTAAGGGAGCTCAGGAAAGAGTGATTCGAATTAAGAGAAGAAACTTTTCTGCACTTAAGAATAGGTGTAGAAATTTCTTGCCTATTTTTACTTTGGATGTAACAAAGGAAGATTGGAGATTCCCCTTAATAAAATACCTGTCAAATCCTAGTGAAAGGAGTAATACATAAGTAAGATATCATGCCCTAAATTATGTCATCATAGGAGATGACTTATTTAGGAAGGCTCATGATGGTTTGACTTTACTCTGTATTGGTAAATTAGACCAAATGAAAGTCATAGCTGAAGCACATGAGGAAATTTGTGGGGCCTATCAGGCTGGTGATAAGATGAAATGGTTGATTAACAGGTATGGTTATTTTTGGCCACCTATTAGAAAAGATTGTATAATGTATGCAAAAAGATGTCAGAATTGCCAGAAACATGGCAATATTCAAAGAGTTCCAGCCATAAGTCTTCATTCAGTAGTGAAACCTTGGCCTTTTAGAGAATGGGCCATGGACTTGATAGGGAAAATTTTTCCAACCTCTTCAAAAGCACATTCTTATTTGCTAGTAGCCACTAATTACTTTACTAAATGGGTAGAAGCAGTACCTTTAAAAGTGGTGACACAAACTCAAGTCATTGAGTTCATAAAAAAGAATGTGATCCATAGGTTTGGTTTACCCCAATCCATAACTGTCAATCAAGGCACAGTGTTCAATGAGGATGAGATTAAAGGGTTTGCCATAGAATATGGCATTCAAATATTGAATTCCTCACCCTATTATGCTCAAGCAAATGGGTAGGCTGGGGCAACAAACAAGATTGTCAAGAACACTTTAGAAAGGATGATTGAAAACAATCCTAGGGATTGGCATAACCTCCTGTTATAAGTGTTTTAGGCTTACAGAAATTCAAAAAGAAATAGCACAGAAACAACTCCATATGAGTTAGTGTATGGGCATAATGCTGTGTTACCTCTAGAAATAACAGTGAGGTCCAATCGACTGGCCAGGCATTTGGATATTCCTATGGATGAATATGCAGAAACCATGTTGATTGAGTTGCAAGACCTAGAGGAAAAAAGAATTATGGCCTTTAATCACTTGATAGCTCAGAAAAATAAAGTTGAGAGAAACTATAACAAGAAAGTAAAAAGTAAAGTGTTTTCTGAAGGAGAATTGGTGTGGAAAACCATTTTACCAGTTAGTTTTAAAAGCCCAGAATATGGCAAGTGGTCTCCAAACTGGGAAGGTCCATTTCAAATACATAAGGTCCTTAGAAGAGGAGCTTATCATCTTTTTTCTTTGGAAGGTGAACCACATAGGAGAGTTATTAATGGTAAATACCTAAAGAAATACTATCCAACTATGTGGGAATGCATGAATAAGTCATAAAAGCATAAGAGTGAACATATGCGGCAAGCTAAGAGAAACCAAAACAAATAAGAGAGATCTTTCATTAAAGATTGTGTCAAGAGTACAATCAAAATAATTACATTTGGCCTAATCTTTTTGAAAGTACATTGACAGTCTATTCCAGGCTTGAAGGGCAATTTGGTGCCTAAGTTTAGCTTGAGCCTGTTTAATGGCAAGTGGGCCACCTTCTGCTTGAACAAGAAGAGTTGGAATTTGTTGAGAAAGGTTGGCTTGTTCTTGTTCAGCAACAGCTTTCTGAGCCCTCACAAGTGCTAGTTGAGCTTTCAGTTGGGCCTCTTTTGCTGTGAGATTAGCAATTTGAAGACTAAGGGCCTGTGATCTGGTGGAGGCTTCAGTCAAAGCAGTGACTACCATTTTCATTTGATCCATTTGAGTTTCAGTAGTTTTTGGCTCAGAGTGAAGTTGATTGATAGCTGTTAAGTATTATGGAAGGTTTGAAAAGAAGTTCTGGAAAGCTTACACTTGGTTTGGATCAAAAAGTTGAGGCATTAGAGGTGCAATGGCCTCTAGGCAGTCAGTCAGAACTGTGGCATGAGAAAGAGCCAGATCATCCAGGGGTTGGTCAAGTAAGTTGAAGAACTGATCCACTAATTTTTTATCTTCACCAGTTAGTTGTTTTACTCTTTCTTCGACAGAAAGATTGGCCATAGTTTCTTATACAGCAGAAATGCCAATAAGCCAGTCTTTAGTTGTGGAATGAGAGACAGCTGTCAGGCTGTGACAGTAATAAAGTGAAGTTAACAACTGGTGTAAATTTAAAAGAACAAAAAGTAACATACAACGTAAAATAGAAAGTAATTTGAGGTGTTGTTACTTCTGTCAAAGGTATGGTGGCAGCTCCAGTATAGGGAGGGATAGAGACGATCAAGGCCTCCCTTGAAAGACTTTGGGTTGGTGCGGTTTGCATCCCTATTTCAGCGGTCAGTAGTATTTGGGAAGATATAGTGGTCTTGCAAGATAGTATAAAGAAAGATTATTAGGCCACATAGAAAATATGAAAAAATAAGGTGTATATTTGTGAGAAAATATTACCTGTATTGGTGGCCAGAACATCTGGATTTGACTCTATGAAAGTACCATGAATGTGAGAAGATTGAGCCCCCATCCCTTGACTCATAGGAATTTTAGTATGGACTGGTAAAGGGGCATCTACTAGTAAAGGTGGATGGAATGAAGGTGCTTGTATAGAGTGGAGGAGTGAACAGGTTATGTAAGCACCTCATGAGGAGTTCTCATGTCACTTGAAGTTAATTCATTGTCCATTACCTAAGTGTCAGCTCTATTAGCCTCATTCCCTTGGTTGTAGAATGAAACATGACTGTCTTGATGAATGTTATCATTTTGTTCATAGATAGGGTCATGGATAGGAGAACTTCTGTCGACAGGAGCTATATAGCTGTTAGGGTTGTCGGTTAAGTCAATAAGAGTCTCTTTGACATGGCCCAAGTCAGATGGAGTTTTTCTGGTATGGCCAAGGGTTTCTAATTCTTCTGAGGAGGAAGAGGCCACTCTAGGGAAATTAATGACTTCATTTGTTCCATGGTGCACCCCTCTGAGAGGAAAAGCCATTAGTCTGCTAAAGCTATTCCCTGAGGAATATCAAACAGAATTTAGGCTAGTTTAGGGACCAATTCTCTTAGGCGTGCTCTCTCTTGACCAATTTGTTCTTCATGATAGGGATGTTGGTGTTCTGAGTTTGGTTGAGGAGGGGGAAATTTGGTCTGGTCTTCAAGCATAGAAAGGGGATTGATCTGAGTTTCAGGCAACTCTTTATTCTCAGACAAAGAAGGGGGTAGATTGATCTGGGTTTTAGGCAATTCCTCATGAGAAGAAGAAGATGCAGCTGGAGAGAGAAGTCTTCTCTTCTTGTATGTCTGAAAGAGAGGAAGGAATGTGGAATAGAATGTCAATACATTAAACATTATGTGTAGTGGTTTAACAAAAGTTTGAGTGAAAATTATACCATTATAGGAAAGGATGAAGAACTGTTGGAAGAGGAAGAGGCTGGTGCAGCAAGAGTCGTGGCTTGACGGAGAGCTGGTTGTTCTTGTTTTCTTTTTGACCTCCTCTCAAGGGCTGCACCTTCCTCCAATCGTGGCTGAGAAGACAGAATTTCCTAAATTTCTTCTTGTGTATTCTTAGTTCTCCTTTCAATCTCAACACCTTGGTTATAAGGTGTGAACCCTTCACAGCTAGTTGTGTTCAAAGGATTGCCTTTGGGTTTCTTTGATAGGTTCATTGGAGCCTTGCCTTTGTCTCAAGGAGCTAGAACAGCCTGAGTAGGCATCTCTATGGTTAAAGGAGTGACCTTGATAGAAGACTTGGCTGCATGAGAAACATGGCAAGTCAGTACCACTACAACCCAAGGAAAGCAATTTTAATAACAGGTATAAGTAAAAAGAGAGCACAAGTGTTTACTAATGCTCATTTCCACTCATTTCTTGTTGTCAGGGTGCACATTCTAGAGGCAGACTTGAACTTCTTTGTCAAAAATTAATGCACTCATGAGAAGCCACCATTCTTTGAATCTTGTAGTGAGGTAAGGTGTGGTGTTGCAGTAGTAGAAGCTAAACTGATCAAATAATTTTTGATTATCAGCTAAGAGAGCCTCCACATCTGAATGGCCTTTAAATTGAAGTCTGGCCCCAACTTGTTCATGAATGATGGGGTGGAAATAAGGGCAAGGAGCAGTTTGATATAAACCCATTTGCCTAGCCCATTGGCAAGGGTTATAGCTCTCAAAATTGCAGTTTGAGAGTCTACTGGTGGAGATAGACCCTCCTACTAGAATATATCTGCAAGTAAGGATTTGAGCCCAAAAGCTTCTCTGTTTTTGTCTCCAGTCATTATCTAGGGTATGGGGCTCAGCATTAATATATGTGAGTCTAGATGAAGTGAAGTTGAAATGTTGGAAAGGGATGAAAAGTTGAGGATCTCTATTAATAGGTAGTTCATAGAGAGTGGTGAACACCTTGGTGAAGGAATTGGAGGTAGCTAGTCTAAATGAGAAAAAAAATTCAGCATAGCTTTCACATACTGAGAGGTATGGAGTTTGGGTGGTGGGCCTGATTTCAGGAAAATAGGCATAAAGCCAGGCTTGGAAAAGCCAGAAGGGGCCCCCACAGTTATGATCAATTTCCTTATCAACGAAAGAGAATAGACCTCTGTATAAGGCACCTAAAAGAAAATGAGCAAAGGCCAGTTTTATGCCTTCTTGAATACATGTGGCAAGAACTAAATATTCCTTGGTAATTTTAAAACCAAGAACACACAAGAAGTGTTGAGAAAGCCACAATAGGTAAAAGGCTGTTCTTTCTTCATCTAAGGGTTCAAGGCCAAACTTTTGATATCTAGCCTGGAATTTTCCATAACTAAGGTCAGTATCGAGTTTGATAGGTGTCTTTGGGGTTAAAAGTGCAGTGATATGTTGGCCAAAAGTAGGGAGGCCAGTTAAATGAACAACATCAAGAATGGGAGAAGAAATCATACCACACCTCAAGATAAAGGAGTTACAGGAGACAGACCAAAAGCAGGCAACAGCACTGAAGGCCCATTTGTCCATGTCTAGGGCAAAGGTTGACAGTCTAATGGCATCATAAATCCCTAAAGCCCACCAAAGATCAATATCATATACCATTATTCGCTGGACCCAAAGTCTCTAGTCAGGGTTAGGTTTTTGCCATGAGCGCAAAGGGTTAGGGCTTGAGTCCCAATGATGCCAAGCCAGCTTCGTTTTATTGAAGAGCATCATTTCGGTGTCTATGATAGAATAATAACGAGTAAGTTCATCAGGAATAGTTACAATGAAAGTAGGGCCCAATTCCCCTTGTGCAGAACTATCGCGACGAGGAATAATGCAGTTGTTTAAGATGTGTTGACGAAGTAGCTGCTGGAACTCAGTTGGGAAACGTTGCATAGATAACGTTTCTACTTGTTTCTTTCCTTTAGTTTGAGCTCATTTGGGTGCCATTGGAGTAGATAAACAAAAAAGGGTTTCGAAGCAAAAGGTTTGAAGAGGCAAAGAATAGAGTAAGGCAGAGAGAATGAGAGTAGTGAAGTGATGATTTGAATTCTGGCGTTCAAATAGGTTATAGTGGACCCTCCTGATTGAGTCTGGGCCTATTGACAATTTTGGCTTAATAGTTAGGCCTATTTAATTCGTGTTTTGGATCAATTTTAGTATATGGATGTTATTATAAGTATTTGGGCTTTAATACGTGGGTTTGTTTTTATAAGCCTAAATGAACTGCCCAAATATATAAGTGTCCAAGCCTTATTTTGTCCTTTTTGACATTCATTCAAAACAAAAACATCTTTCTGTCTTGAATGAGGGGGGCATTGTTGACACTAAAATTTATCTTCTCTGTCGAATAAGCATAACAAATACAATGAGTTGGTTCAGTGGATGCTAGGAGTAAAGATCATGAATTTACAGTGAGAGATGGATCCCAGAACGCAGAGCAAGTGACATAAGTGAAACAGTTAAAGGAGCAGATGTAGCAGTTGTAGTTTTTTCTGTCAATTTATCTAGTAATGCAGTAAGATGTGGCCAAACGTGGCCCAGGTGTCAAGCCATGAAAATAAGCATGCAAGGGATGCAGGATACATGTCTTATTTGCAAGAGAAAGAGGATGTTGTAGCAGAGAAGCAGTTACCAATGGTTATGGAGATCATGGGCAGTTATACAGGAACTAGAGGTAACTTGCTCCAGGATGGGACATGTGGCGCAGAAAAGTAGCAAGACCAGCACCATAAGGCTGGAAATTTGAAGAAATGAGGGATCTTCAATCAAATTCACAACCTATGTGGAATTAGAAGTAATTTAACTTAGTTAGCAATAGTTTTTGTACTTAGGAATAGTCTGTTTGTAATTCAGCCTCTGTGGCTAAGTTTTCCTCCATCGATTGTTATGTTCATTAAACTTGAAATTTAATTCTTGTAATTAAGTGGCAGGTTTACTTGTTCTTCAATTGATTTTCAATCTGTTCATACTTGTTTTTTCGCATTACAACCTCTAAAGAAGTCCTTGAATCTATCAAGACATAGGACACCAACCACAATTATTTAATTTGTTTGTTGTGTGTAAAATTTTGGTTATTCTGTTGAATCACCTCTATCGATTTGACCCAAACCGTATTTTTGCTAACATTCACATACAAAAATCTAACTCTTTATATTATTCTATATAAACATATTTTATTAATTTGTTCACATTTCGTGCATAACACGGGTTTCACTAGTATAATATATAGATAACAAAGGGGAGAATAATCAGTTAAAATATCACTATAACCATAGTTTAACGTGATGAAAGTGGGTTCATGTGAGTCAAAAAACTTAAACAAATTAATGATGGTTTGTATATACCTATGATTATCCATTCAAATTTCCCATGTAGAATTGGAATGTAGTTGGGTCCTTGCGATCGGGTTTAGGATAACAAGATTGTCAATTTAAAATATAACACACACACACATATATATTTTTTATTATGTTGTGCGAGTTCACAGCGCAATCCGTACTTAAATTCTAAGAAATAATTTCAAATAAGTAGTAAGTTTTATAAATATTAATTATTAAAGTCATACCTTTGTTATGAACCTATCTATTGCATCATTCTTTATATATTTGATGTATAATTTACTTATTTACATATAGGTCTTGTTAATAAGTGTCTTTTAAGTCACAAGTAAAGATTAAAAAAAAAAAAATTGATGAATATAAGACATTTTTCATTAAATTCAATATATTTGTACTGAAATTAATATACTTTTTAATATTTTTACATATTTTTTAAAAAATTACACACTTTTTCATATTAATGTCCATGAAGAAGCACCTGTTAACATTGATCATGTATTATTATTATTTCCTTCTCTTTTACTTTTGAGACCTCAACTTTCTTTCTTGTTTGCTTTTAAAACAGTCCCATGCTGGAATAGTCCACACCCGAAGCCCAGATGAGCTTATCATGCAGGACACAGTTTTGCAACCCATCTTCAAGATCCTTGCCCAATCTGTACAAGGCGTCTCTAATTTGGGCTTGTCTCATACCTGGCCCAATCGTTAGGAATCCATCCACATTCCAACCCATACAAACGACAAACCCTGTCGTTGGTGCAGTTTATGGGCTAGGCCCTGTCATATCTATCCAGATTTTTCCAAGGAATGTAAAGTAAAGATTGAATTAATGTAATGTGAGATTTATATATAAAATGAATCTGAGTTATTAAAATAAAATGTTGAATAACTTTTAAATTTTATATTTGAATCCGTAGCATTATTGTATAAAGAAACTGCTCTCAAGACTCCATCTTCCTATCTATTAAGATTTCATTTTGTAGAAATTATATGAGACATAGAACAACGATTTGAACGGTTCATTTTGTAAATCTTAAATCTATATATATATAAATAATTAATTTTATTAGATATTGATAGATATACTAACTTACCATTTTCTATTTTATAAAATAGACGATTTTAGTTTAAAATCATATTTTCTATTGATTTCATAAAACAAATCACAATTAGTTAATATGTCTATCAATATTTGATCAAACTAATTTTTTACATATATATTTATCTCTTCGATGCCTACTAAATGAACAGTTTAGATTACCGTCATGAATCCTATGGGGCTTACGATGTAGAGCCTTAAGGGGTATGAAAATGGAGGGTTGAAGGGAACTGTTTAGCTCGACAAATTTGACATAATCATATTGAACTCATTTTTAATAAGGTTAAAGTGATCAACCTATTGCATGTGGTGGATAGATATTGAAACAAACAAATGTAAATTAATATTTTAGTACAAAGGATATGACAATATCAGTTTTTCATATATATAACTCATGAATTGCTGATGACAAATGACCTAAATGTTATGTAAATTAAAATGAGTCAATTACTTAAAAGTCCTATTTACAAATGTTATGATAGCTTAGGTTCTATTTAAAATGTTTTAAACTATTTAGTAAAACTGATAATATTATCACTTTTTCTCAATTTTTAAAATTAAGAACATTATCAATTTTGTATAGTAGTGTTCTAGATAATTGTTTCTCTAATTGATGGGAAAAAAAGCAAAATATGAGATTAAATATTTTTGCTCTTCTACTTATTAGTTTGATTCAACTATCCAATAAAACCGAGAACATTATCAATTTTTTCTAGTTTTAAAACTGAGAACATTATCATTTTTTTTTTTTAAAGTTTTGCACATCAATGTTCCATCATCATGATCCTTTATAAATACAAAATTTTCAGTTTTGCATAAAAAAATAATTCAATTTTTCTTTTTTCTTTTTTTTTTTGCACATAATTTTTTTTAAAGTTTTTTCAATTTGAAAATTGATATTTTAAAGTTTTGAAAATTAAAATAAATATCAAATTATCATATTCCTTTATCGATAATCATAAATGATGAACAATCATTGTTTGAAGGGTAATTCAAACTATTAAAAATTTAATGGGATTTGAAGGTCCAAAAATCTTAATTAGAACTTAATGGAGTATAAGTTCATAAATTAAAACTTGTGTATAAATGTCCCAATAAAAATTTTGAGAGAGAGATGCAATTATGTTAAAAGTATGAGAGATGGTATTTTTTCCCAAAATTTAATTGAAGTAAATGTAAGAAAAATGTTTCGGAGCTCTAGAGCTGCTCTAATGACGTAGCAACTGCATAGGTCCCATCTTGATGTGTTGTTTTGGCTTGCCTTTTTTGTTTTTTTTTTTTTTTGAAGCCGCTAGCTCAGTAAAGCTCTGTTTAGAGCTCTACTTTTAGAGCTACCAATCACTGCTGGTAATTGTAATTTACTCTAAAAAATCTGTATGATATATATTTAGTAGGGTATCTAACACTAGAATTCTAACATGAGCTCTAGTGAGGTATCAAGCAAAAAATAAATAAATAAATAAAGATTGAGAACTCTAATTTTGAAATTCTAAAGAGAGCTCTAGTGATGTGACAATGAGTGGGGCCCACATATCATGTGATGTGATGTGATGTGATGTGTGTGTCTATATATTTTTTTTCTCTTGCCATATCATTACAGCTCTTAGAATTCTAAAATTAGAGCTCTCTATCATTGTTTAAAAAAGAAAAAACAAGCTAAAATATCACATTAGCATGTGGGACTCACCATCAGAGCTATATTAAAATTCTCAAATTAGAGCTCCCAAACATTATTGGTATTTAATATAAGATAATGCTAGAGATACTAAATTTTTTACCAAACAAATAATCAGATATCTTACTTAAGTGTGGGGTTTGGAGCCCATAACATTTTCCTTTAGTATAACTTCTACAAATTACTTATACATGTTAACAATAATTGATAATCAAAATTGCATTCATTTGGTATTAATTACATGTACTTGTAAAAATGTTAATTAAATGTTAACATCTATATTTACAATTATTTATTTATGTTTACAAGATTTTTGAAAATTGTAAATAATTTAAAATTTTATTTAATTTTAGTAATAAAAAAAATTTGTTTGATGCAATTATTTTTGTTTAAACTTTTACGTTTATAATTTTTTTAGAAGAAGCATGAGTGTTGGTTTCGTCAATAATTTATTAGTTATATAAATAAATAAAAAATTGATATTATTATTGTTAATTTTTTTTACAAAAAATGTATATTTTATTTTATTTTAATATATATTTATATTTTTACACCATTTGTAAATTTTGATATATTTAACTTGAATGGAAAAAAATTTATTATGCTTATATTAAAACAATAAACTTTACTGTATTTTTTTCAAATATCAAAATACATCTCTCATTTTTAGGAGGGTAAATTACAAATACACCCCTTAATTTTTACTTAAAATACAAATTACTCCCTAAGAAAAATTGCAATAAAGTATATCTCTCATTTTTATTAGAGAAATTCTAATATACAATATACGCACCTTTGAAATTGGTGTACCATATGCACCCCTAAGTATATCATTTTCTTTTTTTGTTATGATATTGTTTTAGTTATAGCTCATGAGATCTTTAGTTATATTGCGTTTAATTCTAACATATATATTTTTCTTATTTAGGACTCATAAAGTATGAAATTATATCATTTTCTTCTTTAGTTAGGACTCAAAGGGTGTGTACCACAGTGCATCCCTTTTTATTAGGGTAAATTACAAATAAACCCTTAAAATTTGCTTAAAATACAGACTACTCTCGTGGTTTGAAAAATTACAAATACTCACTTGTCACAAAAATTTATTTAACATAATTAACTGAAAAATAAAATTTCTAACTGCTATCATATACAATGATAAAATTACCTGAATTATTAATTGAAATAAATTTATGATATCATTAAAAACTGTTATGACTTGATAATTTATTAATAAAATGGACAATTAGTTATAAAATTAGAAACTTTAAGGATCAGGATGTAATGTTCAAAATTATAAGGAACAAATCGTATTTTAAGTAAATCTCATGAGGTATATTTTTAATTTACTATTTTTATTATTATCCCAACCAACATTAACATGATTCACATGGAGTCCAAATAGTTTAAGGGGTTGTTTGTAATTTGTTTATTTAGTGCATTTTTTGATTTTTTACGAAAAGTAATAGAGAAGTGATGTGACCTAAATAAGTGGGGTAATTCTATTTTCACACACAAGATACTCTTATACTGTCTGTTTGTGCCTTGGGATAAGAGAGAATAGTCTTTAACCATGTGGCCCATTTTGTTACACTGGAAACAAGCCCTGAAAAATTTATAACACACCTCGTTGTGCCTTCTTCCACATTCAGGGCATGGTGGTATAGAATTACTTCCTTGATTATGACTCATTGTTGACCCTGTATTCTGCTTCTTATTCTGAAAATTAGTCTGGCCTTTCTTAAAATTGAACCCTTGTCCTCTTTTTCCTTTCTACTCAAGCACCGGTGTTTTAGCCTGCTTAAGTGCCGCAATATTAGCCTCGGCCATTGTAGACACCCCATTTTTGACTGCCCGTAAGACTCGGGTGCTTTGTCCTATGCACTCGATGATGAAAGATGCATTGTGTATGATTCGAAGGACTCTAAGGTTGAAAACTATCATACTTACCTGGTTCTTACCTCAGAGGTCCCTTTTTGTACATTGTGCCATCCAACACTGAGCCTGAAGCAGAGGAACAGGGAAGCGCATTTAGGCCCGACCGTGCCCCATTAGAAGCCGGCTGTGTCTTGTTAGCGAGAAACACTGTTCTGGGCGGGAGCCCGCTAGTTATCTAGTTTTGAAGATATTTTCGACCTATTTTGCTCAAATTCTATAAATACGACCATATATCTCTGCTTTGAGGGTTGAACAATTTCCAAAGAGCCTATACACTCACTTGAGAACTCTTTCTTCTTGTGCAAGCCGTTTTTGAGCAAACTTGCCATCTTTGAGTTATATCTATACACCATATACACCCTCAAACCTTAACCTTGGAGCCTTAGTTGAGGCTTGAGAATCATAATTCAACCTTGAGAGTGTGCTAGGATTGAGTTTGATTAAGAATCAAAGCTTACTCTCTTCAAGAGGTATAAGCTTGTCACCTTTGTTTTTGCTTTCATTTCAATCTATCTCTATCTATTTCTTGTGCTCTTCTGCTGTTTTGGATTCATTTCAAGTGTTGAAACTTGGGTTTGAATAGCTACCAAAGGTAATAAGAATTAACATCCTTATTTGCACCTAACTCCATAGCTCATACCCTTGTTTTTACACTCTTTTCTTTGACTTTTAAAATGATTTTCAGAGTTTAAAAAAGGCTAAAAAACATGGTTTAAAAGTGGAGGGGTTAGCCACCTCTCCTTCTTCTTGCTTACTAGTTTGGTATCTCTTTGTTATTACCTATCTTTTTGTGCTCTTTCATACACTTGTAGCTACTATTTTTTGTGTGTTTCGCAGCTGTTTAGGGTTGTTTTAATTTATTTAATTCATTTAGGCTTTGAATACTTTGCTTGTTGTGTTGTAATTCCTCATAGCTTCAGTTGTTTAGGCCTTAAACACCGAATCATTCGAGTCGATAGCTTTCCTTTGCTTGGTTTTCATGTCAAGAGTCTCACTCTAATAATCAATCTCGTGTAATAATTTTTGCGCCCTCCCTATTTTCTTCTTTTCTTTTGTTTGAGAGTTATCTCAAAAGATTTATGGTTATTCAAGGCATGAGAAAAAAATCTATGCTCAATGGCTTAGCCTCTATAGAGATTCATTGTCAAGGTGTAGTCTCACTTCCATTCCAAGAATCGCCTCTCATTTGATGTTTCTTCTCACTTAGTGGACTTAACTATCACTTTAGACAAATGGACTAAAGAATGGGAAAGACTAACAAAATTGGCTTCAAATCAATGAAACCGACATAAAGAAAAAGGGTTAGAATAGTTGGGTTTGGCCGGACGTTATGCCGAATCCATCGTGTCAAAAATCGTCACATACCAATTCATGATGTTTTGATGAGTCTTGATACATGTCTACCTCCCTTTTTGAATTTCCATGATAGGAGAGAGGGGTGGTTGTGACAACCCTCACTTTTGATTAGTGTTAACTTGTGATCAAGCATAATAAGTAATTGATTAAGATGAAATCCTAAATTGTTTGTGTGAGTGTGTTGTTTAGAATGCATTTCTATCTGCTCGTTACTGAATGATCTGTTCATGTTTTAATTTCGAACTGCGAATTGAAAGCCTTATCGGCGACCGATTCAGAAATTGATTAGTGTTATATGCCAATTAGGATTTATAGAATTTTATGGTAGATTTAATTAAAATTTGATTTGGGATGATTAAATTATAATAAATAATGTTAGATTAATTGAGTATAGGTTATTTACATAATTTCCCTTGAGTGGGCTCCCTCAAAAAAACTATTGTTTTAGTCTTAATTCACACATTTGATACATCATCTTTTCTATTCTCAAGACCAAACCGTGAGAGAGAAAGAGAGTTGGAAGATAGATTGATTCAACAAGAGATTGGCTTGAAACTTAGAGGAAATTGAAGAAGACTTGAGAAATTAGGCTTCTACACTTGGAATTCAAGACTTAAGGTAGGAAATTCATTCTCTTAATTATGAATTTAAGTTGTTACATGCATGGTTCATGGGAAAATTGATGTTTGGAGTCAAGAGTTAACTTAAAGTGTTGTATTGAGTAGCAATGTTTGCATGCATGTCCATATCATTGAATCTTGAGATCATTCTCATGTGAATTTCCACATGCATGTCCATATTATGGTTGTATTCTAGAAATTCACCATGTTTTTGAGCTCAATCTTGCATTTGACCATACCTTGGAGCATTAGAGTTCTTAAGAACTCATGCATGTTATGTTCTTGCATTGTTCTTCAAGCTTACATTACAAATTGTGTTCGATTGTCACACCTTTGGGCTTGATTTTATAAAATGATCTTCAAAACATGTTGTACTATGAGTTTCTAAGTGTTTTCTAGAAAATTGGCGCAAAAGGATGAGTTTTGATATGTTTGGTTCTTGGTTTGAGCTTTGGAAGTAAATCTGGAAAACCCAGATTTTGGCTTCCACGCTCGAGCGAAGGATTCCACGCTCGAGCGACCACCTTTGTGTTCAGAGATCCGCTCGAGCGACGGAATGTTGGCTCGAGTATAGATTGCAAGCTCTCAGGTTTTTGCGTGTGCAGACGCACGCTCGAGCGAGGAACTGTGTCTCACGCTCAAGCGAGCATTGAGCGGAGAATTTCAGCAACCAGTACTTTTTGCATTTTTACAGACCGCTCGAGCGAGGGAGTCTACGCTCGAGCGACCCCTCTGTTTTGGTAAGCTCACTCGAGCTGAGAGAGCCACGCTCGAGCGAGACCCCTATTTTCAGCAAATTTTGAAAAGTGTTTTAAAGTACATTTTTGCATCCTCATCCCATCCTAAGCATTCTTAGGCCATGTTTAAGGCACCTTAATGAGGATAATGTTATAGAACCACACCAAGTCAAGTTAAAGGGCTAGGTTATTAATCCTAAGTGTGTAACTTAGTGTGTGTTCGTTCTGCAACTGTATAGGGTTGGCACCCGAGGACGCTGATTAGCCTGTCTATAGCCCAATAATCTGTGAGTAACAATGTTGTAAAGATATGTTCAATTAAAATTATTTTCTGAATGATCGACTATACTGCTTTCTGAAAGGACATTGTTTACTGAATGAATGTTTGTCCTATCTTATAAACTGTACTCGTGGCATCCATAGTAACTTACTGTTACTGCTACTGTACTGTTACTATTACTACTACTGTACTGTTACTGTTACTGCTACTGTCACAGAGATCTCTGTTAGTTCCAATGTTTGGAACCAATACTGTATACTGTTTCGATGGCCATCAACTGACTGTTCGGTTTGTTAAGACCTACTATACTGTCCTGCTATTGGATGTACCACATATAATTGTTATGATTTCTAATTGACTGATATGGCATGAAATATGAGCCACTGATCGAATAATTGATCGACTGATGCAAATGACTGTTTTAATTACTAAAAGGACATTCATTCTTAACCCCTTTATGCATTCCTTATTCACTAGGCTTTAGCTTAAAGTTTATATATGTATGTAGGTGGCCAGGCACCGGACCGAAGCTAGAAGCGTCAAGTTAAGCTGATGTTTTGTCAAGCCAACCGTTGTGCCTCACTTTGAGGCTCCGAGTCTTCTCAAGTCAAGCCTGTTTTTGGGGTGTTTCAGATTCACCTTTTTGTCTCTGTTATGTATGAATGTTTAAGACTTGACTGTACAATTATGGTGTAGGGATTGGATCCCTAACCTACATGTTATGTGTATCTGATATGTATATATGTTTATGGTTATGAATGTGGACTAGTCCATAAAAGTCTTTTTCCATCCAGATTCTCACAGCTCATTGGACATCTTTTATTTACTGTATGGCTTCCGCCAGCCCCTTACTCTGTACTATTGTTATTACTGTTAAGCAGACCTTTGGTAATCACGGATTACTGGCCGGTTACGATGCTAAACCCTTAGGTGCGGGTTTTGGTTGTGACAGTGGTCGCATTCATTGCATTTATTAATTTTTTGTCCAAACGTGCCCGAAATCATCAAGAAATCAACTTGCTATCATTGGCTGTTTCGGACTCGAATTCATTCTTCTCTTGACTTTTCCATGACAAAGAAGAGCAGAAAGGACAAACAGGGCCTAGAAAGGCTCTGTCTACACTGTTCTCACCTCAGAGCACAAAAATATTTTTTGGCATGAAATTAGGGCACGGTCGGTTGTTTTGGACCCAGCCAGGTCTCATTTGGGGCCGGTTGGCGCCCAATGTTTGGTAAACAGTGAATTCTGGTAGAAACAGAAGACAGTGGCTGAGGGTGAAACAGAGCAAGTCTGGGCAAACAAAGCAGTTTCTAGACACTGTGCATACAATCATTGTGCCTCATTTTTGCTTGTATTAGCATCATAATTGTAATTATTACTATTGTAAATAATTATTGTTTCAATTTCCTTCTGTAATTAGTGTTGTAAATATCCTTGTTGTAATACATTAGATAACTAGTTAAGTTAGAATTCGCTCGAATATGTAATAGATAGTTAGCTATTCATTAATCATTCGATTTTGTAATAGCTAGTTAATTCGAACACTTGGACACCTATTCGGACCCTCTTGCATAAGGGCAAAACATATAATAATGTGTGTATGTCTTCTAACTCCCATTTCTTTCTCCTTTTTATTTCTCCACTTATGATGGTAGGATAGAACATCATGTTTCCTTAGCATTTTTTTCATGACTTGCATCCACTCGTGTTGCATACATAAAAGTTCGGCTCATCATTCTAACCAATGTCAAGATCAAAATCTTTACTTGAATACATGCTTTACCCCATGTCTTGGATTGAATCAAATGCCATACTAGTAGCCGACCTTGTTATTTGCATGATTGTATGTGTTGCATTAGTCATGTTGCATTATTTAGGAGCATGCATGTTTTCTAATTATTTTGTTTTGTTTGGTTTGCCTTGGAATACTAGGTGAGCACCTATTGCTTTAGCATGTTGCATTGTGTGTGATTGTTGCCATGTTAAGTATGTCTTCCATGAGGCTAAGTGCTTAAGTGATATATCTACTTGAATGCCTGTGGATGAAGGTTAATTGTTCAAATTAGGATAATTTGATGAATGTACATATGGGATCACTTTTTCAAGTGGTACATATTCAAAACACTTTTTCAAAACAAACATAAATCAAAGTGTTCCAATTTTTTTGCAAATTAGTCTATACTTATGTGCGTCACATAGTAAAATAGCCTAATAATCAGAACAAGAGCATATAATGTAAATAAGAATCACATCATGATTAGTAGAGGCCGATCTTTGATCAGGCGAGTGAAGTGTTCAATTCATAACCTTCCCCTCTCGTACCTAAGTTCCCGAGCCGAGACACTTTGGTGATAACGGATAAGTGGCCTTTAGCACGAGTCTCGGGTTTCCTAAATCTTCCAAAAATATTTAGGTGGCGACTCTGTAATCTGGCAAAGCAGTCTATTTTTGGCATTTTGATTCAAAATCAATTTTCCAAAAGAATTGCCAGTTTTGGACTCATTTGTGTTTATCTATTTCACATTACACTTGTGGAATCAGATTCAGAACCACGGGAGTTCGAACTGTAGGGCTAATCGTATTCGAAAGGAGCACGAAAAGCAAGCTATAGTTTCTGGCGACTCTGTTGAGGACATTAGAGAACTTGACTTGGACTTTATGATGTGAAATTTTATCTATATATATATATGTTCTTTACATTTGCATTTGCATTTGCATGGTTACTATAAGTCACTGTGTTTTCCATATACTATTCCTAGACGGTTTGCTAGAGGCTTACCTAAAACGCTTGCCAAAAGGCTGACCGGTCGTGGGCTTTGCTATGTTGGAAATACAACCCTTGGATTTGGACTACCGTTATACCGCTTGATTCTCCTTTCACTTCTCGGTGATAAGTTTAAGAGGTATATTAGGTAGTCTTGCTGAGGTACCCTCTTTGACCATTTGGCCTAGCTGCATGTAGTAAGCCATAGTGACTGTTCTAAACTAGGACAGGATGCTCACCTGTGTGCAGGATTGCGTGAAACCGCTTGATTGAAATAGTGAAGCTCTAGTTCATGACAAAAACTAGGACAGGATAACCCTCCCTCTTCATAGGGGTGTTTTGGCTTATTTAACTGGTATGTGCTTTACAGTGAAACTGTACAGGAATGTGCATATTAGTTGTAAGGTTGGTATCTACTTTGGGACAGGATTCAGTGTGGAGTACAATCCTACAGCTTTGATCATGTCTGTGTTGATAACATCTTAGCTAAGGTGCTGTGCAGTTTCTTATTACTGTTCTTTTTCTTTATTCTCTTTTGCTAGGAAGTTAAAAACCATAGCTTCAGAAGGTTTTGATATCCCCCAAGTACTCTGGACCTATGTCGGAAGATTGTGCAAGGTCGGAGATCTTGTTCGGGGACAGCCTGTGTTTGCCTTGCTGTCACCAGTTATAAGGCGGAA
Organism: Camellia granthamiana; assembly: GCA_036172215.1. Classification (NCBI taxonomy): domain Eukaryota; kingdom Viridiplantae; phylum Streptophyta; class Magnoliopsida; order Ericales; family Theaceae; genus Camellia; species Camellia granthamiana. Next base: position 43,713,704 of record CM069915.1, read on the forward strand.
AAGAATCAGACAAAGTTCACATGTCCAGTTTTTACAACAGTCACCTCTCAGTTCACTTGCATTCAACCCGGTTCAAGAACGGCCAGCTACTTCTAGTTCAGCTCGAGAACAGTCACCTATTCCAATGGCACAGTATCCCCCGGCAAATATGGAGGACTTAATACTCCAACTACAACAAACAATTGAGGCACTGCAGCATGATGTGGCCCGTCAAGCCGAGGTTATAACTAGGCTACAATAACAGCAACCGCAACCGCAGCCAGCTGCGGTCTCTGCGTCTCATGTACCGACCGCAGCATTCCTATGACCGGTGCCACTACTAATACTACCACTGTTCAGGATCCACAAACCGAGGGTATTCTGGTTATTCTAATCCCAGCAGAACCCATCCCAATAGAAGCATCCAAAGCCCCAGTTTATCAGACCGAGGCACCGTTCGAATTCGAGGTTAATCCTACTGCGCTCAAAGTCAACAAATTGGAGAAGCTGTTCAAAAAAGCGCAAGGGGTTAATTCCATTCCAGACATGAAGGATGGATACACTGAATCTACAGTTGCATTACCGGAGTGGTTCAATATGCCACACATTGACCGTTTTGATGGTTCTAGAGACCCGATGGTTCACTTACAGTTGTTTTCAGATATCTTGCGGCCAAAGGGCTTAACTAGACTGCAGAAGCTATCACTCTTTGGTCGCACTATGTCAAGCATAGCTGCCATTTGGTACGCCAAGTTGAAAGATTCAGTAAAACAGAACTAGGAGCAGTTAGCCGAGTCCTTCATCACTCAATACTCTTACAACACGCAAATCGAGGTCACAACTCGTGATCTCGAGGCAACACGTCAAGAGCCAAAATAAGGCTTCTATGAATTTGTGACAAGATGGAGGGCTAAAGCATCCATGATGATTGTTCGACCTTCAGAAAAAGATCAGATTAGAATGGTTGTCTGCAACCTTCATGGGAAGTTGTTGTAGAAAATGATTGTTCTCCCCCCTATTTACTTTCAAAGAGCTTCATGAAATTAGGATACAAATTGAAGACTCCATGAAACAGGGGATTATTACTGACGATAAGGAGCCAGCTAAGAGGCCGTTTGTTCATAGTTCCAATGCTGCCAGCAATAACACAACTACGAGGTTGTTTGACATAAGTGTTATCACCACAACGAAAACTGTCAACCCCTTCGCCAACACAGGTCCACAAGCATCATCCAACCCTACCCAACCCCCAAGTAGAATTTTCCACCAATTATACATGACCCTATCCAAAGCCATGCAAGTGCTGACCAAGAAAGGGCATCTGATACCCTTAGAACCTCGTCCACTTCCTGACCCTCTTCCATCCAAGCATGACCCTACAAAATACTGTGCGTTCCACCAGCAGCACAGTCACAGAACCGACCAATGATGCCGCTTGTGTCATAAGATTCAAGATCTCATTGACAACAAGGTCATCGCTTCACCCTAGAAACCAAATGTAACCACAAATTCGCTCACAACCCATAATCAAGTCCCCCTACCTCGAAACCTAAACCTTATCCATACACTGGCCACCTCTTATGACCCTAGCGTATATATTACCCCCTCCTACCTACTGAAACCAATGTTGTTCATTTCTGAGGGCACAGATTTATGCATGATAGACATGTCTAACTTACAACCTGAGCTTTCTAGATCAATGGTGATGACACCCACAGTAAAGAGGATGTTGACCCCGGAAGGAGGTACTGGCTTGCTATCGGAATGTCCCGGGAACTCATCTGAAAGCGAGTACGACTCGAGTCATTATATTGTTCACACCACTCAACTCAGGCCTCAAGTGGTGCTACCAGCCTCGGCAGACATTAATGTGGTCAGGGAGGATAGCCCGAACAAGGGATTGGACGATCTGGCTGACCTAGAAGAGGATCTGGATAACCTGCAGTTCTTCGATGAGTATGATCAGGGAGATGTACAGATTGGGTAGTTTAACCTGAACAGATCAACTGATGCTACCGGATGGTTAATTAATGAGCTAGACAAGGAAGAAAAAATTGGGGGTAAAACAAAGGGAGAGAAAGCTGAGATAACTGTGGTAGCTAGAAAGGCTGACGAGAAAGGAAAACTGCCAGAGGGCACATGTACGGGGAAACCCACTCAAGCCATGGGTATTATGGAAATGACAGATACTAGACAGGAAATTGTGCCGAGGTAGGTTGAAAGAGAAAGAATTGAAAACAGCCAGAAAACCACAACTGTATGTCGCCTTAAAAGGGACACTTGCACTGTAAAAATGATTCAGGTAGAGCTAGAGAATTGTTTGTCGATGGCTGATGGTGAGTGGTAGGACGACAATGATTTGCATCTGGGGCATACTGACGAAGACTGGGGGGATTGCATCCCAGATAATACATGGTATGCCGAGGAGATAGACCATCTTTCTCGAAGTGGATGGTACTTTAAGTTGTCACACCTGAATCAAGTAGAGCATCAGGAAAGGACAAGAAGGTCGAGAAACAGAAGGAAAAACAACTAGAAGATAAGCTAGTTCTGAGGTCGCCCAAGAAAATTCAAGCCAATATCTCTATCTGGGGACTTCTCATGGCTTCACAGGTACACCAACAGGCAATATTGTCGACAATGGATAAGGCTAAATTGTCCATCGATACTACACCCGAGCAACTTGTGGGTCTGGTCTTTCCAAGTAGAGCCAAGCCAATGCTTACTTTCTCTAACAAAAAGCTGTCGCCGGAAGGGTCAGCTTATAACAAGCCATTATACATCTCTGTAGAGTGTAGAGAGAAGTAGGTGCCAGTGGTGTTGGTAGATACTAGTTCTGCCATTAATGTTTGTCTTTCCCAAATTGCCTATGCAATTGGCCTCAAACCGGCAGACTTTATCCCCATAGCCCAGGTGATACAGGCATATGACAATATAAGCAGAGAGGTTATGGGTACAGTGAAATTGCGAGTCCAGGTGGGCCCATCTGAGCAAGAGATCGAGTTCCATGTACTGGATGTGCCAACAACCTTTAACCTGCTGTTAGGGAGGCCTTAGCTATATCATATAAAGGTTGTCTCCTCTACCCTCCATCAGATGTTGAAGTATCCTCGTGAGGGAGAAGTAACAAGAGTTTTTAGGAATTCATCCATCCACCCGTCTCTAGAGGTGACTACGCCAGTGCTTGAGATTAATCATGGTGATGAGGATGTATTCCTCTCGAGATTTACTATGGCATAAGCCCGAGTAGTGTAGACGCTTTTGGCCGTAGACGAAGGTATGTATGTCAGTGCCGAGTCCGTCTACTTCATGAATAAGCTGCGGCATGTTCCAGGAATGGGGCTCGGAAAGAGTGGACGAAAGGGTGTTGCAGCATTGGCAGAGGTGCCACACAACCCGCATGCCTTTGGGTTGGGATATGTGCCAACCAAAGAGGATTGGATCAAAAAGAAAAAGGAAATGAAAGGCAGGGCCAAAGCCAAGAGAGTTGGGAAGCATTATGAGCTCGTCCACAGGCCAATCTGGGGGATGTTGAATGGCCGTTTTATTCAAGAATGAGAGGATTTCCCTTTTTATGGCTTTCCCGAGCCTTGGGTAAATTCCTCAAAGAAGCGAGTCCCCAAATTTGAGATTTTCTTTGATCTACAACTGCAGGACAGTGATGAGAAAAAGGCTAAACCAAACATCAACACTGGCCAGAGCAAAGAGGATGATTTAGGCAATAGTAAGGTTGACATAGGGGCAACACTGGCTGATCTTTTAATAGATCTCGCCACCGACCTGGAGAACTTGGGGGATAACTTTACTGTCTCAATGATCGAGGAAGGACCGGGTATGGACCCAACCAGTGGCATTCTGGATGCATCAAGGGCACCATGTCTTACTTGGCAGCTGGAGAAAGGCTTTCTTTCCAATTCTGAATCTGGTGACAAGCTAGAACCTGATTCCACTAAGTCTGTGGAGTCAGGCTCAGAGTCAAGTTCTTCTGAGTCTGAGTCTGGTATTTCCGAGGGTGGTAACCCGAATACCAAAATCCTGTATAGGTCTTCATTCAGCTTTTCTTTTGAGTTTGTAACCGAAGATCTAGACCTTTTGAATGAGAACTCTGCAGATTCTGTGTACTACTCTGTACCGCTGGTTTATTGTATTAACCAAGATTTTCAGAATTTTAACGAAAACGAAGAGGAAGAAATTCCTCTGGCTTTGAAAAACTTGATTGATTGAGAGAAGGAGAGGCGTGCTAAGCCTTGTTTTAATGAAATCATTGACATTAATGTAGGTACTAAGCAGGATCCACATTTGGTCCAGATCAGATCCACGTTATCTTCAAAGGAACGCAAGCGTTTTGTCGCTTTATTAAAAAAATTTCAAAAATGTTTTTGCATGGCCCTACGAAGACATACCTGGAATCGACCTTGAGATCGTACAGCACTAGATCCCTCTTGACCCTGAGGCCCGACCAGTCAAACAGAAGCTACGCCGAATTCGTCCAGATTGGGCACTGAAAATTAAGGAGGAGGTCACCAAGCAGATTGATGCAAGATTCTTGTTAGTATCCGAGTATCCGACCTGGTTGGCCAATATTGTCCCGGTGTTGAAGAAAGACGGTAGAATTCGGGTTTGTGTCGACTTTCGAGACTTGAACAAAACGAGTCCGAAGAACGACTTTCCACTGTTGTACATAGACGAGTTGGTGGACTTTACTACTGTCCATGCCTTGTTTTCATTTATCGATGGGTTTTCTAGGTACAATCAAATTCTGATGGCACCGGAAGACAGAGAGAATACCATTTGCACCATACCATGGGTTACATACTGCTACCAAGTCATGCATTTTGGGTTGAAGAATGCTAGGGCTACCTATCAGAGGGCTGCGACCACCATTTTGCATGACATGATCCACAAAGAGGTTGAGGTGTATGCAGACGACATGATTGTCAAGTCCAAAGAGCGAGAAGGCCACTACACCGCACTGGAAAAATTCTTTCAACGGATCAGAGAATACAGATTGAGGTTAAACCCGTAAAAATGCACTTTTGGCATAACGACAGAGAAAATATTGGGATTTCTGATCACACAGAGGGGAATTGAAGTAGATCCTTCCAAAATCAAGGTCATCTTAGAAATGCCACCACCAAGGACTGAAAAGGAGGTGCGCGGCTTTCTGGGTAAGGTACAATTCATAAGATAGTTTATTTCTAAATTAACCTTGACTTGTGAACTACTATTTGGTCTGCTGAAGAAAGGAAAGAAGTTCCAATGGGACGATCAATGTCAGTTTACCTTCGAGCAGGTCAAGCAATATCTCTAAAATCTGCCCGTATTGTCACTGCCAGAGCCGGGGAACCCTCTAATTCTGTATTTGTTAGTGACGGACTTAACCATGGGGTGCATGTTAGCTCAAGAATCTGAAGATAAGGTGGAGAAGGCCATCTATTACTTAAGCAAGAAGATGCTGGACTTTGAGACCCGCTACACTTCCCTAGAGAAAGCTTGCTTAGCCTTGGTATGGGCTACCAGGAAGTTAAGGCACTACTTGTTAGCTCACTCCATAATTTTGGTTTCGAGATTAGATCCCATCGAATATCTCTTTAAGAAACCAGCGCTTACGGGTAGGCTAGCTCGTTGGCTGCTTCTTCTCTCTGAATTTGATCTCAGATATATCACGCGCAAATCTGTTAAAAGGAGAGCTATAGCGGAATTCCTAGCAGATCACCCAGTAAAAGGAGACGAGGCAGTAGAATACCTGTTCCCAGATGAAGACATTCTACTAGTGGAAGAGGAAACATAGACAATGTACTTTGACAGAGCGTCTAACAGGCACGGTTATAGGATAGGTGTGTTGCTGATAGCACCTGATAATTCCCATATACCCTTAGCCTTCAAACTCCGGTTCAAAGTGTCCAATAACGAAGCAGAATATGAGGCGTGTATTGCTAGTTTAGAAGCTTCCCTAGAACTAGAGGCAATAAGATTAGATGTTATCGGAGACTCGAATTTGATTGTTTGTCAAGCAAACAGAGACTGGAAAGTCAAAGAGGAGAAAATGAAGGTTTACCATCAGGCTTTGGAATATTTTGAGGTTTGAAAAGCTAACATTTATGCTTCTACTGAAAGAGAACAACAGGTTCGTTGATGCTTTGGCAACTTTATCTTCTATGGTAGACATCTCACTGGGAGTGAAGATGCGTCCAATTATTATCAAACAGAAATACACGCTGGCTTATGAGACCCTTACCGCAATAGATGAAGTACAAAACAAAAACCCCTGGTATTACGATATTTAGAATTTTCTAGAAAATGAGATCTATCCACTAGGGGCAAATGCCAAGGATAAACGGTGAATATGGCGTCTGGTCGTCCAATTTATCATCTACATGGGTAAGCTGTATAAGAGAGGTCATCTGGGAATGCACAAGTTATGTGTAGAGAAAAATGAATCGAAGCGTCTCATGGAGGCTATCCACGGAGGAGAGTGTGGGGCAGACATGAATGGTGTGATACTAGCCCGGAAGATCCTCAAACAAGGTTATTACTGGCTAACCATGGAGGAGGATTGCATTAGTTTTGTATAGCGATGCCACAAATGCCAAGTCCATGCCAATCGCATGAACAAATTGCCGTCAAAGCTTTATAATATGACTTTGTCATGGCCTTTCTCAGTTTGGGGAATCGACGTTATCGGTGCAGTCTCACCAAAGGGGTTAAATGGACGCAAGTTTATTCTGGTGGTGATTGACTACTTCACAAAGTAGGTGGAAACTCAGTCCTATGCAATGCTGAAAGCGTCGCATGTAGCCAAGTTCATCAAAAATAATATCATCAGCCAGTATGGAGTCCTAAATGAGATCATATCAGATAACGGCTCACACTTCAAGAAAGAGGTGGTGGATCTGCTTGAGAAATATAACGTGGCTTTTCATAAGTCATCAACCTATAGGCCACAGACCAATGGAGCTGTTGAGGCTGCCAACAAAAACGTTAAAAATATCCTGCGGAAGATGGTTGAGACTTATAAAAACTAGCCAGATGAATTGTCATTTGCTCTCTGGGGCTATAAAATGTCGATTCGAACATCCACAGGGGTAACCCCCTATTCTCTGGTGTACGGGATGAAAGTCGTTCTACCAATTAAAATTAAAGTACCGTCCCTATTAATCATAGCTGAGTGTCAGATAGCAGAGGCAGATTGGCAACAGAGCAGGTTTAAGAAGTCGATGTTGTTCGACGAAAGGAGGTTGAGGGCATTGCATCACATCCAGGGCTACCAATGTCGAATTGCCAGAGCTTGTAATAAGAAAGTTAAATCCAGGAATCTCGATGATGGAGACATGGTACTGAAAGACAATTGAGCTCTTATCCATGACCCTGGGGGCAAGTTCCGACCCAATTGGACTGGTCCTTACATCATCAAATCTATATGGGTAGGAGGGGCGATTATTCTCATGGACCTAGATGGCCTAGAGTTTTCACAGCTAATCAATATAGACAAGTTGAAGAAATACTATCCCTGAGAGGCTCGCTAGGCCGAAAATCCAAAGGGCGACCTAGGCAAAAGTTAGAGCATGAAAAATTAGAAACAAAGAAAAACTGAGCTTGCAAGGTTAAAAACCCGGAAGGGTGACTTTGGCAAAAGTTAGAGCGCAAAAGGAGAGAGTTAATACTCGAGTGAACCAAAACCAAACTACGTAAGGAATGATTCTTACCTTTGGGATACGTAGGCAACTTCATCCTGAAATTCAACCATAACCATCTCTAACTCAACTATCCTATTCGTTCATTTTGATCGGGCCATCTTTCTCCATTATCAATAAGCTCAGTTGTGTGATCTTCATTTTTGGCAGAAAATGCTAGTTGTGATACAGAGCAATGATGGTCAATGCAGTTACGGGCAGTTGCGATCTGTTGATTCAGGGCTGTGCATCTTGAGGACTAATTCCATGGGTGTCAGGCAGTGATCAATTCCGAAAATGGTTTTGAAAAGTTTTCATAAAAGTTGATTTTCCTCAAAATTTACCTTTTACAATTTAAACCATTTTGGGGCTAAAAGGAAAATTTTTAGTGCTCGCAACTTTAATTCCATTGATTTCAACACAAGTACATTCTCTAACTCTCTGATATAAATCAAAGTCGGTTTTACATCATAAAACTTGAAAAGAAAGGTTAAAGCAATAAACTAGGGGCATAGATAAGTCAGGTGGTTCTGCGTCCTCTGCTCGTGCTTGTGGAAGTCTCTGTAGTCAAAGTTGGCCCAACCTATGCCTCGTCTTCAAGCCAAGCCAAGCACTCGCCAGAAAAGTCATAACTGAAGCTAGGGGCAGAGGTTAGAAGTTCTCTCGTCCTCTAAGCAGTAAGGTACCGAGGTAAATGTGAGCTACGAATGGGAAATGAAGCCAGGTATTCCACTCCTTCTTCTGGACAAGTCTGATCATGTCCAAATTGGGGTCTGAACCGAAAAGGAAAATAGAATGCACAATGTGTAAGGCCAATTAACTGTATACCCAACTGTCGGGACATGCTTCAGCTCATCTCAGTCAGATTAAGCTAGGGACAACGCCAAGTTATGTCAACTGCAGATCTACTGCACATCAGTCGCACCACCATCCCTCTGAAAGGAAGTCCACTAGCCTTTGGCGGAAAAAGTAAGCTCTGGCCGAGTACTCGGGGCAAGGGTCCATTACTTTCAGCTTATCCATGAGCCATACTTGGGAAGGAATGAAAAATAAGAAAGATTAAAGAACAAAGAGATGTACGTTGAGAGAAAAGTAAGAAAAAGGTTTAGAGATGAAAATAGAGAGTGAGTGTCGAGTGATGCGAGGAATCATAAATAAGAAAGGGTAGGAAACAATACCTGAAGAAATAGCAAACTCCTTGCAAATCGAGTAGTCTCTTGCAGATAAAAGGCGTCCAAACCGATCAAGGTCTCAGCCAGTGCTGAACCAATGCAGCTCTTACCCTTTTTTAGGCATTGAGCCACCTCAATCAACCTAATGTTGGCTCCGCCGCAACTAAGGGCAAGTAGGAAGTGTGCAAGTAAGCATAAATAGAGGGCATGTTGCCGATAACCTCACCAAAGGAGGTCGCCTCTGTCTCCGGTGGCGGCGAATTGACGAATCAAACCTGGGATGTCCAACTCCCCATCATGAGCCAAGGATCAAGCCTCATGCAAAGTGAGCCCACACATCCATCCCAAAGCCTAAGGTGGCCAAAACAGGGTTGAGGCATGATTTCTTTGTTGCATCGGGATTTCATCACTGCTTGAAATTCTTCAAGCGTCGGACACAATTCTTGTGATCCGAAACTGAATACATGTGTGATCGGGTTCCAACATCGAACAACGGCATGAAGGAACAGAAAACAAAATGAAGTAAAGCTCAAAGAAAAAAGAGCGTTTAGGCCGAAACCGCGAAAGTTCACCTTTTCTGAGCCGTCCAAAGTGGCTATCCAGTATCGGAGCCTATTGTTGAGTAGTATCTCCATCTTGAGAGCAAAATACCAAAGATTTGTTATTCTGCCAAAAAAACAGCATGGGAGAACCATTTATAGATTTTGAGAAGAAGCAGTGCATGACAGCTAGATCCTACTGACCGACCTCATTTTTGGGCCCAACCGTGCCTCATTGAAGCCCGGTCGTGCCTATTTGGACCTGGCCAGGTCTAAATATTGGCCCAGGCTGGATAGGTGGCAAAAAAGGCTGGCTTTTGCTTTGATGTACTACGGTTATATTTTGAGTCTTGTTTGTTTGTATCAAGTGTTTTTTAATATTTTCGAGTTGTTTTCATTTCGTTTTCCTATTATCGAGTTGTATTTTACACTTTATCCGGTTGTATGTTTTTATCTAATTCAAGAATGAATGCAAGAGCAAGTATTCATAGTTTTAAAGTCTTGTACAAAGTTACCATGCAAAGGTTGTGCCATTCATCACATATTATGCAGAGAAATCGTCCGAAATATTCTTTTCATTAACTAGCAGGTCCAACCCCAATTATTGTTTTACAAAGACCAAAAACTAAAGAAAAGTCTTCAAATACATAAGTCTATCTAAAGTTACATAGTTTCGAACTACAAAGCAAAAGAAAAGCAAAGAAAATTAGCAACCTATCATCGCTCTCTCCCTCCTCGGCTGCGGAAGAGGTGTATCACTATCATTACTGGGGCTGCTAGACTGCATGTCGACCTCCTCCCCCTCCTCCTCGGGGATCATGTACTCATCAAAGGACTTCTCAAAGGGTGAGCGTTGTCTCACTTGACCTCTTCCTCAATCAGCCCCTCTTCTACCTCTCACTGTGCCCGGTCTCCATCTCCTAACTGGTGGAAGTCCTGCAGATGTAACTAGTGCTGGCTCAAGCTGAAAAAGAGTACAGATATCAAAAAAGACCAATAGGATTATGAGTGGGATTGTAATGACCATAAACTAGGGGCAAAGTGTACCTTGATCCCATGGGTGGCTAGAGCAGTCTGCCTTCTCCGCATCATCAGAAGCAGTCTGTCAACTGTCCGGAAGAGGTCATCCACATACCTCGCAGGCACCTGCAAAAAAGAAAAGATTTGAGAATATGAAACAAGATAATGGTGCATAGTGGGCAGAAAGTAAGCACAGTGGACATCAAGTAATAAAGCACAGTGGGCAAAAAATGAGAAAGTATAATGGGCAGACATATAAAAAAATGTGTACCTGCTCAACGCCAGGAGCGATCACCAACCTGCGATCCCTTTCCTCAATGTGCTCAAGGGGGATCTGCTCAATCACCCCGTCTGGTCACTGTAGACATCCCTTTTTTGACCACCCTTATGACTTGGATGTCACCATTTGCACACCCAATGATGAATGTATATATGCTTGTTAAGTGCTCGGAGTCCTCAGCAGAATGCTACAGCTTTGAGCCTTCAAACCCTGTACACTTGTTGCCTTGTTTTGGACCACAACCATAGTACTTTAAGCCTGAAAAACCTTGGGACCTGCTGGCCACTGATCTTGGCTGCCGACCACAAGTGTGTTCTGACAGATATTTTTGCCAACTATGCCAACTATTGTCACGGATACATGCACTTGCTTACACGTGTATGTATTAATATTTCTGAGGGAGTTTGATGTTTGTCTATATTTAGAGGACCTCCCCTCTTGCTTTCAAGGTTGGAAAATTTTGGAGCAAAATATTTTCTCCCCTTCTACAATTATCTCTCTCTTGCAAATTTCTCGAGCATTTGCCTATACACTCTAAACCAAACCTTGTCATCTTTGAGCTGATTTACTTTTGAGCCTACTTTGAGCTCTTGAGGGTGTGTATGTGTTGAATTGTTGCTTAGAAGTGTTCTCCTCTTCAAGAGGTACAAGGCTTGGCTTGTTTCCTTGCTTTGTTTGCTTCTTTTCCTACTGTTTTTCTACTATTTTTGGATTGTATAAACTCTGTAATTTTAGGCTAAAACTTGTGGTTTAAGGCCTTAAAGGGTGGAGGGGTGGTTCACTTTTCTTTCCACTTTGTTTCTCTAGCTTTTACCCTTGTGTTTCCCACCTTTACACTTTTTCTTTTTCTTTTTCTTTTTTGAGCTTTTAAATAATAAATTTCAAAGGTTTTTCAGTGGCTAAAAACATTTTTGAGGTCCAAAATTAGAGGGGTTAGCCTCCCCCTCCTTGTGCTTTATTTACTAGCTTACATAGCTCTATGTTTTAGCTTATTGTTCTAGCTATTTTTGTCTTAATTCCAGCATGTTTTAGGACTGATTTAGCACTATTTTAGGATTGTTTTTAGTGGTTCGTTGCATTTGAGCTTTGTATTGCATGCTTATAGTGTAATTGTCCTCATAGGCTTGGTGGTTTAGGCCTTAGCCACCAACCTATTTGAGTTGATAGCATTTGTTTATGGCTTTCCATACTTGTTTTGACCCCTAATCACTTCTGCAACCTCCATCCTTTCTTGGCTTTTGCTTTGCTTTGAAAGTTGGTTCAAGCTAGTTGCTTGTCTAAAACATGAGATTGAGGTCTTGTGCTTAATGGTTTAATCCCTTTGGGGGTTCATTACCAACGGCATGACACTTCTCTCATGTCTAAAATGACTCTTAGTTTGATGCTTCTTTCCATTAGAGGACTTAAAGCTCACCTTTGGACTTAATTTACTGAGGAATGGTTAGTAATTAAAATGGAGTAATAAAATGAGGGCTAAAAATTATGCAAGATAATAACTTGGTTAGGGTTCAATCAGACGTTAATTGAACCTTTGAGTCTTGAATCGTTTCATATTTGTTAGTGATGTAAACGATTCAAGAGTCATTGTCAACCACTTCCCTTGATCAATTCATGATCGGGAGGGGGTTTGAGAGTCTTTATTTGTTGCATTTATTGAACTTGCACACTTTGGTTCATAGGCCATCATTCAATAAAATTGCATCCATTATTGGTTTGTGAATCAAATTTACCACTCATTTGAGCTAATTGATGATAAGGAGGGGTAAGTTGTGCAAACAATCCTTGAAAATACCTTGGTTGTGCTCTGTTTGCTTTCTGTTATAGCAGGAGGAACCAGGATTTTGTGGCCGGCAGGCCACTTTTTATGGTCGGCAAGCCACCACTTATGGCCTACCGGCCACTTTTGTCAAATTGAGCAATGCCCTTTTGAAACAGAACACGGTTGGTTTTGAGGTGAAAAACAGTGCAAGTGTTCTAACTGTGCAACAAAGGCTTCCTGGCAGTAGAACAGTGGCTTTTTCAGGTGGAAATCCGGGCGCATGCATGAGCACTCCTCACTTCCCCGGGCTGTTTAGTTTAATTACTTAGTTTAGTCATTTTTTTAAAGTTTGTAAAGTGTTGTAATTAATTAGTTGTAGCTTTTTAATTTTGTCTTGTGAATAATTAATTAGCTAGACTAGTTATTTAATTTGTTGTTGTAATAATTAGTTAAGTAATTTAGCTAATTTATTTCATTCATTTTGTAATAGCTAGTTAATTAACTTAGTTAGTTAGTTTATTCAAACTCTCCTGTGTGAAGGCAAGCTCTTGTAATAATGTGTATGTCTTCTAACCCCACGTCTTTCTCCCTTTTATTTACTTGCTTATGATGGTTAGTTTAGAGCATCATATCTTGTTTAGCATCACTCATGCCTTACATCCATTGTCTTGTATGCACTGAGGCTCGGCTCATCATTCTAACTTGCATTGTAATTAAACATTCTTTGAATACATACTTAGACCACATGCTATCAAATTGATTTATATGCCATATTAGTAGCTGAGCCTAGTGATTACATATCGCATGCGTTGTATTAGTCATATTGCATAGTTAGGATCATGCATTATCTTAACTCTTTCATCTTTTTGGCTTAGAATACTAAGTGAGCTTTTATTTGCTTTAACATAATTGCATGAGTGTGATTGTTGCCATGTCAAAGCATGCTTGCCATAAGGCTAATTGCTTAAATGATAAACTGTTTGAATACCTGTGGACGAAGGCTAGTTGCTTGAATTGCAACAATTTGAGTAATGTACATTTGAGCCCACTTTTTCAAGTGACACATTCACAAACTCTTTTCAAAAACAAACATGAAATCAAGTGTTCCAATTCTTGCAAATTAGGCTATACTTGTGTGTGTGTGCATCACATAGTAGTGCTAGCCTAATAATCAGAACAAGATCATATAATGTAAATAAGATTCACATCATGATTAGTAGAGGCCGATCTTTGATCGGGCTAGCGAAAGTGTTCAATTCATGACCTTTCCCTCTCATACCTAAGTTCCCGAGCCAAGACAATCTTGGTGATGACGAACACGTGGCCTTTAGCACGAGTCATGGGTTTCCTATATTTCTCAAAAAAATTTAGGTGGCGACTCTGTGTCTGGCAAAGCAGTCATTTTTTGGCAATTTGATTCAAAATCGATTTTCCAAAAGATTGGTCGGATTTGGACTCTTTGGTGTTCATCTATTTCACATTGCACTTCTAAAATTAGATTCAGAACCGCGAGAGTCCAATACTGTAGGGCTTATTTGTCTTCTGAAAGGGGGCACAAAAAGTCAGGCTATAATCGCATGTATACAACCTTAGTAAGAATCACCGCAATCCTAAAGACGGGAGCTGCAGCAAGAACCCCTCCAGCGGCAGCAGCAGCAACCTCAGGAAATCACACCTTGGGTAAGAGGCGCCATCACCCGAGTTTGTAAGAAGACAGTGAAGTCGCCGACCCTATGGTACCGATCACCGTCCTCTCCCTACATGAGGTGATCGATCAAGGGCCCGTCTTAGAGGTCGTCGACTATCCTCATGTCTGAAAGAGGAGGATGTGGGACATTAGGATCGGCCTGGCCCCAAGTCTGGCAAATGAATCGCTCCCCTAAATAGTACGCCCTATTGAAAAGGCCCTCAAATAGGATCCGTATGGTAGAGGCCTCCCATGCAACAGCGTAAGTCACCCTCGATACCGAAGGGATGCCTGCCTAAGGGTGCCAGTCAACCTATGAATAGAAGATGCAAGGCAAGAATTAGGTATTCGGGGTTGAACAACAATATGGAAACAGCAGTATAGAAACAATAGTAAAGGATCAAGGCCAGTGTCAGATTTTGTTACCCTATATGCGGTGACGGTGTCGAAGAAGCGACAAAAGTAAGGGAAGTCTCGGTCGACGTGTCTACACCGCTCGAATCGGGAGTTGTAATACTGAGAGCGGGGTACTGACAACTCAATTGGCCTCATAGGGACCGGAGCCAGAGAAGTGAAATATGTGTAAACCCATAGCTACAATAAGAGAAGGATAAGTAAAGTAGATGAGCAGATATAAACAAAAAATGCAAAGCAGGTATAAGCAGGGAATGCAAAGCGGAACAGAAAAGTAAGTGTGAGGTGTACCTCTCAAACCTTCTAGTAGCCTCTAAGTGAATCCACCTTGTGGCGGGATACGAAGCTCATGTAGCAGTACAGGGTGGCCAGGCCAGCACCACCCCAATCATACTCCGCTACTCGTGGCAGATGCACCAGTGCCTCTAAGATATACAGCCCCACAGTATTCTCCCTGTTCACAAATAAGGTAGTACCAAGGAGATACATGAGAAACCCGCAGGCATACTGAGCAACCTCATTCGGGGTGACTGGCTGAAGATCGGTAAAGTGATCCAGGAGCCAACTATACCGAACCATCCTGCAGCCAGTAGCGTCTGGAATCGCCCTGAGAAGCTGAAGCTGTGCAGCTCGCCATTACGTCATATCATGATCAAACGGGATCAGGCTGCCAACCCCGACCCGCAAGCCAGTAAGCATCGAGAAGTCATATAAGGTTAGAGTCATCTCCTCGATCGATGAAAAGTGAAACGAGCTAGTGGTGTCCCACCATCTCTCTACCAGGACCCCGTAGAGTAGTGGCTCCACCCTCATCTGTACCAGTCCCACGTAGAAAGGATCGAATCCGACGGCATTGACCAGTGTGCGGACCTTGGCGAGAAGCCTCTCATACCAGTGCCGGGGCCCGGATATGGATCCATAGCCGCCAATCCTTCTGGCTATCACCTGTAGGTTTGGAATGCTATCAGTATTTGGATGGCATTAAAGGATAATTTGCTTGCAAGATGCAAAATATGTACAAAACAAAGGAAAAGATTGCTTACCGTAAAGGTGTCAGCGGACAGGTGCTCAGTGGGCTCCCGCAGTAAGATGTCCTCGTCGATCACAGGGATAAATCCCTCAAATCTCAAGATACTGCCAAGGGTCAGAATGTGTGTGCGGGGCTGGTAGGTGGTCGCATCAAGAGGCCTATCGGCAAGAGGCGGCAACGCTAGCTCAGAAACGTCCTAAGCCTCTATATCCTAACCTAAGACAGTACCAATACCCACAATGGGGTCGGGGATGGGAACCTCGTCACCAGCCATGGTAAGAAAGTGGGGAAAATGAAGAAAAGTGAGCAAATGAGTTAGTTTAAGTGAAAATCCCCACCAAAAAAAAAAAAAAAAAAAAAAAAGTTTTAAACACTAGGAAAGAGAAAACAAAGAGAGAGTGAGGAATCAAAAGGGAAAAGAGAAAAGTGTGGGTAAATGTGTGAGAATTTAAGAAAAATTAAGAGAAAACCCAAAACTCCACCAAAACAAATTTTGTTCGGTTCACAATGAAGAGGGGTAAAAGGGTTTCAAGGGAAAAATTTGCAAGGGTTGTTAGGTAACACAAGAAGAAGGAAATCTAGAGAGAGAGGAAGGTTAGAGAGAGAGGAGAGGGAATTTCGGATAGGTGTGTGTGTGAAAATGAGGATTGGGTTTGTTTAAAACAACCTTGGCTCGCGAAAGGACCAATTTGCCCCGCTGCCGTTGTCATGACCTAACTGGCTCTATTGGAGCCCAACCGTGCTTCATTTGGGGCCGGCGGGCTCCAAATGTAGTACAGCTTGTATGTTTTGATTATTTCAATGCTGGGCAGCCTTACTTCGGATCTGGGTAATAAAAAAACAAAAAAACAAAACAGGAAAAGAAAAAAAAAACAATAATCAGTAAGCAAAAAAAACAAAGAAAAGAAAAACAAAGAAAAAAATAACAGAGAAAATAGAAAAGGAGAGAAGAAGAGCATTGTTCCTTTTGTGTTGTTTTGTTCAAATTTATATCTTTCATAGGTATGTTGTTAAGCCTATTTTCGAAACAAGTCGGCAAAATTGATTTTCAAATTGATAATTCGAGGCATCGTTTTGATTGTGTTGATTCTATTTTTGTTTAGTTTGTTAGAATTCATATTCAAATCTTTTTCAAAATTCGTGTTTACACGTTGTACTTTGATTTGGGTTATCTCTGCAGGCTTCATTCTCCATCTCTGAGACCTTCCCGGCATGAAATATTTTCGTTTTACCGTGTTTAATGTTTGTTTTCTCTTTTGTTGATCCAATTTTCTCTTCTCACGTGAGACGCGTTTGGACTTGTTCACTACTTCTCGTGTGAGACGCATCTAGATCTCAAGTCCACTTTTCCTCCTCTTGTATGAGACGCGTTAGGATTGTCAAGTTTCCTCGGTTAAAAACAATAGGTGTTCCTGTTGTTCACACCATCTTTCCTCATTTTACGTGAGACGTGCTCAGAGTTGTTTTCCTCGGTTAAAAACAGCAAGTGTGCCTGGTGTTCACACCACCTTTCCTCTTCTCGCGTAAGACGCGTTAGGTTCATTTCTTTGGTTAAAAATATCAGGTTCGCCTAGTGTTCACACCATCTTTCCTCCTTTCACGTGAGACGCATTAGGATTGTTGTTTTCCTCGGTTAAAAACATCAGGTGTGCCTGGTGTTCACACCACCTTCCCTCTTTAGTTAAAAATATCAGGTGCGGCTGGTGTTCACACCATCTTTCTTCATTTCACATGAGACGCGCTCGGATTTGTTTTCTTTTCCTCGGTTAAAAATATCAGGTACGCTTGGTGTTCACACCATCTTCCCTCCTTTCGCATGAGACGTGCTTGGAGCTGTTTACTCGGTTAAAAACATTAGGTGCACCTATTGTTCACACCACCCTCCACCCTCACTATGTGAGACGCAGTTAGGAGCTTTTCCCTTCTCTACGTGAGACGTAGTTTGGCTTACATTTTCTTGCATCCTTTCTGCATGAGACGCGGTTTGGTTTGTATCTTTCATCCTCCTCTCACATGAGACGTGTTTAGGATTGTTGTTTGCTTTCTCCTTTCCGTGTGAGGCATAGTTTGTTTGGTCATTTGTGTGGTTATTCTGTTATTGCTTATTGCATTGTTTTGCATGCGCATGAGTTTTTCAAAAGTAGTCTGCTCCGCGCAGCATGTAAGTCCAACTTTCAAAATGCATCACATTTTATGTATCATTATGTGTTATGCTCTTGAACTACACAGGTTTGATTCCTTGCAAAGGGATACTGTGGACTCGCCTTTTTCCGCGCCTTCGCCTTTCAGAAAGGGTTTGAAAATGAGGCCTCACAGTTCGGACTCCCGCAATTCTAAATCTAGTCTTACAAAGTGCAATGTGAAACTGATAATCACCAAAGAGTCTAAATCCGACAAACTTTTTAGAAAATCGATTTTCAATCAAATAATTCCAAAATTGGATTGCTTTGCCAGATTACAGAGTCGCCACCTAAATATTTTATTTTGGAAAAATTTAGGAAACCCTGACTCGTGCCAAAGGCCATGTGTCCGTCATCACCAAAGTTACCTCGGCTCGGGAACTTAGGTACGAGCAGGGAAGGTCCTAAAATGAGCACCCCCGCTAGCCCGATCAAAGATCGGTTTCTACTAATCATGATATGATGTTTTATAAATCTCATGTGTTCTTATTCTAGTTATTAGCTAACGTTACTATGTGACGCACACAAGCAAGTATAGATTACATCGCAAGAATTGGAACATTTCAAGTCATGTTTGTTTGTGAAAGTGGTTTGAAATTTTCACCCTCAAGTGGGTTTAAAAAATACGGATTTGCCACCTTAAGTGGACTTAAAACACGATTTGCCACTTCGCAAAGTGGGCTTAAAACTCACACTCGTTAAATTGTTCCAATTCAAGCAACAAAACCTTCATCCACAGGCATTCATGCAGTTTAGCATTTAAGCAAATAGCCTCATGGTAAGCATGCGAAACATGGCAATATGGCAATCACACTCATGCAAGTATGCTAAAGCATAAAACTCACCGAGTACTTCGAGCCAAAACAAAAACTAGTTAGAAATATGTATGATCCTAACTATACAAAATGCCTAATACAACACATGCAATAATGCAATTAATAGGCTCAGCTACTAATATAGCATTTGCAACACTTTGATAGCATGCTTTGAAACACGTATTCAAGTAAGTATTGAAATTGCAATGCATTTTGAATGATGCGCCAAGCCACGATGCATGCAAGACAAATGAATGGATGCAAACATGCAAGCATAAGGTATGCTAATTGAA
This sequence comes from Camellia granthamiana, assembly GCA_036172215.1. Lineage (NCBI taxonomy): Eukaryota > Viridiplantae > Streptophyta > Magnoliopsida > Ericales > Theaceae > Camellia > Camellia granthamiana. The sequence continues at coordinate 43,732,545 of CM069915.1, forward strand.
AATGTCTCTAATCTAACCATCAAAAACGATTAAATAAAAGGGAAAAAGACGTGGGGTTAGAAGACATACACACACGCACTCACGCACACTTATTACAACATTGTGCCCTTGCGAAAAAGGGTCCGAATGAATAAGCTAACTAGCTACGCTAATTAAGCTAATTATTACAAGTCAAAAACTAATTAATTATTCTAAGCTAATTATTACAACAATTGAAATAAAGTAATTGACTATTCTAAGCTAGCTAAATATTACAAATCGAATTAAGCTAATTAATTACAAAACGAATTAATTAACTAAATAATTATAGCATTTGAATTACTTAGCTATTCTAAGCTAACTAAATCAATTAAATGGCTTCGAGGGCGAGGGACGCATGCATGCTTGGTTGCTCCACCCGAAAATGCCACCACCTTGCCATCAGATGCCTCTGTTTGCACCCGTTTGATCACTGAAAATTGTGCCAACTCCCAGAATGCTTCTGCTCCAACTCAGGAGCACATTTGTGCAAAAATTCATTGGTGGCCGATCGACTACCAAAGGTGGTCGTCGGCCACTTTAACTGGCCGGTCGGCTACTTCAAATGGCCGTCGGCCACCCCTGCCCTGAACTTTCTTTTTTGCTACAACAGAAAGCAAACAGAGGTAAAGTAGTATATTCTCAAGGTTTGTGTGCATTGTTACTCTCCTTATCATTACACAAGTTCAAAGGAGTGTACTTCTCGGCCCTCAAACCATCAACCAAGCATTTTCAATGCATGATGGCCGAGGAGCCAAGCTTGCACAAGTTAATGAATGCAAAACAAGACTCGATAAAACCACAACCCTATCATGCATGATCAAGGGTGGTGGTGACCAAGAAAAGTGGCATGTTTCATCACTTTGAGTATGAAACGTCCCATTTTTCTCGTGTTTGAATTAACGTCCGATCCGAACATATGTAATACAACACGAAGATGCTTAATCTTGCCTCTTTTACTTTGTTCATTTTGTTTACACATTTTAACTTACCAATCCATTCTTTAATTGATTAGTCCAAAAGGTGAGTGTCCTCTAATGGAAAGAGGACTTAAACCACAAGTACCTTGAGCATGAAAGAGGCCTCATGCTATTGGTAATGAACTCCCGAAGGAATTAAACCATTAGGCATGAGGGTCTCAATTCCACACTCAAGCCAACAAGGGGTTTGAAGCCACTTTCAAAAAAAATGAAAGAGTGAAGAATAGAGGGAGATTGCAAAGATTTCAGTGCTGAAATGGAGTGCAAAATGACACTAAAACATGCAAGCAACTCAAGCAATTCATGCTAAAAAGCCTAAAACATTAAGCTAGTGAAGGAAATTGCACTACAACCACACAATACAAGCCTCAAAGGACCAAATCAGTTCAAAACAAAGCTAAAACCAGTCAAAACAGTAGCAAAAACATGCTGAAATTAAGGTACAAAATGCTAGAAAATCATGCTCACATGTTAAGCTATCTAGGTTTGCAAACAAGACACAAGGAGGGGAGGCTACCCCCTCCAATTTTGGACTTCAAAACCAAGTTTTTACCACTGAAATGACTCTTAATTTCAGTGGTTTAAAGGGCCAAAAAGTTTGATGTGAATATGCTAAAAGATGGTACAAAAGCTTACACAATAAAGCAACAAGAATGATGGACTACCCTTTACACAAAATGACCTCAAACCGTCATGTTAAGACTCAAAAATCAGAGTTTTTTGTAGTTGAAAACCAGTTCAAAACAGTATAAAAAGATAGCAAAACAAGTAGCCAAAACAACGCCTACAAGGTAAGTCTTATACCTCTTGAAGCACAACACAAAACAGCCACAATTTCAAGCTCAAACCTCTTTCCAAAAGCTCAAACTAGGCTCCAAGGGACCTCAGCTCCAAGGTGGTCAAGTTTGGTTAAGGGTTAGTGTGCAAAGGTGTAGAGAAAACTAACTACCAAGCACAAAACAAGAAAAGAGAGAGAAAGAGAGATAGAGAATTCTAGAGAGACAGAGAAAATTTTGATCCAAAATGTCTAACCTCTCCAAATGGGGGAGAGCACCCCCTATATATAGAAAATCAAGATTGAAGCTTGTATTCATTCATTCATACACGTGTATGGAGATGCACTTCAGTGAACAACAGCTGGCACAGCTGGCAAACAAATATCTAAAAAAGGAGACAAATGGTCGTCAACCACTTTAAGTGGCCGTTGACCACTCTTAGTAGCTGACCGGCCACCTAAAGTGGCTGACAAGAACAACAAGTGGCCGACAAGGCTAAAAACTGGCCGACAAGGTCCCTCTCCCTTCCAGGCAAGAGGCAACAAGGTTTGGCCCCAAAAACAAGCACAAAACAAATAAGGTTTCGAGGCTCAAAGACAAGGCGTTCCGCCGAGGACTTCGAGCACTCAAAACGAGCACAAACAAGCACAATCATCGAGTGCACAAACGATGACGTCCAAGTCTTGAGGTCGGTCAAAAATGGGGTGTCTACAAATACGTAGGCAGCCCTCGTATTCAACCAATTGTATTTTGATTTATTTCCTTGCCCAAGTCTCACAGCCACGTCAAATGGGTCGTCTTTGGACTTTGACATTCACTCACGTCATTTTATGACTTCAAGTTCTTTCAAAGAGGGACAACTGTAGACACCCTATTTTTGACTGCCCGCAAGACTCGGGTGTTTTGTCCTATGCACTCGATGATGAAAGTTGCATTGTGTATGATTCAAAGGACTCCAAGGTTAAGCTCGGAAATAGTCTCAAAACTGTCATATTTACCTGGTTCTTACCTCAGAGGTCCCTTTTTATACATTGTGCCATCCTACACTGAGCATGAAGCAGAGGAACAAGGGAGCGCATTAGGGCCCGGCTGTGCCCCATTGGGAGTCGGTCGTGGCCATTTGGGGTCAGTTGTGCCTTGTTAGCGAGAAACACTGTTCTAGGCGGAAGCCTGCCAGCTGTCTATTTTTGAAAATATTTTTGACCTATTTTGCTCAAATTCTATAAATACGACCATATATCTCTATTTTGAGGGTTGAATAATTTCCAAAGAGCCTATACACTCACTTAAGAGCTCCTTCTTCTTGTGCAAGCCATCTTTGAGCAAGCTTGCCATCTTTGAGTTATATCTATACACCATATACACCCTCAAACCTTAACCTTGGAGCCTTAGTTAAGTCTTGAGAATCATAATTCAACCTTGAAAGTGTGCTAGGATTGAGTTTGATCAACAATCAAAGCTTACTTTCTTCAAGGGGTATAAGCTTGTCACCTTTGTTTTTGCTTTCATTTCAATGTATCTCTATCTATTTCTTGTGTTCTTCTGCTGTTTTGGATTCACTTCAAGTGTTGAAACTTGGGTTTGAATAGTTACCAAAGGTAGTAAGGAGGTAGTAAGGATTAACATCCTTACTTGCACCTAACTCCATAGCTCATACCCTTGTTTTTACACTCTTTTCTTTGACTTTTAAACTAACTTTCAAAGTTTAAAAAAGGTTAAAAAAACATGGTTTGAAGTCTTAAAAGTGGAGGGGTTAGCCACCTCTCCTTGTTCTTGCTTACTAGTTTGGTATCTCCTTATTATTACTTATCTTTTTGTGCTCTTTCATACGCTTGTAGCAACCTTTTTTTTTTGTGTGTGTGTGTTTAGGGGCTGTTTAGGGTTGTTTTAATTTATTTAATTCGTTTAGGCTTTGAATACTTTGCTTGTTGTGTTGTAAGTCCTCATGGCTTCGGTTGTTTAGACCTTAGACAACGAGTCATTCGAGTCTATAGCTTTCCTTTGCTTGGTCTTCATCTCAAGAGTCTCACTCTAATAATCAATCTCGTGTAATAATTTATGTTCCCTCCATATTTTCTTCTTTTCTTTTGTTTGAGAGTTATCTCAAAAGATTGATGGTTATTCAAGGCCTGGAAAAGAGACCTATGCTTAATGGCTTAACCTCTACGGAGGTTCATTGTCAAGGTGTAGTCTCTCTTTCATGCCAAGAATCGCCTCTCATTTGATATTTCTTCTCACTCAGTGGACTTAACTATCACTTTGGACAAATGGACTAAAGAATGGGAAAGATTAACAAAATTGGCTTAAAACCAATGAAACTGACATAAAGAAAAAGGGTTAGACTAGTTGGGTTCGGCTGGACGTTATATCGAATCCATCGTGTCAAGAATCGTCACATACCAATTCATGATGTTTTGATAAGTCTTGATACGTGTCTATCTTCCTTTTTGAATTTCCCTGATAGAATGGAGGGTTGGTCACATTCATTGCATTTATTAATTTTTTGTCCAAATGTGCCCAAAATCATCAAGCAATCAACTTTCTATCATTGGCGGTTTCGGACTTGAATTCGTTCTTCTCTTGACTATCCCATAACAGAGAAGAGCAGAAGGAACAAACAGGGCCTAAAAAGGCTCTGTATGCACTGTTCTCACCTCAGAGCACAAAAATATTTTTTGGCATGAAATTAGGGCACGATTAGTTATTTTTGGACCCGACCAGGTCTCATTTGGGGCTGGCCGGCCCCCAATGTTTGGTAAACAATTCTGGCAGAAACAAAAGGTAGTGGCTAAGGGTGAAACAGAGCAGTTTCTGGACACTGTGTTTACGATCATTGTGCCTCATTGTTGCTTGTATTAGCATTATAATTGTAATTATTATTGTTGTAAATAATTATTGTTGCAATTTCCTTATTGTAATTAGTGTTGTAAATATCCTTGTTATAATACATTAGATAACTGGTTAAGTTAGAATTCATTCCGATATATAATAGATAGTTAGCTATTCATTAATAATTCGTTTTATAATAGCTAGTTAATTCGGATACTTGGACACCCATTCGGACCCTCTTGCATGAGGGCAAAACATATAATAATATGTGTATGTCTTCTAACCCCATTTCTTTTTCCCTTTTATTTCTCTGCTTATGATAGTAGCATAGAGCATCATGTTTCCTTAGCATTTTTTTCATGACTTGCATCCACTCGTGTTGCATACATAAGAGTTTGGCTCATCATTCTAACCAATGTCAAGATCAAAATCTTTGCTTGAATACATGTTTTATCCCATGCCTTGGATTGAATCAAATGCCATGCAGTAGCCAAACTTGTTATTTGCATGATTGTATGTGTTGCATTAGTCGTGTTACATTAGTCGTGTTGCATTATTTAGGAGCATGCATGTTTTCTAATTATTTTACTTTGTTTGACTTGCCTTGGAGTACTAGGTGAGCACCTATTGCTTTAGCATGTTACATTGTGTGTTATTGTTGCCATGTTAAGCATGTCTTCCATGAGGTTAAGTATTTAAGTGATATATCTGTTTGAATGCCTGTGGATGAATGCTAATTGTTCAAATTGGGATAATTTGATGAATGTACATATGGGATCATTTTTTCAAGTGGTACATATTCAAAACACTTTTTCAAAATAAACATAAATCAAAGTGTTTCAATTTTTTTGCAAATTAGTCTATACTTGTATGCATCACATAGTAAAATAGCCTAATAATCAGAACAAGAACATATAATGTAGATAAGAATCACATCATGATTAGTAGAGGCCAATCTTTTGGGCAAGTGGGGTACTTAATTCATGACCTTCTCCTCTCGTACCTAAGTTCTCGAGCTGAGACACTTTGGTGATGATGGATAAATGGCCTTTGGCACGAGTCTCAAGTTTCTTAAATTTTTCAAAAATATTTAGGTGACAACTCTATAATCTGGCAAAGCAGTCCATTTTTGGCATTTTGATTCAAAATCAATTTTCCAAAAAAGTTGCCGGATTTGGACTCATTTGTATTTATCTATTTCACATTGCACTTGTGGAATTAGATTCAGAACCACGGGAGTCCGAACTGTAGGGCTAATCGTATCTAAAAGGAGCATGAAAAGCAAGCTACAGCCATGAGAGCGCGATTAAGAACATCTGCATACTTTGTTAGGTGAAGAACATTCACCTTGTCCAGCACTTCCATATCAAGTCCGCTTTCAAACTTGCGAGCCTTCTTATAATCCGTGTCCAACATATGTGGTGCATACCGAGCAAGCTCCGTGAATTTAGCTTCGTATTCAGTCACAGACATAGTACCCTGCTTCAACTGCTCAAACTCTGATACTTTCCGGTCATGGACACATTGAGGGAAATATTTTTCATAAAACACCTCCTTAAAGTGAACCCATGTCATGGAATTGTTGCCCTCTCGGATTAGCATCCACCACCGTCTTGCTTCCTCTTGAAGAGTAAAAGTAGCTAACAAAACTTTTTGTACTTCTGAACATGGAAACACAAATAACTTTTCTATTTCCAGGATCCAAGCCTCAGCTTTCAACGGATCAAGACCTCCTTGGAAAGTTGGCACCTTCATTTTATTAAACTTCTATGTTAGGGCTATGATGTCATCATTGTTGATCGGTTCAGGTCATACCGAAGGTGGAGAAGGATGTGGGACTTGCTCACTTTGCCTCAAAGATTCAGTTAACAATTCTACCATCTTTCCAGCTTGTCTATTCTGCCACTCGACGACTCTGAATTATCTACATTTCTTGCATTCTCCATTTGTCTATATACAACAGGAAATAATAAACATAGGCAAGATAGTTCTCACATTCATATCATTTATGCAAATATTAAGTCCACACACTCTCACACATGTAATACAATGCCATAATTTCTTTTCTAGGACATCCTATAGCTCATTTGGACGTGTGTGTTCGGTAGCACTCGTGCTCTAATACTATTCTGTCACGACCCAACCGCACCCTACGGGATTAGAGACATAACCGGCCAGTAATCCGAGATTACCAAAAGCCTACTTAACAGTAAATAGTATAAGGAGCTGGCGGAAGCCAATGATATGGCAATACATCATCCAATGAGCTGTGAAACTAAAATAAATAAACAACCCTTTATATGCACCACTGTATAATCAGCCAATACTATGTCATATACATGTACCAAAAGCATATACAATACCTAGGGAATTAATCCCTTAATTAATATTCATAACACAAAAGATCCTTGCTATAAGTCACTTGATCACTTTACAAAATGGTGAATTCATAATCACCCAAAAGCCTTGGAGTTAGACCTAAAAGAAACCTTGAAGGAAGGCACAATGGTTGGCTTGACAAACTAGAAGGTAAGTTGACGCCCTTAAGTCCTCTCTTGAGTTTGATCACCTACATAACAAATATAAACTGTGAGCCAAAACCCAGTGAACAACAATTGTGTAATGCGGTTATGAATAATGTCCATTTAAACATTAAGGTCAATTCACATAGCAATAGCATGTTTGTTAAAGAAAAGCATAGCAATCATCAAGATCTACGAGCACATGTAGCGGTCTTTCAAATCATAATCAATACGGACAATCATACAACTCAATATCTTGTACACATTTGGCCATGGTATTATTACCTCCAGGCGAAGGCCACGTGAATATAAGCCACGATATTGTTATCCCCAGGCAAGGGCAATGTGAACTTCGACCATAGTATTATTACCCCCGGGTAAGGGCCACGTGAACATAGGCCACGGTATTATCACCCCTGGGTATGGGCCACATGAACATAACCACGGTATTATTACCCCCGGGTATGGGCCACGTGAACATATGGCATGAGGTGGAATACTCATTCATTCAGTAAATCATATCGATGTAGAAACAATCCTTAACAATAGCAATAACAGTTAGAAAGAAATATAACTCAAATATATCTTTACAACATTGTTATTTACAGATCTTTCCGTGGAGCACGTGGCTAGGATATGGCGTCTGACCTATATAAACACAGACAAGCACACTGGTTTAATATATGGTCTCATTGGTTCAATTTCTCGTTACTTAGTCGTTAATCTCTCAGTTTCGTTCCTTCATTTCCTTTATGTTTATTATGCGAATGCACATGAAAACCACGTGAAAACTATGTAAACGGAGGCCCAATAGTTCAAAACATAGACAGAAAAATAGATTGAATCTGCTTTGTTGGCCACACGTGTGGTGGTTTGGCCGCTCGTGCGGTGGCCTTGGCCACACGTATGGTGGTTTGGCCGCTCGTGCAGTGGCCTTGGCCGCACGAGCGGTGGTGAAGCAGTGTGCATTTTTGGGCAAATGAGGGTCGGCCACCCGTGCGGTGGCTCGTGGCGCTCAAGTGGTCTGGGTGAAAATCAGTTCGAAAATTCTGCTGAAAATGGAACTCTCTCCCTTTCAAACCCAAACTCAATTTTATGAAAATCAAGGTCCAAAATGCATAAAAAAAAAAAAAAAACTTGAATTCACCATATCTAACTTCATTATAAACCATAATCTAATTCATACTTAAGTTATCAAAGGAAAAATCAATTACATAAATGAAAAACATGTAAGTCATAGAAATGGGGGTTAAGTTCCAATTCATGAAGTTTCCTCCATATTGCTCATAAATCATGCAAAAACAAGTGGTAAAACATGAAGAATGCCATCGAGATTCACATCTTGAACTAGTTCCTATATTTTCCTCCTTGTTCATACCAACAATTTACACCACTCTACTTCTTGATTCAACTTAGATTTTATAATTCCATGAAGAAGACAACCCAAATTCAGGAGATTTAAGGAAACTTTCTTACCTTTCTTGGAATTTTGGTGAAGATTGCTCAATTTCCCCTTCTTCCTTCTTGCCCTAGAGTTTCTCCCTTTTTCCTCTTCTTTTTTGTTCTAAACTTCTCCCTAGTCTCTCTAAAAATATCTAACTCTAGCTTTCTCTTATTTGAGCACTAATACATTCTAATTAATCTTAAATTAGCTTAAGAAAGGATATGCTCTTAATTAGTATAACACATCATCTCAATTTACACTAAATCTAACCATACTATAGTGATCCAGGCTCTAATTGCCTATCACAAATAGTTAATTCTAATCTTATGATTTACTGATTCAGACAAGTTCATTACCCATGGCACAAATAACACATGACACATATAACACATTACATATAAGTTGGCGTAATAAACACATAATTAAGGCAAATCACATAAGTTAGCAATTAATTAAGGAGGCGAATGTTACAATAATCTACCAACAAAAACCTTCAAAGGCTATTGAACACAAAAATGCAGATGAATTGGTAATGACGGTCGAAAGAACGATGAGAGTGGCAACGTTGGTACAAGTTTTCGGTGGAGGGGTAGTGGCTAGTCAACAATGAATGAAGAAGATAAGAATTAGAGGGTTAGGGTTAGGGTTAGGGTTTGAATAATGAAAAAGATAAAGGTATTTTTGATAAGGTAGGATGTGTACCAAGAAATAAATTTTCAAATTAATTAAGGTGGTGTTTGACAAAGCTGAAAACTAAAAATTGAAAATTGAAAATTGAAAATTAAGTATTAAAAAACGAATGTTAAATTTTTGAAGTTAAAAAGCTATTTGATATAAAAATTTAAGTGCTAAACTAAAGATAAATAATTTGATATATATAAGATTAAATTTAAAATTTATTATTTTTAAAATTTATTATTTTTATTTTTATATTGTGATGGCGGTGGTAATGATGGTAGTTGTAATGATATGATGATTGTGGTGAAGACATGGTGGTGGTGGTGGTGGTGGCGGCGGCGGTAACGATGGTAGTGATAGTAATGGTGGCGGTGATGGTGGTGGTGGTGGTGGTGGTGGTGTGGCATGATGGTGGTAGCAATGGGGTGGTGGTAGCGGTAGCGATGGTGGTGGTAGTAGTATCGGTGGCATAATGGTGATGATTGTGGTGGTAGTAGAAGTAATAGCATGGTGGTAGCGGTAGTAAGTTTACAATAGTATATATCGATATTTATATTTAATATTTATAAATTTAGTTAGAATTAAGTAAGTTTCGTATGATTTAAATTTTTTTAAAATTTTAGCTTATATTTTAAGAGATACTTAAATTTTCAAGTAATATCATTTGTGAAAATCAAACAGACTTAGTTCATTTAGTTTTAAGTGCTAAACCATGTTATCAAACATCTCCTAAGTATGTGTCTTGAAAAAAGATGTGCACTGAGAGAATTTTGACATGTGAAAATAGAATTATCCAAACAAATACATTTATCAAATAAGGCCATGTTTGTTTGGGTGGACATGAGCTTGGGATTGGACTAATAGTCCAATAAAATTATTAATCCGATATTTGGTTAAACAATTAAAGTACGGACTAATTATTTTAAACTTGACTATTAGTTAAGATAGGATACATAATCCAACGAATTCGTAGTCCTAGGACTATTAGTCATGGGAATGCTAATCCAGTCCGCCCAAACAAACATGGCATAAGTGTACTTATTTAGAACATCGTCAAACAATTCCTAAGTTAAAAATGAGATGTAAAAAGATTTTAAAACAAAAAATTTCAGCTTATTTGATTTGAATTTTCAAATCTTACTTTTTAAAAAATTAAAATTTTTATTTTTAGTATTTTTTTTTTGTTTTCATTGATTTTTTAAAATATTTTAAGCAATTTTTTTAATTTTTAGATACATCTAACATAAAATACTTAAAATATATAATATTTGTGAAAAAATCTTTAGAAAACTCATTAAATACCAAAAAAAAATTCAGTACATTTTTTTATATTCGCGTGTATTTATTGAATTTTTTAAAATATTTTTCTACAAATATTTTATTTTTTAGATATATCTAAATAAGGTACATCTAAAAAAAATTTTAAAAATTACTTAAAATTTTAAAAATATTCATTAAAAAAAATTCAATTTTAAAAAAATTAAATCAAAAAATTGAAATCAGACGTACTGAATAATTTTTTTTTTTGTGAAAAAATAAAACAAGAAATTAACTTACTTTTATTTTTATTTTAAAACTAAAAATTGAATAAAAAAATGGTAAAAATTGAATAAAAAAATGGAGCTTCGTTGGAGTTGGTCTAACAATGACACAGCCCCACGACCCCACCTACTGGTCAGACCATCTCTTCTTCACATCACAGCTACAATTTGCAGATTCAAGATCACCATGAAGAACGTCTGGTAGACAAAGCTTCTCCCCAAAAAACCCTTCTCTCTCTATCTCTCTCTCTCTCTGTCTCTCTCAACTCAATTGATTATAGTTTTACGCTGTTTACCCTTTTGTTCTCACTCGCAGTATCGCTTCAATGGGGTCCGATTTGGACTCCTCAACGTCCTCCGACGATCCCATACACGAAAGCCCTAATTCTACTTCAATCGATCAGTCCCTCGACGCCATCGAAGATCAATTAGCCTCAATCGCATTAACCCAACCGAACGGCGTTGCAGCCGACGATGAATCGTCCGAGCAAGAAGTTTTCAAGGACGCCCCAAATGGGCTGCCTTTGGATGAGGACAGTAATCAGCAGGAGAGCAAGGGAGGTGAAATCGGAGAGGAGGGTTTTGGGAATTCAGTGCCTGAACCGTCTTCTGTGGAGTTTGAAGTTGTGGAGGAGGTTCGAGAGAGCTCGTCGAGTGGTGTTGTTGCGTGGAGGAGGACCAATTCGGAGCTCGAAGTTGAGCGGCAGGAGAGCCCAAGCAGTAGTGGGTATGCTGGTGAGAGAGGGAGTAGCAGTAGCACCAGTGTATCTGAGATTGAGGAGGTGGGTGAAGATCAAATTTGTGAAGTTGGGAAGGATGATTCTGTTGATGGGGGTTCGGATTCGCAAGTTTCGTGGGTTCCGGGGAAGCGGCATCTCGATGAAGTAAGTCAAAAACATGTTAATTGTAGTTGAATTGAACTTGTTCTGCCATTTTTTTTTTTTTCCAATGTGAAAAAAAAAAAAGAGGAGATAAGAAAAGAAAAAGAAAAAAGGATGAATATTGGTTCTTGAACAAATTGGGTATTGTGCAGAATTATATTGTTTGCCTAATGTAGGGTTGCCTATGGATTGTCTAGTTGTAAATCAAGGTATCCGAGAGGAAGCATTTAAAATAATGAAATTTAATTTTGAATTATGGCCATGTAAGAAGGTATACGAGAAATGTCTTATGCTGTCCACAAAATGTTGGTGTTTTTGACATGTGTCCATGACAAATATGATGATTTGCAGAAGAGTTTGTGCTTTTTAGATGATGTGTAATAAATATTTTGTTACATACACAAGTAGCATTAAGTTCAAAACAACTCAATTGTTTGAGATGTGAATAAATTTGTTTGAACTTTTAGTCATTTGGGATACAAGTACCAAATTGATGAAGGGAATTCGGTAACAAAGAGCTAACCCAGGTGGAGGCACTTGATATCATATATCTAACACATTAAAATATAAACCGTCACACATAAACTTTCATGGGACACTTAGTCACATTGAAAGATCTACCAATATCAGAGAGTTCAGTAACACCTTTGTTAGGATCAAGCGTTTGCCATCTCACCAAAACCAACAAGTAATGGTGATGGTGCAACTTTACTTCCTTATACTTGGCAGCGCAGAAGAGCCCCGCACTAAGTGGTAGGTGGGCATGAGGGGCTGCCCCATAAGTGCCAATGGGATGGACTGTCAAGCACCAATGCCACACCCATATGTGACAGCGAGTCCATAAGGTGATTGTTGGCCCCATAACCAACACCTTTGGTCTCTCTACTTAGAGAGTAAGGCCTGGGCATGCTAAATGACTCAACAACACAACCATGGGAATTGGGGGGTCATCCTGACACTTCATGTTGTGGATCTAGTTGTCTTAGGCCAATCCAATTGAAATGCAAAAATTTTCATAATCAGGTATCTTTTGGAACTTTCTATGCCGTGGGATGTTTTATAAAAAAATTATGTAAGTTTGATTCCTTGGTTCGCTAAGATAGGTTTGTCATGAAAAGTAAACATTTTAAGTGATGTAGGGAAGCGTGCAAAAGCAGAATTGGCACAATGAGATGATTAAACAAAATAGTGTAATATTTTGTTCAGTCTAGGAGCACCCGTAATATAGAACACTTAAATAAGAGAAATTTTTCTCTAGAATTTTATTAACAATCAAAAATCACTGTGTGTTTGAATAGTTCTCTACAAACACTATAAATGTATATGGGTGTAAGAAAACGTAGAGAATTTAGGAAACAAAATCTTGATGATTCTAATCAAAATCGTCAACCAGTGTTCCAGCTAAAGGAAATCACGTTCGAATGATGAACAATTTGTAAAACAAACTTAGCTTCAGAACACATTGCATTCAAATGAACTAGTCACGTTCGAGTGATGAATTATTCTTTTTATTATTATTTTTTGGGGGCTGGGGGGGGAGATGTTTCTCGAGTATTTCCTTTCTTTTGTTTCGATCAAGATGCCTTCTGTGTTAGCATTTAATAGGAGTTCCGAAAGCTAGGTCTAAGGCTCTTAAAGCTAATTACTTTCTTGCACACTTTTTATAACTTTGTCGTTGATAAGCATACTTGTTTGCAAATTTTTGCTCTAATCTTTTAGTTAAATTATTTTTGTTTCAGTCATTGAATCTGAACCATTGATCAATTAATTAGTAAACTTGACTCGTGCTTATTCATTTCTCAAATGTATTATTTTCGTTCAAATACCTGGTTCATCTTATATTTGGTTTACTTCTATAATCATTGTTGACTGTGAAAATATTGGTCAAAGTGGAAGAATGATTCCTATAAAATGATATTATTGAATTTGTGACACATATAATATTATACCCTGTTGATCAATAAATGAAGTGCAGGATGATGCTTCTGTTTCATGGAGGAAAAGGAAGAAGCACTTCTTTATTTTGAGTAACTCTGGCAAACCAATATATTCCAGGTGTGTATATGGTGGCTGTAAATTTCAGCAGTATTTTTGTTGATGCATACTGGTAGAAATTTTTTTACCCTTTTTTTGGTGTTTCTCAGCTATACATATATATATATATATTGTGTATGATATTCCTTTTTTCTTTTTATAAAAAAATTTAACTTAAAGATACGGAGATGAACACAAGTTAGCAGGATTTTCAGCTACTCTGCAAGCAATCATTTCCTTTGTGGAGAATGGGTACGGCAATACTACTAGTCGTTTGGTTATTTTTTTATGGTTACTCTTCTTGAATATAAGCTTATTTTCGCTAATATTTTTTATGAAGTAATTCTGAAGAGGAGTTTCAATGGTTTTGTTCATTGATCTATTTTCAGGGGCGATCGTGTGAAATTGGTAAGGGCAGGCAAACACCAGGTCAGCTTCTTTACTTATTCAGCAGGCTTGAAATATTTGTTATATCACTTACTAAATGTGGTTTAGTAACCTTTTGCTTCTTAGGTGAATTGAAACTTCTTTCGAGCATGATAAAAATCCTTCAGTGGGATAAGAAACTTGTGAGGATCAACGAACCTGAGTGTTGGTGTAAAATGCTAGTCCTAAATTTGTTTTCGCTATCTTTAGTGCTTGGAATGTTTGCTAAGGAGCTTCAGATTTGATACAATTTCCAAATAAAAAACAGAAATCTTAGACTTTGTATTTTTGTGCTTGTGCATGCATGCATGATGATAGATAGTATCCAAAATAGCAAATGACTGGAGAAAGAATTGTGGAATGTATATATAAAGTCATATAATGCTTCTAATTTAATGAAGAATATGTTTTAGAATTTTCAGAGTTTTGAAGCTTTCTTCCACCGATTGTGTGATGCCTTTGGGAATCTAGGTGTGATGTCTCTATCTAGGGGTGGTTCCTAGAACTTTATTATTCTTCTGCTGATTTGTATGCACTTTTAACCTCTAAACCCACATGACCAGATCAGTATTAACCCTTGTTCAACCCTCAAGCACCTAGTTTCTCAACCCTAGTACAAGAGCTTGCAAATGAATACAAATTATCCTGGGTTACTGTTCACAGGTATTGTTCACAGCACCTAGAATAGTTCCCCCAAACTGCCACGTAAATTCTTTCTTTGTACTCTCGAACTTCTACACTTTTGTTATCCCATACCATACTAACCTTCGCAACCCTATCTGTTTACTAATCATCCAACCGCAAAAAAAAACATCTAACATCAGCCTCAATACCCTACCTTTTTGCTAATTCTATGGCGCCATTTGGCATGGGCTAAAAAAAAGCTTCTTTTTGAAGCAAATGACTGTTTGACTGTTTGTGTTGAGCTAAACAAGCAACTAAAAAAGATTAAAAAAAGCTGACTTCCCACTAACAAAATAACAACTTTTTTTTAGCAATTACCAAACACGTAAGCTTTTTTAAATTCTATTATGAAAAAACCAAAAAGCAAAAGAACATCTAATAATTGCCAAACTCCACCTATAATTGAGTGTGGGCTCACCACTAGCCGGATAATTCCGAACTCATTATACATCAGTTTGGTATCAAAGTGAGAGATCATAATTTTTTATTTATTTATTTTTATTATTATTTTTTTAATTTTTATGTCTGCATTTCGAGAAGAGTTTCTTTATTAAATTCTTTAGCAGATTGGTAGTTTTGATGTTCTGCTTATTGTTTTGGAGAGCCAACCAATTCAACATGCGGTGATGAACAATCTAATTATCAAGGGTAAAAATCAAGGTATGAAGTGTTCAACGAATGAATCAACAATATCTCAAAATACCCACAACACTTAAATAAAATATAATTAAAACTCTTACATTAAATAAACCTAAAAGTAGACATAATAAGACTTGTTGATATTAAAACTCAACTATACGAGTCCCAAGTGAGCCCCAACTTGAAATTAACAATGACCTTCCAAATTATGCCATCTCTTTGTATTTACTTTTGCTAGAGTTCTTTGTGGTTTGCATCATTATCAAAACTCAATCATATCGTTGCGCCTTTTGGAACTCTGAAAATCCGATATTTTACCATACATCCATCTTTTAACAACCATTTAAAATAATGTAACTAGATATAGTAAGACTCATATATTGACACTAAAGCTAAGTGTGGCTCAACTTGAAATCAATGAGCTTCCAAATTTTGCCATCTCTTTATTTTTACTTTTTCTTGAGTTCTTTATAGTCTGCATCAGACTTACAAGTAACTCAAAAGAAAATTAATGAATATTTATAATAGTTTAACAACTTACATTATGGCCTACAAATTCTAGATGGGAATTGAAAATCCCAAGAAGATATAGATTATCAATGAGAGTAACCATAAAATACTTAATACTTCATCATACGGTTAGGAGAGTTTTTTTACAGCATGGAGTATGAATCCACGTAATATAAGTAGTAGTTGATACTTCCATTTTTATGTATCTTTATAATGGAATTAATGATGTGGTATTTGGCATCAATCATCATTTATTGACATCGTATTTGTGCACTTTCAGGTAATTTTTCTTGTGAAAGGACCAATCTACTTAGTTTGCATAAGCTGTACGGAGGAGCCTTATGAGTCATTAAGGGGGCAATTGGAGCTTGTTTATGGGCAGGTAGGCTTTTTGTCTTTCCATCAAAGTGTGTTCTCACATTTTTAGTGGCTTTTAAAGACGTAGTAGTTTCTTGCCTCACATTTTTCTCTCTAGTTATGTTCTAAGTTCCAGAATCTCTTTATTTAGTTGCTCTAGTTCCTCATTTTATTGGTTGTGATATGAATGCAGATGATAGTTATTCTTACAAAGTCTGTAAACAGATGTTTCGAGAAGAATTCAAAGTTTGATATGACACCTTTGCTTGGAGGAACAGATGTTGTCTTCTCTTCTCTCATCCATTCTTTCAGTTGGTCTGTTATCTGCTCTCTTTTAGCCTGACTACTTTATAAAGATCACTTGACAATCTTTTAACAGTTTGTTGATTTCACGAGCTCCTTTTTCAACTTCATGGAGCAGTGATGTTGGATGTGGTTTTGGAAATACTTATAAAGTCTACGTAGTTAGGAGTTCCACTTCATATCCAAAACAGAAATCCACAAGAAATGTTATTTGCTTGATTGTTTTTTAATTTTTATTTATTTATTATTATTATTTTTTTTTTTTTTTGTGTAGACATGTTATTTCCAAATATCTATTTTAGACAACACTTCTCATAAATAAATTGCAAGTTTTGGACTTTGAAATTCCTAAAATGAGAAAGTGTAAAGGAGGGGAGATTAATATGTATAGATCCATATTTTTTATTTTATCATTGAATCCTGCCATTTGTTGTGTCCAAGTGATGGACACATGGGTCTTCCAAATGTCCAAAGTGTGACCAGTTTTGAAAGAATTAAAAAAATAATATGACATGTTTGGACACATTTGGGGGAGTGCTTGATGATTGTCGATGTGTGACACACACACAACAATATCTTAGAAGTGCTTGTGCTTCTTATGTGATTTTCATCTAATATAGATTGTTTCTTGATCAATGCAGCTCTATATTTTGTTGAATGGTGTGTAATTTTCCTCACTCTGCCATTTTTACTTTTATAACTTTTCTCTTGGATGATCTAACTGGCCCCATGAATATAATTAGACAATGGTTAGGAGATATTTGATTTTGTTATTTATTTCACTTTTTCAGCATAACTATAAAGTTTAAGATTTACTTCAGCCAGAGAAATTTAACAGATTGCGAAAGTATATGTATTTGTTTGTTTCTACTTGGTTAGTTCCACTAAAAGTTTGCTAATTTCTTGATTTCAGGAACCCTGCCACTTTTCTTCATGCATACACGTGTCTTCCCCTTGCTTATGCGACAAGACAAGCTGCAGGTGCCATATTGCAAGATGTTGCTGATTCAGGTGTCCTGTTTGCAATATTAATGTGCAAACACAAGGTTTGTTGTTGTTCTTCTTCTTCTCCTCTCTCCCCCCTCATATTGGTCAGAACATTTCTAAACTGCAGCTCACAATGCAGGTTATCAGTCTTGTTGGTGCACAAAAAGCATCTCTTCATCCCGATGATATGCTCCTACTTTCCAATTTTGTTATGTCATCGGAATCATTTAGGCAAGTGCAATTAACTTCCTAATTTGAGCATTTGGAAAATGCAACTTGATTAATAAACACGCAAAAATGATATGTTAAGAGCCTTCACTATTTGATGCTGGAGGAATTAAAACCTTGGTATTACACTGTTACTGCAAATCTTCCCATTGAAAAGAGTTTCTTGAGAAAAGTGTGTTTATGATATCTTGTCTAATGGGGTTATTAGCAAACTTGTCACATGCCCTCTCATGGTTCTGCAAATAAGTTTGCTTCGTTGAAGGTGAAAGAGTCGATATAATCCATTTTTGTAATGTCATGTTAGAATGATTTGACAAGCAACATCTTGTTTGGTTTTGGCCAATTCAAGAGAATTTTTTTTTTATTTTTACAGTAGATCTCAGAAAAGTTGGAAGGAAAACAAAAATAATTGTAACAGGAGAATAATAAACAAAACAACAGATCCATAATATGGATTAAAAAAAAATGCATGATCTATCTAGTACAGAAAATAGAGAAGAAAAAAAATGTGATCATATAAAATATCTCATACAACCCGAAATTCACACATTCAGATATGATCCAATGAAACACACTTTTGTTACCATGGGTGATATACTATATCAATCTGTTCCGAGCGATGGGACTCTTCATTTTAATTCTACCATTTGGCTTATTGGCATTTCCTTAAAGAATGGACAATACAATGATTTAAAGATTTGACTACTGCTCATTTGTGTGAATTTATTGAAGGACTTGATACTGTAACTCCAATCCATAGAATGGCATCGACATAAATCATTGACTCATTAATGTTTCTGTATGCTTAATACTAATGACCCAAAAGAATGCTATAAACAACCATATTTACTCCGGTGAAGTCGAATTTGTTTTGTCCTTTGGGTGCTTTTAATGTTTGTGAAGCTTTAATAATCTTGTTGTAATGGCTGTCTGCAGGACATCTGAATCTTTCTCACCAATTTGCCTGCCAAGATATAATCCCATGGCATTTTTGTATGCTTATGTCCATTATCTTGATGTGAGTGAGGCTTAGATTCAAAATATTATTTCTCTTGCCAATTCCATTGCATAATTAACTGGAATGTGATTACTGATTGCAGTTCATCTCGAAGCTTCAGAAATTGCTTGATTTTGATACTCCAGTTACATTAAACAGACATTTTCTTGTAGATTATGTTTTCCAAATTTTTGATCGTTCAACAAATGACATGAATTATACTTTCTGTGCCAGGTTGATACATACTTAATGTTGCTTACTACCAGTTCAGATGCCTTTTTTCATCTTAAAGATTGCAGGTAAATTATGTTTCCTTACTTGATGTATTGGGAACATTTAGATTATGGTGTTACAATTTCTCATTTGAAATTGCCATACAAATTTGGCATGAAGGAAGGTGAAAGCTACATTTCTGTCAAAATGTAACTGACTAATTTTTTTGTATGCACCAAAAAAAATAAAATATAATCCCTAGGGTTCTGCTTAGGAATGAATTTGTTTCTTCTTCTCACTCTTTAGTGTGTTTAATGAGTTTAAATCCATTATATAGGATTCGTATCGAAATGGTCCTTTTGAAGTCAAATGTTCTCAGTGAAGTTCAGAAATCCATGCTAGATGGTGGCATGCGTGTTGAGGATTTGCCTGTTGATCCATCTCCTCGTTCTGGATTTTCATCTCCTCATTTAGGTCAGCCCAGACTTGCAACAGATTCTCCTGAGAGATTCCGGGAAGCATTTGTTGGTATTGGTGGTCCTGCTGGACTTTGGAATTTCATATATCGTAGTATTTACTTGGACCAATATGTATCTTCTGAGTTCTCTTCGCCAATCAGTAGTTCGCGACAGCAGAAAAGGTAACACTGCTAAATACTATTGCAGCAATTTATGCAGACATGTTATGGCTATCTTTAACTGGGGAGGTAGTTATTGCTGTCAGTGGGATAACTAGATTATTGTGTTGCAGATTGTATAGAGCTTACCAAAAACTTTATGCTTCCATGCATGAGGAAGGAGTTGGACCCCACAAAACTCAGTTTAGAAGAGATGAAAACTATGGTAAGAAGTCCCTATTCTAATTTTTTTCTCTTTTGCATTGTGTAACTTTTAAGTTATTGTTGCATGGATAGATAGAATCATAGTCCTTCCTTTATGCTGCAGAAACCATAGTATTTAAGTGTGGACGTTTGTATGAAACCTGAGGGTTGATGGTTGACAGTTTAGTGTAGAACATAATGGAAGAACCAGTAAGGAAAGTACTAAGCAGCTGGAACCACACTTACTCGTAAATTTATTTTCTTGTCTCAACTCTAAGATGATTTATGGTCAAACTTTTAATTTTTGGTTTCCATTGTGATTGACTGAAATGTTGAATTAAAAGTGGAATATTTTCACGTAATGGAAAGTAAAATATTTTGGATAAAATAGGCTTGTTAAAAAAGAAAGAAAATATCTTGGATGAAATCAGTAGACTTACTGGAACTGAATTAAAGTAGAGGTGCAGTGAAGAGGAATACTTGCATCATGTAGTGTAGTATGGTTTGACAAGAAGAGGAATACTTGCACCATATGGTGAAATATGGTTCAAGTTGTAGGCACCGTCTCTATGACAGAACAAAGCCTCTTTTTTTTATGTAGGAACTTTTTACCTTGGTTCTAGTATAGTTTTTCAATTTCCTGCAATGAAATATTCATGATCATCTTTTAAGATTTTATTGATCCTTTTTGCATGGCAGTTTTACTATGCTGGGTCACCCAGGACTTTGAACTCTATGCTGCATTTGATCCCCTGGCAGACAAGGTTTGACTTTTGCTGATACATTGAGTGTTGTCATATTGCCCCTGATATCATGATATTGGACATACATATAATTGAACCGTTTATATTGTAATTATATGCAATCTCTCGTATAGGCACATCTAGTATAAATGGTCATTTTCTATGAGCACTTGCATGTCATTTCATGCTGTCAAATGCCTGCTAGATTGCTCTCTAGTGGATTTCTTCCTTTGACCACATAAAAGTATTCTTTGAGAAGTTGAATTTTATTTTTATGATCAATAATTGATTATCTGGATGAGCAGGGAAATAATCATTTTGGTTTACCAGAAGGTGAAATGGGTCATTGGAAAACATTTGATGTCACAAATTTATTTATTTTTTCAAGTGGGAAAAGCAATAAAAAAAATACGTGTAAATTTTGTTTCTTATTCTTTTTATGAAACTTAGTAATTTTGTTACTTGGAATGTGGATTGTTTTGGTAAGTGGAACTAGAATGGGAATGGAACTGGAAATAGGAACTGTGGTATGTCACGTGTACGATAGGGGTAAACTTGTATAGAATATAAATTACACTATCAAATTTAAAGTACTGGAGATTTTTTTTTTTTAAACAATTGGAGTCTTAAAAAAATTAATTTTATAAAGGCATATTTCTAGTAGCATTACTATCCATTTTTTAATTCTGTCCTACCAAACTTTACACTTCCTAGATTTAGTTCATTATATTTTACTTTTTTTTCTTTTTTTCTCTCAATGAATCCCAATCTATGTCTGGATCATGGATTTGTGGAAGGAAAGGAATTGAAAAGGGGATGAAAATGAAGTGAAATATCTTTCATTTTCATTTTGAGAAATCCAAGATCCAATCGTAGCATTAAAGAAATAAATAGGGAGAATTTTTTAAATCGCTTTTGACTGCTTTAATCATTTTGAAATGAAAGTGTACCATCTTTCGAAATGTGTATTCAAAACCATAAATTGATAGGGTATTAGCATTTTTTGATAAATACTGTTTTGTAAAGTGGGCTAGCATAGCAAGCTTGTAGGTCATAATACGGAGTAAGTTGGATTAATTTATTGCAATTACCTACCTATTCTATGTTTGTGTAATTGAGTTTTGGTGTGTTTGAACTTGCAGGCTTTGGCAATAAAGACTTGCAACCGGGTGTGTCAATGGGTGAAAGATGTGGAAAATGAAATCTTCTTGTTGGGAGCCAGCCCCTTTTCATGGTGATTCTCCCCCCAAATATATCTTGTAACACAGTTTGTATTCTATTTTTTTTTTTTTTTTTTTTTTTTTTAATCCATTCTATTTTGCATAGATGTGATTTTGCCTTCTTACACATAGAGTGACCATATTTAAGTAATCCCACTTTTTATTTAGAAACAATCAACATTAATACTGTGTTTGGTTAGGAGATTTGATGAGGGATTTGGAAAGGGAAATGGAAAAGGTAGGTGAAATGTGAATAAAACATACCTATATTTTACCTACTTTCACATACCTTTTCCCTTTTTCTTTCCAAATTTCTCTCCAAATCTCCTAACCAAATACAGCATAATAGTAAGGTTCATTAAATGATGAGGTTAATTTCATGTAATGCGACACATCGGAATAGTGTAATTTATTGATTTGTTTGAAATTTCAAATCACTATAGAATGTACCCTTTTGTATGTAGTGAATGCAAAATTGGTTGTGCCAACTGCATATTGGAGCTACCACCGAGGGTGGTGGCCTAGTGGTGAAGGCATTGTCTTTCCACGGCCATGAGTCAAGTTCGACTCTTGAGGGGCGTGAAAAATCCTGGATTTTTCAGGATCTCTCTTCGGAGACCTCGCGCTATATTCCGTTCGAAACTTGTCCGTGGCTGGGGCGGTTAATGAGCTCCACGGTGCCTCGGTGGTGGGTCCCTTCCTTTGGGTTGGGTTAAATCAGGTTGGCAACCGGCTATCTTGGGACTTGGGCTTATGGATGTAGTGATGACACCTCAAAACATCTTTTTTCTCTGTTAAAAAAAAAAAAAAAAACTGCATATTGGAACTCCTATTAGAACCTAGTATTGTTGAATTTTGTGTACAATTTTTTAGAGTCAAATTCGTACTAATTTTGATTGCTTCCATGTTTTTGAATTCAAAACCAATTAATTATTTTTTAGAATCAAACTAAGGGCAAGTTTGGCATGTTTAAAAAAAGTTAAAAAGTCAAAAAGTCACTATTTTATTTAAATTACATCATCTTATTTAAATCACATCACTTCTCTAACACATCATTTTAAACCCAATCCAAACTCAACCCATAATTGAAAAAAAGTCAAAAAATATACTTATTTAGATTATCCCAAACAATCCCAAAATCAAACTAAACCAAACCAACACAAGTATGGATTATGTACTTACATAAATTTAAAAATATAATAGTTTGAGAAAATCACAGTGAATAGTTTTTTTAATTGTGTGCTTTTTTTTTATTTTTTTATTTTTTTATATTTTTTTAGGGTTCAATGTCCTCGTGTGTAGCTATTTTTTTAATTTCTTTTTCTGGTCATTATAATTAGTCAAATTTGGATCAAAATTCGAGATTACAAAAGTTGTTCCCCACTCATGTTTGTCCACGATAGTGAAATACTTCATCACATCCCTCTATATTTTCCATTGTGCCCTCAAACTTTAGTTAGTGTTCATATTCCTTGCGTACTTGAAAAAGGGACTTTTTGTAATTTAACTTCGTCAATGTTGTATGTTCCACGGTCCTCTGACTAGGACAACGTTAGTCAAAATGGATTACTTTTTAGAGTTTTCTTAACTGTGCAAGGGCACACCATGTGCCACTTACACAAAAAGTGTAAGTGGAAGGTGTAAGTATAAGTATAAGGTGTAAGTGTAAGGTGTAAGTATAAGGTGTAAGTTGCACACTATGTGCCACTTACACAAAAGGTGTAAGGTGTAAGGTATAAAAGGTGTAAGTATAAGGTGTAAGTGTAAAGAATAAGGTGTAAGGTGTAAGTTGCACACCATAACCAAACCCTTATTTTTTTCACACTTCTAAAACATAACTTTCTAAATTGATTTAAAATAATCGACTTAGCATCTAAAATATATATTGACTTCACACTCAAAATTGAATATTATGTTTATTATTTGATTTGATTATTTTTATTTATTATTTAATGTAACACATTTTATTACTATTAATACAATAAAACTTACATTATAGCACTGAAAAAAATATAGAATCAAGATTTTTACAATCAAAATTATGAATTAATTATTTTAAACAATTAAATGGCTTGTTCATACACGAACTCGGATTCAAGAGGAATTTAAATTTGTTAAGACTGAACAAAACACAGGATATGACCAAATTTGGAGGTTCTAAATCCAAAACGAATATTTAACCCAACTTGAAATTGTTAATTTATTCTGGTTCAAAAAAAAAAGAAATTGTTAATTTATTATTTTATATTAATCAAATTTTGTACTTTGTTCCGTATGGTGGATAGAATTGGACTCTCAACTCCTCAAAAAAGAGTACTCCCACAATGAGCCACCAATAAACTTTTGCCACTTCGTTTACACTTCCTTGGGACCATATTTGCATGTGGCCATAATTGCAATCACGTGATCAATTTAATGATTTTTAAGTTATTTCAGGAAGAGCCTTCTCTTCGTCTTTAATCGGATTAAAAAGATGTTATTGAATTTATTGGATTTATTACAATTCAAATTATTTATATTTTAGAATTTATCAAGTATATTATTTTTATAAAAATTTAAGTCAATCGGATAACGACAATTATACATTTGGATTAGTTCTTTATGAACTGTTTATCATACAAAACTAATCCAAACACGTGATCACTATTATTCAATCGACTTGTTTTTTTACAAGAATGATGTACTTAACAAATTTTAAAATGTGAACAATTCAGATCATCAAAATAAAACTCGAAAGTGAGCCCAATAAGCTTAACATTGCCTCTCCAATCCAATTAAATTAAAGATTGGAGACACATTAATTTTTAATAATATTAAAAATACTAATAAAAGTGTTAATTAAACAATTTTGTCACCGTTTACCTTAAAAGTAGATGTTCAGAAAATTTAAAAAATTATACATTCTTTATGACCATACTAGTAATAAATAATGTTTAATTTTTTAAAAATATCTTAAAATGTGTTTTAAAAACATACGTTAATAAGATCCCTAATTAAATACATTGTTAAGTGAATTTGGCTGACAAAATTTATTCTAGTTTTTTGGTTTTAATTAATATTTTTTTTTTTCTAATTTTAACATTAGATTCTGAATTAATAATATAAAATTTGAATTTTTTAATGATTACCTCACATTTATTTTTATAAATGGATGAATTTTTCTATTTTCTAAAAAAATTATTATTTGTTTGAATTTTCAAAATTTGTTTTTAGAGATTTTTTCAACAATTTAGATATTAATTTATTACAAATAAATATCAAAAAAATATTTTTTTAAAAATTTTTTTTCCCCAAAAAGAGAAAATCATATAAAAGTAATTTTTTTCACCAAACTATTTTTTGAAAACTCAAACCAAAATATCATCCGTTTTTTCCTTTTAAATTTGTAAGCATTAAATATTATTTGTAATTTTAAGAAATATCAAGGCAATATCATTTTAATTAAAATATTGCATAATTTATATATTCATTAAGCCATAAATTACTCATAAAAACTCACAATTTTTTTTATATAAAAAGAAATTGTAGTTATGGTTAAATCAATGAAGAATAACAAAGTACACTTTAAGTATGTTAGTGATTTTTATTAGGGGAATTAATAGATCAGTGTACATTTGTAAAATATATATATATATATATAAATTAATAATAAACTTTATAAATTTTAATAATTAAAAGAAAAATGATTTGTAGCATTAAAAAGTTGGGCACTAATGCCCCTAATTTCCATTTTGGGTAACTGTTTTGTTTTGTTTTGTTTTTTTTTTGCCTTATATGGAAATTAGGGGCATTAGTACCGAACTTTTTAGTGCCACAAATCAAAACCGTAATTAAAATTACATACTTTTTCATAAATTGCTAATTACTTTGGGAACAGAACATGTAAATTCCCCTTTTATTATTGCATTGATAATGACAATAAACCAACACAAATATATAGTAAAATAAATTTACTACTATTATAAAAGTGTGAAAAAATTGCCATATTTTTTACTTTTTAAAAATTTCAATTTTGCCTTCTCAAATTTACTAAATTTTCTAAAAGTCATAGGAGTTCAATATAAACTAACTATCTCTTTATTTTTGGAATTGAACACTAAAAAATGATATATCTGATTCCAAGAGTCTTATATAAATATAAACAAACCGTTTCCTTGCTTATAAATTTTTTTTTTTTTTAAAAAAAAATCTCCCTATTTTTTAGATTGATAATGATTGAAGAACAAAAAATAATTACTCTTTTTTGTGTTTTTGTATCTGCTTCTATAATGATATACATAATATTTATAATTATCCATCATTGATCAAATCATTATGAATAATTTTGGTTGAATCTTAAAATTGTATGTATTCGTTTGAATCTAAATAGAGGAAAGCGCATGCGTTTTTAAAACAGAGATTTAGGTTGCATCTCAAAAATTTGCAAATTATTTTCATACACTTTCTTTTTGTTTAAATTATATTTTATGAACTGTAATATTTTATGTGATACTTTAATAACCAAGGTATGATGTCAAAATTCTAAATAATAACTACTTTCGTTAGATTTATTTTTTTAATTTATTTTTCAAATTTTGATTTTTCATATTTTCTCAATTTTGGTGATTAAATATATTGAAATTTCTTCATATTTTATATTTAAATTTACTTTTAATGAAAATCTAATATCTAATAATCTAAATAAAATTTAAAAAATTAAAATATTGATAAAAAAAATTTATAAATTCAAATATGTACCATTTTTTATTATTACATTTTTTGTTATTATTATTATTATTATTATTATTATTATTATTATTATTATTATTATTATTATTATTATTATTATTGATTTTTTCCCCAAAACAATACAGAACAAATTATTTTCTAAGTGTATTTAGATTAAGTGAATCTAAATCTAAAAGTAAAATTAAAATTTTAAATTTTAAAAAATATTAAATTAAGTGAATCTAAAAAGAAAATAAAATGGTTATTAAAAAAAATAGTGTCAATGATATAAACAAATAAAAAAACATGAAAATCAAAAATTCAAAATAAAATATTGAAAAAACAAACCAAACCAAACACTTATAAACTTCTTTTTTTTTAAAAAAAATATATATATATATATATTCTCCACTAATCTCTAATTTTACACAAATTATTCACAAATTCCTTTCAATTTTTATGAGAACTTAATAATCTAATTAAAAAATAGTGCATACACACAAAAATGTAATGCTAAATATTTACATTATGACCAACTATTTAATTATGAATAATTAACTTCTCTTTGTTGCCTGTGTTATATTGTTGATATTACTTTTGTAATATCTTATGTATGTCGATGTCTACATATGTAAATAAATAAAAAATATAAATGTAAATTTATATATGTTACTGTATTTATATATTGCCAATCTGTAGTGTTATATTACCATCGGATACTATAATTTTCTAACATGTATCGCTTTAGTAATATATTTATATTTGTTAGGAAAAAATTACAGAATTATATATTGTTCTCCTATCAACTTATGTTCAACACATATATACATAAGGCTATGTAAAATATCGCCTAATCTGCTAAAATCGCATCGATCCGTATCAATCTACACCGTTCTATTGGCTAACCGAGGATTAAATTTTAAAGTTTATAATCTACTTTCGAAACCACCCCGTTTCGTTATATTTAATACATATATATTTTTTAACCTCTAATAAAATATCAAAGTAAAAATGAGTGTGAGAGACATTTAATATGTAAAATTTGTTATAAATTAGTAGTTATATATATAAAAAAATATTATGTAAAATTTGTTTATGTTATATATATGATTTTTTTTATGTAAATTAATATTGTATATTATGAAAATGCTTGATAATTTGTTAGAATATCATTCAATCAGCCCAAAATCACCTAAACTGCAATTCGTCAATTCGCTATTCCGCTATTTAGTTTATAATTTTACTCTCAAATCGCTCGAACCACAACACGCATATAATACAAACAAGTGTAACATTTTCAATAACAAATCAAATCTTTGCAAAACATCTACATCACGACAATAATTATACTTTTTATATTTATTTTTTTCACGACAATTGTATAACAATTGTATACTAATGACTAATATTATATTTTTATCATGCAAGATATTCATGGCACAGGAAACGATACTCAATAACTCTTGATATATAAAAATATATTACATATTGATATTAATGCATTCTTACACCAATAGTATGTAATATTATGAGATGAATTATTAAACAAAATTGTGTAATTGTTCAATTAATTTTATACCCTCAATTATATTACATGTATAGATTATAGAAAATTAAAACGAGAAGTTAATAGAAAAAGATTTGTGTAATACTATATAGGTAAGGGATTTGTTTATTATTTATTGTTTATTGTTTAAGAAAAGATTATGGTCTTAACAATCTAGTTATAAATTAATGTTTATATTTATAATTTTTTTTATTTATTATTTAAAATTTTCAGCTGAATATGTATTTATTTTTTTACTTAATTGTGCTTTGGATGTAGATCAATTTATCAATATAAACCTCTATACTTTGTACACATATCACATATAAATCTAAGAAATAAACATAATTATAATATTAACAATTGGTACAAAAAGCGGTTATGCTATCTGACTGTTTTTTTCTTTCTTCTTCCAAATACATGTGACATGTATTAACGAAAACTACTTTGAAAACCTTTATAAATAGATAATATATATATATATATATATTTAAAATATGTAAAAATGTGCACACAAAAAAAAAAAACTATTTAGGATGCAAAATATATATATATATATATATTACAGTATATATTTTGATACTCTAATTCAAATGTGAATAATAAGGACAATTGTCAACTTGTATTAAAAAAAATTTTGTGTATAATAGGAAAACATTATAGCACACACCTCTCAAAAGATGTGTATTATATGAATCTTATAATTAAAAAAAAAATGGCATTATTTTATATTTTTTGAATTATAATTAAACAATAAAAAAAAGTCATAACCAAATACAACATAAGATATAATTAAAAAATTTATAAATTATAATTAAAAAAAATGTCAGAATTAGGAGATGCACTCTCTTTTAAAGAGCATGTATGTTAGAATTTCTCTGTAAAATATTTTACTTAAGAAATATATTAATAAAAAGAAGTTGATTAAAAAAAATAATTGAGAAAATCTAAGAAAGAAGATGATGACATCCATGCAGCCTGACTCCCACCGAAAAAAGCACTAAAAATTACAATTAAAATAACCCCCCCAATTTCACTTCTCCCCCACCCACCCGCACTGCATAACATCATCCTCATCTCTCTCTCTCTCTCTCTCTCTCTCTAACAGAAAAACCCTAGACCCTCCCCGGACCCATTTTCCGGCGAAAACTAGCTACCAAACCCTAAATTCTCCCCCTCATTCCGACCCCGAAGCGCGCCGATCCGATCCAATTCCTTCCCCGGCGGCGTCTCCGCCGGAAAAACTCCGATTCCTGTAGACAAACACTACAAATTATACAAACAAACATACATATTTCTTGATATATATATATATAGAGAGAGAGATGTACAAGAACCAGCTTCAAGAGCTGGCGCAGCGGAGCTGCTTCAACCTACCCTCGTACAGCTGCATACGGGAAGGTCCAGACCACGCGCCTCGGTTCAAAGCCAGCGTCAACTTCAATGGGGAGACCTTCGAGAGCCCCAATTACTGCTCCACCCTCCGCCAGGCCGAGCACGCCGCCGCCGAGGTCGCCCTCAATTCTCTCTCCCACCGTGGCCCCTCTCACTCCCTCGCCGCCCGAATCCTCGTAAGTACCAACAACAACATTGATTGGATTTTCGATCTTCTTTCTCTGTAAGTTTTATTGGAAATCACAAATTTGACTGGTTTTTGGTCTGGTTTTACTCTTGGATTTTCCGGCGAATGTGATCGCCGGTGAAGGAAAATGCGCTGTAGTGTGGGCACCGGTTCGCTACTGAACCGGAGTTGATCGCCGGTTTAGGGATGAGGTTGGTTGAACCCTTGGGTTTCGTTGGGTTTGAAATGACTAGAATGCCCCTGATCTTTTCTTTTTCTCGCAAACTGGAAAGTTTCTGAGAGAGGGGCTGTGAGTCGAGAGAACCCGAGGGTTGTGGGACTTTGGTAAGGCTTTGGGCATAAGCCCTGAGGTCCCAGGTTCCACACTCGCCAAGGCCAAATGCCAGGGGTTTAGTGCAGTAGTCCTAGACGGCTCTCTAAGTGTTGGACGGCCCGTATGCGGGGCTTGGTGTGGGATTGAATCATGACAGCTGCACTCTCTCACTAAAATGGTGTGTGTGTGGAGTTGGTGCACATACCTGAGGTTTGCCCTCATCCTACTCCGATTAACCGACATTAGATAGTTGCTTCCGAACTCTTCAACCAAAAAAGAGTAAGAGACCCAACTAGTATTTGTCTTTATTAATTGTCTCCGTATAACAGTTGTGTTTTTTGGGGTCAATTGTCAGACACTTCATCACAATTAATTCATTAAATGAGCGTGTGGTATTTCAGTCATATAATAAATACTCTGAATTTTAGTTTATCCTGTTTGGTATGGGTTTTCATTTTATTTTTTTTTTCATTTTATATTTTTGGTTTTCAAGTTTGAAAATTCCCTCTGTTTTAATATATAGTTTTTATTTTTGTGCGAAAATAGTTTTCCACCTAAAAAAATAGATTGTTTCCAGCAAATTTACTGAAAACAGTTTCCAAACACATTTGTATTAGTGTTTCGGAAACTATACGGAACACTTGATCATGGTAGCTAAGACCGTTGTTCCTATACAAGAAATTAATCAACCAAACAAAAAAATGATTAATGGTATTCAATTTTAGGTGAGACCTTTTGAACTATTATATGTAGGTAAATATAATGTCAAGTCAACTTATGTATTGTTCTTGTATTTTGTTAAGTTGTGTCAAGTCAACTCATGTATTGTTCTTGTATCTTGTTAAGTGGTGATTTACATTAATATGTACTGAACCCATATGATAAAGACTGCTGATTGAAATTGCTGAGTCTCGTTGTTTCTTTACTCACAAAATAGAAGGGGCTGGGATAAGTATGAATATGTTGAAATGTTGGGTATTGCTACTTTAATAATTAAATAAACTATAGTATTGATTTCAATATGGACAAATTCAAATATGGTACATGGGTTACAATTTATGGTCTTGTCTCCCTCAATTGATTAAGCTTAAATGTCTAGCCACAACATGCATGTGAGATGCCACTTAATGGATTATCTGATGATGTAATTGATGTCATTAGATATGTTACATAGACTCGGATACGAGTATTGGGTGCAAGTGTGTATCCAAGCGTCAGACCTTCATAAATTTAAATTTTAGGATTTAGGGATACATATCCAAAATTGGATATGGCTACGGAGACGTTTCATATATACATATACATGTATATTGCATATTATAAAATATTCTCAGATGAGATATTGTAAATTATGTACAAATATATTAGAAACTAAATAGGATTCAGGAAAATTTGAAATTTATGGGTTCGTTTGGTTTGATTTTCTGAAAAAATTTTGGGATATTTTCTCTATAAATAAGTTTTCAAAAGTAATCAAACCAAACAAATTTTCCCAAAAAAATTTCCCAAAACTTGTAAACCAAACAAGTTTTCCAAACAAATCTCTCTCTCACACATATCAAATCAATCACTTTTTCCAAAACTCTCTCTCAAAATCATTTTCTAAAACATCTTTTGAAAAAAACCAAACCAAACATGTTTTCGTACTTTTTATCTCTAAAACACATCTCTCAAACACAAACCAAACATACCCTATATATCTAATTCACGTGAGATGCTAAAAGTATTGTTTTACTAGTAAATGTGAGTTTCTTCTTTATATTCTCAGAAATTAAAGGATTTAAGTGTCTAAATTGGGTACGAGCGTTGTACACATATCCCACACTCTTTCCCATGTCATATCTAGTGGACACGGGTATCTGGGGAAGTAGAAGAGTCCATGTAACACCTTTTGTTTGTTGATTGGAAGCCCATAATATGATCCTGTTTGACCATTTATATTTGCATCTTTTGAAGTGAAAACTGGTTTGAGTTTGATAACAATCTCAAGTGGACATTAGTTTGACATTGTTGAAATGAATACAGTTTAAATATGCAATGCTTAAATGCACAAATCTTACATAGTACCTATGAACAAGGAAATTTTTTGCATGTTTTCTATAAATTAGACTAAAATATTTAAGCTTTGCATCCATGCAGTGTACTGTTCCAATCTGGAAAATGCTTTTCTTTTTTGAATTTCGTACGAATCGCTTATGTTGTTCTCATTATTTGAATTAATCAAACAATCCTGACTCACAATGCTTTTGAGAGAAGAATGAAATCGTGGTTGCTCATTATTCTGTGTTTAAATTTATTTATTTAGTTTCTAACACAATGGAGATGCAGGATAATATTGTTGATTTCTAAACTCGTCTGTCCAATATAGCAGACAAATAATTAGATTGGTCATATTCCAAAATTGTAATAACCATAGCCTACAACCCTGATGCCCTGAAAAAGAAGAAAAAAGGAATTTATTATATACCTCCTTTTGACATTGTGAATCTGTAGATTGACCAGCATAGGTTAGCTTTTAGTCCTCTAATTTCACCAAAGTACTTGTGTAGGAGGCATCGGCGCAGAAATCTTGGGAGGCTATTTCTCGTGAAACAGGCTATATTTACCAGCTTCATTGAGCTTATGTTTTATTAGTTCTTTAAAGATGTAGCTTGGTGGTTTTTACAACATTAATCATGAACAGTTTGACCACATTTCTTTTCTTGATTATATTTCCACCAATACGGATGGAGCATTTAGCCTTAAAAATTGGGTATTATTTTATCTGTGTGGAATTTTTCCAATACTTCGCCCATTCGATGGACAATTTACCAAACTCAAACTTTGGACTTTGGGTTGATGGATTTGTGGCAACACCTGTTGTCAATTTTCCAGGGACATCATATGTTATTGCCATCAACTAATTTCGTCTTCCGTTTCACTTCTTTACTTTACCGTGCTCTACACAATTTTAGCCTTTTATTTAAATAAACAGCCAGCCATTGGAAACTCCATTGGATATGGACTGGAGGATGCATGGCAGGCATCCACCAATATGCATCAGCTAAACAGCTAGTTTTCTGCATTAGGGTGATGGGTTTTAAGAGGCTGGATTTTTGTTAACTGATCTAGCAATTGGGAATTCTCTTCTTGAGTCCTTTTGCATCTTTGTTATTATTAGTGATTTTCTTTATAAAATTGTGCAATAACAAAAAGATACAAATAAATAATAATGAGGTTGATCTACAATGCATATATGATGATTAAATTTCGGTGCCCTGGTTAAATCACTTTTGTGCATAAATTGGTGATTATTTAGCTGCGCAAGATCCTATTTTAAACATTTTGGGAATGTTTATGGTTTCAGTATTACATTTCATTTGCTTGGATTTTGATCGTTCTATTCTATGAATTGATGTGTAATCACATGTATTAGACCTTAATACAGATAAAAAAAACAAATGTGGGTAGGGTGATATGACAAAATCTTAAAAAGCAAGATAGGATACAGTGAGGATAGAGGAGTCGTGTAACGTGTTCAATTTAGGGAGGGTTAAGGCTTGATCATAAGTGAGCTTGAGTTCAATATGGTTCGATTGGAAGTTTTATCATATGAGATCGTCTCAATACTTGACTCAGAGAAAGCTAGAAGATTTTCTTCTTTTTACAAAAGAACCCCACTGTTTGGTGTTTTATAACAAAAGTTTTTCTTATCTATGCTATTGCCCCATTGCAAGATTTCAAAATTCAAAAATTTCCCATCCTGATTGAAGAAGTATCCTAAATGTATCTATTTACATATCAGAGCATATTCTAGATGTAACCAGACCTTAAAAATTAGTTTATCAGACTAAATCCAACGCTTACAATGCCAACATGTTTGATACAGTCGCGGCAAGGAGTATCCATGCATCACTGTAGCTTAGCACCACCATGTGTTGAATTTTCAGTTCCATCAACCTATTCACATTGGGTGCTCTACTCATTTGATAACTTGAAATTTTCCCCAATAAGCAGTACATACTTTTGTACATTCACATTCATTTATATATATTTAATTAATTTATATGTCACATTCATTAATATAGATGTTTCAGTGCTATCAATACAATTTCTGCTCTGGAGTTGAATGCCATTTACCATGGCTACAGGATGAGACAGGTGTTTACAAGAACCTCCTACAGGAGATTGCACAGAGAGTTGGCGCCCCATTGCCCCAATACTTGACTTTCAGATCAGGGCTTGGACACCAACCCATCTTCACAGGGATGGTAGAACTGGCTGGAATTACATTCACTGGGGAACATGCCAAGAACAAAAAACAAGCTGAGAAGAATGCAGCCATGGCAGCTTGGACATCTCTAAGACAATGTGAGTCCCTTTCTCCAATTTCTTTAGACACGCAATTTGTACGAGTTGATAATGTTCTTGGTCATTCCAAAATCCACCCTCTTTGATCATTGCAGAAGTCTATGTGGTATTAGTTACTTAGTCTTTTTTTTTTTTCTTGCATTTTCATTCATATTAAACCTTACAATTTCCATTCAATCTAAATGACATTTTTTTCCCTTCTTAATTCTGTTTTTTTTTTTTTTTTCAAATTATTTTTCTGGCCAGTGGCACAACAAGATGCAACTTCATCATCTGAAACAGAGAACAACGATGAGCTAGAACAAATTAAAATTGCACGAGCATTATTGAACTTCCGTTTGAAGGAAAAGATGGGCATGACCTACTCCTTCGATACTCCAATACCATTTGAAAAGAAATTTCAAATTCAAAACCCAAGACCGTCAAGTCCACAGCCTCGCCCAATGACCACCTCTAAAATCCTTCCCTTAATTTGCCAAAAGTCAACCCCTCGAATTAGACCCACACCTATGACGACAAATGACAGCCCCTCACAGCTTCAATCACCATCACTGTTTACGGCACTCGAAGGCCGTGTAATCCGCCCTCAAAGGTTTCCTGCAGCAGGGGCCGCTCCTTATGTTCCCATCCGGCATTGCAGGACACCTTACCAGGGGATTGCTCCGCCAGTTACAGTAAGATCCGTGGTGCCTGTTTTCTCTGCACCACCACTTCCACCACCTTCGGTGATGCCACCACAACCTGCACGAATTGCTCCTGCTGTCTGTATTAGGCAGGCTTTGCCAGTTTTTGCTGCTCCTCCTGTTCAAAAAGAACCGCCAATGGTTGTGGCTCTTGCTCCACCATCACCAGCTCAGGCAGATGAAACCAGGAACAAGAGTGGTGATGATCACCTTCAAGGCCCTGAGGCAGTAAAGCTCTTGGAACAGCTCAAAATCTGATGATTGGTTGGGAAGGATTTAAATCTGTTAGAACCAATATATGTATGGTTTTGTTTTGATTGTGTTTGTTTTGTCATCATTTTCTCATCTTTTCGTATTAGCGAGTGTTCTTTCATCCCTTTGTTTATTAACATATCCTAGTTTTCTTTTCCTTTCTTTTCCTTTCTTATCTTTTTCCTGAAGCTACAGTCATTGCAGGTTAATTTAGTACTAGCTATATGAAATCTCTGAAGTTCTCGAGTAGATATTACCATTCTACTCCAATTGATGATAGCTTATTCTGACTGGGTACAATTCCTAATATAACTTTCCAGGGTGTGATGTTGGATTGGGGTGATGAACCCGGTCGTACCATTGTATCCTGAATATTGTTTTTTTAACCTTTGATCTGCCACACAAGACAAGGTTACTTGAACCCTAATGCTGTGTTTGGTTGAAGGATTTGAGGAGGGATTTGGAAAGAGAAATTATTCATTTAAAATAAAAATGAATCCTTCAAATATCATGTGTAAAAAATAAAATATCAGGATTTGAGGAGGGATTTGGAAATGAAAAATGTAGGTGAAATGTGAAAAAAAACATGTCTACATTTCATATAGTTTCACACATGTTTTTCCTTTTCCTTTCCAAATTTCTCTCTAAATCTCCCAACTAAACGCAACGTAACGGACCAGTTGGGTTGTTTGATCTGATCCCATCCTTCTACTCCCATGCTCCCTCGGGTTATAGAATATTAAGAATATCTGATGTTCAAAAAAACAAAAAACCCCATCAACTATGGGGACTAATGGTACTGTGTCATGGCTATATGTATGTGTGTATTTATTACTTTTGGATTTTGATTTTAGATTCATGTGTTGTGTACCCATTGACCATCTTATTGTTCACTTCCAACAAAAACACAGATTGTGTTTTATTTGTTATTCACTTCTATGGAATTTCTTGGGGATCTCAGAGCTTAGGTCATGTATGCCTTGAGAAACTTCAATAAATTTGAGTGGAACACCTCTTCCATAATTAAGGACTAGCTTATCACCAGTGCTATGCACGAGATAATTATAGATATTTATATTTGTTTTAATTTTTTTTATATATAAATTAAATACATGGAGTTTGAAAGAATTTAATAAGTGTTTATTTATTTGTTTTTTCAAAAAACAAAACAAAAAAATTAAGAGGGAAAAAAATTAAGAGCCATTTACACAATAATTACATGGGTCTCTTGGGGATGTAAAAAGTAAAGAAATTAGGATTTCATTTATTGCGTTATTCAATAGTGTAATTATTATAATCTTTGAACCAATCACCAAGTCAATTTTTTTTTTTTAAAAAATAAAAAATTAGAAAATTAGGATTGGCATGTTGGAGCTTTCACAAGCCTTGGGGTTTAAAAGGCCCTTTTGCTTAATATATAGTATAGATTCGCTTGGTAGTCAATACGTTTTTTCAGACGCAGTTTGTTTTTTAGACATGATATGTGAATTTGAGTCTCAATGATGCATGTTGCATCTTCTCCTTCTATTCTCTACTACTGTTGAAAAATGAAAAAAATAATAATAAATAAAGATAAAGCTAAGAATCTAGAGTATTTTTTTTATTTTTTATTTTTTTGAGGACGAAGAGTCTAGTATTCATAGCACTTGTCAATGGAAAAGACAAATGGATTGCATCTTGGTAGCAAAATCTACATTGGAGTGCTTTGGGAAGTTGGTAAAAAGTTTATTTTTTAATTTTTTGGTTTTTTTGACAAAAAATTAGGTTCTTTTGGGTAAAAAAATTGGCTTTTTTGATTAAAAAGTCAAAAAACGGACTTTTTTAGCTTATTGCCAAAATGCTCCATTGTTTGATACAATTTTTATAGATTGAAAACAATAATTAAAATATATATATTTATATATTTAATAAATTACACCAAACAAAACATAACCAGTGTACGTCCAACATCAAATAATGCCCCCAACAATTTTAGCTACATTGTTCCCAATTTTTTTTTTGAGAAATCCTTGATGCCCCGAATTGAGCTGTCTCGAATGGTTCAAATTTATGTTTCACTGGTCGACTG
Source organism: Camellia granthamiana (assembly GCA_036172215.1). Classification (NCBI taxonomy): domain Eukaryota; kingdom Viridiplantae; phylum Streptophyta; class Magnoliopsida; order Ericales; family Theaceae; genus Camellia; species Camellia granthamiana. The sequence continues at coordinate 43,769,876 of CM069915.1, forward strand.
ACCGGACAACTATCCAGACGACCGGGTGAAACATTTGTCTACCGCGCAATTGTCACCTTATCAACCGCGACTGTTAGTCTTTTCACCAAACGACCAACAAAATGAAATCCAATTCATTCAAAATAAGTTCAAATTGGAAATACGCAATATTATATATATATATATATATTTTTTCCTCATCTTCTGCAGAAGGACCCACAATGCAAAAGCAATGGTCCCAACTCTGGTGGAGTGTGGTGGTACGATCTTATTTAATTTTTTTTGTTTTTAACTCTGAGTTAATGTTGTACTTGGCCACATTAATAGTCATTTAAATTATGTATGTCCTACGAGTCCCATATTATTGGCCTATTAACGTACAGACATAACTAGTCGGCAGGCAAACAGGAAGCATAAGATTTACCTGACTGTATTCAATTGACTAGGGCTAAAACTTGCAGTTAAAAAAAAAAATTAGTGGCACCAAAAAAAAAAAAAAAAAAAAAGCACAAAAAAAAAAAAAAGAAACAGAGAATTTTTTTTAATCATATATATATTTATGTGATCAAACCATATAAGATGTAGGAATAAGTATGCTTTTTATACAGACATCAATTATTATTTTTAAAATATAAGTGGCTATTTTTGATCAATTTGGAAAGGGTAAGTTAAGTTTAGTGATGCTAAAAATCATAGGCACTATCAGGAGCGACTTCAGGATTTTGTCCAATTAATTAGAATCATGCATGAATTTTAAATCTTAATTGATGATCAAAAGAATTTTTTTTTAAAAAAAGAGAAGAAATTTGAATTTTATTGATAAGTTATAAATTTTATTTACAGATAGTCAAAGTTTTTCATATTTGAAAAGAAAAATAAAATTTAGAGCAAACTTCATATACCCATGTGATTTGAGTTATGTGCGGTTTACTCCCTTAATATTTGAAAATGACCACATAACCCCCACGTGATTTGTAAATTAAAGTGCACCGTTAAACATTTTGTCCAACTGAACAACAAGTATGAAGCCGTTGGCACCATAAAATATTATTATTATTATTATTATTATTATTATTATTATTATTATTATTTTCAAGACACGTGGTATCCTCTTATTCATTTGGAAGTTAAAAGAAGTTATAGAGATGATGGAGAATATGAAGGACAGTGGATGAGTGGAAGGACACATGGCAAGATAAGAATGAAGATGGAAGAAATAGGTAGTTACTAAGTAGTTATTGCTGTATTTTTTCCTCTATATATAGTCATTAATGGCTACATTGTAAAGATCCAGAATTCAAATAAAAGATAATTGATTTCAATATTTCTTGTCATTTTCCTTATCTTAGGAGCAGTTTAACATAGATTTATATTTCGAAGCATTTATTTTCAGCATTTTCTTTTCAAAGCATTTTATGCACTTCATTTTTGAAGCATAGGAGTAGAGGTAAGTAATTATTACTTTGATTGTTCACTCAATCGTCTTTCTCTATCTCCCTCATTCTTCTTTTAATTTTTCTTTTTTCTACATTTGGCAATTTTGAAGTCCTCTTTGTTGAGGCAAAAGAACCGTCAACGCAATCGCTTGATAATTGGCTTGAATTTAATCTGTAAGGGTTTTTCAATCCTTGCTAGCATGCTCGCATTTATGATATTTTCCTTCGTAGGAAAAATAAGCCAACAATTTTTGGCACGCCCGATGGGACTGCCAAGTGTAAGAAATGACAAACGATTTGGATTTCGCCATTCGAACTTGTCAATATAAAATATATTAGCGTGAAAGAAAAATTTTGGATCTTTAAGAAACGATCCATTTTCTTGATGAAAAAAATTTCCAAGTTGTTTCTTCATTACCATATTATTTGGTAAAAGAAAAATGCACCACTTAATTGGAGTAACTCATCAATTTGATGTGGAAATTTGCCAATGAAGACATGAGCCGTTAACCCTTTTTATCAAGTCTTTAATGACTAAATTTTGTGGGGTTTTACAAAATATTTTTCAATCATTTGTGACTGAAATTAGTGAAAATATAATTTCATCAATGACTCGGGGAGTCGAAAAACCCATTTTTAAAGAGCCAATTTATGAAAATAGCATGGCTAAAAAGCATGTTGTTGAGCCAAATATAGTTAAAAATAATGTTTCATATAAGGCTCAGGGAGTTGAAAAATTCATTCTTAGAAAGTCAAGCCATGGAAAAAATATGTCTATGGAGGATTTTCACAAGCCATTAATGGCTAAAATAAAAAAACAGCCCCATTTGTTTATGCATGATAAAAGTTATTTGGCCAAAGAACATATTCTCAACCCAAACATGGCTAAGAATGATGAACAATTTAATGTTCATGAATCTGAATTTTTTGAAATTGTTCAAAATGTCAAGTTGTTTGAATTTTTAAGGCCATCTTGTACTGTGGTTCTTGGTGTTCAAAACCTACTTTGGATTTGTGGATTACACCAAAATATAATTTTGATGATGTGGCTAATAAAATTAACAAATTGTTCTTATGAGTTCGAAGCATTAAGAACAAGGGATGACCATTTAAAATGCATAAACTTGGCTAGGAAAAGTCTATGCATTTAAATAAGTGGTTGAGAATGGCTTATTTTTTCAAATTGATGGCCAGTTATTTTTATGTACACAATCAAAGCATCGGAGATACATTCGAAGCATCAAGAGTTGTTTCGAAGGTTGATTACTTCAGCTTCGAAGCTGTATAAAGTTTTGAAGATACATTCGAAGCATCAAGAGTTGTTTCGAAGGTTGATTACTTCACCTTCGAAACTATATAAAGCTTCGAAGATACATTTGAAGCGTCAAGCCTAACCTTGAAACTTCATTGTAAGTATCATCATCCTATATCAATGCTTCCAACCTTCGAGGGGTGATGTTGTTCCTTCAAAACTGTGCCGCAAAACCTTCGAACGATGAATTTAGTCTTTTATACCACCTTCGAAGCTTGTTATTGATCATCTAGTCATAATTTCATACTTATTCGAAGCACTTTATTGGTGCTATTATATCATTCGAACCACTTTATTGGTACTATTATATCATTCGAAGCACTTTGTTGATATTATTCGAAGTATTTTATTGTTTAAATTAGTCATGTGCTTAGTTCGGCCCTTCAAAAATTCAAGTAAATATTTGTCAACAACCCTTATGTTGACAAATATCATGTGTAATATAAAACTCGCTATATTTAAAATAAATTAAAATAAATTGAAAAAAAAAAAAAATTAGATCCCCAAACAGTATGAGACAGATGAGAGATCATCTCCAGATCAAATAGAGGGAGATAACACATTAATACCTGTGAATAATTTAAACCGTCATGTGATAAGCAAATTGAATATAAAAATTTGGTCTCGAAAAAAAAAAAAGGCAATGATTATAAACCATTTAAAATAAAATAAAAGAAAAAGAAGACAAAATGATTATAAACCATTTTATTTCATGTTATTACATTAACAACCTTGAAAACTTTGGGAGGAAATCTCACACCTACTTATTAATGGTATGTTTCACAGCAAACAACATGTTGCATGTACATAATTACACACTTCTTTAAAAGTTATTTCTTTAAAAACCACTTTTGTGATGAGTGGTAGATTTTGTGTTCCATAATTCCTGGTAGCTCGAAAATTTTAGTTGAAAACCCACCCGGACAAACACTTCACCAAATCAAAGTCACCTAAGCAATTCCTATCACCAATAACTTCCATTAAATTATAAATTGATCTCAAAAGACTTGAAAAAATTACAAAAAAGTAGAAATAGTAAATAAAAATTATATTTTCATATAAACTTAGAATTGGTAATTATATGCATTTAATTACAACACTTAGAGCTGAAATAAAAGATAGTCTAATTTATATTTATGAATTAGAAAGTCAGTTCAATAGATTAAATTCTCTTTTGGCTATTGCCTCGGGACAATCTATAATAAATTATAGCCAAAGAACTGTCAGTATTAAAAATAAAATATCCTTAGAAAAAATCAGTGTAAAATATCAACGAAAGATTTTATAAGAGTTAATATTAAATTAGATCCGCAAATCCGCAATTTAATTGATATCAGAGCCCGGTTTCTCGGCCTTGCCAATAAACTCTTGCATGAGTATTAAATATAGTAAAGAAGTAGAATTTGATAACTTAAATAATAATACTTCTTTACAAATAATAATAGAACAAAATAATACCTTAATTAGACTATCAAAAGAAATTAACGAAAAACTTAGAACTAATAAATTAGAAATAATAAACGAAATTAGACATTTTATACAAGATCTAGAAAAACAAGTAGCCATTTTTGAAAAATAACAAAAAGAATTAGATCTATATCCCTATCCATATAGAGGAAATAATCTGGAGGAACCTTTTAAATTAATTTTACCGGCAAAATAAAAAAATAATGGAGTTAAGTAACTATAGCTTAAGACAATTAGAAGAAATGGTTGAAAAAGAAAATGATAATGAAATAAAATACAAGATAATATTACAAATAGCTGAACAATTAAATATGGTAGATGAAAAAATAAAGAGTGAGATAATAGAATTAGAAGAAGATATCCATAAACAATTAGGATTAATTAGTTTGGGAGAAATGGAACACATTTCCCTTGAAGAATTACAACAAGCAATGGGAAATAATGACGCAGAAAAAAAAGAAAAAGAAAAAGAAAATAATATACTAGAAAATTTCGAAGACAGAGAAAAAGATAAGGCCTTAGAAGAAGAAACTAATAACAATAATGATATGGATATGGATATGGATATGGCAGTAATAAAACAAGAAGGAAGTAGCTCGTCTGCCCCATTTAATCCAAATCATCCAGATTTTAGAAACTTTACCAGACAACAGTTAGAAAATGATACCAGAAATTATGAATATAGAAGAAGAACAGGACATTATAGTTATCTAAATAGAGGGTCTTTTACTAGAAGAATATCAAATTATGTTGATTTTATCCCTAGGAAGGAAGTATTCTTATGGGAGGTACCATTAAAGCTAATAAGTAATACAGGGTATTTATTAGATATTGATTATGCTACAAACAAAAGTGAGGTAATAAAACAATGGAAGAGAGGTATGCACCATGTCTTAAATATCTATAGCAGCAGTTGGAGCGCGCAAAATTTTCTAAATTATATTGAACATAGCTTTATGAGTATAGTAGCAAGATGGTATGACAATCTAAGAGAAAGTGACAAAGAAGAATAAACAGCAGAAACTACCCCATAAGATATGTTAAACCTATTTGTACAATATATTGAAGAATAATTCGTAAGAAACAAGTTGAATGAGGATAATAATAATAATAAATAAATAAAAGAGAATGGGTTAAGAAATTAAGTAACTTAGAAATATGTAATATCAAATAGGTGGAAACAAAAATTCATTTAACTATATTTTTTTTATGAATTACCATATCCTATAAATGTTAATATAGAAGAAAATTATGAAAAATGGTTAAAAGAATTAGGAGATGCCAGAAGTGACACCTTAGGTCATAGAATTAAATATCTAAGAGAATGAGTAGAACATGAATGCATGGAAAATGAAATAAAGAAGAAAAAAAATAATATTTACATTACTGGCAAACATCTAATTCATGAGGATGTAAACCTTCAAGAAGAAAAATATACAATAAGAAAAAGATTTAATAAACAAAGAGGAAAAAAATATAAAAGAAAATATTATAAAAAATCCTATAATTTCAACAAAAGAAGAAGGTTTTTTAGAAAAAAATAATTATTGTCCAAAAAGAAAAAAGAATTGTAAATGTTGGGCATGTGGAGATATAAGCCACTTTGCTAATCAATGCATAAATAAGAAGAATAATAAAATAATAGAAGTCCTAGGAAGTTTGGATTATGTGGAATTAGAGAAAGAAAAAGCTTTAGAATTGGCTTTAGAAAATAATAAAGGAATAATAGAATTAATTAAAGAAGAAATAGAAATAGAAGACGAAGATTATAGCGACACTGAGGAAGAGTTAAATTTTATGATGACAGAAGAAATAAGTATAGAAAATTTAAGAGGAGAACAATTTGTCATAGAAAATTCTCAATAAAAAGAAATAGAAAAAGATTGGATATTACCAATATTACGAAAAGACGAAATATATCAGAAATCGATATTCAAATTAAAAAGTAAATATATATGTGAAAGAATGAAAGGAATATTGAAATTAAGGATTGTGAATATAATGTAGGAGAAATAAATTTAATAAATTATGAAAATATATTAAAAAATGATAAAGATAATAAGTATAAATATACACATATAGGGAGTGTACAAATACAAATTACACCATTATTTGATAAAGGATAAGATATATATATATATATATATGCATTTTTGTGTGATATTAGACAACAAAATTTTGGAAGGTCCATAATTAGTGGAATAAAAAGTAATCTATGTGAGGGACCATTAGGTTTTAATTGCAAACTAGGATGGATTCATAAATAGATTTTTAACTTTGAAAATAAAAACTGTAGGGATTGATATGCATGAAATCACTTATCCATTAAGGATATTTTGGAAAAAATATATAAGTTAGATAATACCATATATCCTAAATTGTAATATAAATTTATAGAAGTAGATAAATTTAAACCTACCAATGGAATACCAATAGATAGAATTACACCTAAAAGAATAAATCTTAATGAGATCAAGTTAGATAATCGATGGATAACAAGTTTCAATAATTCTAAAAATATTACAAAATATATATATATAATTAAAATCGATAATACAGGAAATATTAAAATAGAAACTCCCAGCACAATAGAAAATAATAATGAAGTGGATAACGTAAGCATATCATCCGAAAGACACTCTATAGATAATTCTAGTATACAATCTGAAAAGAGTTCAGTTAACAAAAGAATAATAGGATATAGAACTACGAGTGTGCCAGTATATGAAGATTAGAAGAATCTTATGGCATAGACAAAAAATGATGAAGAAGAGGCACAAAAGGAATACGATACATTTGTAAAACGGTATAGCAAAAAGAATGAAGAAAATAAAATGTTATTATCATATACTAATGTTAATAGTATATATATATACCCATAACAATACGCATAGAAGGATTTAATACTTATGTTATGGGGAAAAGGAAACTCTTTTCAGAATATATGTGGAAAAAACAAAATCCATTATTAATAGTTCAAATTGCTAATAATAATACGATGATACATAATGACGCGATAGAAAATTTAGTTATAAAAATTAATTCAGTTACCTTTATTATTCCTAAATTTTGGGCAACCGATCAACCATCACAAGATGTAATTATCGACAATAATTTTCAAAGATTATACAGCCTTTGTACTCAAACATTACACTCTGTTATATTTACAAATAACAATAAACCAATTGAAATCTTAAAATTAAAAGCAATTATTACACATCACAATATTAACTTCGTACGCAGCAAGTGTAGTGAGGAGGTAATCTCTCCAACCGGGCGTGAAACTGTACTAAGTATTAAAGAAATTAGCATTCAAGAAGAAATTCAAAAAGAGCAACAAGAAATATGCAAAATTTTATATAGTGAAGATCCGTTAAAATTTTAGGATAAAGATAAAAGTATAACTAAATTAGACCTAATCGACCAACTAAGCAAGACCTTTTTAATAGAATACAGGGTGCTTCCTGTTTCTCCAAAATGGACTGCAAAAGTAGATACTGGCAAATAAAAATGGATAAAGACAGTATCTCACTAACAGCCTTTACTGCACCACAAGGACATTATGAATGGCTTGTAATGCCATTTGGGTTTTAAAAAAAATGCACTAAAATATTTCAAAGAAGAATGGATAACATCTTTAAAGAATTGAATAATATTTGTCTTGTATATATAGATGATATTTTAATTTTTTTCTAAATCTATAGAACAACATAGAATAAATATCAAAATAATAACAAAAAAATGTGAAGGATATGGAATAATGTTAGGTGAAAAGAAATGTGTATATGCACAAAAGGAAATAGAATTTTTAGGACTTGAAATTAAGGCAGGATCAATAAAAATGCAAAGTCATATTCTAGAAAAAATTAATAAATTTTTTGATAAAATCACTAATAAAAAACAATTAGAAAGATTTTTAGAATGTTTAACTTATGCATCAGATTTTATAAAAGACCTAGCCAAAATAAGAAAACCTTTACAAAAGAAACTAAAAATGGATGAGAGTTGGACTGGGAACTCAGTTGACTCCACTTTAGTAAAATTCTTAAAAGAAAAATGTAAAGATTTACCTACCCTAGCTCTTCCGAATGAAAATGATAAGTCAGTGCTAGAAACTGATGCAAGTAACAATCACTAGAGTGCAGTGCTAAAAATAAAAAATAATAATAATCAACTATATAGATATTGTAGTGGAAGTTTTAATCAAGTTGAATGTAATTATTCCACCATAGAAAGAGAATTATTAGCCATAATAAAAGGCATAGAATTTTTTTAAATATTTTTGGCACCAAAATCATTTTTAATAAGAACAGATTGCAAAGGCCTATTAAGCTTCATAAATAAGAATTTATCTAACATGCAGGTGCAATGAAGGCTTTACGATGGCAACTCTGATTAAAACAATTTGCCTTTGATATAGAACATATTAATGATAATAAAAATAGTTTAGCAGATATTCTAACTTGAGAACTTGCAGATGGCATCCACATCCACAAGACTTACACTGCCATAGAAGGAAACACTCCTAGCAGAAACTTAAGAAGTGCTGGACTTAGTGACACAAGAAAGCGCTGAAATTATTATAAAAATGCAGGCAGCAGGAAAGAGCCGTTTTGTGAACGACCTTATTAGGACAACCCATTTAGTAGCCAAAACCTTTTTACGATTAGAAGTATTATATTTGTTTCTTTAACTCTCCTATGACATCCAAGATAAAATAAGAAGATGTACGTTTATTAAGTTATTTCTGAGATGGTATGAAGAATGTGTCATGTGATGACCGGGTACATAACCCGTCTTGTTCTTCTTTTATTTGTGTTGAGATTACTCATGTTAGAGTGTCGAGGTTTAACTTGAGGCCTTGTCAACCGTATGGGTTCATCGTTTTTGAAAACTTTTCTCAAAATTCTTCTTCTTATTTTTATGTCGATGTTGAGTTTCGCATGTTTTGGGAGACGTGAGATTGGATACGAGAGGTCTCAGTCCAGGTGGTGAAATTTTTGGTTGGGAGGCTGAGTCACACGTGCGGGGACTTGGGCAAGCACATGCGGAAAATGAGGCCGTATGTGTGGTGAGCAGGGGTTACTGAGATGCTCTACTAAAATAATCGCACATGAAATCGCAGGTGCAGAAAGGAGGGGCCGCACGTGCAGGGATGGAAGTCGCACGTAAGGTGAAGGGCATGCTGCACGTGCGGGAAGAGGGGGTCATACATGCGGGGGTGGAGGCCGCAAGTACGATGAAGGGCGTGCCGCACGTGCGGGGAAAGGAGCGCACGTGCAAGAAAACACTAAGTCCGAAAATTTTTGCTTTTTCTTCCCTTTGGGATGAGTGTATCTCACTTTTTGTATATCTCTCTCTCTCTCTAAAAACCCATTTCTCTTCCTTCTCTCTACATTTACCTACACCACATTAGATCAAATCTTTGATTTCTTCAAATTCATTAGAGTTTTGATCATAGCTCCTTCATCAAAGTTGGAAAACTCTTTGAGGGCTACATTTTGTGCGGTGGAGATCGAGTTTCGACACCATTGATTTTGGGGCATTCTTCTATCTTTCTTTCTAGAACTTGAGATAGGGATTTTTCTTTGAGTCATATATACATTTTTACAAGTTATGTTAATGTTGGAACTCCTTCTTGTTATATTGAACTTGGTTTTTGACTCATGAGTTATAGGTGATTTTAAAAGTAGGTGTTCACAATGTTTTCTAAAAACCCTTGAGATTTTGAGCTATATTGTTGTAGAGGAGTTATCTTGGAAAAATTTCTTTCAAAATGAGAAGAAAACTAAGTTTATGGAAACCCTAGAAATTTGGGAATTTTTGAGAAAAATGTGGTGATGTTATGAAATTGATACTTGACAAATATTGTGGCGAATGTTGAAATGAGAAATTCCATGATATATGAGAATTAGTTGAATTTGAAGTTTGTTGTTCAAAATGTTGATATAGTCATGAAATGACTAAGTTGATGAAAATGCATGAAATGTAGAAATGTTGCTACTCCTCGATAGATGTAAATGAGTATATGTTTATCTTGTAAAATTACATTGGAAAGAGAAATGGGAATTGTGATCACAATGGAAAAATTGTGTGGAAGAATTGAAAATGAAAGAATATTCTAATGCATTGATATGTGTTGCATTGACATTTCGATTCATTTGGTTATTACAAGTTTTGAATTGAGATTTGAAACTTTTGCATTGAAAAAGGAAATGTTTGTGAAACAAGGTCTCATTGAATTGTTTTGGGATAAATACGTTGGTAAGTCCGGATAGGGAATGTAGATGAAATTGATTAAGTTGGCCTGAGTGTCTAGAGTGAAAGACCGAAAACACGCACGGATGAGGTACCACGTGCCTTCTGGTTAGCTACCAGTAAAGTGGGGATTAGTAGTGTTAGTTATGTCTACTTGTGGACACCAATCTAGGGATTACATAAGTTGTATTTACTGCCCCTTGAACTTGATTTAAAATGATTGAATTGTTGAATTTTCAAGATTTTATTGTGCATGATAGTTTTCAAAAAGATGAGGATGCGACTTTCCTTTAAAAGCATAGCATGGCATATGCATTTCATCTCACGAAAATTATATAAAATGTATATACTTTGTTAAGAATTTCCTACTGGGTTTTATGCTCACCCTATGGGATTTATGCAGGAAAAGATGTGGTGATTCCGCCAAATTAAGGGCGTGGAGTGCATTTTGAGAGCACAAGGCTCTTGTTTTGTTGTGATTATTTTTGCAAGCCAAGGACTATATATGTATGGGTTCGAGCATCCATTTTGTGTAATCGGGCTTAAGCCTTGGACTTTATAGCCCTTGAGGGCATTTATTTACTTTTGACTGGTTATTTCACATGCTATAGATTCATGTACTAAGGTCGTTGAATGTATATTCCCATGTGGAATTATTTTGTAAATCTCTTATGATTATGTATGCAATGTTGGAGATTTGGGGGTTGACGTGGATATTGGAGATTTACTTATGTTTACCGTAAGGAGTGATGGTGTACTTTTATTATGTAATTTTTTTTTTTTGGGGCGTTGCATGTCACCTATCTGGGAACTCAGTGATGCTACTTTAATGGATGGACAGCCTTGTACAGTTATAGAATATTAAAAGTTTCATTCGATGCAGACAAGGTCATCAGCCCAAAAGATCCTTTGGTTCAAATGTAGAAATTGGAAATAATCAATACATTCTACGTTCTACCTCACCCACAAGGTATTATGTTCTCTCAGCTCACCAAATTCTAACAATTCATGTTCAGGAAAATTTATGAAGTCTATAAAGAATATCCAAGCATGACACCCATCACATTTACAACTACCTAAACGGAGGTAAAGGATGAACGTCTAAATGCAGCTCATTATCTGATAAAAGTTAATGACAAGAAAGACGAGATCCCCTACAAATGTGATTGGTTCAAAGATTGGGACGAACCTTTTATATTATATCCAATAGAAGCAAGGGTAAGAGAATTTTTCATAATATCACACGAAACTATAGAATTAGCAAGAGTTTGATTCAAATTAGTTCATTATGGAAGGACTATGTTTGAAATAACACCATCCTTGGCGGAAAAGTTAATTGTTTCAGGATTGCCTTATGAATCAGTATATGATTATTTGGAACAGGTAGATTCGGGGACATATTTATCTGAAAGAGGACGTAAATTTTTAGAGAAATATCTAATGGAACATGATCTAGAAGAATGGGATGAATGTTTGAAGAATATGATGAAAACTATGATCTTAGTGATATCATGGGTGATGAGGGTATGGAATCTAAACAATCCAATGGATTGACAAAATCATGGGCAATTTGGCAAAACCAAAGGTTAAAGATTACACTTCCATATGACTACACCACCAGGTGTCTCTTGTTCATAAATAAATCAGCATATGGCCACACCACCTGCTTATTTGTCTCTTGTTTATCTTTAAGTTAAATAAATAAATAAAATAAAAATAAAAAATTAATGTATAAAATATTTTATGTTTATAGAATAGGTTGAAGCCCAAACTTTGAAGTCCACAAGGTGCCTATATAAAGGCCTTGAGGGAGAGGAAAATGGGAGAAATTAATTAAAGTATACTTAAAACTAAGAAAGAAGTCTAGTTCTCAGGTCTTCTTAGAGCAAACAATACTCTAGCAATCCAACGGTCTACAGACACCTCTTTCCTTGTAAATCTTTGTTCAATAAATAAAAAGTTTTTCATTTTCAAAAAAGAGTGTGTTACTGCTGTATGTCAAGTTATTGATCTTAGGTCTCCTGCGTAACCAAATAAACAATTTCTAAAGTTACGGTTAGAGGTAAGAAATGAAACAGATATGTACTGAGCTTGATCTAATTAAGGAAAGGTCAAGGTTAGCCACCTTTGTAAACTGAAAGCTTGCCAACGCCAGAGCCCTACGTCGACTACGTTCAAGTAACACTCAAAATCCTTAGATATTGTTCTTATTTTGGAAGCATAGTGGGCCTAAAATCAAAACATCTTAGAATTATAAATAATTTTTTTTTTCTTTTTTTCTTTTTTTTTTTTTGTATGAGTTTATATCACCATTTCTATATCCAAGATTTGTTGCTAGATCGATAATCAAGTACTAATATTAATCACAAACTATCACTAACGTCGGGAATTTTTACAAAATCTACTAAATATTGGTGCTGCTAAAGATATAGAATTTACAAGAAAAAGAGTTAATAAAATATCTTAAGAAATTGTATATTATCAAGAACAACTGGGTTTAGTATCCTAAAAATAAATTAAATTAAATTAATAATTATTTTCCACATCATTTGAGCCACAAAAGTTTCAAGCAATCAAGCAACACTCTTTTGTATTTAAGACTTGGTCAAACAATGTATATAGGCACCATAATAAAATAATAGTTTAAAAGAACAATTTTTTTTTCAGTTTGAATCTGGACTAGAGATAACAGTCTGAGCTCTCAATATACGTTACATTGACATTTTTTTATAAATTAATCAAGCTCTGAAGCTCGACCTTAAGTTTAAAGTGTGAACTATCGAAGATCAAATAAAATTCGGTGAGAGACTTAAAACATAGAACAAATCCACTAAAAAATTGATAAATAACATAAAAACTCCAAAATGACCAAATCATTTGACTAGTGATTCTTTCTTTTTATTTGTATTTATTACAAACCCAATTAAAATGCTTATTTGGTGTTATATATTCAAACCATCAATTATGAAATCCACTCATTGAACTTTCTTGTTCAAACTCAAAGCTCTCCAACTCAAACCTCTTTTCTCTTCGTTTTTTTTTTTATTTTGGTTAAAAGGGCAACCAGTTTGCTCATACAAATAGATTTCCGTCTTTTATTTGTATGCCCCATGCATTTTTGTGCAACTTCTTGTTATAATTATGCGACAAAAGCAATATGAATCAATTAAAAAAACTAATCTATACTATATATTAAGCAAAAGGAAGTTTTTAACTCCAAATCTTGTGGGAGCTCCAATCTCTCAATCTAAATTTCCTAATTTTTTTATTTAAAAAAAAATAATCTTAGCATTTATTAATTTCTCCCAACTCCCAAGTCATACTATCATAATAACACTTTAATGCATTAAGTACAAGTATAAAAAAAATTCTTTAAAATTCAACACATATGAATTCCTTGAAAACTCCCAACACATATGATTATTATCCTTCATAATAACACTTTAATGCATTAAGAACAAGCATAAAAAAAAATTCTTAAAAAGTCCAACACATATGATTATTATCAAAATATTAAACTTTAATATAATATAATAATAATAAAAAAAAGACATTTAATTCCTTGAATAGTCCAACACATATGATTATTATCAAAATATTAAATTTTAATATAATATAAAAAAAGGAAAAAAGAAGACATTTAAAAAAAAAAAAAAACATTTAAAAATCACAATCTATCTATCTATCTATATATCTATCTATACTTACTATATATTAAGCAAAAGGGGGGTTTTTAACTCCCAAGGCCTGTGAGAGCTCCAATATGTCAATCATAATTTTCTAATTTTTTGTTTTTTTTAAAAAAAAATTAACCTCAGCATTTATTAACTTCTCTTAACCCACAAGACTTTTTTGCTTCTCTCATAATTACTGCAGTACATTTTCCAAAACAAATAATTTGTATATTAAAAAAAATTTAAAACAAATATAAATATATATATCTATATCTATTTATTTATTTATATTTATCTCTAACCCACAAGTTTTGTGGGAGCTCCAATATCCCAATCTAAATTTCTTGATCCTTAGATTGTTAAATTATTTTTATAAAAAAATCTTTAAAAACATAATTTATATATTAAAAAAAATTTAAAACAAATATAAATATTTATAATTATCCCGTGCATAACACGGGTGATAGGCTAGTTATTGAAAAGTTAAAAGAGGTGTCATTTTAGATTATGTTTTTGATTATCAACTTTCCATTTTTTAAAATTGCTTGTCACGTACGACATTGAATAATTGCTCGTAACTAACGATTCTAATTCTGTTAAATTTGATATGTCACTTAAATATTTGAATATTTCAAATATTATCTTGTTCATCTACATGATAGGATAATTATTAACTAAAATAATAAGATCCACCATTTTAAATGAGTGCACACTACTATTTTAACCATATTGTTCATCCACATGTCTAGTGGGAACAAAATGATTTTCAGTCATCCTCAATAGTGGTGCAATCACCATTAGTGTGTTCTACAATGACAGAAAACTCTAAATACACATAATTTATTTATAGAATCTATCATAATCTTCTTATATGGTCATAAAATGATTTCATCATATATATGATAATTGTATTCAATTTTGTAATCGATTTATGATTAATGGCCAAGTCTATTAATTAATATTTGAGAGCCTTAGATTAAAATATAAATTTTAAATTAAAAAAAAAAAAAGCCGAATAATTCTGATATTCATGGGTTTACATCAAGTAGTTAGTTATTAGTTAGTATATCATTCCAATGAAGAAGCATTGGAATGAGACTCTGGTCTTTTTCAATCAATAATGGTGACCAAACCACCGGGTGACTACTTTTTTTTGCATCATCAATAATTGGCATAGAATCATTCATCTCAAAAAATAGAGATTATTTTATTTTTACCCCTATACTTTGTCACAATTTTCAATGACCCCCCAGACTATTATTTTCACACGTACCCCTATACTATTTAAGTTCCTATCAATTTTTCCTCTCCCGTCAGATTTGAAACAGAAAAAATTAAAAAAGTTATATTTTGACCCCAAATTTCAAAAGAAATATGCAAATCCACCTTTTCCTATCAGCCAACCACCACCAACAACCACCACTTCAAGCCATTCTATCTCCTTCGTCATAACTCCGTTTTGCCTCATTTTATGTCGTTAGATTCAACTCACGGTCTACTTTTCATATCACATCTCACACGTCTCATTCTTTCTCTTTTTGCATGCTATCGGAGCTCCGAAAGTCGATTAAAAAAAAAAGACTTTTCTTCTCGTTTTCGATTTTTCTTCGAGCCATTTTTTGAACTTCATATCTTTCTCGATTCTTTACGGTTCTACTTCATTCTTTCGCTATTCTCTTCACTTCACTTCCTACTTCGCCATACATTACCTCACTTTCTCACTTCTTCGTGTAATGAGTGGTTTTGGTATGGTTTTGGTATGCCGAAAGTTGTCCGAAAACTAATTTTGAAAATTTCAAAAGAGAAAACAAACGCAACCCACAAGCTGGAGGATAAGAAAAAAGAAATCGAGAGGGACAAATAGAGATTCATATGTATGCACATGGAAAAAACCATTGGCAGCAGTGTCTAGAACTTCAAAGGGTCGAGTCTCCGTGATGAATTGGTAATGGTGACAGAGGGCTTTGGAATGAGGAACTTTGAGTACATATCCATGAAAAAGTTGTCAACAATGTCAAGATAAACGAGCACTTAAGGCGTGAGTAGTTGTGGAGGACCTCTTCTATGTCCAACACATGGTCCACATCATTCATATCTATCATCTCTAACTCTTTCATCTTCTCCGCCAACATATAACCCCTTCCTCTTCCATTGCCAATCTACGAACATGCCTCTCCTCATCTATTAAAGTTTCTTCCACTTTCCTTCAGATTAAAGGCAATGGATTTTAGAGGGACAATTTGTGGATAAGTGAAGAAGAAGAAAAAGAATGAGGAAGATGGAGAAGAAAGAAACAAAAAAATTAATCTTTTGAAATTTTCGAAATTGGTTTTCGGACAACTTTCGACATACCAAAACTGCCCATTACACAAAGAAGTGAGAAAGCAAGGTTGTGTAGAGCGAAGTAGGAAGTGAGATGAAGAGAATGGCGAAAGAATGAAGTAGAACCATGAAGAATCGAGAAAGATATGAAGTCTAAAAGATGGCTCGAAGAAAAGTCGAAAACGAGAAGAAAAGGCTTCTTTTTTTTATCGACTTTCAGAGCTTCGATAGCATACAAAAAAAGAAAGAATGAGACGTGTGAGATGTGATACGAAAACTAAACCATGAGTTGAATCCAATGACATAAAAATGAGGCGAAACGGAGTTATGACGAAGGAGATAGAAGGGTTTGAAGTGGTGGTTCCTAGTGGTGGTTTGCTGGTAAGAAAATGGTGGGTCTGCATCTTTCTTTTGAAATTTGGGGCCAAAATGTAATTTTTTTAACTTTTTCCGTTTCAAATCTGACGGCAAGGGCAAAATTGATAGGAACTTAAATAGTATAAGGGTATGCGTGAAAATAAGAGTAGTCTAGTGGGGAGTCATTGAAAATCGTGACAAAGTATAGTGATAAAAATAAAATAATCTCCAAATATATATATATATACACTGAATTGCACAAATATATTTTAAAATTCTCATCACATTATACCGTAAGAAATGCATTGAAAACAAAGGGTAAAAAAAAAAAAGGGATGAAGAGAGTATCTTTCGCCATTAACAACACCAGCAACTCTGACAAATGTATTATTCTTCATGTAAAAGTTAAAATTTAGCAATAACTCTTTCAAATTTATTTTCAATGTTGTGATTCAAATTTAGAGACGTCAAACTTCGCTAAGAACTTTTTTCATCATGTACGTGTGTAAAAAAAATATTACATTTAATGATAAATAAATCCAATAAAGAATATGATCAGTACTACCACGCGACCGTCATACGCAACACAAAAAACCCCAACTGTAGTCGGGGGCCCTTCGACGCCCAAATCAGTCCTCTAATATCATCAAAATATTAAATGGACAAATTTATAGAGAGAAATCGCGTACCTCAATTTTAAATATCAAAATATTATGCACAAGTGTTACCTATTTATAATATTCAATGACTTACCTAACAAGTAGTTTGAATGTTCCAGAAGTACTATCCCAAACAATCTTCGGTTGTTTAAGACTTCTATATCGGTATGATTTCATCTCTTGATGAGTTTTGCATAACAACACTAATGCACTATTTGATAAGGATTTGACAACTGTCATATCATAACCATGCCACATGGCAGTACTTTAACCCACATAATTGTTCTGGCTATTTTTATTCCTTCTCAATTACCCAAAGCTTTCATTCTTTGAGCCCAGTGAAAGAGTGGATGTTTTATATTATTAATTAATCTACTACTACTATAAAAGTGTGAATAACCCGTCATGTTTTCCACTTTTTTTAAATTTCAATTACCCTATCAAATCTACTATATTTTCCAAAAGTCATAAAAAGTCTTATATTGTTTGAAATATAATGACCTATTTTTTAATGAATAATGTTGAAACTTTTTTTGTTATAAAATTCTGTTTGGTTTGGTTTTCAGAAAAAATTTCTAAGAAACTAAAAATTAAATTGGAGAAAAAAAAATTAAAAACACATCATTTGTATATAATTTTATCTTTTGGGAGGGTAGAAATAGTTTTTTAAAACAATTTTTTTATATTTATTTTCGTTAAATTTGTTTTTATTTTTTCAAAAGTTAAACATGGCAACAAGTTTAATGTCATTATTAAACCAATCCGTTAAATCAAAAAAATCAAAACTAAAAATATTTCATATATTAAACATATCGATTATACATCAAAACCTAATAACCATTCATTACATGATAATCATCTATTACATGATAATCATCCGAACACATACTAAAAATTAATTTGGTAAAAAATATAAAAATAAAAAATGTAAAAGATTTATCATTTTTATATAATTTTATCTTTGGTGAGTAGAAATAATTTTTAAAAATTAAAAAATAATTTTTTGACATTTATATTTGTCAAGGTAATTTATATTTTATCAAATTAATGACTTTGCCCCTTAAAATAGAACAACAATGTCTTCAATTGTCTTTATTTGGAACGAGATTCATTCAGGGTCAAATGTATCACAATTGAAAGGTCGGGACCAAAATGACACAAGCCTCAAACTACAGGGACCGTTAGTGTAATTCGCCCAAAAACAATTACCTTTTCTTATTTTTTGTGTCTACTTCTATACTGATATATATATATAAAATATTTACAATTATCCATTATAGATCAAATCACTATAAATAATTTTAGTTTAATTGTAAAGTTATATGCATTCGTTCGAATCTAGGCAGAGAAAAGTGCATGTGTTTTTAAAACAGAGATTTGTGTTACATCTCAAAAATTTGCAAGTTATCTTTGTACACTTTCTTTTTGTTTAAATTATATTTTATGAATTGTAATATTTTATATGGTACTTTAATAAAGAATTTTTTTTCAAGGTATCTAATATTATAATTTTAGAGGATATAGGACACCCAAATAAATCGTAGTAGCTCAAAAGAAAAAAAAAAAAAAAAAAAAAAAAGACATATATTATTTCTAGTTTTTGGACCAAAATACCCACTCGTTTATTTTCTCTCTCTACAATCAACAGAGAAAGTATCACCTCTTGATTAGTTGATTTTGTTTGCCTAAAAACCTTGGTCAAATTTCTGTGTGATGTCCAGGAAAATTTATAAAAATAAAATTTCTCTGCCATTTTAGAGAAATTTGTGAAAACATCCTTATTTTAGTTAATTTTCCCTGGCGAAAACCCTAAGCCAAATTTATGTGTCTTTATGGCTAAATTTGTGAAAGTATCACCTCTTGATCAGTTGACTTTGTTTGCCAAATTGCTATGTAATAGCTAGAGAAATTACAAAAATGAAATTTCTTTGCCATTTTAGAGATATTTGTGAAAACATCAAAACCTTAGTTTAGTTAATTTTCTCCGTCTAAAAGCCTGGGCCAAATTTCAATGTCTTTATAGAGAAATTTGTAAAGCATCAACCCCTGATTCTTTGATTTTCTCAGCTAAAAGCCTTGATTAAATTTTTTTGTATAATGGCCAGGGAAATTTGTGTATGTGTGATTTTTCTAGCAATGTTGAGTTTCTCGGGCCATCACACACTTATGTAGTACTTTATTGTGCATTTGAATTTCACTGGTCAGATTACACTTGCCACTTGAGATATGAAATTTCTCTTGTCATCACACACTTACTTAGTGCATTCTTGTGCATTTGAATTTATCTGAGTGTGTGTTTTGAATTTCACTGTCCGCTCTCCCTTGAGATATGAAATTTCTCTGTCCATCACATATTTGCTTAGTACTCTCTTGTGCATGTGTATCTATGTGTGTAATTTCTATGACCATGTTGACTTTCTATATGTCATGTTTGTTTTCTCTATGTTTGTTCATATATGTGTGTATGTGTGTGTGAAATTTCTCTACCCAGCACACACTTTCTACCCTCTTGTTCATTTGATTCTCACTAGCCACATTACACTCCACTTGATAGATAGAATTTCTCTAGCATGTTCATTTTCTCTAGCCATCACACACTTGCTTGGTGCTCACTTGTGCATGTTTGTCTGTGTGTGTAATTTCTGTGGCCATATTGATTTTCTGTATGTCATATTGATTTTCTCTATGTTTGTTCATGTTGTTTTTTTATGAAATTTCTCGGCCCAGCACACACTTTTTACCCTTTTGTGTATTTGACTTTCTCTGGCATGTTGATTGATAGTTAAATGTTTTCATTTTCTAGAAAATGAAAAAAAATAAGAGGACATCTCAATCTAGCAGTTTTGATCTCAAATCAAAGACAACACACTGAAAAAAAGGGAGTTATAAGCTTAGATCGATGTCGAAAGGCAACAAAACCACCCCTTAAGCTGTCGAAGAAAAATTGTCAACGAAAGAAACCAGATTGATGCGAACAGAGCTCATAAAAAGATTTGCAACTGAAGTGGGCAAATCATGGACGGAACCAAATGAAAATACCAGAAGAAGACCTAAAAATAGTTAAAGAACCAGAAGTAGTCAAAGAAAATCCAAAAGAAGACAAATCAATTATATCATAGGAAAAAATTGGCAAATTTTTGTAATAATATAAACATTAGTTTGTAAATCTTGTACATTGCATTAGTAAATGACCCATGTAATTAGGAATTGTTATATATTGAAGGAAAACTCATGTAAATTTCTTTGGTATGAATCAATTTTCAAAATTTCACTGCTATGAACAATATACACAGAGAAAATTCTATAGAGAAATTCCTCTATGACATTGTTTGACCATTTTTCATGGTATTGAATGCTTTGAAAAAACAGTGTGTTATAGAGTTGACTCTACCTAAGTTTGGGCACATTAAATGTGATAGATAAAAGTTACTAAAATCACAGAAATTTCTCCGTGATTGTACTCAAGCTACCAGAATTTCTTTGGTATGAAATTACCAAAATTTAAGTAAGAAATTTCTCTAGTATAAAATTACTAGAATTTCACAAGGAGAAATTTTTTTGGTATGAAAAACTTTACAGAGAAATTCTTCTTTAAGAACAATGAACAAGAACACAAGGTATATAGAGAAATTCTATTCTGTAATGCCCCAAAAATATTATAATAATATCATCCCACAACAAATATTAATTAACAACAAATGACTGAATATAATGTTCTTTCATTCATAAGGTTTTATCTCTTTACAAAAGTGCAACACATGCAGTAATACATTCATAAGTCCTAACCCTGAATCTATAGCATGTGTCAAGGCAAAAGATACAAAATAAGAGTCAAATAGATATAGTAATGCCTTATTGCCTACAACTTTCCAAGTCGGTGCTTGGTTACAACAAAAGTGAGTTTTAAACTCAATACAAATAAAGTCCTAGGCTTGTACAAAATAAATACAACAATAACAAAAATAGAAGCTCTTGGCTCCCAGTCTTTCCAAGCTATTGCCTTGGCGGAGACATATTATCAGCACCTGAAAATGGTTTTTTACATAGGGTAAGCCAAAACCTAGTAAAGATACTCTAACATAGTGTATGAATCTTAACAGAGTTATAAGGTGAATGCATATGCATACTCGTGTCAAAACATTTCATATCTCGTTCCAAAACCATGCAATGCCAAGTTTATATCTCAAACTTATGAATTCTTTTCCTTTACAATAGAAAACAGGGCAGTAGATACAATACTAAGAATCTTTAGGACATGTCTGCAAGTAGGCTACAAGCACTACCAATTTGTTATTTTTACCGATATTAACTGAAAGGCTCGACACCTAACCGAGCAGGTTTTTGGACTTTCACCAAGGACACATAGGCCAACATAATACCATAACTACACTCCTACCCAGATTCACCAAGATATTCACCCGTTTTTCTCAAAACAATAACATTTTCAATGTGTTAAATATGTTACAATGCTCAATGCAATAAATGAGAAAATTAGTTTCAATTTACCTAATTTTCATACAATTTCTACAATAATCATAACTATTTTCCACCGATAGCTCAAAACAGATATCTCTAAACAGATAAATGATTTTCATCACAGATATACCCTCAAACATTTCTAATTATGAGTGATAATTCATATCCAACTCCATCACCATCATTATCATTGTTCTAATTCCAAATAACCAACATTAATTCCATTTCTCCTTTACAAAACCAAATATACACAATTTAGGGCAAAAACCCCTTTTCTTTATAAATCAATCTCCATGGGTGAAATCCACCATCTATCACAACCCAACCATTTTTACAAGGCCATAATCATATACAAGAGTCCATTTTGAAAACTCCTCTTTTGATTTCAAAATCAAACCCTAGGTTTTATCCAAATATCTCCAAATCACTATCTTGTCTAAAAAAGAAAATAACTAAGTTAAAAATCATAAAAATGGTCAAAGTAATCCCTACCTCAAAGACAAAAACCAAGAAGAACAAGAGTTAAAACTTGACGAAGCAAAAAATGAACTTTACTCCGATCAAAACGAAACTCTAGGTGAGCTCTACCTTTTTATAAAAGGGACTATAGTGTAAAATCAACGGATCAAGACGTATTTAAGTTTTAGATAGGGTCTCTAGAGAGAGAGTAAGTAGATCTAGGTCTTGTTGTGTTTTAGAGAGAGGGAGAGAGATGAGAAAAATGACTCAAAAGTGACCCCTTCGGACTGATATACGCGCAGATCACTCAAGCACAAAAATGGTCGCTTGAGCAACCAGACACAACGAAGACACCGCTTGAGTGCAAAAATGGTCGCTCGAGCGCACAATGCACCCCTTCTAGTAGTTTAGACCCACAAAAGTTCGCTCGAGTGTAAGAAAAGTCGCTCGAGCGTAGATAGCAAACTCTCAATAGTTTATAGACTGTAAAAGACCGCTCGAGAACAAGAAGCATCGCTCAAGCGAACAAGCTGTCACGACCCAAACCCGTCCCTATAGGTTTAGTGTCATAACCAGTTAGTAATCCTTGGATTACCAAAGATCTCTTAACATAATAATATATAATTAGGAGCTGCAGAAGCAAATACATGAAATATACACAGTCCATCAAGCTGTGAAGACATACATGAGACGGATAATCTTAAACTTTTATAAACATACGAGTGACGTCAAAAGATACAGTATTTACACGTCACTTCATGTACATATAAACAGAAAAACTTGTTCGTGGAGCAAAAGAAACAAAGTCTTATACATCTATAACAACACAGCCACTAGACTTGACTTAACCTGGAACCTCCTCGGGAGGCACAAAGATTGGCTGACAAAAACTGAGACACTAGGTCCTCAACTCTGAGCCTGGTCACGTACCTGATCACCTACATACATAATATAATTAGTGAGCGGGAACCCAGTGAATAATAACAGAGTAAAGGGTTAAATGAATGATGTCCCATAACTAAGTTTGCACATAGAATAGATTCACATTCGTATTCTTGTTTGAGTCATTGATGGAAATCAAAATTCATGCTTGATCATATATAGTTCATCCATTAGCGCTAACAAATCACATATAGAGTATCAAAGATCATACTTGTCAGTTCCATAGAGGAACCTCCGATCGGGTATAGATAACTTGTCAATTCCATAAGGAACCTCCAGACTGGGAACAGATAACTTGTTAGTTCCATAGAGGAACCTCTAGCCGGGTGTCGATAACTTGTCAATTCCATAGAGGAACCTCCGGTCCGGGTACATATTGCATACTTGAATCACAGCATTAATGTCACAATTACGTATCAGAGGTAGATAATCATTCATAGTGCAAAAACATAGCATTCGTAGAACAGATCTTATTCCATATACAGAAAATAATTTAACTTGAACATAACTTTACTAAGTTATTACTCACAGATAACAGACAACTCCAAGTAAATGAACAAAGTAGGCAATTCAGATATCTTGTGGCACGTGACCTACGCAGATACAGAATAAATACTTACTAAATTACACACCCGGAATCATTAACTCAGTTTTTTCTTGTCTTGGTGTATTCCTACTTCTCTATCTTCATTATGGTGTCTTAAACTTGGCCTAGGTATGCCTATGATTGAATGAGGATGGAAAAATACACTTGAAAACACTTAACAAAACTTACTGAAAATAGGGTCCTTGCTCGAGCATAACTTCATATGCTTGAGCAGACATGCAAAATGTGAGTGGTGACTCAAGCGCAAGATCTGTCGCTTGAGCAGCTTGTAAACTTTTGCAAAAGTGCTGGTTGCTTGATTTTTCCGCTCGACGCTCGCTCAAGTGTAAGAGACATGCCTTCGCTCGAGCGCAACTTTTGTCGCTCGAATGGCCTACAAAACATAAGAACTTCTGGGAGCATGCATTTCACGCTCAAGTGGACTTTAGCTCGCTCGACCGAAAGTACACGCACTCAGAGTGGTCGCTCGAGCGTGAATTCCTTCGCTCGAGCGTAGGAGCAGAATTTTAGAATTTCCAGATTTGCTCCCAAGCTCAAAACTTAAATTCAAAGTTGTAAAACATGGTCTCTAGGGCCAAAAACTTGAGGAAGCTATAGAAAACACTTATAAATGGCAAAATCATGGTGAATTCAAAATCATTTCACAAAACCAAAGCTCAAAAGCTTGTCAATTATACAAAACCAAACTTGAAATGTTGAAAATATAACTTGCATGTAATGGTATGAGTTTTAACCTTCCAAAACATAATCAAATGAGGTAGAAACATGTGAAATGTGATGAACTTCCAAAATCAAGCCATGATCAATGCATGCATATGAGGCTTCCTCAAAATCAAGCTCTAAATGCAAAAGAATTTGCATGCAAGTATGATTATCTTCTTAATTCTTCTTTCTAAACTTAATTCTCTTGAATTCATGCATTAAAGACTATAAATATACAACTAAAGGAGTGAATTTCTACCTTAAGCCTTGAATTCTAAAGTGTAAGAGCTTAGTTGTCCAATTTCTCTCCAAATCCTTCTCTCCTCTAGCAATTCCTTTTAGTTGAGTTCAAGTCTCACAAAATTCTCAAACTTAGAACCAAATCTTCATACTCTCTCCCTCTCTCCCTCACGTTTGTGTGTGTTTGTGAGCTTAAAGATGTATATAGAATGAAGGAAAAGAGTGAGTTGGAGGTATAAAAGGTGCCTTATATAGGCTTAGATCAAAATTTCATTAGTTAGGCTTAATTGAGCATTAATTATTCTAATTTAATTGTTCCGAATTGAATTTTAATTAAACCTACCATAAAATTCTAAAAATCCCAATTAATACATAAATCAAGTCAATTTCTAAATCGGATGCTGATAAGGTCTTCAATTTACAAATCGAAACGAAAACATGAACAGATCTTTCTACATTAAATAGATATAAACACACATAAGGCAACATATGATGCAAAATTTCACTTTAATTACTTATTAGGCATAATTAAGCATGGATTAACGTTAATCATGGGTCGGGATTGTTACACAAGCAGAATTCTAGGCAATCAACTCTTTGAAAAACTAATGTCCAAACCTATTTCAAACTCAACCAAAACTTCCTATAACCAAACTCAATAAGGAATAAGATAGAAGAAGACATAAACAACTATCAAGACAAGAAAAACCCAGACTCAATATAATAAACGGGTCGGGTTTAAACCAGAGTCGCTATATATTCACAGAGAAATTCTTCTCTGTTAACCAACATCAAAAAATGTAACAAAAATTCTTCTAATATCCTCAACTTATCGCTATTGCAATCACATCACATCCAAAATAAAAGAATATATATATATTATTCAATTAATAAAACGTATCAATACAATGGAAAATATAATGTAAACATTTAAAACAAATGAATATCTTCAACTATTAACTAAAGGTTTCTTGCATGTCCTCTTATTATGACGGCCAATACTTCCACATTGACTACACTGCATCGCCCTTTTGAACTCTCCACTAGCAATTATGTTCGTCTTCGGCTGACCAACTGGCCTCTTACTCGATGGTGATAAAATCATAGCGCCATCAATGCCAAAATCAGGTTTCCCAACAGTTGGAACTGGGCCAATTGAAAACAAGTATGCTTGATGATACATATCAACATTAATGACAATAGTATCGTTCCCATATTTGCACAACAACACTGTTATATCCATCTAAACTACAATATATATATATATATCAACTTGTTTAATTTAGAGAAATTTGAAAAATCACATAAAAACACATAAAAAGCACAACAGAGGAATTAAAGACCAGAGAAATTTACAAACTTATATGATAAGCATGTTGAACTCTCCACTAGAAGTAATAACAAACTTATAATTTTCTCTGGAATACAATAACAAACTTATAATTCTCTTTAGACGACAAATGAAAGTCCAAAGAAATTCCCAGAATTAAATTCACTTTGAAGATCATGAAAACAATAACACATTCACATCAAAAACACAAAATTCTAACTATACCACAAAAACACAAAGAAAAACACAAAGCAAATCTGATTTGCTCACAAAACATTCAATTAATTTCCAAATCTATTGAAAATTAAAAATCAAAAAATAACAAACTTATAAATAACTTGTCCATATAAAATTTTAATTTTCTCTGGATTATAACAAAAAAACTTATAATATTCTTTGCACTACAAATAATAGACCAAAGAAATTTACAAACTTATAATTGATAAGCATGTTGAACTCTTTACTAGAAGCAATAACAGAGAACGTGTTAGAACAATCTTCTGTGTGAAAAATAAAACAGAAACAAATAAAATAATTTACTTACAAAAAGTTCTTGTTTCGGAAAATAAAAACAGTAAGACTATGATCAAGTCGAGTGTGTGACACTCTGTCCTTAAGACAAATTCGCCGCCGCATAGGTGATCACTGATGAACGGCGTCTATCTCCTTGGATACAATGATCGAAAACCACAGATTGTAGTAGCACTACAAACAATCTATCAGGCGAACCAAACTTGAGTTCTGCAACTCTCTGAAAATTCTAAAAACTAGTATGAAGGAAAATACAGCACAATAAGAAAATGGGAAAGGAAAAATAGAATGAATTGAATCTGCTAGAGTGTCTTGAATTTATAGGCCAAGAGGTGTCTGTTCGAAAGAGCAGAAAACCCTTTGAACAGGTGTAAAACTTGGAACCGTCGAAAATTAAAGAGAGGTAACTGAAGAGGCACTATTCTGGGAAGCAAAAATTTGAATTTGAATTTTGGCCCAAATGTTTGAATTAATCCGTTAGGATTTCAAATTTTTCTCGTAAGAATTTAAAAAACTTCAAGTGGATTTTGTCCAAAAAATTAAGCTAGGATAACTCGCACTCACGCCTAGCTCAGCTCGGCTCGGCTCGGCTTGCCAGACGGACAGACGGCGCGCGCATGCGTGTGTGGTGGATTTGGGTTAAGCCCACTTTGTCCATAACTCCATTCCTCACAAAACTTGGGGCCCAACCCAAGTATGTCAACCTAAAGCTTATATACTCATATAAGCTCTCTTATTGTAACTATGTGGGACATCTAAAATAAGGTAATCCACATTTGACTCTTCAACTTCCCATTTCATGAAATCGAAAACGACATCAACTTCTCATTCACTTATAAATGGTTTTGACGATCCGTTTTTTACCGTGTGACCTGCCATGCAGCAAGGAACACGTCACCACTTGGACCCACCTCAAAAGAAGTGTGAACCCCACTTAAATTTGGGCTTAAAGATGGCCCAAAATAAGCCTATAAAATTAAAAAAATTCAACAATCCCCCACATGAATGGAATTGACGGAGAGAAAATGCAACAACATGATGTTTCTAAAAAGAGTACAAAAATCAGAAATATTCTGCAAATGATAGGTAACTTTTGGCTTTAAACCTTCCCTTGTGAGACACTATCGGATTTACTAGTTAATCAATGAACATGATGTCTTGAACTGTTTATCCGTTTGTGTAAACCAAGACAATAGAACTCACACAGCATATTTCCAGACACAGTTTGGTTCTCACGATTGTGTTCATTGTGGCCCTGAACAACCTAGTACTTCATGAGTGTTCTAGAGAATTGTATCCCCTTACAAGACTCATAAAACCGGCCTAGTTCACATTCATATAGGTGATTCTTATGAAAAGTATCCTGCCATACTCCACTAGATATTCCTAGATATAAGAATCATTAAAAGCATTTCTTATCCTGACACACTGCAAACATCACTATTTCATCATAAAAATGGATAGGAGTTCGATTCTCCAGTGATCCTTATAAGTCATACACAACTCGGTTGTCCCTTTAAACCTAGATTTTGGGATTTTCAATCAACTAGGTTGGGTTGCCATTGTGGTAACTCTTATTAAATAGGCTTAAATCCCATTCCCTTCGATGAATTCTTAACTAACTTCCTTGCTAACCCTTTGGTTAGTGGATCCGCTATGTTGTCTTTAGACTTCACATATTCAATGGAAATAATTCCATTAGAGAGTAATTGTCTCACAATGTTATGTCGACGACGAATGTGTCGTGACTTACCATTATATATAACTCTATGCTCTACCTATTACCGATTGACTATCACAATGTATGCATATAGCAGGCATAGGTTTCGGCCACATTGGAATATCTTCAAAGAAATGACGAAGCCATTCTGCTTCTTACCCAGCTTTATCTAATGCTATAAACTCTAATTCCATAGTAGACCTAGTAATGCAAGTTTGTTTAGAAGATTTCCAAGATACAGCCGCACCACCAAGAGTAAAGATATATCCACTAGTAGATTTTGAGTCTCTAGTATCCGATATCCAATTTACATCACAGAATCCTTCAAGTATAGCTGGATATCTAGTATTATAGCGATCCCGATTTTGACCAAACCTTTGTTACATTCCAGACTCAGGTTTCGTGGTTTAATATTGTATCCATGTCTTGTTTTCCTCCTTTAACTCTTTGAATTTGAGTTTTGGAAGATGCTGGGCGTGTTTGGAACAGGTTGGTTGTTAGTTGGTCTATATTGTTGTTGCCCAGATTTTGGCTTCTTCGCTCAAGCGAGGCTTCTTGCGCTCGAGCGAGCCTTGTGAAATTTGTTTCTTCGCTCGAACGAGGTTTCTTGCGCTTGAGCGAGATTTGAGAGTCCTCAGGTTTTTTTCCCAGACGCAGAATTTATTGGAAGGTTGAGGTCTTCGCTTAAGTAAGACTTCTTGAGCTCGATCTAGCGTGTGCGTTTGTAAAACTTCTGAAGCTTTGCATTCTACGCTTGAGCGACACTTCTTGCGCTCGAGCGAGGTCACTTGTTGTGTCTTGTCGCTCGAGTGACAACTCCTTCGCTCGAGCGAGCCTCGCGTATATCAGTTCGCAGCAGAGCATTTTTACTTCACTTTTTGATCTCATTTCTCGCAAAAACCCTAAAACGGTTCCTGCTCTCTCTAAAACCCAACTTCTCTCTACAAATCCCCTAGAATCTAAAGGTCTCTACTCTACTCCCTTTGAGAAAAAGGTAGACATCTCGTAGGCTTCCATTTGATCCGAAAAAAATGGAGTTTGGTCATCTTCAAAGTTTCTTCCATTTCTCCTTTGGGCTTCTATACTTGAGGTAGGGATATTCTACACCTCAATATAGCTTTTTACCTAGATATGTGTTGTTGTGTATAGATGTTGGGATTTGAAAGTGATTTTGAGTAAACTAGGGTTTGGGTTCAAAATTTAAAAGAGGGGTTTTCCATGTTGATCTATAAAATGACTATGGGGCCTTGTGTATGGAGTTTCTCTAGTGCTAAAATGGTGGAATCTAGCCATTAGGTTGAATTTGAGGAAAATGGGGAATTTGCCCTAAAATGAGTTAAATAATTATTTTGTATAAATGATGAAATTAATATAGGAAATGTGAAATTGGGAGGATGTATGAATGAATGGTGTAGTTGGGTTTGTTAAATCACTCACCTATGGAAATTTGATTAATTATCTGTTTAATAGATTTTCTATCTGTCTAGAAATATCTATTTTGGGCTATCGGTGGAGGATAGCTATAATTATTGTAAAAATTGCATGAGGACTAGGTGAATTGAAACCTGTCATTTAAATTATGTCATTCAATATGACGGTATGATTGAAACATTGAATGTGTGTTATGGATAGTCATTGTATATGACGTTGTTTTAATACATTTTATATGTATAATTATTTGGGAGGAGAAAGGGGATATACTCCATTGTTTGGGAGGAGATAGGGGATGGACTCCATTTAAAACTAAGTTGGCCGGAGTGTCCAGAGTGAAAGTCCCGAAATCTTGTGTATATATATATGGGTGCCAATTCCCTCGGATGAGAATTCCGTAAAATGGCAAAATAGAAGTGTTTGAGTGATGTATGTATTAAATTGTAAACCGTTAAGTTGTAGTCTCATTTTGGTTGATTAGATAATAACGAATTTGGTTAATAGTTTAACTTGAAACGAATGAATGGAAATGATTTGAGATATGGTTATCTATATTGAATGGTCATGGAAAGAATATAAGTTGGTTATGAATATTGAACATTTATCTGACACTTATATCTTAGTTAAACCTCATATACTGTGTTAGTTTATCTCTGCTGGGCTTTGGCTTACCCTACTTAAGAAACCATTTTCAGGTACTGGTGATATGCCACCTCCAAGGACATAGCTTGGAAGGACTGAGGGCTGAAGGCTCTATTTTGATTTTATTTGTGCTTAAGTGTTCATTCAAGCCGAGGGCATTACATATATAGAGCTTAGGACTCTTTCTTTTGTTGTAACTAATATCTTAGAAAGATGTAAGCCCGTAGGGCATTTATTTCTGTTGTTATTAACTCGTATTACATGCTGTAGATTTAGGATGAATGTTTATGAATGTATAACGCATGTAATATCTTTTTGTAATAGAAACTCTGATGAATGAAGTATATCATTTTATTATGTTTATAAATCTTATGTAATGGATTATTTGTATTTTATTTTGGGGGCGTTACAAGTATAGTTTAGCCCAATGTTACAAGTAAATCTAAGATATCTTAAAACCTTCATAATAGCTTTCCACTGTTCTACTCCTAGATTACTCGTATATCTACTTAATTTTCATTACTTCATAAGCTATATCTGGACGATTGGAGTTCATCAAGTACATTAAACTTTCAATAATTTGGGCATACTCTAACTGAGAAATACTTTTCTATACATTCTTAGAAAGAAACAAATTAACATCCACAGGTTTTCTAGCAAGATGATTATCATCTTTGCTAAATTTGTCAAGTATTTTCTCACTATAATGTGACTGTGACAAAGCATATTCTTCTGATGTTTTGGTAATTTTCATACCAAGAATTATATCAGCAATCCCCATGTCCTTCATGTCAAAATGTTTATTTAACATTTTCTTGGTAATTGTAATCATGTCATTATTACTACCTATAATGAGCATGTCATCAACATAAGACATACTATAACATAACCGTTGTTTGTGTTCTTAACATAAACACATTTGTCACATTCATTAATTTTAAATCTATTTGACATCATTGCTTTGTCAAATTTCTCATGCCATTGCTTTAGTGTTTGTTTTAAACCATATAATGATTTAACCAATTTACACTTTTTTTTCTTTCCCTGGAACAGAAAATCCTTCTGGTTGTTCTATGTAGATTTCTTCAGTTAACTCACTATTTAAAAAAGCTATTTTCACATCTATTTGATAAATTTCTAGATTGTATAAAGATGCAATGGTAATTAGCATTCTAATGGATGTTATTCTAGTAACTGGTGAATATGTATCAAAGTAATCAAGACCTTCTTTTTGTCTATATCCTTTGACCACGAGTCTTGCCTTGTATTTGTCAATTGATCCATTTGCTTTCATTTTCCTCTTAAAAATCCACTTGTAGCCAAGAGGTTTACAACCTGGTGGCAAATCTACCAATTTTCATGTGTGATTTTGCAAGATGGATTCAACTTCGTTATTTATAGCCTCTTTCCATAAAGGAGCCTCAGGACTAGACATAACTTCTTTAAAAGTTAAAGGCTCATTTTCTAACAAAAATGTTAGAAAATCTGGACCAAAAGATTTTGAGGATCTAACACGTTTACTACGCTTAGGTTTTTTTCTTTATTTTGATCTACCTCTTGCTCTTGTACTTGATCATGACTAGTAATAGCATCATAAGATCTTTTGTTAGTACTAGTCTCTTGTTCATTTTTATTAGGAAACACATGTTCAAAGAACAATGCATTCCTAAATTCAATAATTTTATTTACATGCATTTCTGAGTGTTCTATTTTATGAATCAAAAACCGATATGCACTACTATTCTTGGCATAACCGATGAATATGCAATCAACGATTTTCGGACCTATTTTAGTCTTTTTATGACTAGGAATAGCCACTTTAGCCAAACACCACAATACTTTTAAGTATTTGTACAATGGTACTCTCCTACATCACATTTCAAAAGGTGTTTGATTCACTTTCTTTCGGGGTACTTTATTAAGAATATAATTAGTAGAAAGTATTACTCCCCCCCACAAGTTCTGAGGTAATCCAGAACTTATTAACATGGCATTTATTATTTCTTTTAAAGTCCTATTTTTCCTTTTAGCAATTCCATTTTGCTGAGGTGAGTAAGGAACGGTGATTTAATGAATTATTCCATGTTCTTTACAAAAGTCACCAAACTATATCTAGTATAGTCATCTATGAAAGTGATAAAATAATTTTTCCCACCTCTAGTTTAAATTGATTTAAAATCACAAATGTCACTATGAATTAATTTAAGTGGTTCAGTACTTCTTTCAATTGAATGAAAATGAGTTTTAGTTAATTTTGCCTCAACATAAATTTCATATTTATAATTTGGATCAATTTTAAATTTAGGTAAACATTACATATTAATTAATCTACGCAAAGATTCATAATTAACATGTCTTAATCTACCATGCCATAAATTTGAAGAGTCAAGTAAGTAAGAAGAAGATGTATTTTTATTAATCATAGAAGATACAATAGCCATTACATTTATTTTGAAAAGGCTATCATTCATGTAACCTTTTCCTACATATATCTCATTTTTTGTAAGTACAAATTTGTCACTCTCAAAAACTAGCCTAAATCCATTCTTACTCAACAAATATCCGGAAACAAGATTCTTGCGAATGTCCAGTACATGCAACACATTGTTGAGGGTGAGTTCTTTTCTAGATGTCATATTCAGAATAACATTTCCTTGTCCTTCGACTTTAGACGTCGAGGAGTTGTCCATGAACAATTGTTCTCCATTGTCCACCGCAGAATAGGAGAAGAACATCTTTTTGTTGACACAAATGTGATGAGTAGTACCAGTGTCCATCCACCATTCTTTAAGATTTCCGACAAGGTTGGTTTTAGGCACCACGACTGAAAGGTTTATGTCATCAACACCATTAGAGATTTGGTCCACTTCGGTGACATTGGCTTGAGCAGGTTGAACTTTTTTTTCCCTTTGAGCTAGCTACAATAATCTTTGGCTCGGTATCCTTCTTTGTCACAGATGTAGCATTTGCCATTAAACTTGAATTTCTTGGTTTTCCCTCCCTTAGAGCCTTGTGAGGAACTTTCTCCGGTATATTTCTGTTTTTTTGCCTTTGGTGCATGTTCCACCACATTAGCCTTTGACCCCATAAGATGCTTTCCAACTCTCTTCTTAGAAGTCTGGTTGTCTTCCTCAATTCTTAATCGCACAATTAATTCTTCCAAAGTCATTTCTTTGTGCTTGTGCTTGAGATAGTTCTTGAATTCCTTTCATTCTTGTGGTAATTTTTCAATTAATGCAGCGACTTAGAAAGACTCGCTTAGTGACATACCTTCTACATGGATATCATGCAGGATAAGTTGGAAATCCTAAACTTGGCTGATCACAATCTTTGAATCAACCATTACAAGATCTAGAAATTTGCCCACTACAAATTTCTTCAAACCAGCATCTTCTGTTCTGTATTTTTTTCTCCAATGACTCCCATAATTCATTTGTCGTCTTGATAGGGCTATAAACGTTGTATAATGCATTATCAAGCCCATTCAAGATATAGTTGCTGCAAAGGAAATCCGCATGCTTCCAAGCATCGACCGCAGCAACTACTTGTCGGTCGGTTTCATCATCTTTCACCACCGGAGCATCTTCACGAAGGAAACGATCCAGATTTAATGTAGTAAGATAGAACAATATTTTTTGCAGCCATCTTTTAAAATCAAGTCCTAGGAACTTTTCTGGCTTTTTCCCGTGATTCACCGGGACTATCACAATAGTAAGAGGGATTAGGGCAGTCGCAACACTGGTCAGATTAGAGGTTTGAGTAATTTTAGTAGTTATGAATTCTAAATTATAAAACAGAATTAGAATTAGAATTTTATACTACATAGAAAATTAAAAAATAAAACACAGAATATAATTCTATAAAAAATAAAAGAAACAAAATTGTAATTTTTATTTAATCAAATTAATTCCACACAGAATATTATTTCTGTAAACTTCAAAAATTAAAATACTGAAAAATAGAATTTTAGTAAATGAAAACCCATAATATTATTTTCAGAAAATTGAGCATTAATTTCTGACAAACTACACACAGAAAATAATTTCTATAATAAAAAAAAGAAGAAAGGTTGAAAGGAAACAAACGAAAAATTCTATATAAATAGAATAATTCGAATATGTCTTAAGATTGTTGGAACAATCTTCTGTGTGAAAAATAAAACTGAAACAGATAAAATAATTTACTTACAGAAAGTTCTTGTTGCAGAAAATAAAAACAGCAAGACTATGATCAAGTCAAGTGTGTAACACTCTGTCCTTAAGACAAATTTGCCGCCGCACAGGTTCTCATAAATTAATGGCGTCTATCTCTCAGGATACAATGATCAAAAGTCACATATTGTAGTAGCACTATAAACAATCTATCAGGCGAACCACACCTGAGTTCTGCAACTCTGTGAAAATTCTAAGAACTAGTATGAATGAAAATGCAGCACAGAAGGAAAACGAGATAGAAAAAATGAAATGAATTGAATCTGCTAAAGGGTCATGAATTTATAGGCCAAGAGATGTCTGTTCGGAAGAGTAGAAAACCCTTTGAATAGGTGTAAAATTTGGAACCGTGGGAAATTGAAGAGAGGCGACCGGAGAGGCATTGTTCCGGAAAGCAAAAATTCAAATTCGAATTTTGGCGCAAACATTTGAATTAATCCGTTAGGATTCCAAAATTTTCCCACAATAATTTGAAAAAATTCAAATGGATTTTGTCCAAAAAATTAAGGTAAGACCTGACCCATACTCGCGCCCGGTCGACCGGCCGGATTGTAGCGGCACGCACGCGCATGTGTTGTGGATTTGGGTCAAGCCCACTTTGTCCATAACTCTCCTTCTTACAAAACTTGGGGTGCCCCTTGGGGCCTAACCCAAGTATGTCAACCTAAAACTTATATACTCATATAAGTTCTCTTATTGTTTCTATGTGAGACACCCAAAACAAGATAACCCACATTTAACTCTTCAACTTCCCATTTCATGAAATCGAAAACAACGTCAATTTCTCATTCACTCATAAATGGTTTTGACAATCCGTCTTTACCGTGTGCCTTGCCATGTGCCAAGGAAGACTTCACCACTTGGACCCACCTCAAAAGATGTATGGGCCCCACTTAAATTTAGGCTCAAAGATGGCCCAAAATAAGCCTATAAAGCCAAAATTTTCCAACAGAATGAATAATAACATAGAAGGAACAATTCAACAACTGATTCATCAATAACAAATAACGAACAATCAAAAACAACAATTTAATGATTGAAAAAACATACTTGATTCAACTCCAATGCAAATCGAAATCAATCAAAGCAAAACAGTGCAATACCGTCACGATCAGAAATCAACTCCCCGAAACAGAAATCAACTCCACTGCAAGACCGAACAACAAACAAAATCAAAACAATGAACAAAACCAAAACACCTCAAAATGAACTCCACTGGAACAACGAACACAATCAAAACAAAAACCTAATTCAAAATATACTCGAAACCTACACAACAACTCGACGATCAGAGCAATCTCCAGCGAAATCAACTCCACAGCAACACCTCGACGAACAAAGCAATCTTCATTGAATTCGGAATCTCTATGCAATCTCCTACAAAATAGTAATAAAATCTTCAATTTTTTGAAATCCAAATCAACGTATCTTATAAACGAGGGTAGATTAGGTATTTTACAAACATAAAATACGGCTAAGAGACCTTAGATAAAAGAAAATATTATTGTAGACCTCTCCTACTACCCATAGTTGGAGAGGTTTTTAAACCAATTTTCCTCTTTAATAACCAAGATATGATGTCAAAATTCTAAACAAGAACCACTTTCGTTGGTTTTATTTTTTAAATCTATTTTTTAGTTTTTGATTTTTCATATTTTTTCAGTTTTGGTGATTAAAGATACTGAAATTTTTTCATATTTTATATTTAAATTGTACTTTTACATGAAAATATAATATCTAATAATCTAAATAGAATTAAAAAGTAAAATATTGATAAAAAAATTTATAAATTCAAACATGTATTGATTTTTTCTTATTTTCTTATTTTTGTTATTATTATTATTATTATTATTTAATATTAATAAAAAAAATTCAAAAATAATGCACAATAAATTATTTTTGTGAGTGTATTTAGATTAATGAATCTAAATCCAAAAGTACATTAAAAAATAAAAAAGTATTAAATTAAGTGAATTTAAAAAGAAAATAAAAGGGTTATTAAAAAAAAACAATGTCAAACACAAAAAACATGAAAATCAAAAAATTCAAAATAAAAGTTTAAAAAAACAAATCAAACCAAACCAAACACTATAAACTTCTCTTTTTTAAAAATCTTTCTTCACTCATTTCTAATTTTACATAAATTATTCACAAATTCCTTTCAATTTTTATGTGAATTTAATAATCTAATTAAAAAATAGTGCATACACACAAAAATATAACATTAAACATCTACATTATCACCAACTATTTAATTATGAATAGTTAACTTCTCATTGTTACATGCATTATATTGTTGCAAAAGATTTCACATATTACTTTTGTAATATCTTATATATATCGATGTCTACAAATATAAATATAAAAAAAAATATAAATGTAAATTTATATATATTACTATATTTATATATTGTCAATCTATAATGTAATATTACCATCGGATACTTTAATTTTTTAACGTATATCGCTTTAGTAATATAGTTATATTTGTCAGGGGAAAAATTGCAGAATTATGTATTGTTCTCATATAAACTTAAGTTGAATAGATATATACATACATATCATACAAATAAGTATCCACAACAAACATTTCAAATAACAAACCAAGACTTTGCAAAACACATACATCACGATAATAATTGTACTTTTCATATTTATTTTTTTCACGACAATTGTATAGCAATTGTATACTAATGACTAATGTTAAATTTTTCATCATGCAAGATACTCATGGTACAGGAAACGAGATTCAACAACTCTTGATGTATAAAAATATATTACATATTAATATTAACACATTCCTACACCAATAGTATGGAAATAATATGCAATGGTGGGTTCAATGAATTTATATTATGAGATAAATTATTAAACAAAATTATATAATTGTGCAATTAATTTTATACCTTCAATTGTATTATATGTACAGATTATGAAAAATTGAAGTGAAAAGTTGATAAAAAAAATATTGGGTAAATTATAAAAAATCCTCTAAGATTTACTTAAATTACAAATTACCTCATGTGGTTCTAGAAATTACATTATGCCCCCTAAGGTTTCTAATTTCATAACAAATAGATCATTTTATTAATAAATCATTAAGTTAATTAATAACTTTTAATAATGTTAAATTTTTATTTTAATTAATAATTCAAATAATTTTATTATTGTATAGATGAACAGTTAAAATTTTCACTTTTTCAATTAATTCTGTTAAATAAAAAATTCTGACAGGGAGGTATTTGTAATTTTTCAAATCACAGTGGGTAATTCGTATTTTAAACAAACCTCAGAAGGTATATTTGTAATTTACCCAAAAATATTTGTATAATACTATATATTTAAAGGACTTATTTATTATTTATTATTTATTATTTAAGATAAGATTATGATCTCAACAATCTAGTTATAAAATAATGTTTATGTTTATAAAATTTCTCATTTATCATTTAAATTCTTCAGTCAAGTATGTATTCATTTCTTACTTAGTTGTACTTTAGATACAGATCAATTTGCCCATACAAGTCTACATACTTTGTATACATATCACATACCAATTTAAGAGATACCATAATTACAGTACTAACAATCAAAATAAAAATCACTTGCCACATGCAACGCACGTGCCCAACCACTAGTCCAATAAAAATAACCATGTAATATTGCCTAGGTAGAATGATATACAGACGCTTGGACTTATTCCAGTAATACCTAGTCTTGTTAGGACTGATCAGAACCTAAATGTTACACATTTGACTCGCTAAAATACATTTTATTAGTCCATTAATTTGTATTATTTTATTATTTTGTGTGATTTTATCTTATTTTATAATTTTCTATGATTTTATATATTTGTATATATTTTAAGGGTTTGTACATAAATTATAAATAATATATTTTAGATATTTTATATTATATTATATGAATAATAAACTAATATAAATAAATAGATAAAAACAAAACATATGAACAAACAAAGGAGCCTGCTGGAAAGGAAAAGAAAAAAAGGAAAAAAAAAAGATAAAAATATGAAACGGAAAAGAAAGAGAGGAGCCACACCTCCCACATCCCTCCTCAACCATTGTATATACATATAATAAAAGATTATATTACTATATTATTTATATATATATATTTTTTTTTTTTTGCAAGTTGAAGGCTATAAAAGAAAAAGAAAAAGGAGAAGAGAAGAGGAGGCAGAGGGCTTCGGCCCAAGGGAAGAGAGAAAGAAAGAAAAGAAAGAAAGCGAAAATAGGAGAGTGTAATTTGTATATATTAAAGTGTGGTAGTTATATGAGTGTTAGGAATTAATATTTTCTTCTTAGGATAGAGATGAAACCCTGATCAAGTAATTGGGGTGAGTTGTATTTAGTACTTTTAGTTTTGATTTGATTTTTTTGTACAATAAATATTTGATTCAAATCATGTTATACAATTATTTTCACTGTTGTATTTTAAAATTGTTAGACGAGTCGTGCATCAACCTTAATTTAGTTTAGTAGTGACAGTCCGTGCTAAGCAAAGATGATTCATGACTTTCTGGTTTTAATATACAAATCCTCTTAACGATATATTTCTGATCAAGTTACATCATTTTATCCAAATTAATGATTTTCTGAAAACTAATACAATAACCCCTTATTGTAAGGTTAGTGTTAGATTCAAAACCCTAAAAAATTTCTTGTTTTATTTTTATTTATTTTACGTTTTATTAATTTTAGTTTTATTATTTTCAAGATCTATTTTCTTCAAATTACTTCAATTATTATTTTTGAGTAAACACAACTCAATTAGTCTCTGAGGATCGACACTTGGTCTTTACCGCTATTCTATGGAATAGTAGTAATTACATGGTTTTAAATATAATATTTTGATATGCAAACGACCTCATCAAAGACTTATTCCGAAAATACTTAGCCCTACTAAAACTTATTCCAAGAATGCCTAACCTTGTTAGGACTTATTCCGAAAATGCCTAGTCTTGTGAGAACTTATTCCAATAATACCTAACCTTGTTAAGACTTATTTCGAAAAAGCCTAGCCTTGCTAGGACTTATTCCAAGAATCCTAACCTTGTTAAGACTTATTCTGAAAATGCCTAGTCTTACTAGGACTTATTCCAAAAATACCTAACCTCGTTAGGACTTATTCTAAGAATGCATAACCTTGTTAGGACTTATTCCAAAAATGCCTAACCTAGCTAGGATGTAACGCTCCGAAATAATTAACATAAAACTCAACTCATAACAGTAAATCAATTGGTTAATAATCTAATAGCTTCCATTTGTTTTATCTTTGATCATTACAAAAGGTAACATATGCAACATACATTCATAAATCCTAGATTTTGAATCTATAGCATATGACATCAATACAGGAATAGAAAGGATATTTAATTCAAATAGAGAAATACCCTAATGGCTTACAACTTTCCAAGACGATGCTTGGTTACAACAAAATGAGTTTCAACTCAATACAAATAAAGTCCAAGGCTTAAACTAATAATTACATCAAAACAAAGCCAAATAGAAGCTTTAAGCTTCGAGTCCTCCCAAGCTACATCCTTGGCAGAGGCATATCATCAACACCTGAAAGTTGTTTCACACATAGGATGAGCCAAAGTGCAGTAGAGATACTCTAACACAGTATATTAATCTTAGCAAAGTTATAGAGTGAATGCACAATCCATGCCATTTTCCAAACATTTCCCGTTTTCTATCTCAAAACTATGAAATGCCAGATTATATATCAATTCGTGAAAAATAATTCTTTTATACAGAAAATAGAGCAATAGATACAACACACTGGGAATCTCTTGGTACGTATCTACAAGTAGGCTATACAAGCACTACCAAAGCTATTTTACCAGTACTAACCAAAAGGATCGGCACCTAATTATGCGGGTTTCTAAATTTTCACCAAGGACACACAGGATAACATAATAAAACCACAATTACACCCCCTAACCAGATTCACCACGGCATTTATCCTTTTTCTCAAAAATAAATACATTTAAAATGTCCGATGTATAATGATGTTCAATGCGCAATGGATGAAAAATTAGTTTCAATTCAACCTAATCCTCATGCATTGTCTACAACTATCAAGACTATTCTCCACCAATAGCCCAAAACACATATTTCTAAACAATAGATAATTACCAATCAAAAGATACATTTTCATCAATTCTAGTGGGAGTGATAATATATATCCAACTCCACCATCATCGTTAATATAATTATTATTCAAATTTCACAATATCCAATGTCATTTTCCATTTCCCTTTTCACAATTTCCAATATCCAAAATTAGGGCTAAAACCCCATTTTATTTCCAAAATCAATTTTGAGAGAAGCTTTCCACCATTTCCACACAACTCATCCACAACCATATTCCTACAACCATTTTCAAGAATCAATTTGGAAAACCCTTCTTTTGATTTCAAACCAAACCCTAGGTTTTACCAAAATTTCCCAAACACATAACCCTTTTGAAAAGACAAATAACTAACTAAAAGTCATAGAAAGAGTTAAAGAAATCCCTCCCTCAAAGGAGAAGACCAAAGGAAACAAGAAGTAAAACTCGACAGAGCCATAAAACACTAACTCCTCCGATTAGAACGAAGCCCTCGATGTGCTCTATCTTTTACTTTAAAGAACTAGGGTGAAGAAATGCACAAATTGAGAGTATTTGGGGTAAAAGTCCAAGAACTAGAGAGAGAGGAAGTAGATCAAGGGTTTTGGAATGTTTAGAGAGAGAAAGAGATGAAAAAGTGACCACAAAGGTCTTCCTCTCAGACTGATATATGCACAAATCGCTCGAGCGAACGACAAACACAATAAGAGACACCGCTCAAGCGACCAAAACCACCGCTCGAACGCACAATGACCCCCTCCCAGTAGTTCAGACCTGTAAAAGTCCGCTCAAGCGCAAGAAAGACCACTCGAGCAAAAAATACAAACTCTCAATAGTTTTGCAGACTATAAAAGACCGTTTGAGCACATGAATAGTCGCTCGAGCGAATAAGCAAAAATCTAGGCAACAACTATTTGAAAAACTAACCTCTCAATCTGTTTCAAACATAACCAAAACACCCAGAAGCCAAACTCAATAAACAACAAGATGGAAATGAGTTGAACAATAGTTAAATACACGGGTTCTTGGATAAAAAATCAATAAATAGGTCGGGTTGAAACCAGAATCATTATATAGGAACTACCAAAACATCAATTTGTTTCTAGGTGAGCAAAATCCGTTTGGCAAGGAATCCCACAATTGGAAAATTCTTCCAACCTACTTTGCCAAGCAAAATGCTTTCGACCAAGATTTTCAAAATTGGACAAACCCCCCAACCTACTTGGTTTAGCAAAATGCCGCTCGGACTAAGATTTTGAAAGTTAGACAAATCTCCCAACCTACTTCACCAAGCAAAATGTTGTTTGGCAAAGATTTTTAAAGTTGGACAAACACTCCAACCTACTTGGCCGAGCCAAATGCCACTCGAAAAAGATTTTCAAAGTTGGAAAAACCCCCAACCTATTTGGCTGAGCAAAATGTTGCTCAAACCAAGATTTTGAAAGTTGGACAAATTTCCTAACCTAC
Source organism: Camellia granthamiana (assembly GCA_036172215.1). Lineage (NCBI taxonomy): Eukaryota > Viridiplantae > Streptophyta > Magnoliopsida > Ericales > Theaceae > Camellia > Camellia granthamiana. The sequence goes on from CM069915.1 coordinate 43,812,233, forward strand.
TTGGCAGACCAAAATGCCGCTTACCTCCCAACCTACTGCGCCGAGCACAATGCCGCTCGACAAAGATTTTTAAAATTAGACAAACCTCCCAACCTATTTTGCCGAGCAAAATGTCACTCAAACCAAGATTTTGAAAGTTAGACAAACCTCCCAACCTACTTCACCAAGCAAAAATCCCGCTCGGCAAGGATTTTCAAAATTGGACAAACCTCTCAACCTACTGTGCCGAGCAAAATGCCGCTCAAACCAAGATTTTGAAAGTTTGACAAACCACTCAACCTACTTTGCAAAGCAAAATGCCGCTCAACAAAGATTTTCGAAGTTGGACAAACCCTTCAACTTATTTTGCCAAGAAAAATACCTCTCGGTATAGATTTTCAAAATTGGACAAACCTCTCAACCTACTTTGTAGAGCAAAATGCCGTTCGACAAAGATTTTCAAAATTAAACAAACCCTCCAACTTACTTCTCCAAACAAAATGCCGCTCAACAAAGATTTTCAAAATTGGACAAACATCTCAACCTACTTTGCTAAGCAAAATGCCGCTCAGTAAAGATTTTCAAATTTATAATCAAGGGGTAGCATAATTCATCCTGCCCCCATGACCCATAAAGTGCAGACTTCATCTCAACATATTTGACCAAAATAACGGTCTCCTTCTACGCTTGGTATATAAAAATTCTTTGTAGTCGAAGTACATAAAATCCATGCTCTACAAATAACCAAAATTCGGCACAATGCATAATAAAATATCTTCATGTGCGGAGTAATAATGCATAAAATCCATGCTCCACAGATAATCAAAACCTGGTACGATGCATAATAAAATATCTTCATATGTGGAGTAATAACGCATAAAATTCGTGCTCCGTAGATAAAAATTTGACATAATAATACCTCTATGTCCAAAAAAATAATGTATAAAATTCATGCTCCTCAGCTAATAAAAATCTGACATAATAACTGATAATACTATCTCCATCAGAGGGTTCCAAATTGCAGCATGTTGACCTTGATCACTGAGTTGATTGCGTGATAGTGCTTAATTCGTTGCTCCTATTGGCGCTCCTATTCAACGATCTCAAACTAGTTGAACTTTTTGTTTAAATGCTTATTGTTTGGTGCTTTACAATGAGGACCTAGTAAAAAGATGAAACTGAATCATTGATCCGCAAAGTGTATATGAACATGGAGTGTCCATATTTGCGAATTAATAACATTGTTGACTGTGGATTACAATTGTTAGGAAACTGCATAATCTGTGATAGTGTCTTTTCCGTTAAGTCAATCGTTCCCACAAACACCACTAATTGTACGGACATAAAAATATATCATATTTGATGATAAAGAAATCCAACGAAGAAGATGATCAGTACTACCACACGATCGCCATCTGCAAGACAAAACACCCCCAGCCGTAGCCGGGAGCTTTCTGATGCCCAAGTCAGTCCTCCAATACTATCAAAATATTTAATTGACAAATTCATAGAGAGAAATCGCGTACCTCAACCCATGGGGGTGTTGCCTATTTGTAATATCTAATGACTTACCTAACAAGTAGTTTGGATGTTCTAGAAGTCCTATCCAAACAATCTCCAATTGTTTAAAACTTCTATATCAATAAGATTTCGAGTATGTTTGGTTTGGTTTTGGGAGAGTAGTTTTTAAAAATTATTTTGGGGAGAGAATTTAGAAAAAAAAATTTGGTTTGTTTGGTTGTGTATTTTGAAAGTAGCTTTGGAGTTTGGGAGTTTCGAATGATTTGATATTTTGTTATAATTGAGTAGATGTGTGTGAGAAAAAAAGTGATTGAGAAGGAGAGAGGAGAGAGAAAAAGTGATTGATTAATAGGTAAGAGAGAGAAAGTGATTTTGGAAATTGTTTTGGAAAATTTACAAACCAAACAAATTTTTAAAAAAAATTTCCAAAATCACTTTACAATCCAAACCAAACATATCCTTCATCTCTTGGTGAGTTTTGCATAACATATAATGCAGTGTTTGATAAAAATTTGACAACTGTCATACAAATGATAATCCATAATCATGCCACTTGGCCGTATCTAAACCTACATAATTCTTGTGACTATTTTTATTCTTTCTCACATTGTATCTTTCTTGTGATGGAGATCATAAATGGTATTTAGGGTTCGTTTGGGATGTGTTTTTGACTTTTTGACATTTTAACTATTAGCTTGAGGCTAAAAAGTCTCGTTTGGGATAGACTTTTTGATTTTTTTGACTTTTGTGAGAGAAAAAATAAAATGATTGTAAGTTCAATGTAACATTTTATCATATTTTGTTAAAATTACCTATTTTATCCTATATGACTATTTTAACCCAAATCCTCATCCCAAACAAGCTCTTATATTTGACTTTCTACGAAAATAATAAACTAAACGACATTTGCATTATTATAGTAACATTATTAAATTATGACAATGGCATTTGCATTATTACAATAACATTATTAAATTATAACATTTGGACATTGTAACATGTCAAAATCTAATTTGGTGCTACCATCATTTTCCAATTATTCAAGATGCTCTCCAATAAAACCAAAAAAATTGGCTACAACTCTTTCAAAATCGTCTCCAATAGTGTGCTATCTTCAATGTCAAGTTATAAGAATACCAAACTTTAGCACAAAGAATGGTCAAGATTTGACAAGAGATGAAGCTGATATTTGTATTTCTTATTTTAAAACATAGAAAATAACATTTACAGCATTACAATAATGGGCCTGTTAATCAAAAAAAAGAAGTCAAAAATACGAATCCTTTAACTTTAGGTAATTAATTTATTTAAATTATTTATGCCTAATAAATTAAAAGAAAAAAGTGCCAAATAATATGGCACAAAATTTTAGAATATATATATATATATGAACAATTCAAATAAATTATACCAAATAATCTCAGTATTATCAAATCAAATCACTTTTAACACCCTAAGATATTAAAAATTCAACTTTGGATTGTTTTGAAAAAATAGTTAAAAAAATTTGACTTTTTTAAAAAAATTTTGAAAAATATAAAAAAAATATAAAAAATTATGTGACCTAAAGTAAATTAAAAATTAAAAATTAAAAAATAACTTTTAACCCACCTTAAAAAAAAATTTAAAAAAAAAAAGGCCTTTGTCATTGACATTTTAACTCCAACCATTCCAAATGCTCTAACCACCAAAGGTACAGCACTGGCATCTTGGGTTAAAGTTTTTTATGGTGTGAGAAAAAAAACAAGAGGAAGGTAGTGAATGAAATGATGTTAAAAACAAAGAAGGTACACTGCAAAAATAAGCGTGCTAAACAAGCAAAGGTGGGGCGATTATTTTGTAATTTTTTATACAAGATTTGTCAACAAGGTGAGATGATAGTTTATTCGTGTTATTGTCTTTTTAATTAAATAAATTTTAGGATAAATATTTAAATACTATTTAAATAAATAATAAATTTTAGGATAAATTATGAACACGTCTCTTGAGATTTGATTAAAATACAAATAATCCCTTGTAGTTTTGAAAATTACATTCCAAATTACATGGGATCTATACTTTAAGAAACCTTAAAGGGTGTATTTGTAATTAATCCTAAATTTTAATATAGTCATATTTTTTTATATTTGTATATCATTATTTGGGGAGATCTAAATATACGAATTTTTGATAACTTACTAAAATATATATAGAAAAGTACAAAAATGATGTGACTCAAAAAAATAAAAAGATAAAAAAGTATATTATTAGTGTACCCCAAACAACATTAACAAAAAAATTTGGGAGAATAATGGTAGAGTGGTGGCAGGAAAAAAAATTATAAATTCATAGTAAAATTTATACAGTTTAATAATTAAAATATTATATTTTTTATGATTTTGTAATTTTTTTTCTTTACTATACCACTCTACAATTATTTTCTCAAAATTATTTTATGTTACACGTGGTATTATTACAAACACATTTTTTTTTAGATAATATTACAAACACATTTAAATCATTGACTTTTTTGGATATACATAAATCAATGGTTTAGATGTGCTTGTGGAATGACCATGTCACTACCAATTTAATTTAAAGATGCAATTTGGACAAGTTTGAACAACCCGAATTCATATTGAAAAAAGAAACATTATAGATTCATAAATTTATCCATAATGATGCGGTAATTATGTTGGGTTTTATATCATTAGAAGTATAAAACTAAAAATTAATTATTATGAGTCAAATTGTAAGAGTTTTTTTTTTTTGTTAGTCTCACATTTGCTTTTAATATGATACTTTCTGTTGTTTGAAACACACAACTTCAACTAATTTTTTTAATTTTCGCGTTAATATTTTATAGATATTTTTATTTATTTATTTTCAAATAGTGCAATAAATTAATTTACGAGGACCAAAGTTAATTTTTTTTCCTTCCTATTTGCAATGTGGACAATCCAGACCAAGTTTAAATTCTTTGAATTAAACGAAGGTTTGGATTTAAGGGCTGTTTGGGATAAATTAAATAGTGCACTTTTTGAATTTTTATAAAATATGGGTTGGGTATGAGTTGAGTTTGAAGTGATGTGGTAGAGAGGTGATGTAACTTAAATAAGATGATGTGACTTAATATAGGATAGTGACTTTTTGAATTTTTGACTTTTTTAAGTTATGCCAATAAAAAGTTCGAGGCTTGAGCTTTAGCTTAAACAAATTCTTTTATATTTTTTAATTTATTATGAAAAAATATGTAAAAAATAGAGAGATATTGTAACTTAAATAAGTCAATAAATTGACTTTTTTAGATGTCACCAAAAGAGGCATCGGAGAGTTCATTTAGCAAAGTGGTGTTTGGCAAGTGGTTTTGGAGCTAAAATAGCCACAAAAAACAAAATAGGTTATTTTAGCCACAACAAACAAAACATCACATCCAACTCATAATCATTACATTTTTCTCTTACAAAAAAAGTCAAAAAAGTCAAAAAGCCAAAAAACTCTTTCCAAACCAAACTTTTTAGCCCAGACTAAAATAGCTAAAAAAGTCAAAAAGTCAAAAAACCAACCCACTTCCTAAACAGAGGCTTATTAACTTATTGATTTATTTAAGTCACACTATCTTTCTATTTTTTTTTAGAATAAAGGTTGAGATCCCCTTTGGGGGTCACCTCCTTCACCCCCTTTAGTTTTGATTGGTCAACTTTTTTTTTTTTCTTTTTTTTTCTTCTCACCCAATCTCCAACCTCCATGTGTGTGAGGGGGTTGTGGGGGTGGGTGTTTTAAGGGGGTCTAAATCGATGCCCCTTTTTTTACGCCTTTTTATAATAAATAAAAAATCTAACTTAGGTTCTATTTGGCATAAAATATACAAGTGTACTTATTTAGATAAGTACACTTATTTAACTCACATCACTTCTTTATTTTTTTATATATTTTTTCATTAAAAAAATTTAAAAAAAATGTAATTACGTGTTTATATTCTCTCCAACAACACCAAAGTCATAAATAACTCACAAATGCTGAGAGACATTCACATGGCAAAAATATTAGAAATCTTAAAAAATTTATTAAAAATTTTATCAAATATTTTACATAAATATAGATTTTATATAGAATTCATATTGCGTAAATCCTACACTTCTATAACACATTTGATAAAAAAATTTAAAATTTTTAATATTACTCTTCGGATAGTGTCACTTCCATGTGGAAATGAAATGGGCTGAGGTGGTGGGTGGGGTCAAGTCTCCACTTCAACGACACCAACCCATCAAAGCACTGTCTGTTCCACGTCAGCATTCGAATTGATTTTACGCAACATATCTTTTAGATTTTGGAGTGGGTTTTCTTGTGTTGATGTGTATGTAGCCAGCCCAGACAGGTTGGGCCCACTAACACAGTGGGGACTTTGATTGGACTCATAATGGGCCCCATTTGAGCCCTATGCAAGGCCCACCGCCCCGTTTATTCCTTTCCTATGACAAAAGCAATGGCGCAACGCAAAAGGAGAAAATAACCCTCCACCCATTCATTACCAACACACATCAACTCAAAAAAAAAAAACAAACAAAAAAAAGGCAAACAAACAAGAGAGAGAGAGAGAGAGAGAGAGAGACAAAGTGGAAGGATATTAAACCCATCACCTAAAGTTTAAAGAAAAACAAAGATATACCCATTTGACTTTGTTATTGCTCATCATACACCATTGATTGTTGTACTATAAATTTGGAGCCCATTGTGTATGAGTCACTCATATTCTATCCATGTGTGTGTTTTGGAATTTTTTTGAACTATTTTGAGCATGGTGATGAACTTGGAATATAAAAATATGTGATAGCATTTCATGTAATGAGTATATTATGTACCATTTTGCCTTTTTTTTTCGCAGTTGGTGAGATGCCGTCGATTATGAGAGAAAAATCACAATTGGTGACGTCTCATCGGTTATGAAAAATAAAATAAGACACCTATTAGCGTACTTCTTACGTCTAAAATTGTTTTTCAACGATTGTGACGAATTAATTTGATGATATTGAAAAGAGAGACTATTATCTAATGAGTAATGTTAGGAATCATGAAAAAAAAAAAATCATTAAGATAATAATGAAATATTCTCCACCTTTATATTACGCATATGATAAAATACCACACTTTAATCAAAAAACGAGAAATCTTTATGATGCATTTCATAATATTTTTTATGATTTCTAATATTATTCTTATCTAGGACATGCATGGTAAGTGAGAAATGAATAAAAATTAAATATAATAGTAATATCATGTTATTATTAATACATAATATTATCATTTAAGAATATCTTATTTATTGAAAAAATTCACTTTTTAAATGTAATCACCATCTAACACAATCTACATTTTGAAGATGATATGCTGTGGCAACTAAAAAATATATTGTCAGCAATACCAATTAAAAACTTAAATTTCATAAATCTTATAAAAAAAAAAATCAAATACGTGCATAAAAATAAACTATTATCTATATATATTATAAAAAAAAAGCTCACTTTTTAAATGCAACAGCCACCCAACACAACCTAATAAATAATTTCAATCACTTTTTGCTGATGATATGATATGATATTAATCTTTTATTCATTTTTTTCACCTCCATTGTTGCTTACACATCAATGAATATACTCTTCTTTTCTTATCACAAAATATATAGAGAGAGATAGGTGAGGGAGGGGGGCATGATTGTGTTAATCGGACTATTTGTTACCGTTTTTAAAGATGAATAGAATTTATTTTAATTTAAAATTTTGATTTGATATAGTTTATACCTTTAATTTGTTAAATTGAAAATTTTAATTATTTGAAAGCAAAAAGATATATATACTTTTAACTTTTATAATCTAATTATCAACTTTAAAAATATAAATAAAAACTCCACCAAACATGTACTTGATTACACGCACAATTATTTCGACAGCAGCACCATGTAAGGAACACGAGAAGGGATTTTCAACGTTGAAAAGTCAATTTCTTTTATTTATTTTTTTTTTTTTTTTCATTTCTTGAGAATAAATCCACGTGGTTTAATTTTAAGGTTGTGTTTCAAGTAAGACAATATGCAAAGTCGTATTTGGGGACGATTGGAAAATCTACTTTTTGAAACTGGAGTTTGAATCTTAAAAGATATTCCCATTATCAAATCAGTTCCGATTCGTAGCTTGAAACTAGCGTGGTTCGAATGGCCCGATATTAAAACGATATCATTTTGATTTTTTTTTTTTTTTTTTTGCGTTTTTCTGGAAATTTTTCTGATGAAGAAGAAGAAGAAGAAGAAGAAGGGAGAAGAGGAAGAAGGGTCTACTGCGCTAGGTCTGCAAATCTTGTTCATCATCTTCATCAACATCAACATTAATATCAACAAATTGCAACAACATCATCATCATCATCGCGAAGATCAGAAAAGAAAAAAAAAATCAAAAAAAAAAATTTCTTTGATTGATAGATCTACCAATTCTTTGATTTCTGATTCTTTGATAGATCAACCAATTCTTTGACATCAAGAACAAAAAATTTAAAAAAAAAAAAAAAAAAAAAAAAAATTCAAGAACATCATCATCATCAACACATTAGCCAAAAATTGCCAACAATTTTTTATTTATTTTTTCTTTCATCCTCAGAACAACATCAAGAACAAAACAAAAATCAGAAAAAAATAAAAATAAAAATCAAGATCTTCATCATCTTCAACATCATCATCATCTTCATCATCAACAAATTTTTTTTTTTTTTTTTTGATGAACTAATCTTCAGATCCAGATCAACTAAAAAAAAAAAAAGTTTGAAAGAGGAGATCGGGCCATCGATCGCCACCACCATCACCGACCATCACCGTCGATCGCCTCTTCTCTTCTCTCCTCTCTTTTCTCTCTCTTTCTCTCTCCTCTTCTCTTCCCTCTCTGTCTGTGTTCGAAAGAATGAAAATGAAAGAATGAAAGAAGAAGAAAAAAAAAAAAAAACACTACCCAAAACGACATTGTTTTGGGCAGTTCGGGCCATTCGAGCCGGACAAAATTCGAGCTACGAGTCACTTTCCTTATCAAATTCCATACAAATTATTTCTTTTCCTATTAAACCACCAAGAACATATCAACATTTTTTAAAAATATAACAAAAGTAGTTCTTAAAATTACAAAAATAAAAATAAATACTGCAATATTGACTCATGAACATGGATTAATTTTAATCTATTTGTAAAAAAAAAAAATTTTGCCCTATATTTCTACATATGTGTTTTGCGAGGTTTTAGAGATCGCCATACACGTGTTTGATTGGACGGACTGGATAAAGGAGGATTAAAATCTATCGGACTTGAATTTTGGGACTGTGAATCCCTGGACTATTAGGTTGGACTGGATATGTATCCTGTGTTTATTTTCTCATGGGATTAGATGTCTGAAAAGGACTATTTTTAGTAAATCCAATATTTGGTTGGACAAACTAAAAGATAAATGAACAAAAGACTATTTTACTATTTTTCAATTGTTTACTAAGTAATAGCAATATTAAACATATCCTTAATATTTTAATTATTTTTAGCTAGATTAAATAAAATTTTATTTTATTTTTTACACAATTAAATAAATTTATTTTTTAAAAATAAAATAAATAAAATATCAATAAAAATATATGTTATTTTTTTAATTAAAATTTTAAATAATTTTTTTAAAAAAAATACTAATAATAATTAAACAATAAAATTAAATAAAACATCTATTAAAATTTAAATAATGAAATTAAATAAAATATAAACAAAATTTTAAAATAAAATATCAATAAAAATTATTTTAAAAAAATAAAACATCAATAAAAAATTAAATAAAATTATTTTATTTTTAAATTGAGACATTTAATTTTTATTGAATTTTACTAAATATAATACATAATTAAATAGTAGAATGTCAAAATGGTCGTTTCACCACCTAATTCCAATAGTAAACAGTCCCTCCAAAATTGTCCCACAACCCCCCCCTCCAGGATAGTATAATCCCCCATATGGGAGATAAGAAGTCTGGCCGGACTCCATGTCCGACGGACTAAAAAAAAAAGCAAATGCCGGATTTGATGCTTCTCCCGGATTACTATCTGCACAGTAAATAGTCCCCCCCTTATCATCCCAATCAAACACACCCTTATTTTTTAGTACTTTTTTTAATATCCTTTTCAAATATAAATTAATGAAAGAAAATAACTTATTTCCAGTCGGAGAATTAACTGAAATGATCTAGTGGACTCAACAATAGATTTATTTTAATGATCTGACTCATTCACTTGTAAATTTACGTAAATAAAAAAATTAAATTAATCCAATAATCGAAAGCAAAAATTTTATTAACATGAATATCCGTACACAAAACACAAATGTAAAAGTGAATATGCAACCAATTACAATATCGTATCTTGTCTTCATCATCTTCAAATTGTCTCTGTCGATGCTTCAAGAGGTCTAATAGTTTCATCAACAGTTGTTCCATTAATACTTTACCTAACCCTATAGCGATTCCAGTTTTAACCCGACCCTTTTATATCTTGGACTCGGGGTTTCGTGGTTTCATAGTGTTGTTCATATCTTTTTCCCCTTCATACTTCCTTGAGTTTGGCTATTGGATTGTAATGGTTGCATTTGGAATAGGTTGCTTGGTTTTCAAATTTTTATTATCTAGAATTTTACTCATCCACTCGAGCGGCACTTCTTGGGCTCGAACGAGTTTTGTGAACTCTCAGTACTTTTGCAGGTCTGCAAAATTACTAGGAGAGTGTATTATACACTCAAGCGGTGCTTTCTGCGCTTGAGCGATCTCGGCTCGAGCAGCCTTTCTTACGCTCAAGCGTTGGTCTATTGTCTGCAAAACTACTGGGAATGTGCATTCTGTGCTCAAACGTCACTTCTTGTGCTCGAGTGGAACAACTTATTGTGTCTGACGCTCGAGCGTCACTTCTTGCGCCCGAGCGAACTGTGCATATATTAGTTCGTAAAGGTCACTTTTTACATCACTTTTCACCTCTTTCTCTCTCTAAACATTTCAAAAACCCTAAATCTAGAGTTTTTCTCTCTACAGCTCATCTTCTCTCTTCCAAAACACCTAAATCTATTAGGTTCTCGACCCCAGTGTCTTTGGGAAAAAGGTATAGCATCTCAAGAGCTCTATTTTGGTTCGAATAAAACTTGGTTTCGGCGTCTTTGAAGTTCCTCCATTGCTTCCTTGATCTCTAGCTTCGAGGTAAGGACTTTCTACACTCTTCTATGAGTTTTAACTTAGTTATTTGTTGATGTGTAAAAAATATTGGAACTTTGAGATGATTTTGAATAAACCTAGGGTTTTAGTTTAAAATCAAAATAGGGGTTTTCAAATGTATGTATTAAAAATGGTTATGGGAGTAGATGTGAGATTGTGTTGTGATAAATTTATTGATTTGGATACCCAGGGTGTATTTTGGAAGAAAATTGAGTTTTGCCATAAAATTTCTCAAACAGTTATTTTGTATAAATAAATGAAATTGGTATTGGGAATATGAAATTGGATGAATGTTTATATAAATGATTGAGTTGGATATGTCTTACCTCTCACCTATGGAAATTTAGATAATTTATTTGTCTTGAAGATTGTATATCTGTTTAGAAATATCTATTTTGGGCTATCGCTGGAAAATAGTTATGATTGTTATAGAAATTGCATAAGGATTAGGTGAATTAAAACTAATATCTTATCAGTTGTCATTTAATTATGTCTTTGATACATTGTAAATGTATGGTGTTTGGGAGAAGAATGGGGATGTACTCCATGTTTGGAAGAAAAAAAAGATATGAACTCTATTGAATTAAGTTGGCCTGTGTGTCCAGGGTAAAAGTCCCAAAAATCGCGCGTATACACGTATAACAACCCCGACCTATGATTAACGTTAATTCATGATTTCATGTGCCTAATAAGTCACTAAGATCAAATTTTAGATTTATTCCATATGTGTTGCATTATTTGTGTTTCTATCTGTTTATTGTAGGAATATCTATTTGAGATTCTGTTATATTTTGTGAATTTAAGGCCTTATCCGCATCTGATTCTGAAATTGATTTGATTTATGTGTTATGTGGAATTTATATAATTTTATGGTAGGTTCAATTGAAATTCGATTTGGAACAATTAAATTAGAATAATTAATGTTAATGTAATTAACCTAAATTAATCTTAATTAAGCCACTTTAATTAAGCCTACCTAAGGCTATTTAGACCCCCTTATTTTACTTTACACCCTCATTCCCTACTCCTTGAGCTCAAAAACGTGTAAGAGAATAAGGGACCAAGAGAGACAAAGAGTTGAGATCAACAAGAATTGTTGGAATTTGGAAGAATTAGCTTGGAATCTTAGTGTGCTCTTCATCTAGATCTTACTTGAGAGGTTGAGGTATGAATTCAACACTTAAATTATATAATTGTGATGTTTAGAACGTGAATTCATAAAGGTTTTGTTGAGTTAAGCAAGACTTGAGTTAAATAAGATGGTAGAAGGACCATACCATGCATGCATGTCTATTCCTTTACAAATTGAGCATGATTTCCAAGAATCCCCTCATGCATGTCTTGAATTCACCTTGATTTTGGGAAATTATCAAGTTTAATGTTGTTTTATGGCATTTGATCATGTTTTGAGAAACTCATGATCAAGAAAATTCATACATGTTATGTTCTTGAAACATTCATAAAGTTTAAGTTGAATTTTTGAACAACTGGCATGCTTTTGGACATTGATTTCACGAAATGATCTTCAAAACATGATGTTTTGTGAGTTTCTAAATGTTTTCCAGAATTTTGGCCCAATATGATGAGTTTTGAAGTGTTTAGTCTGAGTTTGAAGCTTGGAGATCAAATCTAGAAATTCCAGAATTTGAATCTACGCTCGAGCGTAGGAGTTTACGCTCGAGCGAGGCACTCTGAATGCGTGCACTTCCACTCAAGTGACATGATACCCGCTCGTGCGTGAAATGCATGTATCTAGAGGTTCACATGTTTTGCAGTACGCTCGAGCGACAGAAGTTACGCTCGAGCGAGGGCCTGAGTCTCACGCTCGAGCAGAGATCGAGCGTTCGTCGAGTGTGAAAAATAAGTAACCAATACTTTTTCAGAGTTTACAGTCCACTCGAGCTAAGAAAGTCACGCTCGAGCGAACCCTCACTTTTTTGCATGTCCGCTAGAGCGTGGACCTTGTTTTTAACAAGTTTTGGAAAATATTTTCTAATGCAATTTTTGCATCCTCATTCCATCCTAGGCACTCCTAGGCCATGGTTAAGACACCATAATAAGAATAGGGATAAAAACACACTAAGAACAAGTGAAATAAGTTATGTACAATTCGAGCGTGTGTTTCAATATATGTATATGTCATATTCTGTAGGTCACGCACCACGAGTTAAGTGAATTACTTACTCTACTCGTCTACTTGGAGCCATCTGTTAACTGTGAGTAATAACTTAGTAAAGCTATATTCAAATTTATTTATTTTATGTATGATAAATTAAGATCTGTTTTCTGAAATGATATGTTCTGTACAGTGAATGATTGTCCAATTTCTAACAATGTATTCGTGGCATCCTTAGCATCATGTGATATCTGTTAGTTGTTACCCGGTATTGGAGGTTCCATTATGGAACTTAATATGTCTGCAATCTGTTACCCGTACCGGAGGCTCCATCATAGGGCTCAGCATGATTATTCTCTGTTACCCGGATCCGGAGGTTCCTTTATGGAACTGGTTATTCATAACCACTATATGTTCTGCATCTGTTCTGTATCTGTTCTGTTAGCTCTAATGGATGTACCACGTATGATTAAGCATGAATTCTGATTTCTGTATATGATTTGATCAAGAATATAAATATGAATCTGTTATGAATCTAAATTATGATTTATGAATCTGTATGGACATCATTAATTAAAACCCTTTACTCCGTTATTATTCACTAGGCTCCAGCTCACTATTTATATTATATATGTAGGTGAGCAGACACGTGACCAGGCCCAAAGTTGACGGCCTATGTTTCAGTTTTTGTCGGCCAATCTTTGTACCTCCCGAGGAAGTTTAGTGGTTGTTTTTGTGATGTACCAGACTTTGCTCCTTTTAAGTACGAGCAAGATTTTTGTTTATATGTTCATGGAGTGATGTGTAAATACTATATCTTTTGACTTCACTCGCAAGTTTTTAAAAGTTTTAAATTATTTGTCTATCAGTCCCATATATGTCATCACAGCTCATTGGACCTTGTATATTTTATATATTTGCTTTTGTAGCCCTTAACTATATGATATTCTATTAAGAGGCCTTTGGTAATCCAAGGATTACTGGCTGGTTACGATGCTAAACCCATAGGGGCGAGTTTGGGTTGTGACAACATGAGTACCGATTCCCGGGGACGAAATAGCCGTAAAATAACAAAATAGAAGTATTTGTATAATGGCTATGTTGGTAGAGATACACTGAGTTGTACCCACAGTTTGGTTGTCTGAATGAAATGGTGAATGACTTATGAATTGAGATAAATGAATTGAGATATAAATCTTGACATGGCTTATGAATGATTTTATCATAGGCACTAGATATGCTTATCATACTTATATCTTTGTTAAGATTCATACATTGTGTTAAATTGTTTCTACTGGGTTTTGACTTACCTTATTTGGGAAAAACCATTTTCAGGTGTCGATGATATGCCTCCACCAAGACAGTAGCTTGAAGGGATTTAGAGCAAGAGCTTCTCTTTTATTGTATTTATTTTGTATAACCAATGGCTTTAATTGTGTGGAGCTAGATTCATTTTTGTCGTAACCAAGCAGTAACTTTGAAAGATGTAAGCCTTTAGGGCATATGAATATCTATTTAGCCTTCGTTCCTTTTTATTACTTGTAACACATCTTGTAGATTCAAGATGAGCTATTTATGAATGTATATCGCATGTGTCACATTTTGTTTATTAACTCTGATTAATGGAACCTTATCGTTTCATTTATGTTACCTCATATTAGTTGTCTTGGATTGGATCATTATAATTATTTCAGGACGTTATAAACCCAATCCATGTCCTTCTCATAAGTGAAGAAAGCTACATTTAACTCTTGATCACCAAATCCTTCCACTTCATTGTGATGCAGTCCTTCATCAATAATTGGTTGTTCTCCACACACCTTATATAAGTCTCTAGGTTTCATCTTGAACACAACATTCCAATCTTCATCAACAGAATCATTAACATAAAAGACTTGTTGTGCTTGAGATGCTAGGATGAATGACTCATCATTGTCTTGTTTCTTCGCATATAACAAGTGATTGAAATTAACAAGTGTAAAACCAAAATCATCCCCCTTGAGTCCCTTATTGTTATTAATCCAATTGCATATGAATAACATGTATCTATGGTCATATGAGTAATGCAACTCAATAATATCTATCACATATCCATTGTATGCTACATCACTTTCCACTAGATTAATGTCTTTCGCACTTGCATAGCTAGAAGTCTTTGCCTTCACCACAACTCCACTATTCTGAGTTTTTCTTCTTAACTCACGACTCCTAGTATGATACCTAGTACCATTAATTATATACCCATTAAATCTGGTGGCCTTTTGGCAGGTCACAAAGCCAAAATTTTAATCTCATCTGATTACGTTACATTTTTAGTAGCTAACAGCTCTGCAACCTATTTTTAAAGAAATTTATCAATATTAAACATCAATTAACAACTTCAAAAATATAGAAACACATGGATTACAAAAATTGAATCATGAGAATTGGAAATTAGAAACATATACTTACATGAGAATTGAACTACTTGGGAAACTCAACATTGTGACAACGATCCACATTATAATCTCTGAGACGACGATGTGATCGCTTGATAAATTCACGATATTCCCTACACAATTAAACTATTTATAAATAATACTTGTTCCCAAGCCTTTTCTGAGGATGTAGTGCCTTCCGAATTCTCATATCTTGCAAATCTCGACAAGTATTTAAATTATTTTTCCATTTCCCATCAATATTTAATGTCGTCCACAATACATTACCACACACGTTCTTCTCAATGTGCATCACATCAAGATTGTGGCGAATCAAATTATACTCTCAATATGACAGCTTAAAGAAAATACTCTCATTCTTCCAATTATGACTTGAGTCCTCCTCATTTTTCTCTTTTTCTATCCCTTTTCTATTTTATTTGCTAGATTGTTGACGCTTAGAATTCAATTTAAACTTAGGCTTAGGCCCTAGTTGTCGTAGCACATTAGCCCCTGATAACTGAGTTGGATATGGTTTGAATTCAAGAGTGCTATCAAAAGACGCACCAGCTTTCCGAAATTTGTGACCCACATTCAACCAGCGACAATGCCCCATGTAACAAAATTTCCTGAAATTCGTCAAATATCGAGAACGAGTATGTGTGTTACAACAAGGATAGGCTAAAGTGACTTTCGTGCTCCGTCCAGACAAAATTGCATAGGCATGAAAATTATTTATAATCCATAATAACACAACATGCATTCAAAATATCTGATTAGTTTCTGTATCATACGTGTCAATATCATTTTTCCACAATTCTTTTAATTCATCCACTACAAGGCATAAGTAGATGTCAATGTTATTTCCAAGTGAAGAAGGATCCAGGTGAAGAAGGACCATCAATGAGCAATGTCATTATCATATGAGGTTACTTCATGCACAACTATGGTGGCAAATTGTATGGCATCACAATAACTAGACAACTGCTGTAAGAGACATTCATTGTCTTGAATGGATTGAATCCATCCGCTGCTAAACCCAGTCTGACATTGCGAGGCTCACTTGCAAACTTGGAATACAAATTATTAATCTTTGAAGCCTTGGAATCAAAAAAAAGCATCTGACAATCTTCTGTGGAATTCTTTGTTGCTTCTTCTTAACATTATTCTTCTCCCCCTCAAACTATTTGTATCTAGACATATGACACACTAAGCAATTATCCAAACTAGCTGTTTCCTTCAAATATAGTGAGTAATCTCTTGGGCATGCATGTACCTTATGATAATCGAGGCCCAAGTCCCTAAGGAGTTTCCTAGTTGCATAAAATGACTTTGGCAAGGTTTTGCCCTTTGAGAACGCATCATTCAAAAGCTCAAGCAACATCATGAAAGACTTGTCACTCCATCCACTAAAGCACTTGATGTGCAATAACCGAACAACAAATGAAAGCGTTGAAAACTTCTGACACTCGGGATACAACTCTCTTTCGGCCTCCTTCAATAAATTGAAGATTTTTTTAGTTTTTTCATTTGGACTTTGTTTAATACCAGAACTTGCTACCTCGTGAATAAAACTTAGTGGAGGAAGTCCAAATCCCTCATATAGCATTTCATAAGTTTCATCACCATCATTCGAATCAGTTTGCCCACCATTCATATTGTGTGGCATAGGCGATGACAAATTCTCCCCATGAAAAATCTAACTGGTGTAACTTGGAAGAAACCTGTTGATCATTAAATGTTTCCCTCACAGGCCTTTCTTCACTAATTTGACATTAAGACATCGTTTATATGGGCACGTGACTTCATTCAACACCGGCTTATTTTCGCATACAAATTTAATAAATCTATTAACCCCTTGTATGTATTCCGGGTGCAACCTATGTTGATTTATCCAACTTTTATTCATCTAACACAGTCTTACACTACAAATGCCACTACCAAATCAATAAAGTTCAAAATTACCATTCCATTTTAATTAATCTTAACCTCAATTAAGTACCTTATAATGCATGCGATATGACATCATTCACCTCTAACTGGTCTCTAATATGTTGGTTCATCCTACTTTCCCATTTAGGAATGCAGAGTCTATATTGTAAAAAACAGCTCATACCGCTCTATTTATCTCTAACGAAATTTCGGCAGCATCTCCTCATAGTTCTCCAAATACATGACATAGACTAGGTGTACTACTACACTTTGTCTAGTATGCACCCGGAGAACATTAGGAGCTACTACACGAAATCTCTATGAGATGGACTATAAGCGTAGAACTACTAATTACAATATAGACTTGTGGTCCTGAATTGTCCAAACTGAACAATCCAAGAAGAGCTTCATCAAAGATGACTAAGTATCTCTAATGAAGATTCTTGGACTGGTCTAAGGCTATTTATGCATGCATGCACCATTAATGATTGCATCCCGATGGTGCAATCTAAATCAGTACTATCAAGCATACTAGAGGCATATCTAGTATGAAACATATTAATGAAGAAATCAAAAATTTTTGCAATACTCTTGATAGATTATAATAGATTTAAGAAACCAATATTAGTTTGTTTGGACTTATATTATTATTATGTCTATCCAAAATTCAACACCAATAATTATAGTTCACCTTTAGTAGTAAAGAAGATTAGACCGTATTATTAGGTTGTTATACTATTCATAAAAAAATAAAGTAATTTAATAATTGTATCTATACAATTATATTTATATTTAAAACTTAATTTATTTTTATTTTTTTAAATAAATATAATAAAAACATATAGTTACAATTAGATGAAATTGATTTTTTATTAATGATCTATAAAAAGGGAGAAACAGAACAAACAAAAAGATTTCAATATTTTAGTCTCAGAACCAGCTCTAATTTCCAAACCCACTTCAATTTGTCTTCATTCCCAAACCCACTTCAATTTGTCTTCGAAACAAAATTTCCATTTCCAATACGGGTTTGCTACCATTGACGATAATGATGCAGTTAAGTTTTTCGATGAAATCGTGGAAAAATAATTCCAACCCGATTTATTTACTTACAGCACTATATTAAATGGCTTATGTAAAACAGGAAACACTAGTAGTGCTATTGTTTTGCTCAGAAATATGGAGAAAATAAGAGGTTGTGAGCCTGGGCTAGTGGATTACAACATGGTCATCGATAGCCTTTGCAATGACAGACTAGTAACTGAGGCTTTTAAGCTCTTTTCAGAAATGATAGGTAAAGGCATTTCACTAAATTCTACAAAATACTGAAATAAAAAAATAACACTGAGTTGAACATAATTAATTGAAATATCAAGAGGTTCTTAGTCTCAGAACCTAATTCAACAGATTTTTGGTCTACCAGAGTACATCAAAATGAAAAAGAGCAGTTGGCCTAAATCTTGTAGTTATTTATTAACAAAGTATATTGTTCAACAATACACAATTTAATCACCTGATTTGAAAATACCGCATTCTAAATTCAATGCATGAATAAATTCAAAGATTGATCGAGAGGAGTCGTTATTCACTAATCAAATGAACAAGCATGAAGGATATGACAGGGTCGTTTCAAATCAAATATCAAAAACATTCATAGGATTGATTTCACAGGATCGTTTCACAGGATTGATTTCAACAACTAAATCGACATTGCACCATCAGTTCAACTTGAGAGAGAGAGAGAGAGAGAGAGAGAGAGAGAGTGAGTGTGGAGCTCACCGATCTGAATTATTGAGATGAACTTCGATTTCGATTTTGATTTCGAGAAAGAACCTCGAAATGGCTCTGATGAATCACTGATCTGTTTCGTTGACACCGATCTGAATCTCTGAATCAACTAGCTGAATCTCTGAGATAATTAGGGTTTAGAAGCACATAGAGAGAGAGAGAGAGAGAGAGAGAGAGAGAGAGAAAGAGAGAGAGAGTGTGTGTGGCTCTGATGAATCATCGATTTCGATTTTAATTTTGAGAGAGAACTTCGATTTTGAGACAGCTCATTGATTTCGATTTCGATTTCGATTTTAATGGAGAACTTCAAAATGGCTCTGATGAATCACCGATGTGTTTCGAAATGGCTCTAAGATATTAATGGTCCTGAGAGTGAAAGCGCTCGAGATTTGGAATTTGGCTCAAATTCAAAATAAAGGTGAAAATAGGGAGAGAGGGAGCACGTAAGGCATAAGCCATTTGAAGGCGTTTATAAACGTTTTCTATTTATGAAACGGTGCCGTTTTAATTTTAAAAAAATGCGACGTTTATGAAACGCCGTTAAATATTAAGAACAATGGCATTTTAAAAAACGCTGTTAAAAATATGCCACCAAAACACATATTTCCTGTAGTGAGTCGACTCAACAACAGATTTATTTTAATGATTCGACTCATTCACTTTTAAATTTACGTAAACAAAAAAATTAAATTAATCTGATAATTGTAATCACACAATTACAATATCTATTTCAAATTAAAAGAGACAAATTAAACTCTTAAGTTGTGTTTGAATTAATAATTTAAGTAGAAATTTTAAAAAAGATAATAATAAACAAACAAAAATAGAGGTAATGTGAATAAAATATAATTAAATATTTACTTTTTAAGTTGTTATTTAAATTTATAATCTAATTATGTATTTGAATTAATTGTGTTATTGGAGTTGCTAATCATGACTTATAAGGTTGAACTCGATTTGATTGTAAAGTGACAAATAATACATCCACATAGAATATTCTTCACTTAAAAAATTATCAATCTTATTATAAAGTCAATTTTTTTCATTATCTTCTTGTGACATGATAAGGTTGCATGTCGTTGTCAAAGGATAATTTATTTTAATTATTATTATTTTATTATAAATATTTTCCAAATGTTTAACGGTGCTAATCAATGCGTCAAAAGCAGTAACGAAAATATTCCTCTCAAGAAAATAGACCACCTTAATAAATACTCAACGCTGGTTTAAGATGTTCTAAATAAGTATATTTGTTAAATTTTTATAAAATATGAGTTGGATTTAAAATGATGTGCTAGAAAGGTGATATGATTTAAATGAGATAATGTGACTTAAATAAGATAGTTACTTTTTGACTTTTTTAAGACACCCCAAACAAGACCTTACTGGTTTAATATTAATATTGTACCTACAAAGCACTTTATTAATGCTTATAATATATAAACAAGACCTTACTGGTTTAATATTAATATTGTACCTACAAAGCACTTTATTAATGCTTATAATATATAAACAAGACCTTACTAGTTTAATATTAATATTGTACCTACAAAGCACTTTATTAATGCTTATAATATATAATGCTTAAAATATATAAATAACTAATATAAGTTAAAAAATTAATTATTTAAAAATTAAAAAAGATAAATACTTTTAATTTTTACAATTTAATTATTAATATATAAATAACTAATATAAGTTAAAATTTTAATTATTTAAAAATTAAAAAAAATAAATACTTTTAATTTTTACAATTTAATTATTAATTATTAATTTGAAAATAAAAATTATACCAAATAGACTCAGTTTATCTGAGCCCAAGGAGGATGAGAGAGAGGGGGAGAAATGAAAGGGGATTCTATTACACCCAAAAAAATCATTAAGTATTCATAATTTCTAAGTACATCTTGTTTAATTATTTAAAAATTTATTTTACTCTCATTACACCTTATTATTTTTTTCAAATTACCTTCAAGGTAAGCCCAAATAATAAATAATAAACAAAATAAAAAAAACTAAATTATTTCAAAAAAATTCAATACAAAAGATAATTCTCAAATACAGAAAAAAAAACAAAAACAAACAAACAAACAAACTTATAAGCACATAAGCATTATAAATACAGAAAAAATCAAATTTTTACATAAGCATTATAAAACTTTTCAATACAGAAAAAAAACATTTACATTATAAATTGTCTACAAGAATACTCATAGAAAAATAAAAAAATAAAAAACTTATGAGCACATAAGTATCAAGCAATAATAAGAAAAATAGTTCTCAAATAATGTATTATTTAAAGGACAAAATAAAAACAATTCTAATAATATGTCATTATTAATCTAACTACTGGGCCCTTTCATTTTTGTAAAAAAACGATATAAAAAATAATTGATAGTGCTTTACAAAAATTGTAAAACTCCTTTATATGAATACTTACCCCATTTTTTATGAGTTGCTTCAAAAAATTATTTTGATTATTAATCTCATTTATTATTTGATTTTGTTCAAACTTTCTTCTAAGGTTTAGGGTTTCAAAATAAAAAAAAGATGTTTATGATGATGATGAATTTGGTATGATGGATTGGAGTTTTTAAGGGAAGAAGAAGAAGAAGAAATAACTTCGATCTCTTAGGAAAGAAGATACAGATATTTAAATAAAAATAACTGATTATGGTGTATTATGAGAAGAAAAAAAATATTTTAAGGTTTAAAATGTGTTGTCTTTATTAGTAAATTCATAATAGGATACAACAGGAATTGAAATTTATGAATTAAATTGAGCATGCCAAGACATATTTTGAGTTCAAATAGAATCCCCGAAATAAAGTTAGAAGGCCCATCAGAATTACAATTATTTTTACCCTTGTTTTCATAAACAAAAATAATAAGAATTTTAATTACACATCATCTTGATTACTTGGTTTGAAGGCTCTCCCAAACCTTCTAGTCTAGCATATTATCCTAAACAAGTTTTGTTAATAAGTGTATTATGGTCATTGATTAACAAAATTTAAAATAATTAAGGTATTTTTTTGCATCAATGAATATATTCATATGCCAATAAGTAAAACCGACAATAACAATCACATCATGTATGTTTTATAAGAAAAAATTAGTAAAACATCCCTCTCTAACTTTAAATAGTAGAAGAAATTCAATATATTTTTTTTATTAGTTAAGGCCTTTCGATAAAATTTCTATGTGATCATACTAGAGAATTTTTTAAAATTTCTATGTGAAAATTAAAATTTCTCTATGTCGAGTCGAATTTTCTATGTGACAATGTTGAGAACCTACAACTATTATGAAAATATTGTATATCTTTTATTTTGTAAAATCTTAACATCAAGAATTTTAAAAAAAAATTCCCCTATTTATATAGACCGTGTAATCGTTTTAATTTTTTAAAATAAATAACAAAACTCTTTTTGAACAATGCCAAAACTATGCAATCATTTAAAGAAAAAGATTGGTTTTAACCCGATGTTCAAAAAAATATTTTTTTATTTTTTATTTTTCTCATCCTCCTTTTCATTCATTGTTTGCTAAGCAATATTATAATATAATTAAGATATATAAATAATGCATAAACAACATGGGCATGGGTGGGAAGCACGTGAGGCCTCTTTTCACGCGTGCTAAAAGCCGATGAAAATGCAATGCCATATAATTTTAATTTATAAAATTTATATTGAATTATATCATTTGGGTTGCACAATTCATTTGTTTCTTACTACTTACAGTTACATAATTTGATATTTTATGTGATTAAGTGCAAAGAAATGATTAAACAACATTTTGGAAATAGAAAATTTTGTAACTTAGCTTGTTTGTAGGTAAGTTAATTGAGTCGACAAAAAAAAAAAAAATCAATAATTTAAATCATTTATTTTATTGACTATTGTGTGTAAATTATAAATATATATAATTGATTTTAAAAAAATAGACAAAAATTATATTTTTAAAAATAACTTTCTGATTATTAAGTAGATAAATCAGATCCATTCATACTATATCATTTTAGTATAATATAGGCAATAATATTATAATGGGTAGGTCCACTTTTATGCGCATAACGCTTTTTATAATGTTGGTCTGGAATTAAAGAAACCGCCTTCATACTTATATACCGAAATATTGTCGTTGTTGCCACCTTTTAAAATGAATCTCCATGTTACCATTTCCATTCCTTTTAATTGTTTAATTTGTCATCTTCCATCTCCATTACATCACGTTAGTGGTCTTAAACTTTGTTGAAGTCAACATTATTTTGCGTTTGGGTTTGAGTTTGGATTTAGGTTTGGACTTTTGTAATTTTTAAATGGTTTTAATCATTTTTTTTAGTTAATAGGTTTGTAAAGTTGTTATATATATATATATATTAGTGAAAAAGTTGATGTAGTAGTTAAATTTTTTAGTTGATGACAAATAGTTTAGTAATTTTTTAATTTTATAAATTTTTTTAGTGCTCGTTTGGCATGAAGAAGTTTGGAACTTTTTGGCTAAAATAGATAAAAGAAAAAAAAAAAAAAAAAGGGACTAAAAAACTAATAAGACAAAATATTGCATCCAAACCATAATCATTTTATTTTTTTCTTTCACAAAAGTAAAAAAAAACCAAAAGTCTATTCTAAGCCCATCTCCAATGGTTCATCAGATTCATCACCAAATTTGAATTTGGTAAAAAATAACAGTTTCTTTGTCTCCAATGATTTCATCAAAACAACATCAATTAAGAATGACCCAAAATTTTCACCAAACTGAGAATGTTGTGTGCCTTTCAGCAAAACACTGTTCATTACAGTTGTATTTTCACTACGGGATGACCTACCGGATGTCTTTCTGGGTGACCACCTCAAGCAAAATTTTGTGCAGATTTTACACTGGGAGGTCGACCCACTGGTCAACCCCCAGGATGAGCCCTCAAGCTTGAAAATATGAGGAAAAAATATCAACAATATACTTCAATAGCAAAACTAAAGAAGAGATCAAAAATCAACTAAACAAATACATATAAATCTCCGTAATGATGTATAATCAAAACTCCAGATGCAAAAACTCCATTAAATTCAAAATCGATCAACCAATAACACTCTGTTTGATGCAAACATAGAGTCGCTGAAGCTTCATTGCCGACTAGACAGTTGGGAGAGATTTTGGCAGAAAATTCCAAAGAAAATTTGTTTGGAAGAAGAAGAGAGAGAGAGAGAGAGAGAGAGATTTTGGGAAAAGAATAGTGGGTGTGAGATGGTTTTTGTATTGAAAGCTTCCAAACACAACAAAACACAATAGCTCGAACACAACACAACAACTCTAATTGTTTTAGAACAGGATTTTCATTTTTTGCATTGACCGGTGGACCGGCCAGTCGACTGGCTGGTTGTCCGCTCGGTCGACCGGTGATTTGATGAAAATCATATTCCTCTGTTGAAGCATGCAATATCAAATAAAGGAAATAGTCTTTTTTTTACTCAAATTTGATTAAAAAATCTAGTGAAACGTTAGAGATGCTCTAAATGAGATTTTTTAGCCATAGGCTAAAATAACCAAAAAGTTTAAAAACCAACAAATTAACCCACATCCTAAACGAAACCTTAGATTAAAGTTGGCTTTTTCTTGTGCACCAAGTGGTTTGGAGTTAGCTTTTTAGTGTTTTTTTATTTTTATTTTTTTTCCCATTTTTAGTGATTTTTTTAAAAAAAATTAAACTTTTTGGTAATTACTCAATAGACAACAAAATAAATAAATAAAAAAATTTGAAAAAAGGTCTAGAAAGAACAATAACTGTATACCAAATACCCATTAATTCAATAATCAACATTCATTTGATGTAATATTTATAAATTAAAAGTTTATAATAATAATTAAAAAATAAATAAATTTAAAACATTTTTCTCTCAATTTATCAATAATTAATTTTTTTAGTTTATTTAACTTGCTTTATTGTATAAATTATAAATATAAATTGTTCTAAATATTATTATCATTTTTTTTTAATGAAATATAAATATTATTTAAAAAATATAAAAGGTTATAAGTAATCCCTTAGACCATATTTGTTTAGCGGGGTGGGGGGTTGGATTAGATTATTATGGGTGGGGGTCTCACCTCCACCTGTTTGGTGATGATGCCTCCGTTTGGGAAGTGGGTTGGCTTTTTGACTTTTTGGCTTTTTTGGCTATTTTAGCCTGGGCTTAAAAGTTTGGTTTGGGAAGGGCTTTTTGGCTTTTTGGCTTTTTTGACTTTTTTTGTGAGAGGAGGAGTGTAATGATTATGGGTTAGATGTGATGTTTTGTTTTTTGTGGCTAAAAAAGCCTATTTTGTCTTATATGGCTAATTTAGCCAAAAAAGCCCAATTTCTTCCTTGCCAAACGGAGGCGATTTGAGATAGGGGATTAATAGTACGAGAGACTTAGTAATCTCCCTCGGGATAGAAATTAGCTTGGATGGATTTTAAGTAGGATTAGAAAAATAGTAAGTGGATTGAGTGTATTTTATATAAAAAAAAATTTATTTTTTTAATTTAATGTTTTTTAATCAAGTGCATAGGTTTATTTTAATATTTGTTTTAGTTTTTTTAATATAAAAATAAATTTTTTATTTATTTTATATAAAAATAATTTTACAATCCCTTTACTAACCATCTCCCACACTATTATCAAAATAAAAACACTTTTACTTAATATCCTCACTAGCAATCCTCACATTAACAATATCTTTACTATTCATCCTCTCACTAACAACCTCATTCAACATAATCCGCAAAACAAACATGGTCTTAAGTCATACCAAATAGAAAGTTGGTTCAAAGTTTTTTTTTGTTTTTTTTTTTTCGATTTTTATAACCTTTTTTAAAAAACATGTAAAAAAATAGAGAGATGGTGTGACCAAAAATAGATTAAAAGTCAAAAAATAATTTTTTACTTTGTTCTCAAAATAGGCCAAAGTCATTCACGTTTACATTTTAATATTTTACATTTACTGAAAAATATTAAATATATTTATATTTATTTTGAGCATAAACAAAAATAGAAAACATACTTAGTACACAAATATTTAAAAAATTATTTTGAAAGTAAGTGAAAAATAGATGATTATTAGAGGTGGTTGTTAACAATTTAAAATAGTTAGAGTAAGGTGGTGTTTGATAAAATTGAAAATTAGAAGTTGATGATTGAAATTAAAAGTATGACAAATTAAATGTTGAAATTTTTAAGTTAAAAAACTATTTAATAAAAATTTAAGTATTAAACTAAAAATAAGTTGTTTGATATTATATAAGATCAAATTAAAATTTATTATTTTTAAATTGTATATTTTAATTTTTATATTATGGTGGTGGAATAATGATGCTGATGATAGTGGTAATGGTGGCGATGGTAGTGGTGGTAGTGATAGTAGTAATAGTAAAATGATGATAGTGTTTATAACAATAATAAAAATGATGATAAAAGTGATGATCATAATGGTGGTGGTGGTGGTGATAGTAGTGGCGATGACATGATGGTAGTGATTGTGGTAGTAGTTGTAGTGGTGACAGTGGCGTTGGAGGTGGCGTGGTAGTAGTGGTAGTGATAGTGGTAGTGGTGGTGGTGGTAGTGATAGCAGCAACAATGGCAGTGGCATGTTGGTTGTGATGATAGTGATAATGGTAGTGGTTGTTGTAAGTTTATAATAATGTATCTTGATACTTATATTTAATATTTATAAATTCAGCCATAATTAAGTAAGTTTTATATGATTTAATTTTTTTTTAAGTTGTAGTCTATATTTTAAGATGTATTTAAATTTTTAAGTAATATTAATTATGATTATTAAACGAATTTAATTAATTATTAATACATTAAGTAGTTGCCGGAGATGGACCGGATAGAATACCATCCCAAAATTAAAATAATAAAAAAAAAATTTACTTATGTTTGACATGTTTTTTTTATTATTATTTATTATTATTATTATTATTTTAACCACAAAGCCTTGTTTGGGAAGAGAGATTTGGGTTTTTTTGTGTGCCTAAAATAGTCACAAAAGACAAAATAAACTTTTTAGTCCAATAAAACAAAACAGCACATTCAACTCATAATCATTACATTATTTGTCTCACAAAACAATAAAAAAAACCCAAAAAACCAACCTACTTCTAAAACCAAACTTTTTAACTCTAGACTAAAATAATAAAAAATAAATAAAAAGCCAATCCACTTCCCAAACGAAGCCAAAATAGACTAAAAAATTAATAAAACAAAAAAATGTCATATCTAAATCATAATTATTTTATTTTTAATCTTATAAAAGTCAAAAAAATTTAAAAATCTATCCCAAACGAGATTTTTTAGCTCCCATATTAAAAAAGACAAAAAAAATTAAAAATTTAACCCACATTTCTAACAAAAACTTAAAGAATCGCGTGCCAAATGAAATCATAATTATCAAAAGAATAAAAACAAAAAAGATTTTTAATGTGTAATTTTTTTTATAAATCTTAATGATTAAATTTATATATATTTTTTTATGAATGTAACTTTTTTATGAATGTTAATAATTAAATATATAAAATTTCAAAAATATTTGAGAGCTCTAAAATAAGAGCTTTAAAGAAGCTTTAGGAGATGAGGCCCACCTTTTAATGCGATTTTTGACCTAATTTTTTTTCATACCACATTATTAGAACTCTAATTAGAATTCCAAAATTAGAATTAGTTATCATTGCTCATAAAAAAATTTCAAATATTTTGTAAAAGCCTAATCACGTAAGAGTTAATTCTGCGGCCTCATTTATGAATATGTTATTTTAGTAATTTTTTATTTTTTATGAAAATATATGTAGAAAATAAAAAGAGTGATATAACAATTTATAATAATTTTTAAATTTTTTGACTAACATATATAATTGCCAAACGAAACCTGAGTTAGACCCTAAGCTATGTTAAATGTAAGTTGTGCACATAAACAGAAATTTGAATCTACACTCACTGAGGTTGTTTCGAATATGCTATATAAGTGCATTTTTTGATTTTTTTTAACTAAAAAAGTACAGAAAAAAGATGTATGTTTTGGATAATTTTTTGACTTTTTACGAAAAGATATGTAATAAAATCAAAATAACTATTCTATCCTTGTTGACTCTTTGATTTTTAACTTTTTGACTTTTGGGTAGTTGAATTCAAAGGGCAAAATAATAATTATGCCCTCTAAGCTTCCCTCACAACCTTCTCCAAATAATATAAACTTTTTGACTTTTGTAAATTATCCCAAACAAGATAGACCTAGGTGGCTGATTCCAAAAAACAAATGAAACCCTATAATTCAAGATTTTTAACTCGGGATTAGCTTTCCTCCAATCCATGATCGGATTAGAGAGTGTTGTTGGACCTATAGAGACTCACAATGGATCTCATTTTGATAATCTAAATAGTTCAATGTGTGGAACTCGTCGAATACTATATGTTTGTAAAAAATCACGTTGATTGGATATCGATAGTTACGTGATCAAATTAGTTTTGTATAAAAAAATAAACGGTGAAAAAATAAACGGTTAATAAAAATCTGATCCGATAAAATAGCTATTGATATCAGATCAACATGATTGTTTATAGGAATATAGTATTCGACGAGTTTTACACATTGAACAATTCAGATTATTGAAACAGGACCCACGGCGAGCTCTTATGAATCCAACAGTACTCTCTAATCTAATCACAACATGGAAGGAAGCCAATCTCTTTTAACTCATTACCAAGTTGTCATGTCAGATTTGTAGGCCTTGTTTTGTTTGCTTTTGAGAAAGTAATTGTGGAGAAAAAATTTCAAAATTTTGTTTTTTTGGTTTAGTAAGTTTGACTTTTTTTTTTCCAAAATCACTTTATCTCTCTTACACATCAATCAATCACTTTTTCTCTTTCCTCTCTCACTCTCAATCACTTTTATCTCTCATACACATCTATTAAGGCCAAGTTTGGCAAGTTGAAAAAAAGCTAAAAAGTTAAAAAGTTACTCAAAAAGTTAAAAAGTTATCACTATTCACCAAAAGTAAAAAAGTACGGTTACATAACTCTCAATCATAATTTTTCCCTACACACTAATTTATACAATTTTTTAATACACATTTTTTCATAGAAAGTGAAAAAGTTAACCCAAATATTTATATTTTTTCCCTCAACTTTTTAGTCCAAAAAAACAGAAAGTGCACTTATTTAGGACACCCCAAACAACCCTAAATTACAACAAAATATCAAATCACCTAAAACTCTCATACTCCAAAACTATTTCCAAAATATACAGCTAAAAAAAAATTAAATTAAATTAAACTCTATTTCCAAAATATTTTTTTTGAAAATTTATTTTTCAAAACCAAACTAAACACACCTATAAAATTTAAAGTAGTGTTTAATTTACTTTTTAAAATTTAATTTTGTTTTTAAATTATGATTTGAATCAATTATAATCAAACAGAATTTTAAAATATAATTTAAAATTATTTTCAAAACTTCTATCTTTAGTTTATTATTATTATTAATTAATCAATTAATTATTATTTTTTCCCTAATCTCTCATTTCACATTCTCTCACATTTTATATATCAATCAATTAAAAAAATTAAAAATCATCTTTAAATTATTTTTAAAACTCATAACAAAATAAATTTCCTATTTTTAAATCATAATTTAAAAGCTCAAAATATAATTTTACACTTACATCATAATTTTAAATTAAGGCCCCGTTTATTTTCAGAGGAAGATTGGAAATGATTCATAGTGAGGGGATTAATAATGATGGGATTGATAGTGAGGAGATTAAGTAAAATTATGTTTATTCTGATGATAGTTGTTAATGTAAGAATTGTTTAATTATTTTGATATAAAATAATAAAATAAAAAAATATATATAAAAAATTAAACAATAATATTTTTAAAAAATTTCTCAATATAGAAAAAATAAAAAAATTTCTAATCCTCTCACTATTTTTTTAATACCATCTCCACCTCCACCTCCTCCATCTCAATCCCCCTTCCAACCTCCATCTATATCACCTCATCCATCATCATCCCTTCCCAAACTCAACAAACAAACATGACAAGTGACTTTTTTAGCAAAAAAGTCAAAAAGTCACTAAAAAAATCAAAAAGCTAACAACCTATACAAAAAAATCAAAAATGATATTTTCTCTCTATTTTTTTTACATCTTTTCAGAAAAAGTCAAAAAGTCATTCCAAACAAACTAGTTTTTTCTAGCTCATATTTTAACTAAGGGGTTGTTTTGGGATGTTCTAAATAAATGCACTTTTTGACTTTTTATAAAAAGATGTGTAAAAAAGTAGAGAAGAGATGTTGATTGATGTGACTAAAAAAAGATTAAAAAGATAAAAATTATGGACTTATTTAGAGCATCTCCAACGCTGTACCTAATTTTTCATCAAATTTGAGTTCAAAATGAGCCATTTCACCAAATCTCAAATCACCCACTCCAACGCTGCATCAAATTTAGTGGGGCGACTGGTTGGTCAACCGGTGGGTCGACCGGCAAAAAATTTTTTTTTTTTTGAATTTTTTGAATTTTTTTTTGAACTTTCTGAACTTTTTTCGGGACAACCGGGTGGTCGACCGGTTAGGCAAATTTTTTTTTTTATTTTTTTTTTTTACGGTTTGAAATTTTTTTTGCTGAACTCTTTGAATCTTTACTGGTTGACCGGTTGGTCACTCGGCCGGGCAACCGGTTGGTCGACCGTGTCCCCCTCCAACGGTCCGCAACAGTGTTTTGATGAATTCATTTCTTCGTCCTCAATCTGATGAAATATTTGATGAATTGTCAATCTGATATCAGTTTTGGTGAAGGATTGGAGATGGTCTTAGGCCAAGTTTGGCTAAACTAAAAAAGTGCACTTATTTCATCTTTTTATCTTTTTTGAGTCACATCAATCAACATCTCCTCTCTACTTTTTCTACACATAATACAAGAAAAGTCAAAAAGTGCACGTATTTAGTCTTCCCAAACTTGGCCTTAGTCTTCCCAAACGAGGCCTAAATAGTCAAAAAACTACTAAATTAGTCTATTCTCAAACGAGGCCTAAATAATCCTACATCCATCCTAATCCCCTGTCTATCTATTTAACCTCAAAACAAACGGGGCCTAAGAGGTTATTTGAAAAGTGTTAAATTAGTATATTTGTTGACTTTTTATAATAAAAAAAATATAAATTATGAATTGAATTTG
>CM069915.1:43848444-44283349 GCA_036172215.1 Camellia granthamiana
TTCGTTACTTGGCGGCATCCTATGTGCAAAGGCATCAATGCTACTCGAAGTGAGTTTTGGTTTCAATTTTTTGAATTCAATTTTCTGAAAATTGTGTTTTTTGTTTTTCATTTTTTTGTTTTTAGTGAATATTTTTAAAATTTTAAGCAAATTTTTTACTTTTTAGATGCACCTAACCTAAATGTACCTAAAAAATAAAATATTTATAAAAAATATTTTAAAAAATCAATAAATATACAATAATACGAAAATGTAGTGAATTTTCCCTTCTTTTTTTTTCTTTTTTTTTTTTGATTTTTGGTATTTAGTTATTTTTGTAAAGATTTTTTCCACAAATATTGTATTTTATAAGTGTATTTATGTTAGGTTTATCTAAAAACGAAAAATAATTGCTTAAAATATTTTTAAAAAAAATTAGTGAAAATGAAAAAATACAGAATGCAAAAAAACTCAATTATCTGAACGGTGAATTCAAAATTCTGAAACCAAACAAGGTGATATTATTAATGTAGTGTTGCCTTCGCTTTTTGGCTGAATAACATCTAATGCTCCGGTTGGATAAATGTGAATTTAAAATCAAGAAATTTGAGGTTAAAAAAATTGGGAGTTTGCTACTATAGATGAATAGAAAAACTATAGAAGTTGAATCGAATTTATGTATTTTAGTATGATCCTTGTAGCCAGAAGCAGAATCCTTAACATGATTTCAAATAGACTACTTTTATTATAGTAATTTTAAATATATCATGATAAAGTTAACTAATTCAATCTTAAAATTCATTGGTAAACTTTCTGAAATTCATCGGTAAACTTTCTGAAATTCATCGGTAAACTATCAAATCTAAATTTTAGTTATTCTACTTGATACATTCACTTTTTCTGTGATTGAATCAAAATTACCAAATTGGAAGATTTAGTAGAATGTTGATTGTAAGTCCTGTATTGGTTGTATAAATATTGAGATAATGTGTGTTCCCTTTATTCTGCTAGAATGTTCCTCCTGCAGTGCTGGTTCGCTTTCTGAGGGAGCATCGCTCTGAGTGGGCTGACTTCAATGTTGATGCCTATTCTGCCGTGGCACTGAAAGCTAGCTCATTTGCATATCCGGGGATGAGGCCTACAAGGTTTACTGGGAGCCAAATTATCATGCCGCTTGGTCACACGATTGAACATGAACAGGTATGTTTTCAATCGTAGTGATCTTTTCATCTTCTCAGCAACCAATATGTGTTCCGTCTTTCTAGTGAAGGAAGTTGAGATTTTGACTCTTTTCTTCCCCGTTTGAATATTTTGTATACCAATATGAATTACTTAACGCCTGTTGTATTGCTTTCTTTCTTTGTTCCTTCTTTCAAGAAACTTCTAGAAAATGCATACCACTCTCTACTTTTGCGTAGTTGTCATTTCCTTTTCACACCTTTTGTTCTGACATTGCAGACGCTTGAGGTAATTCGCCTCGAAGGCCACTCTCTTGCACAAGAAGATGCTTTTATGTCCAGGGATATTCATCTGCTTCAGGTCCTTTCTTCAGTGTCCTGATAAATTTGACCACTTGAGTGAAAATTTGAATGCTCAGCCCTGAAAATATATTTAAGATATTCAGCAGAGAGTTGCTTTTATTGCAGATATGTAGCGGTATTGATGAGAATGCTGTGGGTGCCTGCGCTGAACTTGTTTTTGCTCCAATTGATGAAATGTTTCCAGATGATGCCCCACTGCTACCCTCTGGTTTTCGCATTATCCCATTGGATTCAAAATCAGTTGAGTTGAATATTTTCCTCCTGGATCTCCATTTATTATGTTACTAAAGGTCTTATCTATTAGAATTGATGTATCTAAAAACAAAACTATATACTATTAAGTGCATTTTGATTCGTTGATTCCCCACTTTCATGTAACCTCTGTTCTAGTTGCTGGCACAATCCATTTAGACTAGTCAGTTTTCAGTTACTTGTTGAATCAAAATTTTAGTTTGATGCACCCAAGTAAATTGTTTGCCTGAAGATAAATGGTTTATTGCAAGGACTCGTCGAAGTTCTATTCTGGCATACCAGAGGCTTTCTTCAGTATTCATGATAATGTATTGTAGTGGGATATGTTTATACTGGCTCTGGTTGTAGGTCCTTGAAATGTTAGTCTATTGGTGGCCTTTTCTCAAAATTGCAACCAGATCGAGATGGCATGAGCCTGAAATGTGCTTTAGTACTAAGTTGAATGTTAACATTTTAACTGTGGTTTTTACTCGACATAATAAAAATTTTGTTGATAAGTTTTGTTCCAGCTGGAGTACTAATGTTTTAATTGTTCAGTCTGATACGCAGGATACTTTGACTGCTAATCGGACCCTGGATCTGACATCCAGTCTTGAAGTGGGCCCAGCAACAAACCAAGTTTCTGGTGATACATCCTCATGTTACAACGCACGATCAGTGTTGACTATTGCTTTTCAGTTCCCATTTGAGAACAATCTGCAGGATAATATTGCTGCAATGGCTCGCCAATATGTCCGTAGTGTGATTTCCTCTGTGCAAAGGGTTGCGATGGCCATATCTCCATCAGGATTGAGCCCTACTGTGGGACCAAAGCTATCTCCAGGTTCACCGGAAGCTTTAACTCTAGCTCACTGGATCTGCCAGAGCTATAGGCAAGTCGTGCTTTTATTTCTCCTAATTCATGTTCAATATGTTGCAAGCCATTATAATTTTATTTACCAAATACGAGTTCATTGTGGGTTCGGTCCTGCCTCTTGAATGTGTGGTTAAAATTTTTTATTTAGAAAGAAGTCAACATGCTATTTCAATTTTTCTTAGATCTCTCATTCAAACTGTAATAATATTGTACTCCTTTCAAATCAAGCAAAAACATCTTTTGTCCTTTGTTTCTCAAATGGGGTCTAATATTTTTTTCACTATCTGATTTTATATTTTGGGGTTCCTTTTCTCAGTTTCCATTTAGGGACAGAATTGCTGAGATCCGATTCTGTGGGTGGTGAGTCACTGTTGAAACACCTCTGGCATCATCCCGATGCAATATTGTGCTGTTCATTGAAGGTACATGACCCAACCAATACCTTTTACATGCCATAGAGCTGTTTCAGATGTTTAGTTTGTTCTGAGGAATTGTTGATATTTCTCTTGTTTTTGTCATTTGTGATTCCCTCAATCACAGCAAGCAAATGCAACATCAATCTGCTAGTCTAGCAGGATAGAGGCGGATTTACGCGGACAGATATTTCTGACCATTGTATCTTGAAATTGCTGGTTGACACATGTTAAACAAAAATCGTAGTATAGAAGCATGACATATTCAATTGGTAATTCAGACTCAATTTAGAAATTAAACAGCCAAGTAAAAATGTTCCTATCAGTGAGACATCAATGTGAAATTTAGCAACTGTAGTTTTGGACTAAGCAGCAGAAGCCTGTGATGTGTTTGTTTATGGAGGTTTTGGTTTGATTGTCCGTTTCTTGGCTAATTTTAGGTGGTGTGCATGCAGTGTTTTATAATCATCGTGATGTTTGATAATCACGACTACTTTTCATTGTTGCAGTCGCTACCAGTCTTCATATTTGCAAACCAGGCAGGGCTTGACATGCTGGAAACAACTCTGGTGGCTTTACAAGATATCACACTGGATAAGATATTTGATGAGTCTGGGCGAAAGGCTTTGTACTGTGACTTTGCCAAGATAATGCAGCAGGTAACTTTTTTACACGAGAGAATATCATTGTTTGCATAACAAAAAGGATATGGCATTCGATTTGATGTGAACAATCATAATCAAGGTCTTGAATTTAAATTGTGAGAGGTATATTACTTTGGAGCCTTTCAGAGAAGAACGGGAAGTGGCGAAACAAGTTTGGTATTTGTATTGTAGAAGGCCCGGTGATAGAATCATTTGTTTATTTCATATGCAGGGGTTTGCTTGCTTGCCGGCCGGAATCTGCATGTCAACAATGGGGCGCCATGTTTCGTATGAACAAGCCATCGCATGGAAAGTCCTTGCAGCTGAAGAGAATACTGTCCATTGTCTCGCATTCTCTTTTGTAAATTGGTCATTTGTGTGAGTCTTTATATTATTTGTTCATCCAGCATCCTCTTTCCTCCAATGGTGTAGGGTAATTGGAGGGGTGAAAGTTAGAAAAGTCACAAACGGAGGAGGGCCCCAAAAAAGGAAAAAAAAAAAAAAATCCCAGCTTGAGGTTTGCATTACATTAATTTAATTAATTAAATGCTCCCATGTTTTGGTTGGTTAGTGTGAATTTTGTTTGTGGAGCTTCATTGTTTTTACAGTTAATTTTTTCTTTTTCTGAAACTTAAAAATTGGAAGTGAGTCTAGTTGGGGAGTTCCTGACTTGACTAATATCTGGAAAACTAGAGCAAATCACACCAACCTGCCTATAATTGCACGAGCGTAAAAAATTGAAATTAGGTCCATCAAATTTACGATAAAAAAGTGAACTCAAATTGAATGAAATGGTAAGAGTCAGAATGGCTTTATTACAGAGTCGCAAAAATAGGTCAGTCCTGGCATTATATAAAATGTACCAGGAGTAGAAGGTAAGGTGTACAAGAACCCGCTTGAATTCTGATACTCATCTATTTACGAATTAATATTTAGTACTATTTTATTTTTTCGAAGAGGGGTTGGAAGGGGCTGGCGTTTCTTTAAGCGAGTTAGATGCTTGCCTAAATTTTATTATTTTTCCAGGGGCCTTAATGCTTTAAATAATTTTTTTGCGTCTTTGTTGGCCTGTAAAAATTTAAGAAAAAAAATAGTAATAAAGAATATTATCCATAGGTCTATTTAGAAGGAAAAAAAAGAAACTTTTTTGGTCAAAGCCCTAGAAAATAAGGACTTCTATTTTCCATAATTCACCAGTAATAAAATTTGAAAAATATGTTTTTCAAAGGCCTAACAGAAAAGAGTCCTTAACTTAATTTCAACAAAATCAAAATAAAAATTGCCTTATCAAAAGGCCCCCAATAGTAAATTCAGTAATTTCATTTTAATTACAAGTTTATATACGCAAAAAAATATTTTTTAAATAAAAAATTTACAATGTAAAAAAAATTATATAAATAAAACATGGTTAAATTATAGTAACACTTCCTTAGGTTGATCTAATTATATTCTATTTTTTAACGTTCTAAAAATTACATTTTTGCTTTGTGATTAATAATTTCATGCCATGACCCTTGTTTATATAAAAAGTAAAAACTTCTAATAGAAAAATAAAAGAAATTATATTGGAAAAAAAAAAAAGTAAAGCAAAGAAGAGAAAAAAAGAAAGAAAAGAAAGTAAAGCAAAATAAGAAAAGAGAGTGCATGAATTCAATACTTTTATTCCGTGTAAATAATTATAATAATAGGAAGATTTGTATAATTTTTTAAACATTAAAAAATAGGGCAAATTACACTAACAGTCCCTATAGTTTGGGACTCGTGTCACTTTGGTTCCTAACTTTTCAATTATGACACATTTGATCCTGAATTTTGAATCTTGTTCCAAATAAAAACAATTGAAGATACCATTGTTTAATTGCAAGGGCAAAATCATCAATTTAATAAAATATAAACTAATTCGACAAAAATAAATGTCAAAAAAATATTTTTAAATTTTTTTTATCCACCAATAATAAAAGTATGTAAAATTGATTAAAAAAAAAACTAATAAAAATTACGTGATTATTTTTTAAAAATTAATTTTACATGATCATCATCCAAACACATAATCAAAATTAATTTGGTAAAAAAAAATAATAAATGTTTAAAAGATTTATCAATTTTACATAATTTTATTTTTAGTTGGTAGAAATAATTTTTAAAAATTCAAAAATATTTGTTTGATATTTATTTTTGTCAAATTAGTTTATATTTTATCAAATTGACAATTTTACCCTTGAAATATCTAATGATATCTTCAATTGTTCTTATTTGGAACAAGATTCAAAATTTAGGGTTAAATGTGTCACAATTAAAAAGTCAATGATTAAAGTGACACAAACCTCAAATTATAGGAACTATTAGTGTAATTCATCTTAAAAAATAAATATAATCCAAACTTCAAGTGGTGTAAGCGTAAATTAACCATAAAACATTTTCTCATCGAAATTTTGTTTTAGCCCAATAATATTGATTGGGCCGGCCCTTGAGGTGGTGCTTAAGATGTGACACTTAAGTGTGTTTGGTTTGAATTTTTTGAATTAAATTTCTTGAAAATTGAGTTTTCTAGTTTTTTTTTTTGTTTTTAGTGAATATTTTTAAAATTTTAAATATTTTTTTTATTTTTTTAGATGCACCTTACTTAGATGTATCTAAAAAGTAAAAAATTTGTGAAAAAATATTTTAAAAAATTAATAAATACATAAAAATACAAAAAATGTATTGAATTCTCATATTTTTGGTATTTAGTGAATTTTTAAAATGTTTTTTCACAATTTTTTTACTTTTTAGGTATATTTATGTTAGGTATGTCTAAAAATTTTAAAAAAATTACTTAAAATATTTAAAAAAATCAATAAAAACAAAAGAACATGGAAAACAAAAAAGTATAATTTTCTGAAAAGTGTTTTGGAAAACTCTAACCAAACAAATTATGATTAAAATTTTAAAATTTTAATTCTTATTATATTTTTACGTAAATTTATTAATAAGAATAATATATATCAAATTTTATTTTATTTTATTTTCTTATGATTCATTCTAGGGGTGAGTATGGTCAGGATTGGTCCGAATTAGAATAAAATTAGGACCAATCCGTTATCTATGGTTCTTAAAAAATTGGAACCAATCCAATCCGTTTATATCATGGAACCAATCCGAACCAATCCATTTAAACACGGATTGGATCAGTTTAGAACTACGGATAACAAAAAAAAATATAATATTTTAATTTCATAAAAACATAAAACATAGCATTATATTAGTTCCACAATAGCAACAGGTCTTTTCATAATAGTGACGTACTATTTTAGAATTTAAACAACGATAAAAAAACTGATTCCACCATAAGTATTTAGACCATTATAAATTAAAATTAAAAACCAACAAACAAAAACAATAAAAAAATATACTATGTGAGTTTAGGTTTTACATGAAATAAGAGAAGATACTATGCAAAATGGTGTATAATATAAATATAGGCTATTTGTATACGGTCCGGATCTGTTCTAATTCGGACGATCCGGAATCGTGGGGTTCAATCAAAATCGATCCATGGACTATGAATTTTTAATTTTCAATCCGAAACCGAACCACAGATTCAAAAAATCAATCCAAACCTATCGAATTGGACTGGACTGGATCAGATTACAAATTTCACAGATTCTTTACTCAACCCTAATACATCCTAATCCGATATAGGTGTTCTTTATCTTTTTCATCAGATAAAAACTCCATTTTCTATTTTTTCATTTATTTTATTTTTTTGTGTGCAGCGAATGTTAATGGAAACATAGGGGCATTGCAAGCTAAAACAATTTGTTATGTTTGTCAATGATAGCAAATTTTAATATATAATTCATAACTCTAAATTTATAATTATAACAATGGTACTAATGATGTGGTATAAAGAAAAAAAAAAAAAAAAAACAAGATACATATATCAAATTATTCATGAGTGGGGTCCACTACCACATAAGTAGAGCTCTTATTAGAGCTCTACTTTTAGTGCTCTTCAACATTTTTGTATCACATAATCAATAATGATACATCCCTCTAAAACTAGAGCTCTAATGAGGTGAAAAATTAAAAATTAAAAAAAGAAAAATGATTTAGAGCATTAAAAGAAGAGCACTAAAGGAGCATTAAATTGTCTTTTTCCTCTTTGTGTTTTGTGTTTTTCCTCTTTTCTTTTTATTTTAATTTTTTTTTTAGGCATGCCACCTCACTAGAGCTGCTTTTAGTGGTCTTCTTTTAGTGGCCTGTATCATAGTTGTTAAAAAAAATATAAAATCAAAACATCACATCAGATAGACCATACATACACATTAGAGCTATTAGAGCTCCCAAAGCTCCGAAACATCAGATAATGGTGCTGAACAAAGGAATATCACATTTTTCTCTAACAGTATTTCCCATTTGTAACATGCGTACATAAATTTATATTTTTATTTGGTTTAACTCACTTTTTAAATAATTAAGTTTCAATTGTTTCTTTCTTTTTTTTTCCTTCTTCTTTCTCACACTAAAATTTTAAATCATTTTATTGAAACTTACCATTATCATCAATATCATTGTTTCTTATCCTTGCGAATAGAAAAAAGTTTGAATAAAATCAAATAATGGATGAGAATAATAATAAAAATTATTTTTTTGAAACAACCCATTAAAGCAGAGGTAAGTATTTCTATAAATATCAAAGTACAATTCTTGATTCTTGTATATTTTTTTTATTCAACCTATTTAACATCATTGTTATTTGGACTTTCAGATCCGAACAAAGTCAACATGTTTGGATCTGAAAGTCTGAACCAAACAATATTGTTCGGTGTTGTAAGTTTGAAAATGGTGACTTGTTATTGTTTGGTTGTACCTTCAAGAATAATTTGGAAAAAAAAAATAATTATAGGATATACTGAGGGTAATATAAAATTCTAAATAATTTAATAGAATGTATTGAGAAATTGAAAATACTTAATAATTTTTTGAGTGTAAATAGAATCTTGACGTAGGGTTAAACCAAAAACTTCAATGCTTTTTTTTCTTTTTTCTTTTTATAAAGAAAATCAATAAGAGATAATTTAATCAAGAACTTTTACATCAATTTCTAATTGTGATAATTGACTTGTTATATCTTAAATCAAGTTGTAATATCATTCTTTCATCGTACATTAATAAAATTGACAAAATTTATCATGTGACATTTTTCATCTCATTAATATCACTATATTTTTATTAAAATTTCAATTTGATCTTCATTTTTAATTTTCATATTGAATGTCACTCTGTTTAGATCTTGGACTGATAAAAGAAAAAATTGGTGTATTTTAAGGTTTAGGGATTCAATAGGTAAAAAAACAAATATGTGATATAAGATATAAGTCATATTTTTTATTTCTTAATCACAATATTAGACTATTTTGGGAAGATGGTTATAATCAGCTTTTTGGTAAAAAACTGCTTATAAGCAGCTTTTTTGTGAGAGAGGAAGTGGGTTATAATCTGGGAAGTGGATTATAACCCACTTCCCAAAATAGGCCAATGTAGAAACTATATAACTAATCAGATTGTCCCTCATAAAATCTTCTAACTTTTTATAAAACTTCTAAAATAATAGAATTTTAATTCTCACCATTACTCACTTAACTTATAAACAAAAATAGTTTTTAAAAAAATATTAACCTTCTTCAGTTTTTTATTATTTCTCACTAAACCCTTTTACCTCTACCATATGTAAGTACAAATCTAAAAAAAAAAATATGTAAGTACAAATGTACTTTCAATTGTTCAAAGTGGACAAACTTTGCCTAAGATCTCCAATTGGAAACAAAATACATATATCCAATTGACATTGGAAAATACTCTTTGGTTATTGAATACAAAGTTTGTGTGTGTCTCTCTCTCTCATCAGTTGATGACAAAACTATTTTGCATTGTTTAATTGAAAGCATAATCGTTGGTCGGTTAGGGAGACTAATTTGGTTTCACCGTTGCATTGGAATGATTGGTATTGAAAATCTCTCGAAAATAATGTTTTGACACATGACATCTAAACGAGGCTTCATTGTCCACATCTAATAAAAACACCCTATTGAATTAACCTAGGGCATTGTCCAACAATAATATCTATCTATCTATCTATCTATATCTATTTATACTATATCTATAACCAAATGTAGTTGTTAAGTCAAAAGGTTCCAAAATTTGAATCCTAAATTCTCATAATTTTGAAGAAAAATAAATATTACGTGGCACTTCCCTTCATATCCCTTCACACTCTTCAAGCCTTTTCACTCTACTCTCTCTTCCTATATAAAATATAAAATAATAAAATATTGATCTATATCCATCACCCACAATATGTTTATCTCAAAATAATAAAATATTCATCCATATCTATCAGCCACAATAAATTCTCATAATTTTGAAGAAAAATAAATATTACGTGGCACTTCCCTTCATATCCTTTCCCACTCTTCAAGGCTTCACACTCTACTCTCTCTTCCTATATAAAATATAAAATAATAAAATATTGATCCATATCCATCACCCACAATATGTTTATCTCAAAATAATAAAATATTCATCCATATCTATCAGCCACAATAATATCTATCTCACTCTCAATCTCAATTTAAAAATGAAAAATAAAAAGAAACCAAATGTAGTTGTTAAGTCAAAAGGCTCAAAAACTTGAATCCTAAATTCTCATAATTTTGAAGAAAAACAAATATTACGTGGGACTTCTCTTCATATCCCTTTCCACTCTTCAAGCCTTCTCACTCTCTCTTCCTATATAAAATATAAAATAATAAAATATTAATTCATATCCATCACCCATAATATGTTTATCTCAAAATAATAAAATATTCATCCATATCTATCAGCCACAATAATATCTATCCCACTCTCAATCTCAATTTAAAAAAGAAAAAAACAAAACCCACGACTCCTACAACTTCCACATACACGTTTCTGTATTTAGTTTATTTCAGTCAAATTCAATTATTCTCTCATCTATCCATCTTTTATTTTCTCAGAATAACTCATCTTCTCCATTGTTACATTTTGCAAGTTTGATGATATGGAAAAATCGTTATAAGATCGGTGTAATATTATTTTTTATTTTATATGTATTTTTTTAGTGTGTGTTACTTTTTGTGTATATATTTCTTTTCTCAATATTTTTCAATTCATCTACACATCTTTTCATCTTCTTTATTTTTATGCTCTTAATATTATTTCTTACTTTATATGCATTTTTTCAGTGTTTATTACTTTTGTGTGTATATATTTCTTTTTGCTAATATTTTTCAGTTTATCTACATATCTTTTCATCTTCTCCATTATTACATTCAATTATTCTCTCATCTACCTATCTTTCCTCAAAATAACTCATCCTCTCCATTGTTATATTTTGCAAGTTTGATGATCTGTGAAAATCATTACATGGTCAGTGTAATATTATTTTTTACTTTATATGCATTTTTTCAGTGTTTGTTACTTTGTGTGCACATATTTTTTTCTAATATTTTTCAGTTCATCTACACATCTTTTCATTTTCTCCATTTTTATGCTCCTAATATTATTTCTTACTTTATACGTATTTTTCCAGTGTCTATTACTTTTGTGTGTATATATATATATTTCTAATATTTTTCAATTCATACACATCTTTTCATTTTCTTCATCATTACATTTTGCATGATTTGAGCTTTCTTACTTTTTAATTTGTGATTTGCGTTTATTCTTCAATTTAATCAGATTCGAAACTCATCAAATCTTGAATTTAATATAATTTATTTTATTTTATTTCATGTCTATCACACCATCACACCCATTAATGGCTTCGCATAAACTCTCGAAATCAAGAAGATCAGCTCTGCATAAAGTTAATTTCACCTTTGCTCCTTCAAACTCTGTCTAATGAGAGTTCTTTTGATCATCTGCAACCAATATATACCTAATTAAGTACACACACACAAAACAACTTCAAAACCTTAAACACAATTTCTCAATTTTAAAATTTTGGCAAAAATAAAAAATATATTTAATTAAATATATTTTATTCTATTAAAACTTTATTAAAAAAGTAAATTTATTTGCTACTATTCAATAAAATATATATGCCTTTATTTTGATATAACAAACAAAATTAAATTATCTTCTACTCATACATAATTACTCATAAATATCTTATCTTTTTAAAATTTTGATTATCAGCAACCGAATTCCCACATTT
Source organism: Camellia granthamiana (assembly GCA_036172215.1). Taxonomy (NCBI): domain Eukaryota; kingdom Viridiplantae; phylum Streptophyta; class Magnoliopsida; order Ericales; family Theaceae; genus Camellia; species Camellia granthamiana. The sequence goes on from CM069915.1 coordinate 43,860,351, forward strand.
CTCTCTTCTTTTTTTATAGGATGTTTATTTTACTTTTATCTTTACTTTTCAAATTAGATTTGATATCTATATTTTTACCTATATATATATCTATACTATATATATAAACAAATATAGTGTGTTTTCTAAAATTTTCAAAGTCTCAATTCTCAATTCTTAATCAGAGTTAAGATTCTATTTCCTCCATGTCGCTCTCTTAAAGTTATGTTTTTAATTTTTCGTCATCCTTATTTTTCTCCAATAAAAAAATTTCTTTCTCTTAATATTGTTTTTATTTTAAATTTTTTACTTTATCTAAGACTCCTTATATCTTTTTATTAATTTTTTATTTTGCTTAATCTTCTCCAGTATCTTTATTTCTTATTTCTTCCTTTTTAATTTTTTTTTTATCCCCAATCCTATCATTATCTCCAACTTTATTTTTATTTTATTTTTCATGTGATCCCTTTTTTTAATTTATTTTAATCTTTAATCCAATAATTATCTTCAAATTTATTTCTATCTGATAATGATCTCCAATTTCATTTCTATCTTATTTTTCAAATGCTTCACACCTCAGCTATATATTCTAACATACCATCGAGTTTTTTTAGTGTTTGTATATTGGGTATAAAGTTTTGTTCAAACTCTGCATTTAAGATTCGAGTTGCATTCAATCATCAACAATGTCATAATTGGTTAGGCAGTATTCATTTTAAAAATTTTACATTATTTGTAATAGTACCCATTTTTACATTATTTGTTTTTAAAGCTATAATAATGTCCAATAGAAATATAGTTCATGCTGCTAAATGACCTACTTGGACTAAAATAATTTTATAATCAATGTTTCAAATGACAAATTTATGGAAAAAATGAATGTATGAACTTAGGTATTAGATAGTTATCATATTCAAAATATTTGTTAGTTATAACTTCCTATTATATTTTAAATTTATAAGAATTTTTTATTTTATAATAAAAAAATGAGTATAATAAATTATTTAAATTATACATTCCCGTGCATAGCACGGGTTGCCACTAGTTAATAATAATGAAATGACAGCTGTCACTTCTCTTTTATGTTTTTTTAAGAGCTGGGCTTTTTCTTTAGTCCAGATTTTAGCAGTCATGTTAGAAACCTCTAATTTAGTAGCTCTAACCCATTACTAATAAGGTAGAAAAAAAAGAAAAAAAAAAAAACAGACGCAACACACACTATGGCAGTGGGTGGGACCGATTACAACATCATTAGTGATGGCACTAATTAGTGCTCTCACTCATTTTTCAGATTTTAATTGAAGGATATTGTGCAAGTCTCTAGTATTCATTATGAGCTTGTTTAGAAAGAATATTTGGATTAAAATAATTATATAAGACAAAATGGTGTTTTGAAAAGTTGATAAAAAGTTGATTTTTTAAACTTTTTTATGACTTTTATAAAAAAATTAAAAAGTCAAAAAACTAACTTTTTAAACTTGTTCCCAAAACACCCCAAATTAGGTTATTTTAGCTAAATAGGGTAAAATATCACATCCAATCCATAATTATTTTATTTTTTCTTTTATAAAAGTCAAAAAAGTCAAAAAGCCTATCCCAAACGAGTCTTTTTAACCCAGGTTAAAATAATCAAAAAGCCAATCCACATCTAACACTTGGTAAAACTTTAGTAGAATTTTTAGAATTTATAACATTACTCATCTAACACGTCTATAGAAAAGAAAATAAAAAAAGAAAGTCACCTATAAAAAATAAAAAATAAAAAGGATATAAGGGTAATTACATTCATCTCACATAGTTATTGAGTTAAATACATATGGGCCCATTAATTTGACAAAAATACATAGTCTTCCTTAATATTAGATTGAAATGGAAAACAACTCAAAATGATTGTATTTTCATGGAAGTAGCTTATGTGCGGTCTAATGAAAATTATGGCATTGGACACAATTTTCACTTACTCTGACTTGCAATCTTCATGAAAATTGTGGGTCCCAGAATAATCCCTCACATGGACTGTTGTTGAGATTCAACGAAGATAGTCCTATGAACCTACAAAAGTTAAATATAGTTGATGCCACCTAACCGGGGTTACTGGGCGGGGACACTCTGATGATGAAATTAGAATCCATAAATGAAGAATATAGATCAAGAATTGTAAAGAGTATTGTGTGTGAAGTGTAGAGGAAAATGCATACCCTCTCTTCTGGGATGCCCCCCCCTTTATACAGATTGAGGGGTATGATATTTGTTTGGGCTGGACCCATTATAGGTCTTGTTTGGATTAACCCCAATAAACTGATATATATATTTTTTCCTAACTCTCACAATTGCCCCAAAACTTTCATTGTTTACGGTAGAATGAATGAGAGTTTTTATTGTCGAGTTATGTTGTTTAAATAAATGTTAAGTTTCTTGATAAAGAACACTTCGAATAAAAATGAATGAATGGATGACTGTATGAATAACTATATGTATATAAGGGCGGGAGTGTAGGCTGCGGTATTATAACCCCCATACGTAAGTGTAGGCCGCGGTATTCTAACCCTCGGGCGTGGGTGTAGACCACAGTATTCTAACCCCCAGGCGTGGGTGTAGGCCACGGTATTTTAACCCCTGGGCATGGATGTAGGCTGTAGTATTCTAACCCCCGGGCGTGGGTGTAGGCCTTTGCTGATAGCGCTCCGTGCCGAGTACGAAGATTACGCTATATTCAGAGACTTTTGCTGATTTTAAGTGGCGATCAATTGCCAACACAGCAAGGATTTTGAATAATGCATCCCATGTTAGTGATGGCCTATACCGAATGAGGTAGACTTGTTAATCACAAATACGTGGAAATTGGAAAAAGACGATAAGATGGAAAGAGCATTAAAAAGTAGCATTGCTCTGCTTGTAAGGAATTGCTAAGTAGATTTTGGGCCAATTAGCATTGCTCGGTTTGTAAGGAATTGCCGAGTAAATTTTGGGCCAACATTGTCGAGAAGTAAGCCGAGGTCAAATGGTTGACGCAGATTCCATGCCCCATTGCTTGTGAATGAAAGTCGTTATTCATAAGGAATTCGGAATAAAATTGTCGAATGATGCCGGTTGTTATATAGGTGGAAAGACACCAAAATTGATGAATTTGGCATTGATCAAACTCCAGGTTGGGCGGCAAAAGCATTGTTTAAGCTGCGACAGAGATAAGGCAAAGAATTGACAAATTTTTGGTATGGAATTGGCAAAATCAGATTGTACGGATGTGTTCAAAAGACTCCAAATAGTTGGAAACGACTATTTGCTCGTTGTAATCAGACGCATGATGGCATTGTTGTAGCCAAAATGGATTAGAGAGCTCAGATCAATAGGTTGTTCTTCAGCCGCAAAGCACATGATAATTTTTTCTGTTTGTCATTGCCACTCTGGTCATCTCCTTCAGCAAAAATGGATGAATTTCTGAGCAAACTTTGACCGACTTGTACGATTGCGTTTAAGCTTCAATTTTGACGCGGTTTGTTGCGTTGGACTAGTCTCCCCAATAAATATTTCACATTAGTATATTCAAAACTTGTTTTCGACAACGTTGAAAATTGCAGTTGGTTAAAAATATGTGTTGTTGCTCAACTATCGGCAAGCGTCGGTTAATTTTTTGCTCCTCTGGTTAGTGGCTTTGGACTCCTTGAGTCGATGCGAATTCTTTGGTATTGTTAGATGTGGATTTCGATAAACCGAGATGCTAGCTCTATGCTGATGCCCAGATTGGTGCCAAGAAATATTGTTGAATTCGGCTATTTGCTATTTACTGCATGTTTGATTGGAAACTCGACAATTCAGCAAGATGAATTTGGTTTTGCTGAGTTTGGCAATTTAGTCGTTCAGCTATTTGTGGCAATTAAATGACCATGCATGGGCAATTGAGCTCAAAGCTTGCAGAGGGAAGTTGCCGAATACAAGAATGAATTACTGGAGAGCCAAATAGCCTTGGTGTTCTATTTTTCTTACCGGATAGCTTCCTAGAAAGAAGACATTGTCGTTGAAACCTCAAAACATGGTTATTGAATTCTAGAGAGAGTATAAACCCAATTGTAGAGCTGTAGTCTGTCTTGCTTTCCACTCTTTTGTTTTTTTAATTAATATTGACAATCAATAATGATTTTCCAACAATTTATGAGGACGTATGTACATTGTGCCAAGAAGCAACTCAAAACAAGTTTTGTGAGACAATAAATAAATAAAGACCCAAGGGTGGGTTCCGCCGAGCACTCTTTGTTCTATTTTCCGAAAAGCTACTTTCATAAAGAAAAATGTGAAACCCAATTTTTGAGAGAGAAAATCAAGATATAAAAGTAGATCCATAAATTGTGTTGTTTTACAACTTTTCCATCAACATTCACAATAAACAAATGTTTTGACAAAGTATGTAAACAAATGGTTTGACAAAACTTATAAGCAGACACATATGTATATACAATTCAAGAACCCATTTAAAAATTATTTTAAAAATAAGTTTAGTGAGAAGGTAGATCACCATCACAGTGTTGAAGTTTTATTTACTATAACATGTTTGTTATTTACTTCGTTGAACTCTCTCAGACGATTCTCACAGACGGCGCCAATTGTGAGTCCCAGAATAATCCCTCACATGGACTGTTGTTGAGATTCAACGAAAATAGTCCCATAAACCTGCAAAAGATAAATATGGTTGATGCCACCCAATTGGGTTATCGGTTGGGGACACTCCGATGATGAAATTAGAATCCATGAATGAAGAGTATAGATCAAGAATTGTAAAGAGTATTGTGTGTGAAGTGTAGGGGAAAAGGCATACCCTCCCTTTATATAGATAGGGGGTGTGATATTTATTTGGGCTGGACCCATTGTAGGTCTTGTTTTGGTTAACCCTAATAAACTTATATATTTTTTTTTTTCTGACTCCTACAAAAATATAATTATTTTTAAGTTATTCCAACTTGAATGTAATTTTTTCATATTATATATGCATTACACATATGATGTTTAACAAGTAATGATTTTTACTTATATCAACATGATGCCCTTGATCATAGTATTTCAATTTTATTCTTTATATATATATAACCGAACATTCCTAACCCAATCACAAACTTTCTATTTTTTTTTTAATTTTTTGTCAGAGATTCAAAAATTGAAAGCGAACTTAAGTAGATGTTTGGCATTTACTAAAAAAATATACTATTTTTTGCATACATTATTTGGGTTACATCAATTAACATCTCCTCTCAATTTTTCTACCAACTTTCTCTATTTTTTTATATATTTTTTTTTATAAAAACAATAAAAAAATACACTTATTTAGAATCTTTCAAATCACCCCTAACTTTTCAATTGTAATGAAAAAAAACAAAATAAAATTGAATTGGTGACGTCTTAACATCTGACCACATCAACTAAAAATTAGTGATTTTCAATTGTAATGAAAAAAAATAAAATAAAATTGAATTGGTGACGTCTTAACATCTGACCACATCAACTAAAAATTAGTGATTGGTGATTGGAGTGGACTTTCCAATCCTTGTAGGAGTAGTTTAGATTTTTTGGATAATAAAATCTTTTATCAATACGATACAAGTCAAGGCACACCGGATTAGAATCCTTAAAATTCAAAATCAACGGCGTCTAACGGTCTTAGGGATTGTTTGGAATGAGTTATATAAGCGTTTTTTTTTATTTTTTATCTAAAAATATAGAGAAAAAAATATGATTATTTGGAATAATTTTTTGACTTTTTATGAAAAAATGTGTAGTAAAATATTGTATAAAATACCAAAATGATCGAATTACCCTTCTGTGCACTGACATACATTGTGTTGCGTCAATGCACTGCTTCTACTGCGCTGGTTTTTTTTTTTTTAAAAATTTCTGTGCAGTCAACAAGGGCTTTTTGGTCTTTTTACCCTCTGTGTACGTTGACTTTTTGACTAAACAATTGATTAGTGAATAGTGTTAATTTTTTTTACTTTTTTAGTAATTTTTTGACTTTTTATATATTTTAGATTATCCCAAACATGCACTTATTGTCATAAACCTGACCCGGCGGCTGGATCAACCGCTTCCAACTTTCAAAATACATTCTTGTTATTGAAAAAATAATTGGAATAGGATTGTTTGGAGTATCTTAAATAAGTGTATTTTTTTATCTTTTTGGACTAAAAAGTTGAGAAAAAAAATATGGATGTTTGAGTTAACTTTTTGCCTTTTTATGAAAAAATGTGTATTAAAAAATTGTATAAATAAGTGTGTAGAAGAAGATAAGGTAGGAGGCCGTACGGAATGGCAGTGGTGACTGGCTGGGTGAGTAGATGAGAAAATATTGTTTCCTTCTCAAGCTTTGATTAGATGGTGTTGTTTGGCCCGTTGAGACCCACCACGGGTCCCGTTTTTCTAATCAGAACCATTCAATGTGTAGAACTCGTCGAGTACTATATACTTGTAAAAAATCATGTTGATTGGATATCGATAGCTATCTGATCGTGTTAGTTTTTTTGTTAACTGTTAACTATAACACTATCCATTTTTATACAAAACTGATTTGATCATATAGTTAGCTATATCTGATAGATGTGATTTTTTACAGGCATATAATACTAGATGAGTTTTACATATTCAACGGTTCAGATTATCAAAACGAGACCCATGGTTGGCCCCAACAGGCCCAACTTTACCATCAAATTTAGTGAATATTTTACTATAATTTTTTTTTCCCCAGTTACCGACTCCACCATCATGTCAGTACCAATCTTGGGGCTTTTTTTGATTTGTATTAATATTTGTTTATTATTTTTTTAATATTTTTTTTTGTGAATAGTGATAACTTTTTAACTTTTTAGGTAACTTTTTGACTTTTTTAAGGGTTGCCAAACCAACCCTTAGTTTAAAGTTTTTAAATTATTTTTTGATGATCAAATATTCGAATCAGTTTACATGCATTTCAACAAATTCCGAAACACACGTAAATTATGCCTACCAAAGAGTTAAGAGCACCTATTAAGAGTTTATCTGAGACTTTGAGAGAACACACCTCTAAATCTCAAGTTGTACCCACTAGTTTAACCATTTAGAGTTAAATTTTTTTTTTAATTATATGAATTCGATTGATAAGATTTGTTTAGAAATTTTAATATTCACCCTTAACGATTTTTTTTTTCCTTGAGAAAGAATTAGTATTATTGGAGACATTAGTGTTTTTTATAAAAGAAATTAATTTTTAGAATAATGATTTGTCCCCCGAAATTCTTCCCCCCTAATCCCCCTAATGGCCAAAACGACGTCATTTTGGCCATTTTTTTTTTTCTTCTTTTTCTTCTTCTTCTTCCATTTCAGCTCTGAAACGCAAAGGAAGGGGAAAGGGAGAGAAAGAGAAGAGAGGGGAAGAGGAGGAGTCGCAGCCCCGCCGTAGCTCCTGTAACGTCCTCCAAAAATAAACCCATAATACATAATATTAACATGCGGAATTATAAGGAAATAAAGTATCTTATTTCATTCATTAGAGTACCGTAAAATAAAAACATCATAATAAATGCCCTATGGGCTTACATCTTGCCAAGCCAACACTTGGACACAATTCCATGAGTTCTAACTCAAAAACAAATAAAGCCCTAGGCTTGAAAGTTTACAAGTTATTCAAATAAAACAAATAAAATAAAGTAAGTCTTCGAGTCCAAATCCTCACAAGCTAAGTCCTTGGAGGTAGTGAACCACCTGAACCTGAAAATGAAGTTCCCATATAGGGTGAGCCACAGCCCAGTAGAAAAATACTAAACCAAGCATAAGAATTAACTAAAGCATTAGCATTCGATACGTAATTAACACAAGATAATCAATTTCCGGTTTCATGACACTAATGTCTACGTTGTCTATGACGTATCGTCTATGACACAATACACTTTCCATTTATACAGACATGGCTCAGAACCTGGCCAAACAACTCAACAAGGATAACAAATCAGGTTAAACCTTTCTTATAACAAAATAAACACACATGCTGGTGTTATAACAATCTCAATCAAATCCACTTCCATACTTCCCAACTGATACACATGGTGGTGATGTATCATATCAACAACAAATAGCAATATTGCTATTATCAATAAGCACACATATGAGTGATGCTACTGGAGTCCATCCCCTATCTCCTCCCAACAAATCCGGTTTAGAGGTACATCCCCTATCTTCCCCTAAACCGTGGAGTTCATCCCCTATCTTCTCCAGACAACATGCATATGCAATGAAACACACAATTGCCATATACAACACATAATCAATACAAGTAATGTTCTGTATTAATTTAACAGTCAACATACGTGATTAAATTCCAGTTATACCTAAGCCACATGCAAGGTCTACAACAATCACGACTATCCTCCACCGATAGCCCAAAACAGTTATTTCTAAACAAGAAATAAATACAACAATGAATGTAAAATCCACATTCTCATAGGTAAGCATTTAAACTACCCAACTATATCATTAATCTCATAATTTTCCCAACTTCATGAATTAAACCCAATTCCACATTTTTCCCTTAAATTAATTATACAAATTAATCTAAGCCAAAACCCTAAGGTTTCTCCCAAAATTACCAAACTACCCCCACATACCAAAATACCAACACTTAGGATTAAAACGTATAAATGGAGTAGGAAATCCCTACCTCGAAGTAAGAACCTGAAAAGAAGAAGAAGACGGAGATGATAGCCCAAACTCCAAAGTGCTCCAAATCAACAACCGTTCAGATTAAATGGAAGCCCTCGACCCACTCTACCTCTTTAATGAAGGAACTAGGTTAGATACTCACTCTAAATAGATGAAACCTAGGAGAGAAGATGAGTTGGGAGAGAGAAAACTCGTAACCTAGGGTTTTATAAACTGAAAGGGGCTGAAAAACTGATCTGAAACACGCTGCTGCGTATTTAAGCTTGACAGGCCCGCTCGAGCGTACAACACACCGCTCGAGCGTAAAGAACAAAACAAGGTCCGCTCGAGCGCAATGACAACCGCTCGAGCGTAGATTCCCTCATCCCAGAACCCACGCGAAGAACACACTACCCGCTCGAGCGTCAACAATACCGCTCGAGCTCAACCCGCTCGAGCTCAGAAATCCCGCTTGAGCGTAGATATCACACCTGCAGATGATGAGCAGGGTTCAAAAAATACTGGAAGTGTGCAATATCCGCTCGAGCGCAATAAGGTCCGCTCGAGCGGAACAGCCGAAACTTTAAAAAATCTGGGGTTTGATCCCAGACTCAAGCCACCCACTCGAAACAAGTCTAACACACCCTAAGGCTCAAACAATGATGTTAAAGGATGACAACAACAATAATATGACAACGGAATCCACGGAACATAAGTCCAGATACAATAATCAAATGGGAAAAGACCGGGGTCGCTATAACCTCCCCCCCTTAAAAGAATTTCGTCCCCGAAATTAAGCATAAGTTTTCAAAAACAAGTTTTCTCAATTCCCAATGATATGATATAACAATAAACAACTTGACCCAATACCGGTCACTTTATCTCTTATCAAGAGGCATTTCACAATATGTATAAATCAACATATATTCAACTTGCATCAATATTATGCATTATTCCCTTCAATGTTAACAAATTCCATATCATATTCAATCTCATGATATAAACAACACATTCAATATATAAATGTTATATTCCACTTCCATAAAAAGGCAAGTTCCAAAATGCTAACATTAAACTCAAAACATTATTAATGTTTTCCAACTTAAGACATATATAAAATTCTCAAGTTCAACAATGTTACAAAATCTATATATAAGATTTCTAATCACTAAACATGTCCGGATATTTCTCACGGACTTCCAATTCACGTTCCCAAGTGGCTTCCTCCACTCCGTGATGCTTCCACAAAACTTTCACCAAAGGGATGGTTTTGCCTCGCAAAACTTGATCCCGCCTATCCAAGACTCGTATCGGTCTCTCCTCATATGAAATATCCTCGTCAACCACTAAGTCAGTCCAATCCAACACATGTGATGGATCCGGCTCATACTTCCGAAGCATACTCACATGAAACACGTCATGAACTCCGGACAACTGCGGTGGCAAAGCTAAACGATAAGCAGCCTCGCCAATCCTCTCAAGGATCTCAAAAGGCCCAATAAACCGAGGGGACAACTTTCCGCTCTTCCCAAACCTCATCAAACCTCGCCTAGGTGATATCTTCAGAAAGACATGATCACCTACCTCAAACACCAAAGGTCTCCTCCTACGGTCGGCATAAGATTTCTGACGACTCTGGGCTGTAACATGCCTCCTACGGATAAGCTCAACCTTCTCCGTCGTTTCCCTCACTAACTCCGGACCCAACAAAGGTGCATCACCCACCTCGGCCCAACAAACTGGAGACCTACACGGTCGGCCGTACAAGGCCTCAAACGGTGTCATACCGATGCTAGACTGAAAACTGTTGTTGTAGGCAAACTCTACTAAAGGCAAGTGCCTCTCCCACGACCCACTAAAGTCGAGAACACAACCCCGAAGCATATCCTCAAGGATCTGAATAGTACGCTCGGACTGCCCGTCAGTCTGAGGATGATAAGCCGTGCTAAATGTCAACTTGGTGCCTAAAGCACTCTGCAAACTCTGCCATAACCTGGCAGTGAAACGAGGATCTCTATCTGAGACGATCGTCACTGGGACCCCGTGCAACCTCACTATGTCCCGAATGTACAAATCGGCAAGATGATCTACTGAATCTCTAACGCGCATAGGAATGAAGTGCGCCGACTTAGTCAACCGATCTACAACCACCCAAATAGCATCACTACCCCGCTGAGTTCTCGGAAGACCCACAACGAAGTCCATAGTGACATGTTCCCACTTCCACTCGGCAATAGGCAAGGGTTGCAACAAACCCGCAGGCCTCTGATGCTCGGCCTTCACTTGCTGACAAGTAAGGCACTTAGACACGAAAGCTGCCACATCTCTCTTCATACCTCGCCACCAAAATTGGCGACCCAAATCCCGATACATTTTAGTGCCTCCCGGATGCACCGCAAGGCGCAAATGATGAAACTCTCGAAGTACCTCCTCTCGGCAAGACTCCGGCACAAACAAACGGTCTCGGTATCTCACACTCAGGTCGGGATGCACCATCAAACCCTTCTCAACCTTCCCACTAGAAATCTTTTCTCGGAGCGATTCTACCTCAAGATCACCCCTCTGAGCCTCTAACACTCGAGTCACAAGTGTAGGCTGTGCAACAACAGAAAACAAGGCCGCAGCCTCAACGGATTCACCCAAAAGCAAATCAAACTCCCCAAGTGCACCCAACATCTTCCACTCTCGGATGGCTATACTAGCTATGTCACCAACAGATTTCCTGCTAAGGGCATCGGCCACAACATTGGCCTTCCCCGGATGATAGTGCAACTCGAAGTCGTAATCCTCAATAAATTCCATCCACCTCCTCTGCCTCAAATTCAAGTCTTTCTGTGTAAACAGATATTTCAGACTCTTATGATCGGAGAATACCTCAAATTTCTCACCATACAGATAATGCCTCCAAATCTTCAAGGCAAAAATCACAGCTGCTAATTCTAAATCATGCGTAGGGTAATTCTTCTCATGAGTTTTCAACTGACGTGAGCCATAGGCAACCACTTTCCCCTCTTGCATCAACACACAACCCAGACCCTCTCGTGAGGCGTCACAATAGACTGCATAACCCAACCCTCTCTCCGGAATAATCAAGACCGGAGCGGTGGTCAATCTAACCTTCAGCTCCTGAAACGACTTTTCACAAGTCTCACTCCAAACAAAATTGACTCCCTTCCGAGTCAGTCTAGTCAAAGGTGAAGCTAACCTGGAGAAATCTTTCACAAACCGACGGTAATACCCAGCTAATCCCAGAAAACTGCGGATCTCAAACACACTCTTAGGCTGTGCCCAATCTTGCACTGCCTCTGTCTTGGACGTATCAACAGACACCCTTTCCCCAGAAACTACATGGCCTAAGAACTTCACCTCTTTTAGCCAGAACTCACACTTCCCAAACTTAGCATAAAGCTTATGGGCTCTAAGTAACTCTAGCACTACTCTCAAGTGCTCCTCGTGCTCCTCTTCTGTAGATGAGTAGATAAGAATGTCGTCCACAAAGACGACCACAAAACGATCTAAGAATTCCCGGAAGATCCGGTTCATCAAATCCATAAACACTGCCGGTGCATTGGTGAGCCCAAACGGCATCACCAAGAACTCATAGTGGCCATACCGCGTACGGAATGCCGTCTTCGGAATATCCTCCTCCCTGACTCTCAACTGGTGGTAACCCGATCTCAAGTCTATTTTAGAGAAACAACGGGAACCCTTCAACTGGTCAAACAGATCATCTATACGAGGCATAGGGTATTTATTCTTAACCGTAGCCCGATTCAATTTCCGATAATCGATACACAGTCTCAACGCACCACCTTTCTTCTTAGCAAAGAGGGCCGGTGCTCCCCACGGCGAAACACTAGGACGAATATAGCCCTTATCTAGCAACTCCTGGAGCTGAACTTTCAACTCCACTAACTCGGCTGGGGCAAAACGGTAAGGTGCCATAGAAATCGGCGCTGTGCCGGGCACTAGATCAATAGAGAACTCAATCTCTCGATGAGGTGGCAAACTAACAAGATCCTCGGGAAACACGTCCGAGTACTCACATACCACTCTCGGCAACACAGTCTGAGTCTCATCACACTCACTACTCTCAAGGCTAGCAAGTAGACCACTCAACTCACTCCGCCCTCGCGGATCATACCCCGGTGGTAACACACTACCAACCCGGTCCCCCAGAAAATGAAAACGTTCTCCGCTAACGGTACAACAAGTGACCCTCTGACGGTAGCAATCAATAAATGCCCGGTATGACGATAACCAGTCCATACCCAAAATAACATCGAAGCCCTTCATGGGCATAACCACAAAAGAAAAAGGGATTCTATGATCATCGACCTCTATATCACAACCCCTAACACCTTGTTTCAAGATCAATTCACCCCCAAGAGGTGACACTACACAAATAGGAGATGCTAACTGTGCCAACTCCAACTCCAAAATAGATGCAAATGCAGCAGACACAAAGGAATGAGATGCACCCGTATCAATCAAAACACTAGCAACTGAATTGCAAAACAAGAAGGTACCTCTCACAACCGACGGAGCCGGTACAGGTTCCTGCGCGGTAACAGCATACACACGCCCAGACGACCTCTGATCAACCTGCTCACCCCTCGGAGCATAAGATTGCTGCACTGACTGGGACGATGAAGCCCCCTGATTGGCCCTCGAGGCCTGAACGGACTGAGTTGGCTGACTACTCTGAGTCTGCCTCAAACCCGATGCACCAGGTGTGCCACTCAACTGCGGGCAAAACCTCTTCAGGTGCCCCGGCTGACCGCACTGAAAACAAGAGAGTGGGCCTCTGCCCTGACTCTGGCTCTGAGATCGAGCCGAAGAAGATGCTGCTCTCTGAACTCCTCCCCTCTGAGGACAAACTGGAGACTTGTGACCCAGCTGGCCACACTTAAAACAGGTAATGTCTCCCTGACTGCCTTTCCCAGAACTAGCACTCGGTACTGGAAAAGTGGATCTAGAAAAACTACTCTGAGGCTGCTGAGGAGCGAAACCTCTCTGCCTCCTGCCATCACTCTGGCCATCCTGACTCCTCTTGGAGCCTTTCTGCTTTTCCCCCTCCTCCTGCATCATAATCTCAGTATGGGCTGCTGCATCAACCAAACGCCCAAAATCCCGAATCATAGACCCAACAACTCTCAGCATGAGGCCACGCCTCAACTTCTTCTCAAACTCAATGCAACGGCGTTCCTCAGTCGCCACCAACTCAGGTGCAAACCTGGACAAACTAGTGAATGCAGCCTCAAACTCGGCCACCGATAAACTGTTCTGCTCAAGATGGCGGAACTGATCTCTCAACTTCTCCTGAACAGCTGGAGACAAGTACTTCTCCTGAAAAGCATCAACAAAAGCCTTCCAGGTACCTCCAATACGACCCTTGATGAACTTCCACCACTGACCCGCATCCCCCTTCAGCTGGAAAGATGCCAAGGTCACCTTCAGTGCCTCGTCTTCGATGCCTAGCATCTCAAACGTTTTCGTTGTCTGTTCGAGCCATTCGTCTGCCTTAAGCGGCTCGCTAGGATCACCTAAAAATTCGTCCGGGTGAGACCGGAAGAATTCCCTCTTCAGAAAAGAAGGTCCTGTATCTGCAGCAACAACCGCTTGGGCTGGATTCGCAGCCCTCAGAATGTCAACTGACGCCTGAAATGCCCCTGCTATCCCTTGGGCCAAAGCGCCCATAAACTGCTGTCCTACTGGCTCGGCCACATTGGCCTGGCCAACACCCTCCTGAACTGTCGGAATTTCCTCCGGTATAGGCACTTCCTGCCTGGCCTGCCTACCACGCCTACCGCGACCTCGTCCTCGTCCTGACATCCTAATAAAGGAAATAAAGACGTTAGCACTCTAAATAATGTGCCAAAATTATAACACTCACGTCCTAATACATTGAACAACAATAAATCACACCACGTAAGCACATAATCACATAAGCACCTACGAATTTCATTCCTGGATAATGATAGTCCCGAGGCGCCACTAAAGTTCCGGTTGGAAACAACATTGATCAAGTGCCTTTCCAACAAGACTTTCAGAGACTCAAGGGTCCAGTCAACATCCTAGAAACTACATTCCATACCCACATAGTCACATAAACATGTTATCACATAAGCATATAAGATTACACTAAGTCTCTATCAAGCGAGACGAACCCATTGTGATTCTAATCACTTCCCACGTACCCCAAAGTATTCGAACTCGGTACGCTCTGATACCAAGTTGTAACGTCCTCCAAAAATAAACCCATAATACATAATATTAACATGCGGAATTATAAGGAAATAAAGTATCTTATTTCATTCATCAGAGTACCGTAAAATAAAAACATCATAATAAATGCCCTATGGGCTTACATCTTGCCAAGCCAACACTTGGACACAATTCCATGAGTTCTAACTCAAAAACAAATAAAGCCCTAGGCTTGAAAGTTTACAAGTTATTCAAATAAAACAAATAAAATAAAGTAAGTCTTCGAGTCCAAATCCTCACAAGCTAAGTCCTTGGAGGTAGTGAACCACCTGAACCTGAAAATGAAGTTCCCATATAGGGTGAGCCATAGCCCAGTAGAAAAATACTAAACCAAGCATAAGAATTAACTAAAGCATTAGCATTCGATACGTAATTAACACAAGATAATCAATTTCCGGTTTCATGACACTAATGTCTACGTTGTCTATGACGTATCGTCTATGACACAATACACTTTCCATTTATACAGACATGGCTCAAGGATAACAAATCAGGTTAAACCTTTCTTATAACAAAATAAACACACATGCTGGTGTTATAACAATCTCAATCAAATCCACTTCCATACTTCCCAACTGATACACATGGTGGTGATGTATCATATCAACAACAAATAGCAATATTGCTATTATCAATAAGCACACATATGAGTGATGCTACTGGAGTCCATCCCCTATCTCCTCCCAACAAATCCGGTTTAGAGGTACATCCCCTATCTTCCCCTAAACCGTGGAGTTCATCCCCTATCTTCTCCAGACAACATGCATATGCAATGAAACACACAATTGCCATATACAACACATAATCAATACAAGTAATGTTCTGTATTAATTTAACAGTCAACATACGTGATTAAATTCCAGTTATACCTAAGCCACATGCAAGGTCTACAACAATCACGACTATCCTCCACCGATAGCCCAAAACAGTTATTTCTAAACAAGAAATAAATACAACAATGAATGTAAAATCCACATTCTCATAGGTAAGCATTTAAACTACCCAACTATATCATTAATCTCATAATTTTCCCAACTTCATGAATTAAACCCAATTCCACATTTTTCCCTTAAATTAATTATACAAATTAATCTAAGCCAAAACCCTAAGGTTTCTCCCAAAATTACCAAACTACCCCCACATACCAAAATACCAACACTTAGGATTAAAACGTATAAATGGAGTAGGAAATCCCTACCTCGAAGCAAGAACCTGAAAAGAAGAAGAAGACGGAGATGATAGCCCAAACTCCAAAGTGCTCCAAATCAACAACCGTTCAGATTAAATGGAAGCCCTCGACCCACTCTACCTCTTTAATGAAGGAACTAGGTTAGATACTCACTCTAAATAGATGAAACCTAGGAGAGAAGATGAGTTGGGAGAGAGAAAACTCGTAACCTAGGGTTTTATAAACTGAAAGGGGCTGAAAAACTGATCTGAAACACGCTGCTGCGTATTTAAGCTTGACAGGCCCGCTCGAGCGTACAACACACCGCTCGAGCGTAAAGAACAAAACAAGGTCCGCTCGAGCGCAATGACAACCGCTCGAGCGTAGATTCCCCCATCCCAGAACCCACGCGAAGAACACACTACCCGCTCGAGCGTCAACAATACCGCTCGAGCTCAACCCGCTCGAGCTCAGAAATCCCGCTCGAGCGTAGATATCACACCTGCAGATGATGAGCAGGGTTCAAAAAATACTGGAAGTGTGCAATATCCGCTCGAGCGCAATAAGGTCCGCTCGAGCGGAACAGCCGAAACTTTAAAAAATCTGGGGTTTGATCCCAGACTCAAACCACCCACTCGAAACAAGTCTAACACACCCTAAGACTCAAACAATGATGTTAAAGGATGACAACAACAATAATATGACAACGGAATCCACGGAACATAAGTCCAGATACAATAATCAAATGGGAAAAGACCGGGGTCACTATAGCTCCTCGCAGTCCGACCGCAGCAGCAACAGCTCGCCTCCGGCCGCAGCTCGTCGCAGCAGCAGCAGCTCGCCTCCAACCGCAGCTCGTCGCAGCAGCAGCAGCAGCAGCAGCTCCAGTCCGGCCCACTCCAGTCCAGTCCGGCCCCCTCCAGTTAGCCCCCTCCAGTCCGGCCCCCTCCAGTCCTCCTCCTCCTCCTCCTCCTCCTCCTTCTTCCTCTTTCCTCCTCCTCCTCCCTTCTCTTCTTCTTCTCTGCTTTAGAAAACAAAGAAAAAACAAATTAGGGGGATTCGGGGGAGGCTCTTTCGAGCTCCCTAGCATCACCCTAATTTTTAATTTTTAATTTTTTGTTGCTATTGAAGTGGTAAGGATCTTTTTTACCGGACCCAAGGTCTTTAACCTTTTAAACTATTAATCAAGTCTATAAGATTTGAATTTATTATTTTTAGTATTAAAATTCTCAAATAGTTTTGGGTCTTATTTGATTAGAGTTTTCAACTTATATTTTTGGGTCTAATATGTTTTGTGTAACTTTTTGTAAATTAAAAGCTAAAGGCATAAGTTGAAAATTCTATTTTTTACTTCTACTTGTAAGTCTATTTTGTACAACTTCTAACAAATTAAAAACTTTTAATCAATATATATATATTTTTTATTTAATTTATTTATGTCTTATAAGTTGTAGGCATAAATTATATAAAACACTTTGACACAAAAAACAACTAATAATCTATACACATCTTCATAAGCCACACCAAACAGGCATTGCATATTATTTTATTAGTTGTAAACATAAATTACAATAAAAACTCTGACACAAATTTTTAAAAATAAAAAGAGAAAAAAATATAAACAATTCTAAATACTACACCAAACAGGGCATTTTGGCTCATTAGAGCACCTGGCTTGACTCAAACGCTCAAACATGTGCTTTCAGAAACATATCGTTGGAATTGATTCTAAAAGTAATGCGCGATTTGGTGGTAAACCTCTCGTTATTTAATTTGTCTTTTAAAATGATAAAAATTATATAGGTATTTTTAAAAAATTTTAATATTTTAAACCTTATTTCTTTTACTATATTACCCTCGTATCTATCAATTCTTTTATTAGGCCATCTTCACAGTGTATTTCAAAGTAAATTTTATTTTGAATCATAATAAACTTTACTCTGATTCAGAGTAAAAATTGTTAAGTAAATCAACATGTTTTTAAGCAGAGTAAAATTTTACTCTGAATCATATTACTATGATTCAAAATAAAATTTTACTCTGAATCAGAGTAAAGTTTACTAAGGCCTTGTTTGAGAGGCGACCGGTTTAGCCAAAAAGTCAAAAAATTACTAAAAAAATCAAAAAGCCAACAACTTATACCAAAAAGTCAAAATTTTCATTTTCTCTCTACTTTTTACACATCTTTTCGTAAAAAGCCAAAAACTCATCCCAAACATACTAGTTTTTTTACATCACATTTTAGCCAAAAATTTACTAAAAAAGTCTGTTCTCAAACGAGGCCTTAGATTCAAAGTAAAATTTTATATCGTTAAACAAATCAACATATTTTTAACTACAGTAAAATTTTACTGTTACAACAAATAAAATACATACTAAGTAAATAAGCCAGAGTCAAATTTGACTCTTAGATCTATTAACAAATAAAAAAAAAAAACCCCAATTGGAAACAACAAGACAACATCTACAACTTAGATTGCTTTCTGGTCTTTGAGAGAGAGGTGAGGAAAAATAAAATAGAAAATAAAGAGATCTAAGAAAGAGACAGATAATGAGCTCCAATTGGCTTTTCTTATCTCTAGATCTCTTATCGACTTCGTAAGAGAGTTCGAAACCCTAACCCTTCAATGGTCGTCAATGTTTGCAGTCGATTAAAGCTCACAATGACGCCATTAATGTCATCATAGCTGCGAACGACGGTAGGAAGAAAGAGAGAGGGAGAGAGACAAAAAAAAAAGAAAACAACCGCGATGTTTGAAGGTAGCAGCGGCGGTGGCGTGGCAGAAGAGCTAAGAGGAGTAGCATCGCGGCAATGGATGGAGAGAGATTGACGGGTGGCGGCGATGGAGGGAGTGAGACCGATGGATAGCGGCGACAAGGGAGAGAGATCGACGGGTGGCTTCTGACATAGTTATGAAGAGAAGCTGTGTTTAGAGTGGAAGAAGAGAGACAAAGAAGGTGGGGAGAGAGTGAATAGAGAATGTGGGAAGATTTAGTTGATGGTATAATAGTCTGATAAAATATTTAAATAATAAATTTTGTCTTTTATGCAATACTTTAAAATTATGAGGGGGTTTAAAAAGTTTAATTTTTTTCTTAGCCCTTTTAACAATGAAATGAAGATAAAGAGAGTTTATAGTCAAATTTCCCTCGAGAAGTCAAATTTTTGTGCTTATTAAACACGTGCATTTACATTTTCGTTATCAAAATTATAGATAATTGCATATTTCCTTAGTAGTATATACTTATCAAATTAAAGTTTGAGCATCCATCACTTACTATTTAATAATCATGTCTCAATGACATGCGGTTATTTAATTTAAATAATTAAACTGTTCAATAAATTATGAATTCTTTCAAAGTGACAGATATTGTTGGTAAAATCAGCCTTGTATTTTATTTTAGAACAAAAAAAAACTTTTCAGAAATTCTATTTTCTTATTTTTCGTATTCTATTTATTTTTACTGAATTTTTTTAATATTTTGAGCAATTTTTTTATTTTTTAGACACACCTAACATAAATACATCAAAAAAATAAAAAAATTGTAAAAAAATCTTTTAAAAATTCACTAAATACCAAAAATAAAAAAAATACAAGAATTCAGTATATTTTTTTATATTTTTATGTATTTATTAATTTTTTAAAATATTTTTTGACAATTTTTTTACTTTTTAGATACATCTAAGTAAGATGCATCTAAAAAAGTAAAAAAAAATGTTTAAAATTTTAAAAATATTCACTAAAAACAAAAAAATACGAAAATCAAAAAATTCAAATTTTAAAAAACTTATTCCAAAAAACTCAAAACAAACACACTGATTATTATTTGTTGACTCATCTTTCTTACATATCTGCGATTTTTTTTTTTTAATACGAGAAAATACATTATTTGTTGACGTAAGGTACACCTAATTCACTAGGATTTTTAAATAAAAACAAAATGTAGTTAATTGATAAATATCACTAAAATTATGATTTATAAACATGTTTAAAAGTTTGAAAATGTTATTCGGGTGGCAATTCCCAACTTGATTATTGGCATGATAATTTAGAAAATAATACTTTGCTTGGTTAGAGTTTTTAAAAAATACTTTTGAAAATTCTACTTTTTTATTTTTATTTATTTTTTGTTTTTATTGAATTTTTTTAATATTTTAAGCAATTTTTAAAAAATTTAGACATACCTAATATAAATATACCTAAAAAGTAAAAAAAATTGTGAAAAAAATCTTTTAAAAATTCACTAAATACCAAAAAAAAAAAAAAGAGAGAAAATTCAGTACATTTTTTGTATTTTTATATATTTATTAATTTTTTAAAATATTTTTTCACAAATTTTTTACTTTTTAGATACATCTAAGTAAGGTGCATCTAAAAAAGTAAAAAAAAAATATTTAAAATTTTAAAAATATTCACTAAAAACCAAAAAAAAACATGAAAACCAAAAAATTCAGTTTTCAAAAAACTTAATCCAAAAAACTCAAACCAAACACACTGATTAGTGTTAGAATTAGATGCTTGCTATCTCATCAAAACTCGCAAATAATGGTAAAGGTGCAATAATATTTTTTTATAAACTTGCCACCACAGAATTCCATACTAAGCGATAGGTACGATTAAGGGACTGCGCCATAAGTGCCAACGAGATGGGCTGTCAAGCACCAATGCCACACCTATACATGACATCGAAACACTTGAAAGACTTGAACCCCCATACATGTGTTGGCTACATATTTTGTACAAACCAACTATAATTCGACGCGTGGCAGAATAAGGGTAATATAGGAAGACTATTCAAGTCTTCGATCCTGATCGTACACGTGGCAGTTAGTATTGGTTATTATGAGATCTGAGTAGCAGTGGATCAACAAAGAAATGCAAGGTGATGTGGCTTCAACGGTTACTCACATTTAAATTCAAATTTAGAAAGGAAGCCTAACTGCAAATGATGGCATAGTGGAGCTAATTATAAGGCAACATGATCAGCGATTATGGAGGAGCAGTTCGAAGGTTGGAAATGCAGTTCGATGGTCATCCTTGAGAAGTATAAATAGCAGAGAAGGCCTAGAAAAAGACCCCCAGACTCAGATCCAAAAAATCAGTCTTATTCTACTTATTTTCCTTTCCAGTTTTACATTTCCAGTCTTACATTTCCTGTTCTTTACATTCCTGTACTTTAAATTCCTGTACTGCACTTCGTTCATAGGAGTAGTTTCAAGTAGTAGATTGTTGCTGTAAACCTCTACGAGGCTAAGTTTGGATCATTGTAAGTTTTTTATTTTAATGAAATGCTTCAATTGTTCTTCATTTAATTGTTATCTTGCTTAATCTCCTAAATCAAGCCATCAGTAAAAGTCTTCTTCATTGAGGCTGAAAGAACTAAAATACAATCGTCTGATAATTGGTTGGCAATTAATTTTCTGTAAGGACTAATTGATCCTTGCTGGCACGCTCGCAATTACAAAAATAACCTTCGAAAGCCAAAAAGCCAACATATATTTTTTGCACGCCCAGTGGGACTAATTGAAATGGCTAGATGTAGGAGACAAGGAGAAAATGAACGCTTGGAAGAAGGCGTGGAAGGAGAGGTAGAGATACCTAATCCAGAGGATAATGTGATAACACATCCTGTGGAAACTCCCATTTTATTAGAACCTGCGGTCGAACAGACCAGCACTTTAGAATAAGTACCACATGTTCATAATATTGGACGAGACCAAGGAATTGGACCATCCACTGTTCCATCTACTCGGCCAATAAATCCATGGGGTGGCCTAGTAGATGCCATGGGACAACAGTTAATGAACACGATGGAAATGTGGGCAACATCCTTTTTGGATCGAATGAATAACCACCAACCAACAAACGCAAGACACATGGAGGAAGTTTTAAATGTCTCTCAGCAAAGATTGGCTAGAGATAAACAGCCTATGCAAGTTAATGGACATTCTAATGGTCAAACTAGTAATCAGAACTATGAAAGACCATCACCTCAGTCTTGGTACGAACCTATTTCGAGGCCTATAGTAGGTCAAAATGCTTCAGTACTTAATAGTGAAGCCATGCAAATTGGTGAATCTGGCCCAGTACAAGAAAATGACATAAGAATGATTCCAAATCCCATGTTCGAAGCCATACCTGGCACGAGAGGGTTCACTAATCCCTTATTCGAATTTATACCCGGGGGGTTGGAAGGTTTTCCTATAAATGGAAGAGACACAACACCTGTTCCAGCACCTTTCGCAGGTTCTTTCGCAGGACATGCTCAAAGGGGTTACCCACACCCCCAACAGCAACCTGCACCACAGGGACAACCAGTCCCAAATATACCACCTTATGGACCAAGAGGACCATAGGCACAAGGTTGTCCACCAAATCCTGTGTTTGTCCCTCCAATAATGGTTCAGCAGGCACAAAATATGGTCTCTAGGGACCAAATTGCTGACATTGTTAGAGAGATGTGTGGACCGATGGCTCGGGGGGTCCAGACTCTTGTGTGCAGGAAACCATACCCAGAATGAGTAGATAGGGTACATGAATACCCAAAAGGTTTCAGGATACCAGATTTTGCCCTTTTTTATGGGAATGGAAACCAATCAACAGTGGAGCATATTGCTAGGTTTGCTGCTCAATGCGGTGAATTTACTAATAATGACTACATGAAATTAAGGTTATTCCCAAATTCCTTGACTGGGGGAGCATTTGTATGGTATATTAACCTTACACCTGACTCTATCCAAACGTGGCAACATATGGAAAAGGCATTTCATGCCCAATTCTTCCAATCGGAGCCAGAGGTTTCCGTGGCAGACTTGGCAAGATTGAGTCAAAGGCCTGATGAGAAGGCTGCCTAGTTTATTACCAGATTTAAAAGGGCTCGAAATAAATATAGAGTCATCCTACCAGAGCCAGAATTCGTGAGATTGGCTCAAAATGGCTTAGAGTTTAGGCTTCGAAAGAAGTTTGACTCAACTGAGTTCAAAGACTTAGTGGAACTGACTTATAAGGTGTCTAGGTACGAAGCATTACTAGAGGAGGAACAAGATCAAAATAATGCATCGTACAAGACATATTATAAAGATCCTAATTATGAGATTGATGCAGCAGAGATTATGGGGAAAGAACCTGTGATCTGTGAAGTATTAATTCATAAGGATACAACAATTGACTAGCAGTTTAAAAATAAAGACCTTCATAGGAAATACTCTTTCGATTTAACTAAGGCAGATGACATTTTTGATCATTTGCTTGCGGCCAACTTCCTTAAGTTACCAAAAGGAGTCAAAATTCCATCTCCAAGTGAACTTAAAGGAAAAATATACTGTAAATGGCATAACTCTTGGTCTCACTCGACTAAAAACTGTATTGTTTTTCGAGACAAGATCTAAGAACAAATTCGGAAAGGAAGCTTAAAATTCCCAGCTAAAGCAGAAAAGACCATGGGGATCGACAGTAATCCATTTCCAGAAATTGGAGAGGTGGCAACCAATGTCATTATGCCAGACTTCCAAAATTTGTCCTTGAAAGAATTGAAAGAAGTCAATGTGCAGATGCATGTTGCCAATCAGACAACTATCAAGAAAAACACTGGAAATATACCAGCTATTGGACAAGGTTTCTCACACCAGAGGGAAGACTCTAATGAAGAAGCACTGGATGACGATTCTTTAGAGGCAGCTGTAATGCAAAAGATGTGTCCCAGGTGCAGACTGAGTTATAAGTGGTTGAAAGGGCTTCCAATTGATGGGAAGCAATATTATAGGGATGTGTAGAGACGTCCTAAACCAACCAATGCTTATAACAAAAGGCCATATCCAACTAGCGATAGGCAGCAGCCATTAATGGTTGAGCCAACAGCCGATAGAATGCATTCTAGAGGCAAGAGACCTTTATATGAGTCCAGGCCACCTAATTACTACAGAATGGAGAGCAGTCATTCTGAAAGGGAGACTGGAGAAGGGTTTAATTCATGGGATCAAAACCAGAGATTGGCCCCCTAGACCAGCCAAAGTGGCCCCCCTTCATCAAAGGCCTAAGTTAGGCCCAAAACATGAAGTCAGAACCAAACAGTGGCCTTCACAACCAGCTTTGAAGTTGGCTTCAAAGGAAGAAATGAACAGTTCAACATCTGGGTCAGTAAGTTCGTGGGTACCTGGAGTTCCTGTCACGACCCAAACCCGCGCTTATGGGTTTAGCACCGTAACCAGCCAGTAATCCGAGATTATCGAAGGCCTGCTTAACAGTAGAACAGTAATACAGAGTACAGGGGCATGGCGGAAGCCAATACAGTAAATAAAACAATGTCCAATGAGCTGTGACAGTCTGTATGTAAAAAGACTTTTTATACATATAGACATTTAGTACAGAGCAGTATGCATCATATATACAATCATTCAGTACAGGGACTTAATCCCTATTAAACAGTACAGTACAGTGCAAAATATTCAGTCTACACAGTAGTACATCACAGATACAGAGACAGGCGGGGAGATTAAAACACCCCTAAGCCATAGCTTGAACAGTACTGGAACCTCAAAGTGAGGCACAAAGGTTGGCTTGACAAAACTTGAGTTTACCCCGACGCTTCTAGCAACGGTCCAGTGCCTGTACACCTACATATATATATGAGCAGTAAGCTAAAGCCCAGTGAATAACATAATGCGTAAAGGGGTTAAGAAAGAATGTCCTTTCAGTATTTTAAACAGTCGTTTGCCTCGGTAAATCAGTTATACAGTCGGTGGCTTATACTTCATGTCATATCAGTCATTTAGAAATCATAGTAATCGTACGTAGCACATCCGATAGCAAAACAGTACGGTGGTAGTATCAGTGTCAGTACGATGTCAGTACAGTAGTAGTAACGGTAACAGTACAGTAACAGTAACGGTAACAGTACAGTAACAGTAACGGTAACGGTAACGGTAACAGTACGGTAACGGTAACAGTAACAGTAACAGTAACAGTACAGTAACAGTAACGGTACAGTTCTTATGAACTCAAGAGGTGTCTCGCACAGATTCTAGAGGTGGCTCACACTGTAGCACTTAGGTCCGTGCAGCACTTTGCTCCAGATTTCACAGATTGGCTTAAAGCCCCGATATGGACTCAAGAGGTGTCTCGCACAGATTCTAGAGGTGGCTCACACTGTAGCACTTAGGTCTGTGCAGCACTTTGCTCCAGAGATATCTGTGACAGTAGCAGTACAGTAAACAATAGATCTTAAAAGACCGAACAGTCAGTTGATGGCTATCAAACAGTAAACAGTAGTGGTTCCAACGAGGGAACCGACAGAGATTTCTGTAACAGTAGCAGTAATAGTAAACAGTAGTTACTAAAGATGCCACAATACAGCTCAGAATATAAAACATACATTCATTCAGTTAACAGTAAGCAGTTCAGAAAACAGTACAGTTCAGTTGTTCAGAAGATAATCATTTTGAACATATCTTTACACAATTGTTACTCACAGAGTTCTGGGCTACAGTAAGCTAGAGCGTCTCCTCGGTAAGTCAACCCTACACAGTATACAGGATGAACACACACTAAGCTATACAGTTGGGGAAGATCAATAACTTAACCCCTAATTGTTTTAGTGTGGTTCTACATCTATATCCTCATTAAGATGTCTTATACCAGGCCTAAGAATGCCTAGAATGGAATGAGGATGCAAAGATGCATTCAGAAAACATTTTCAGAATTTTCAGAAAAACAGTTCCCCGCTCGAGCGCAGGTTTCCCCGCTCGAGCGGACATGCAACAAAGGTCCCTCGCTCGAGCGTCAACTCCCCCGCTCGAGCGTGTGACACAAGCCTCCGCTCGAGCGTACAATACCCCGCTCGAGCGGACTTTAAAGCAGTGAGAGATGCTGGGAGCTCGATTTCCCCGCTCGAGCGGCACTTCCTCCGCTCGAGCGGACGACCAAAATCTGGAAATTCCAGATTTGAACTCCAAGATCAAAATCAACTTTCAATGTATCAAATTTGATCCTTTTGGGCTAATTTTCCGGAAAACACCTTAAAACTCAATGTACAACATGTTTCAAAGATCAATTTAAGAAATCAAAGCCCAAAGGTAGTTCCATTAAACACCATTTTCAAATCAATTCCATGAACATGATTCCAATTGAACATGCATGTACCACAACAACCCTCAAGCCTCAAATTCATGCTCTAATGAGCCAATTCTTTTCAAAACAAGATGAAATCATGGACTTAAACATAAATATGAGCATGCAAAACAACTTCAAACTTATCAATACAAGCATGCATGCATGGAATGAGCTTCAACTCAACACTATTGAACCAATTCATGCCTTAGATTACTAAAGACCCATGAATCATGCAAGAATAAACTCAAATGCACAATAAAGAAGGTCAATGATCTACCTTAGGTCTTCAATCACAAGACTAGAAGCTCAATTAGACAATTATCCTTCAATTTCTTCAGTTCTCCAAGCAAAACTCAAGAAGGAACTCAATTCTCTCACTTCCTCTCTCTCTTGGTCGGTTGGGAGTAAGAAATGGCTGAGCAAGATGTTTTGTTTGGATGAAAAAGGCTCAAGAATGTTTTATATGAAAAGGGCCACTAGGTGGCAAAACGGTAAATAAGGCCAACTCTTTGATTTAGCTTATTTTATCTAATTTAATCATACCAAATCGATTTTCAATTAAATATACCATAAAATCACATAAATTATGATGATTACAGAACATCAATAAATTTTTTGATTAGGCCGCCGATAAGGCCTTCAATTTGCAGTTTAATGCATAAGACAAGAACAGATAATTTGGCAGTCAAACAGATAGATTATGCATTTAAACGGTCACAGTCAATCAATCAGTCTCGAATCTCAGTCAGTCAGTTCAGTATTTTAATCAATTCAATTATCAATCATAATCGGTCTCGGTTTAGCAGTAATCAGTAAGTAATCAGTAAACAGTGACGAGGGTTGTTACAGTTCCAGATTGGTTTGTCATGCAGAACAAACCTGGGGAGGTATCTACCACCACCACCCAAGAGATGTTGTTGGAAACTAAGGTAGGATGGTCAAACCTCCTTTGGTGGCCCCAAACAATTGGGTATTGCTTAAACACCCAAAAACAAAGGAACCAAATATGGTCCCAGTAATTTCGAGATCACAAAGAAGGAAGATTCAGCGTAGGTACACTCAGTACCAGAAAGACTTGAAAGAAAGTGGAGAGAGCTCTTCATTGGTCTAGACAGAAGGAAAGAAGAATCCAAAGTCAGACCATACTCCAAAACCAACTCTACAAGGCAAAATGGGCTGCAGCAGAGAACAGTTGGCCAAAGTTCACTTTGAACTAAAAGCCAGAGAGAAGTCCAGTTTAGCAGGATTGGAGAAGGCTTTGATGGAGAGTGATAGCGAGACAGAAGAAAAAGTTGGCCTAGGCCAAAAGAAAGGATTGGTTGAGGAAGAAATGTTCGAAGCCTTCATGGCTGAACAAACATTTTTGGTTGAAAAGCCAGTCGGAAAAGGCCATTTGAAGGAGTCTGTTAGTAATGAAATACCAGAATGCAGCATGGAGGATGCTTCTGAAGTAACTGAACAAGGTGGCCAAGAGAAGAAACAGGCACAGCCAGCCATCCAATTTGGCTCAGTGTCAGTGAATATGGTACACATACTACCACATGAATTCCAAGCTGGAGATGAAAACCAAGAGAGGGCAAGAAATTGACCCAATTCCAGTCTCTAGTGAAGACTCACAAGTGAGTATAGTGCAAGATGAATCCAGAATGGCTACCCCAATGGAAATTGAATATGAGAGTGAAGAAGAGGTGAGTATTAACCTCTCATATCCTTTTGAGTATCCCTCGAACTCTATGACACAGCATGTCAAGCCCTTGTATATTAAGGCCTTCTTCGATGGGATACAATTGAATTGAGTCTTGGTGGATAATGGGGCAGCGGTGAACTTACTACCGAAATCTTCCTTGAAGAAATTAGGGAAAAGGAACTCTAGGTTAATCCCAACCAGCACAACCATTGCTGGCTTCGCTGGAGACAAACAGATGGCTCAGGGAATTCTGCCCGTCAACCTGAGTGTAGGAACTAGGGACTGCATGACGACATTCTTCGTCATCGACAGCAATGCTAAGTACAATGCTTTACTTGGTAAAGATTGGATCCACACTAACAAATGTGTGCCTTCCTCTTTGCATCAGAAAATAATGATGGCCTTAGGCAATGGAGAGACAGAGGAAATTGATGCAGATCCTCAACCCTTCATAGCCTGTGCAGACTTCGCAGAGGCTAAATTGTATATTGAGGGAGTGACACCACTCAGTATACCAAGGAAACCTGATGGCTCAGCCGAAGTGACGGCTGATGAGGAAGTGACACACCTGAAGCACTTAGTCCAGGAAAGTGCTGATGAAGAGGTTGTCGTTAAGGATGACAATGATGTCTGGTTGTAGGCAAAGAAATGAAGCGTTAGAAGCCAAGCCTTTGGCTCTAATTAAGTTCTCAACATTGGATGTAAAATCAATAGTCCAAAAAGTGCAGGAGCAAGAGAAAGAAGCCATGATAATTGGCTGCAAGCAGGAGCAGCAACAGGTTAGAGTTTTGGCCCTTGATAAATACTGTGCATTGGACATTGAAACAAAAGTCCAGGAGATATAGGAAGAAAAAAACCT
This sequence comes from Camellia granthamiana, assembly GCA_036172215.1. Lineage (NCBI taxonomy): Eukaryota > Viridiplantae > Streptophyta > Magnoliopsida > Ericales > Theaceae > Camellia > Camellia granthamiana. Next base: position 43,889,072 of record CM069915.1, read on the forward strand.
TGTGGACAAACTTTGTCTATGAGGAGGAGGGTAAAGATGTTGAATTAAAGAACTTGGGAGCAGAACAAAGCAAGAAGATTGCTTCGAAGCCAGAAGGAATTAAAGAAGAAGCTTCAGTAAGTTCTCAGACACAAGACCCCTTAGAAGAAGTAAATTTAAGGGAAGGTTCTATATAACAGCCCATCTATATAAATGCTTGGTTGAATGCTCTTGACAGGGACCAGTTGTTGGTTGTTCTGAAGAGATATAAAGATTGTTTTGCATGGTCTTATAATGAACTACCAGGATTGGATAGATCATTAGTAGAACATAGGCTCCCTATGAGGCTTAATTTCAAGCCATACAAGCAAAGACCAAGAAGAATGAGTCCAGAAGTGATTCAGAAAGTTAAAGAGGAAATTCTTAGACTACTCAAGGCAGGCTTTATTAGGACAGCCAGGTATGTTGAATGGTTATCCAATATTGTGCCTGTAGTTAAGAAGAATGGTAAAATGAGGGGTATGCATTGATTTCAGAAATTTAAATCTAGCAACTCCAAAAGATGAGTATCTTATGCCTATAGTGGATTTGTTGGTAGACAATTCAGCAGGGTATCAAGTTTTATCAATGATGGATGGGCACTCTGGTTATAACCAAATCTGCATTGCAGAGGAGGATGTCCACAAGACAGCATTCAGATGTCCTGGGAATATTGGCACCTTTGAATGGGTTTAAAATGCCATTTGGCCTGAAGAATGCTGGGGCTACATATCAGAGGGCTATGAACACTATCTTTCATGACCTCATTGGAGGGTATTTAGAGTGTTATATTGATGACATTGTAGTGAAATCCCAATCCATGGAGGAGCATCCATTTCACTTAGAAGCAGCTTTTGAAAGAATGAGAAAGTTCAAGTTGAAACTCAATCCTCTTAAGTGTGCTTTTGGCGTATCATCTGGAAACTTCTTGGGCTATGCAGTACACAAGAAAGGAATACAGTTTGACCAGAATAAAGCCAAAGCCATCATTGAAGCCAGACCTCCATCAAGTAAGAAAGAATTACAAAAGTTCCTTGGACAGGTTAATTTTCTTCGAATATTCATTTCTAATACTGTAGGAAAAACTAAAGTATTTTCTTCCTTATTAAGGCTAAGAGATGAAGAGGAATTTGTGTGGACAGCAGAACATCAAATTGCTTTCAAAGGTATCAAAGCCTACTTGGCCAACCCTCAAGTGCTGATGCCACCAAAGGGTGATAAGCCCTTGAAGTTGTACATAGCTGCAGCAGAAGATTCATTGGGAGCTTTCTTAGCCCAAGACAATGAAGAAGGTAAGGAGCAAGCTGTTTATTACTGTAGACACCCCATTTTTGACCAACCTTAAGACTCAGACATCACTAGTTGAGCGCTCGGTGATGTTGCATATTGTGCTCGTTCTGAGGTTTCAAGGTCTCGGCTGCAAGCCTTGCCTTCGGACTTCGGGGCTCTTTTGTGCTTTGCCTCAGTTTGCGAACTAGGTCCTGTTTTCTCTGTTTTCTCTTCCTGAAGGGAGGGAGAGGTCTCGTGGACCATCTCTCAGTGGCCGTAGGCTACGTTTTGCGGTCGTAGGCCATTTTTCCCGTTTGGAGGCCAGTTTTCAGTTTTCGGAGCCGTCGGCCGTGTGCCTCGGTTCGGGACCGCTTAACTACCTCCAATTGCTCCGGTTTTTGGCACACACCTTATTTCCTCCCTTTAGAGGGACACTGTGGCCCGAGAGACCACCTTCGTGGTCATACGCCACTTCCGGTGCCTAACAGCCTGTTTTCGGGGCCCTAGGCCGCGCGTTTTGGCCCCAGAACCTTCGTTTTGCATCCGTCTTGGTCCATTTTTGGTAGGGACCCTATTTTCATGGTTAGGAAGGTTGTAGGAGGGTGGGAGACCAGCAATTTTTCTGAAAAACCAGTTTTCTCATTTTCTCTCTCCTAAAGTCGGTTTTTCTGATAAAAAGCTGGTTTTTCTCACTTTTGAGCCACATTTTCTGGCTTTTCATACCACCATTGTGATCTACTCATCTGGGAGGCCACCAATATGGGTAGGCCGACCAGTAATTCTTCCTGACCCTTTTGAACCCCTCTAAAAAGCTAGTTTTTCTCTCTCCTGAACCATATTTTCTGGTTTTTCACCACAGGGCTGTGTTCTACTCATTTGGGAGGCCACCTTTCTGGGTAGGCCGACCAGCAATTGTGATTGACCCTTTTGACCCCTGGTCGGCCGACCAGGGGAGGTGGTCGGCCGACCACCCTGCCCCTTTTAAACTGGTCGGCTAACTTTGTCTCAGTGAGTGTATTCCAGTTGTGTCAGCTGTTTGCCATTTGCTGCATCCTCCATACACGTGTATGGAGGATGTTTAACCTAGTTTTAAAGCTTCTTTGAGAAGCTTTAGAGTCTCTCCTCTATAAAGGAGGGGCTGAGCTTCCATTGCAAGGGTTGAATCCTTAAGTTAAGGCTTATACATTCTATCCTCCATAGCCTTCTTCTTCAAGCTCAAAAGGCCATTATTCTTGGCCATTAACACTACAACTCATAGCCTACCACCTCCACCATCCATTCCAGCCCCTTGGAGTTGATTTTCAGAGGTTGAAGGCTAGCATCCTTGGTCCAGAAGCTGCTGGAGGTCGACTCTACAAGGGTAAGTCACTATCTCCCTCTTTGTGGCTTTATTTTGCTCCAAACTTTAGCCTTAGTTGCAAGCATTTTCGAGCTTCATCATAAACTGTAAAGTGCCTTATTTTGAGCTCCTCTTGAAGTTTGATTAGGACACTTTTCTGTTTGAGGTCTCCTACCTCCTTGTATCATCAATCTCTCTTTTAGGGCTAATTTTGCATCCTATTTTAGCTTTACTTACAAACATTTTCGAGATTTTTCATAAACTGAAAAAGATCTTATTTTGAGCTCCTCTTCAAGTTTGGTTAAGGTCTATTTTCTGTTTGGGGTCATCTTCCCCTACGCATGCTTCATTTCTTCATGATTAGGGCTATACATTAGAGCATTTGCAATGGCCTTGGTTTGGCTTCTTAGCCACTGAAATCCAGTGGATTTTCAGTGGCTTAGGTATATTTTTGGGAGCCAAAATCAGAGGGGGGTGACCCCCTCTCTCCTTGTCATGTTTGGTGGCCTTTTTGGTCTTCCAAAGGACCCCCTATTTGCAAGTTTCCAAGCTTTGTTTCTATCATTTTTCAGTGGGTTTTAGGACACCCATAACTCATTTTCAGAGTTGGTTTTGCTATGCTAAGTGTCCATTATGCATGTGTGGAACAACCTTCTTTTTGGCCTTCCAAAGGACCTCATAGTTGCATGCTTCTAAGCCTTGTTCCAGGGCCTTTTCAGTAGGGTTTGAGGACCCCTATAGGCCATTTCCAGAGTTGATTTGGTCTTTCTAAGTGTCCATCATATATGTGTTGAATAACCCCTTGTGTGGCCCTCTAAAGGAGCTCATCATTTTTGCATGCATTGGCTGCATTTCAGTGGTTATTTGGGCATATTTTGACATGTTTTATTCACTGATTTTGGCTGGTTTGATGAGTTCTCATACGCTTCATATACATGCCATGTAAACCATGCTTGCTAGCCAATGTTGCATGCTATTTTAGTCCATCATGTTAGCATTTTTTGGCCATGATTTAAACTAGAAATGTGCATATTTTGGGACTGCCTTGGCTCTGTCTTCATGCTTCATGATCAAATAATGCTTGTTTTTTATAGTTATAATTCAATACATGTGTCTAGCTTTGAGTTTCAGGGCTTATTTCATGCATCGGGTGCCATATTTCCATGTTTCGGGACCATTTAGCATCATGTTTCAGTGCTGGAAATTACATGTTTGTATGCTATCTTCCGTCCCTTGCCATGCTTTGGTAGAGTGACATTTTATGCCTTAGGTTCGGTCCCCGGTATGCGTGCAAGTGTGCACGCATTTCGGTTGTCTCTTTTTCATCTAATGGCCACTGATGTGAGTGTGGCTGAGGTCCACTCATGTTGGTGTAAGTCCATTGTGCATTGTGTATGCTATTTCAATTCATAGCATTGCGCATGCTAGGTTGCATGTTAGAGCATTGCGTATGCCATGTTACATCGAGCATTGTGTATGCCATTTCATAGCATTGAGTATGCTAGGTTGTATGTTAGTCGCATTGTGTATGCCATCTCATTTGCATTGTGTTTGGGATAGGAGTTAGCCCAAGCACGAGAAACGAGGTACGTTTCGTACTCCGAGTGACGGAATGTGTCTCAATTCCCTGTCGCCGACACTCCGGATTACCCGTGATGGAGTTTAGGCCTTATTGTATTTTCATATGCATTCATTTCATATTGAGTCGTGCAATTCGACTCCTCGGCCATCATGCATCGATATGCGTGATTGGTGGCACGAGGATCGAGGACTACACTCCTTGAAGAGTAGTCATGCATATATATGTGAAAATACTTTGCCATGCCCCTTTGTTGCTCTCTGTTGCAGTAAATCAGAAATCAGCGGCCTTCTGGAGCATTACGCAATATTTCGAGAACAATTGCAAACAGAGGCAAACTGGGGCATCGTAATGGATTTCCGCGCAAGGCAACTCAAGCATGCATCATTCATCATTTGGAACAGAGCTGAGGCGGTCCATGGATTTGCGTGCTAATTTACCTGCTTTCCTAGATTAATTTGTTAATTAATTAGGATTTTGTATTTATTCGGATTGTGATTATTCATTTGGACTATATTATTTATTCGGACCCTCCGAGCGAGGGCACAACTGTAATAAGTGTGCATATGTGTGATGTATGTCTTCTAACCCCACGTCTTTCTCCCTTTTATTTACCAGCTTATGATGGTTAGATTAGGGCATGTTTCAATTAGCATACGGTATGATAGCATGTTTGCATTCATTCATCTGTTTTGCATGCACTGGGCTCGGCGCATCATACTAACTGCATTTGTATTTCAATTCCAAGTTGAATACATGTTAGCTGTAGTATCATCATATGCCATCTTAGAATAGCCGAGCCTATTGTAGTTGCATTTTTGCATGTGTGGCATTAGGCATTTCTGTATAGTTAGGATCATGCATGATTTCTAACATAGCTTCTGTTTTGGCTTGGAGTACTCGGTAAGTTTTTGTGCATTAGCATCCTTGCATGCGTGTGAATGACTGCCATGATAGCATGCTTACCACGAGGCTATGTGCTTATGTGATATAACTACCTGAATGCCTGTGGGTGAAGGTTGGATTATCTGAATTGAAATAATGCATTGACTGTGAGTTTTAAGCCCACTAGATAGTGGCGAAACCATGTTTTCTAAGCCCACACGAGGGTGACAAAATCTGCATTTTAAGCCTACTTGCGAGTAGCAAACCATTTTCAAAACAAACATGAAATGTTTCATTCCAATTCAGGCGACCCAGTCTATACTTGTATGCTGTACGCATCACATAGTAAATCTAGGCTAATAATCGGAATAAGAACACATAATGTTTTCAAAACTTGATATCATGGTTAGTACAGACCGATCTTTGATCGGGCGAGCGGGGGTGCTCACGAAGTGACCTTCCCCAATCGTATCCTAGTTCCCGAGTCGAGGCAACTTTGATGATGACGGACACGTGGCCTTAGGTAACGAGTCAGGGTTTCCTAAATTCTCCCAAAATAAAATATTTAGGTGGCGACTCTGTATCTGGCAAAGCAGTCCATGTTTGGCACTTCTTTACAAAAAAATATGTTTTCAAAAATGATTTGCCGGATTTGGACTCTTTGGTTCAGATTAAGAACCGTGACTATTTGAGTCCGAACTGTAGTGAGGCCCAAGGGCACGTCTACAATTACCTTAGTAGGCTTTTAAATTCTTGTGAATGTAAATATTCAGCTGTAGAAAAGCTGTGCCTTGCATTGTATTTTGCTGCAATAAAATTAAGATACTATCTTTTGCCTACAACTGTCTTGGTAATTGCAACCACAGATTTGGTTAAGTATATGTTATCTAGACCTATGTTGAGGGGAATAATTGGCAAATGGATACTAGCCTTATCAGAATTTCATTTAGAATATGTTCCCCAAAAGGCAGTAAAATGACAAGTTTTAGCTAAATTTTTGGCAGACCATCCATCTCAAACAGAAAGCCAAGAGATAATGGAACTTGGTATGGCTAGTGTTGAGTCATGGCAAATGTGGTTCGATGGATCAAAAGCCAATGGCCTAACTGGAATTAGTATAGTGATTAAGTCACAACAAGGAGTAGAAACCACACATGGTTTCAGAGTGGATGAAATTACTTGTTCTAATAATCAAGCTGAATATGAAGCCTTAATAGTGGGATTGGAAATTCTTATTGGATTACAAGTTCATACAGTTGACATATTTGGAGATTCTCAATTTGTGGTTAACCAAGTGAAAGAGATTTTCAAATGTCAAAGTATAAGCATGTTGCCATACTATGTTGTTGCATTACATTTACTTTCTCAATTTCAAATAGAAAATGTAACTCATGTCCCAAGATTTTTGAATAATAGAGCTAATGATGTGGCTCAGAAAGTTTCAAATTTCAAGAGAAGAGATAATGCTCAAAGGGACATGAGCCAAACAACATATCAGAAATTAATACCGCCCTTGAATAAAAGTAATGTGGTCTTGGAAGTCAACCATAATGACTTACAAGAACAAGATTTGAGGCATCTGATAATGCAGTACTTGGCTGGCCCATCTTCGAAGGCCAGCAGAAAAATTAAATTGCAATCTATGCAATACATGATGTATGGTAATGCTCTCTACAAAAGAGGGTGAGATGGTTTATTGCTGGAATGTTTAGGCCCAAAAGAAGCATTAACAGCTATGGCTGAGGTTTATGAAGGCATCTGTGGTGCTCATCAGCCTGGGGTGAAAATGAGATGGTTGCTTCGAAGGCATTCATACTATTGGCCAATTATCCTTAAAGACTGCATAGAATATGTAAAAGGTTGCCAGCCTTGTCAAAAGCATGGCACAATAAGGCATGTGCCCATAACTGACCTGCATGCAGTAGTGAAGCCTTGGCCATTTAGAGGATGGGCCATGGATATGATGGGGAAAATACACCCACCTTCTTCGAAGCATCATTGTTTCATTTTAGTGGCCACTGATTACTTCACTAAGTGGGTCGAAGCTAAGCCATACAAGGCTGTAGACCAAACTGAGGTCATTGGATTCATTAAAGATTTAATCCATAGATTTGGTATCCCACAGACTATAACTGCTGATAATGGGACTGTATTTGATGGGAAGATGGTAAAGTCTTTTGTGGCAGAGTTTGAAATTAGCCTTGTTAATTCCACCCCCTATTATGCACAAGCCAATGGTCAAGCTGAATCATCCAATAAGTCCTTGAAAAAAGGAATACAAAAGGTTGTGGAAGACAATCCTCGGGATTGGCATAACTTATTGTTGGATGTATTGTGGGCTTATAGAACTTCCCCAAGGTCAAGCACAGGAGTCACTCCTTGTGCCTTAGTATATGGGCATGATGTAGTGTTACCTGCGGAAATTAATGTTAAGTCCTTGAGGGTAAGATGCTAAGACCAGTTAGATCCTGAGCAATACCATCAGAGTATGTGTTTGGAATTAGAAAACATAGATGAAGTTAGAATTCTGGCATTAAATAGCATTCTTTTTCAAAAGAAGAAAGCAGCTAAAAACTATAATAAAAAAGTCAAATACATTGGCTTCGATGAAGGTGATTTGGTATGGAAGACAATACTCCCAATAGGGATTAAAAGCCATAAGTTTGGCAAATGGTCACCTAATTAGGAAGGACCATATCAAATTCATAGAGTTCTGCCTTTTGGAGCATACCATTTGAGAAATTTGAATAGATACATACATCCCAAAAAGATTAATGGCAGATATTTGAAGTCTTATTTTCCAACCATTTGGGAAACACAAGGAATAAAATAAACACTAAGTACAAGAACACGAGAATACTCAAATAATAAATAAGAATTTGTTCTTCATAAAGAGTTGAATACATTCTGCCATAAATTGGCCCAGAAATCATTACAATGTCTCAGTTGTTCTTTTACAATGGATGTTCTATTCTTAAATGATAAGAACAACTGGATGGCTGTGGTCATTTCCTGCTTTCGGTCAGCCAGTCCTTGGTTGGTGATCTGCAGTTTGGTGTCAATTCGGATTAAGGCCTGGTTCACTGCAAATAGCTCCTCCTCAAGTTGAGCTTTCTTCTCCAATAGTTGAGTTCGAAAGTGGGAGACAGAAGAATGTTGTTCCTTTAGTTCTGATACTTCAGTATGCACTGTGGAAACAAAGTTCTGATCTTTAACCAATTTCTCCTCTGCAGCCTAGGTAGCATGGCAAATGTTGATATAAAAGTCAATAGTGGCTGTTGCCTGAGATAAATGACTTGAGACAGTTATGCCAGATTGCTCAACAATCTTGCAGCACTGAAGGAAGCCATTTCTTATTATAGGTCTCTTTAAGGCCTCGAAGGGAATCCTTGAAAAAGATGTCAATAACTCCAGGCAGTTGTCCAAGTCTATCAGAGGTGAAGAAGGCTTACTACTGGAGGAAGAGCTCTCAAAAATTTCTAGCAAGGAATCAGCCAAAACTAATGGCTTAGTCTCATCACTAGCCATTAGAGAGGTAGAAGGCAGGTCGAAGAGACTAGCTAGTCTTGCTTCAAAAATGTCTACCTCATCCGTGGACATGAAGGGGGCAGAAAGGGCTTTGGTGGAAGGCACAAAGGAATGCATAGGGATATGAGAAATAGGTGGAGCATCTTCAGCAGTCTTTATGGTTCTAGCCACCAATAAATCAAGGGAAGAAGGGCTCGAACTAGGCAAAGGTAATAAACTACGAGTTGGAGAGCTGCCAGCACCCCCTCTAGGGGAATCAGCTACCATCGAAGAAAAGGTAATAGCTGGAATTTCCTTAGGAGGAGAAGGAAGAGCAAGGCTCGAAAGAGAATTAAATTGAGATAGATCAAAAGACAAGTAAGGAAGGTATGGATTTAAACCAAAAGAAAGAAATGCAGGAATACTTGGCCTCAATGAGGGTACAGAGAATGTAGGCCTAGGAAGTGGGAGTATTATCTGAATGGATCTTACATTTTGCAATTGGTCAACTTCAACTGAAACTAAGGGAGTCCTTATTGGAAGAATAAACTCAGTAGTTGTTGCTTGCAAAAGAAGAAGTACAAAGTAATGTCAAGTCTCAATACTAAAAATTTGACAAGGAAAAACAGTAGAGGCTTGAAAGAAGTTACTTGTTTCAGAAGTGATAGCAACAATAGGAGAGCTACGAAGGGAATAGTGCTCAGCAATATGTTGCCTTCTTGTAGTTTCCCTTTGGATTGCATCAGCAGCAGCAGCTTCATCTCTTAAGATTTGCTGCTGCCGTCTTTTTTCAGCTCTTTCAAAAAAATTATGGCCTTAGAATGTTCCTGCTCTACTGCCTTGGCAGCTGCATCATGAATAGGGTCTTCGACCAAATCAGAAGGAGAGACAGTCATCTTTCTTCTCTGTACTGGTATTGCCTGCTCTTTCTCAATTTCTCTCTCTTCAATCTGGGATTCAGATTCTTCAGAAGTGGGTTCCTCTTCTACTACTCTGGCAGTTGTCTCATAAGTGAGATCTTGAACCAAGTCAGAAGAAAGGACGGTCACTATTTTTCTTCTTTTCAAGGGTGACTCCTGCCCTTGATTTGCTTCTTCTTCCTCTTCTGCTTGAACCTCAGGTGCTTCCTTTTCAGGCTCAAGTAAAAGTCCCATTTTCTTTTGTTGCTGTTTGCTTTTGAGAAGATTTAGAGCTTGGGTCTTCTGAGGAGAATCTCCCTGTGAGGCACCCGCACCACCTTCACAAAAGAATAACTAAAGATAAGGCTAAAAACATTATAAAGAAGGCAAAAGGAGAAGAAACAAGGGTATATACCTTTCTTTGAGGCAGCCCGAGTAACTCTAGGAGGAGTTGAGGCAGCAGAAGCAGACTGTGTGGTGGCAGGCACAAGAACTGAAGTGGTAAGAACAGTGGAAAAAGTAACAACTCCAGCTCCTTTGGGCTTAGTCACATCCAACACCATTAGTAGGTCTTGAGGAGAAATGGCCAAGTATACTTCCATATTGGTCACCCACCAGTTTTGGTACCTCTTCAACAGGTTACCTTGAGGAAACAAAGGGATATACTCAAAATCGATCAAGTCCTGTATAAACTTAGAAGTTACCTCTTCTAGTCTGGACCTTCGAACTTTCAAATCCCTGCTGGTAAGACTTAGATTGGTGTTACTACAGAGAGGTATTGAGACCCCCTTGTGAGAAGCCAAATTGTCTAGCAAATTGAGCAGAACAATAGGGCTCAACAATGCATTTGTAAGCTCTGGGGTTCATGGTCCCAATGAATAATTCTCTAGGGATCAGAATAGAAGCCCATATATCTTTGTGAGCAGGTGAAGCACAGAAACCTATCACTTAGGAAATTTTTCAACCAAGATGGGCCAATGGTACTGGGTTCGAAGGGACGAAAGCTGTAAGAAGGAAGAGAAGCTGGAAGTTGGTGGAAGAAAGAGAAGTAAAAAGCAAAGGTAAAAGGATAAAGTGAAGCATTGGCTAGCCTCATGCCATGAGTAGGAGGGTTTGGCTCAAAAAATTTATGGCATTTGGATTGTAACTCAGTGAAATAAGCAAAAAGCCAAAGCTGAAGAATCCAAAATGGCCCCCCTTGATTGGCATCTAAAAGTTTCTCACAGAAAATAGAACATGCTCCATATACGTGACCTATCGTATGGAGCTAAAGCCACCTTCTTCTGTAAAACAATGGCTTTGGCAAGAGAGGCAAATTCAGGCATGATTCTTTGAGAGGAGGTGCAGAAAAGGAATTTGCAAAGCTAATATAGTAGGAAAGAAAATAATTCCCTATTAGTCACAGGACCCTCCATTCTATTCTCAGCCTTGACGAAGTCACTATAAGATGAGTTAAGAGAGGGGAGGGAAAAATGGATTGCTAGGTCAGGATAATCTGGTCTAATGGGGGTTCCAATAGGGGATAATCCTAATAGATGACAAATGTCAAGAATAGTAGGGGCCATCATTCCACATCTGAATTGAAAGAAATTAAAGGCAGAATTCCAAAAGCACAAGGCAGCAGGAATTAAGAAAGGGTCCTCTGAGATAGTTAACCTGGATAGTCGGAGAGCGTCGAGAAGGCAGAGTTCTTGAAGGTCCAGAGTCCTATCAGGGACAACCCGATCATACCATTCTTGCTATTCCGGTCTCACCATGGGCCAACATCGGTGGGGGCGGTTCGTCCTCCAGTTCCTCCAGTCAAGGCCACCTTCGTAAAGGAGACAATGGTCTTCCAGACGTGGATATAGAGCTGGAAGCTCAATAAGAATCTCCTTAAATATGGGCTCAAGCACATAGTCTTGTTGCACATAACGACGAGAGATGAAGATGCGTCCGTCGATGGCGCTTTTCTCTCCAGCCTTGTACTTTTCACATTCTGTATCAATGATCCTTTTCAGGGCTACAGACGGGCTTACACGCTCTACGATTGGCACTTTTAATGAAGAAGAAGCCATTGATAGAACGCTTTCTCAGAGGACGAAGCTGGGAAAGAGAGTAGAGAGAAGTGGAAGATCGGTAGAGATAAAGGGTTTGTGTGTTGAGCGAGCAAGTGATTTCAGAGCACGAAATAAAAGGGTTTTAAAAGCCTTTGTGTCTGGAAGATATATAGCGTAATTCGTTAAGTACTAAAAGTACGAATACGAAGAGTTTCCTTCAATATTGATACTTTTGGAGGGAAAAACATATCCCAGATGTTGATGCCAGTTTCGAAGTAAAATATTTGGCTTCAAAACCAAATTTTGGCACCAAAAGTCAAATAACAACGGCTTCGAAACAGAGAAGCCGGCTTCGAAGCACATTCCATACTTAAAGATGTAAGAATATTCAAGTATTTGTTTACTTCGAAGGGATTAAAGACCTGTTTTAGGTTTCTTAATGAAAGTAATGTCTTTCGAAGCAAAACTTGAGATCCCTTAAGGATGAGAATTGGTGTTCGAAACATCAAAACCAATAGTTGGTTTGTATATATACAGAAAGAGATTGTCTTTTGAACTAAAACAGCATGAACTGTTGTTCGAAGCAAAATGGTCAATTTAGGACTGATTGATCATACTAACCATGACCATATGTTGGTTATGATTAAAATAAGCTTTAAGGGGTAATATTGTTAAATTCGAAACACAGATTCTAAATGAAAATTAGCAAGAACTGTCAACTATATTCCATAAATTGGAAAAGTTCATATTGGTTCTTTTTAGTGTTTCATTTAAAACGATTGAGTCCAGATTCGAAGGATAAGATTGTTCAGTTCAAAGCCCTAAATTTGCTTTTAAAGACAAACGGAGACAAGATCAAACAATGCCAAACAAAGAAAAAGTCTTAGTTCTATTAAAGCAAAAGCAATTACATTGAACGGCCCTCTTTGGGTACAAATTCAAGCTCATAAAAGTAGGGAATAGAATAAATAACAAGATCGTGAAATTTGGTCCAACTGTGATCAATGAATTTTTGTTCTTTCTTTATTTTATCATATATTTCTTCTAGGATTGGCTGCATAAGTTGATGTGCTCTCACTTCATAAAAGAGCTCTTTAGCCTTTATTTTGAATGCTGTTTCTTTCAATCCTTGTTCCAACTCGTCCATATTCGAGTCATCCCAGTACGCAGAATCTTTATTCTTGAAGTTTTCGAATTCTTCAATGAAGTTCTCTGCTTCGTATTGGGCATGAACTCGAAGGGACGAGAGTTGGTCCAAAGATTGAGTGGTGGCTATAGAGGTCCGATGCCAGTGGAGAAGCAATGGAAGTTGGTCCAAAAACATGTGAAGCTCTGCTTGGGCGAGGGGATTGAGGACATGACCCCGAGTCAGAATATCATAAGCCCATCGAAGGTTCTTGAGAGGGACTTCGCCCTCAAGAACACTGAAAGACAAGTGAGAGAAGGCCGCAAGCAGGAATTGGGCTTGCTTCCGCTCAGCTGGAGTAGGGGGAAGTAGAGGCTTGTAAGGTAGAAAGACCTTATCCGCGGAGAGGGCAAGCCTCAGTCTAGCAAGGAGTTGGCGGATGAGAAGGTATGGAAGCCTCCACTTCAGGAGGAGGAGCAAGGGCAGAAGGAACAAGGGCATTAATATAATCGAGCCAGTCAGAAGAGCAAAGCTTCGCCTTTTGGGCTAAGAACGATGGATTGTACCCTTGTGCCTCTTTGAGGCGTCAGGCAATGTGCACTATCTTTGTAGGCATGGAGAATATGTACCATGCTACAAGCAGATTCTCCTTCAAACTGCGTCGACGATCGATGGGCACGTAAGGATAGACCACCGAGCTTCGCGCATAGGAATGGAAATCTAAAGGGTCAGTAAACTCGACAAAGTGATGGTTGATTCACTCCCTTAAATCACAGGCCTCGAGTTTTAACCAGCTTGTCCAGTCAGAAGCCCCAGAAGAAGAAGAAGTTGCAGCCTTATCCCATGCAGAGGGTTGTGAAGAAGAACTTCTCATGTCCATATTTGCGACTTGCTGAATCAAAGGATTGAGAGCAGTTTGTTCGTAGTCCAAGGGTGAGTCAGAAGAAAAACTTCCCATGTCCATATTTTTAAGTTTCTGAATCAAAAGTTTAAGGGCAATGTGTTCGTAGTTCAAGGGTTGATAATTTGCAAAGGCATCCATGACCTGAATATAGAAATGTGGGTAAATGTGGCTAATTAATGCATGAAGGTTCTTTCGAGAAGGAACAACATCATTAGATGACTCTTCGTGTGCTAGATAAATGGAGGAGAAAACTGATTCGGCCATAAAAAATGTATCAGTCTGTTCGAATACTAAGGTGGTGGGGGTGTTCAAAAGATTGAAGGAGAGTTTAATGCAGATGATGAATGACAGTTGCATTTCTGGAAGAATGCAAAGCCCATGCACGTTCTAAGACGTGGATAAAAAGACCTTGATCCACTAATATCACAAAGTATTGGGTATATTAGTGCGGGGGGTAATGTTTGCTATATATTTTGTACAAGCCAACTATAATTCGACGCGTGACAGAATAAGGGTAATATAGGAAGACTATTCAAGTTTTCGATCTTGATCGTACACGTGGCAGTTAGTATTGGTTATTCCGAGATCTGAGTAGCAGTGGATCAATAAAGAAATGCAAGGTGATGTGGCTTCAACGGTTACTCGCATTTAAATTCAAATTTAGAAGGAAAGCCTAACTGCAAGTGATGGCATAGTGGAGCTAATTATAAGGCAACATGATCAGCGATCATGGATGAGCAGTTCGACGGTTGGAAATGCAGTTCGATGGTCATCCTTGAGAAGTATAAATAGCAGAGAAGACCCAGAAAAAGACCCCCAGACTCAGATCCAAAAAACCAGTCTTATTCTACTTATTTTCCTTTCCAGTTTTACATTTCCAGTCTTACATTTCCTGTTCTTTACATTCCTGTACTTTAAATTTCTGCACTGCACTTCGTTCATAGGAGTGGTTTCAAGTAGTAAATTGTTGCTGTAAACCTCTACGAGGCTGAATTTGGATTATTGTAAGTTTTTCATTTTAATGAAATGCTTCAATTCTTCTTCATTTAATTGTTATCTTGCTTAATTCTCCCAAATCAAGCCACCAGTAAAAGTCCTCTTCATTGAGGTTGAAAGAACTAAAACACAATTGTTTGATAATTGGTTGGCAATTAATTTTCTGTAAGGACTGATTGATCCTTGCTGGCACGCTCGCAATTACAAAAATAACCTTCGAAAGCAAAAAAGCCAACAACATGACATCAAAACACTTGGGGGATTTAAACTTGTAACCTCTCTCTAATACAAATTGTTAAGATCAAACACTTCTATCTTAATAAACTCCGTAGGTAGTAGTGAATGTGAAACTTTATTTTTTTCACACTTGCCAGCACATAGCCTCGCACTAAACGCCATATCGCCATGAAATGCTGCATCATAAACGCCAACGAGATAGGTTGTCAATCACCGACACCACACCCATTTATGACAACAAGTTTATAAGGTGATTGTTGGCCCCATAACCAACAATTGGAAATACTAACAATCTTATTAATATGCTCACAAGTTTATGTGTATCCTACACCGAATGATAGTGAATTTCATCAAAGCTTGTGAGTGTGTTAGTAAATTTTGTTACGTATAAAATTTAGTATTTGTAACATAGTTGGATAATTTATTATAAGGAAATTCTACTATACACACCACTTTAAAGAGGTGTACCATATGCACATTTGATTATGTTATTTTATTCTTTAGTTATGATTATGTTTTCTTTAGTTATGACCCATGAAATGTTTGGTTATGTTGCACGTGTTGTTTGGTTATGATATTTATTTATTTATTTAAATTATGGCTCAGAACGTATGAAATTATGTAATTTTTTTCTTTAGTTATAAGGTGCATATGTGTATCATAGTCTTTCCTTTTATTATGAATATACAAACTTTTATCTTTTAGAATTGATGTATATATGTAACCTAAACTCATAATCTATTAGGCAGGACATGAGAGACTAAAGACATTTGGCCTAATAAATGATAAGATATGTCAGGCCTAATGACTTATCTTGAAGGTCAAGGTGTCGATCTCACAAGTTGGTCGAGAAAGCACATGTCTAACTTAACATAAAATAATCATGATTTGCATCCATCATCATGATCTATGAGAGAACATGCAATTTATGTGTACAACGTCAAAGATATGTAACACGATATCAAAAAGTTCCTTATATTTGAAACTGTTACTGGATAGTAGAATTATGGTGGTTCATGTGGCATTGACTAATTAGAAGAAAATTTGATAGAATTATTTTTTTGATATGAAACTAAATAATAGATGGAATATCACAATGGTGGGGGAAGACTAAAGTGGTAGTCAGAGGTGATTGGGTTGCAGTAGTGGTGGATTTGTGGAGTTAAGGTTTGAAAATAAAGTGATGGAGAAGATAGGTGAGCTAGTGAAGATGCAATGACGAAGGGAGCTGTCAATGAGAAATAAATGGAGCAACATCAACATTGACAATAAATAAAACACTAGCGACTGATGATTTTAGGCTCAAAGTTAAGAATAAAAGTTAAAGATGAAAATATTAAGAAAAGTAAGTAGTGTAAATGGAGAAAATAACAAAAAATTCTATAAGGTACAAACTGAGTAATAATTTGTATCCATAGCATTGATGGAATGGTAATATGCAAATAGAAGCTCCCATTGACAAAGGAAGTTAGTGACATTTTAAAAGAATAAGTGGGTGATAATGTAATTTCATATTTGTAAAAAAGGGTACAATGCAATTTAGCCAAATATTTTTTGATTTTTTGTTGTGTATTCCGGAAATCCGGACCTCATTTTGTACTTTTCGCACCCCCAAGCCTTTTCCTCCATCAGCATAGGTCTTGCAGCTGCGATTTTTAGGAAAGGAAAGGGGGGCTTCTTGTCTGTCTATCTATCGATCTTTGCGGCTTCGATCTCACTCTCTGCAAATTAGGGTTTTTGCTGTGTTTTTACCTCCAAATAAAAATTCAAAACACACCTCAGCTGTTCAAACCATATCTTGAATCTCGAGCTCTCTCTCTCTGTCTCTCTCTGTCTCTCCACAACTCTTCAATCAACTTAGGGTTTACAGATCTAAACTCAAGCTCGCCTCTCCTCTCCTCTCCCCTCTCTCTATCTTCAATATGTTTTGGAAACTCCCTGTTCTATCTGCTTCTTCTCCGGTAAGTTTTTTCGCTTCTCAAAATGCTTAAAGCACTGTTGCTGCTTTGGTTTGTGCAATTCAAATTGGATTTGAAACATGGTTGAAGTTTTTATTTCAAATCAAATTTTTTTTTTGAATTATCTGTAAAATTGTTGTCTCTCCCAATATTCAGTTATTTCTGGTATTTGTTTGAGCTGAATTATGGTAATATGGTTTCTGTTTCAAATATGAGGCATTAAAACCCATAAATTTGTTACAATTGGTAGATAAAGTTGTTCACAAACATACCCCTGGAAATGGGGGTGGTTTGCATACTAATTTCATGACAATTCACTTAGTGGGGATTTAATTTGTTTTGATGACTAAGTTTTGGGTAATGCAGCTTCAGTTCTAACTAAATTCATTTACTTTTAGATTGGTTGATGAGAAAACAGAGGAAGAGAAAAAAACATAGAGAATTTTTGAATCTCACTACTGAAATTTATTTTAAGTACTTCAGGAAAACCTCGTCACAATATTTATCTGTTCTTGGAGAACCCAGCTTGGTGTAGTCAAAGAAGTCTTATTAGCACTAGTTGAGTGGATAAACTTCTCAGATTTCAAGAATGGAAGTTTAAACAATTAGTTTTCATTTCCTACGCATGCATTTCAGCCAACAGAGCTTGAAGGTTTTTGACTTTGAAGTTATTTGCTTTATGTTTTAAGATTTTAGTTTGATGGATGACATTATAATCACTATTCATTTGACAACTTTCCTAATTTGTTTGACATTTTTCTTACTACTTTGCATGGCCCTGATCTTGTTGGATTATTTTTTTTTTTTATATGTGAGTTTTCCATGGCGCTTTTCCCCCACATGCTTTGTGGGTAGATTTGGAGGTGGCACTTTTGGCAATGTTCTTTTTATTTATTTATTTATTTATTTTTTGTGGTATTCCTCCTTTAAATTGTTGTATATGTGGAGGAACATGGTTATGCTTTAACCTTTATCTTCTTATGGGTAGTTCGTTACTTATAATGTTTGATTCTTATAGTCGGTGTTTGAAAGTTGATGGTTTATTAGCCAGCATTTGGTTGTGGGTTACCTCTTTTTTTGTTTCACTCTTAACTGGTCATTTTTATTATCCTTTGTTCCCGCTTTCCCTTCAGGTTGATGCAGTACTAGACAAGGAAAATTTCACATTGGAAGAGCTTCTGGATGAAGAAGAGATTATCCAAGAATGCAAGGCTTTGAACAGCCGTCTCATTAATTTGTAATTTATTTACTCTTTACAACTCCCTAAGGTTTTGCATGCCATCATCTGGGGGAGCACATTTTAATCAATTACAAACCTTTGGCTGTCATTTTATTTTTCCTTGATTATAGTTCTAGAAAGAAATACAGCTTTATGATTCTTGGAAGTTGGAAGTCAGCGTGCTTTATACAAACTGCATGTTTGTTAGTAATGCAGAATTTGATTCTTCAAGATACTCATAAATTAAATGTTTTGTCAGTTTACGAGATAGAGCTCAAGTGGAGCTGTTATTGCGGTATATTGTTGAAGAGCCTCCAGAGGATGCTGAAAGCAAACGAATCTTCAAGTATGTTATTATGATTTGATGGAAGAATAATTTTTTTCTTCTTTCCCCCTATTTTTATGCTGCAATTGTTTTAAGGTAAATATATTTATTATTTGTGGGATTTATTTTATTATCTAGGTTCCCCTTCATCGCCTGTGAGGTATTTACATGTGAAATTGATGTTATTTTCAAGACTTTGGTTGAGGAAGAGAAGGTATGTGTTTTTTATTATAAATAACTGCACTTCATAACTAGTTCTGAAGTTGTTTGGTACCAGTTTATTCTTCTAATATCGTATTCTTATTTCAATTGCAGCTAATGGACCTACTTTTCTCCTTCTTGGAACCAAACCGCTCACATAGTGCCTCGCTGGCTGGGTATTTCTGCAAGGTACACTTTGGATATTTCATAAATTTACTACTTATCATGTTTCTTGGTCAATGCTTGTTCATTTTGTGTATTGGCTAAAGCCAGTAGCATGATTTAACTTTTTGCATCATTGTAGGTTGTTATATGCCTATTGTTACGGAAGACGGTCCCACTTATGAATTATGTTAAGGTCAGTAAATGTAAATCCTTTAAATTGTCTATGTATTGTGCATGTTGTCCGTATTTTGCATTTCTTCTTCTGTTGCAAATTTTTGGCATCCTATCTTCAATAATAGAAATTTGTGTTGCCTATCCCAAAGAGCGGGTGTGATTTGGTGTTGAGACCTAGTTTCTAGATCTGCACACTCTATCTCAAGTTCTAGAATAGACAACTACTCGCATATATGATGAATTTGTTGATGCAATTTTGATGTATGGATTATTGACTGAAAATTATTATGCACTTTGTAATTTAGTTGTCATAACCATTTCTACTAAGTTGATGTAATTTACCCCTTGATTATTCTGCCCATCAAACATTATCTCAATCCAAGAAATACAATCTTTAGTGTGGGTGTTCTTGTGCTAGGATTGCATAGAATATGTTATCTGCCATGATACCAATACATGGATACTTGCATCAAAATGAATTGAAATGTGCTCAGTCAAGGTGAGCTAGCAAAGGCAAGGCACGCTACAAAATTATGCCACATTCATATTTTTAGGATGTTTGCTTTGAAATATCAGAAGCATAAGTTTCCTATTCAATTTGAGAGATCTATATGAGGTGGAATGGGCATGTAAAACATAAGTGAGAAGACTAAGGTGTCTTTCTTTGTTTGGTGTGCGGCTCATGCTAAGATACTTACCAACGATAACTTGATTAGAAGGTATTGTATGCAGTGTTGTCAAATCATGATACGTATTGTGTATCGTTATATCATTTTTATATATCATGTATTGTAAGATACATTAACATATATAAATATAGATAAAAAAAATAAGTATTTTCATATAATATATAAATATATTACAAAAAATAAACTACTAAATCATGTACTCAATGACCAAATTGGTCAATAAGGTATATATAAATTCCATCAAATTAAATTCATGATAATAGTTTAATTTCTTGTAGCAAAAGGAGTATGAGAGTCATTTTTTTCTTTCTAGTTTATGGGAATTTGGGTCTCCTTTGTATGGGATTTTTTGATAATATAGTTCATGACTGTTCAATGAGTGTGAGCTATGGTGATTGATAGTGAGAAAAGTAGCTAATGGGGCCAAAGGTGAAGAAGAATGTAAAAATTAATTAGTTGTGTGATACGAGTTGAATCGCGATACGACACATAATTGTATGATACGGAAACAGATCTCACGATTCAAGTCACCAATGATATGAGTCCGCGATACGTATCTTGTTTCATATGATACAGCCCTGTTTGGTAGAGCTGTGAGAAAGTGCTTATAGCTTATGCCTAAATAACTTATAACTTATAACTATGAACATAAGCTGATTTCTGACTTATAAATTAAGCATCTCCTACCCCACTCAAAGAATAAGCTGATTTCTGACTTCCAAAAAGTCATAAGCTATAAGCTATAAGCTAAACCAAAAACATCAAAATAGCTTAAATTAAGCTGAAAGTTGAAATAAGCAGCTTTTAAGCTGCACCAAACAGGCACGATATGTATCACGTATCGTACAATTTTGAAAACACTAGTTGTATGTGTAAGCCTAATGAGGAAATAGTTGACCGTTTACTTATTCATTGTGAGGTTGCTTAGGAGTTGTGGGTGATGATCCTTCTCTTATTTGGTGTTGCTTGGGTGTCTCTAGGTAAGGTGAAAGGAGCTTCTTTATTCTTGGTGTGGAGGCTGGGAGGGAAGGAAAAAGCCTTGCAGCTTGGTTCTTGTTAGCACTTTTGTGGTTAATTTGGGGTGAGCAAAATAGAAGAACTTTTGTTGGTGTGGAGAGTCCTGTTTTTAGAATTAAGATTATTGTTTTTTTAATCTTTGTTGCACAGTTGGTTCCCAGGGCTAGTTTTTTTTTTTTGAGGAGAAGTTATACAATTAGTGGTCCTGGAGGGCAAATCCCATGGGAGGGAATGCCCCTTGATGTTCTTTTTAATCCACAACAGCATCCAAAAATAAATAAATAAATAAAATAAAAATTCCCGCAAGAAGAAGATGGAGTGGATTCCTACCTTTCACTGGCGAGTGTGCACACATGCACATGCAGGGGGAGGGCTGTTGATTTTGGATGTGAAATCATCGGCTCCGATGATCAAAGAAAGATCATTGTTTTTGTTTGTAGAGAGGGGCAACCACCCTCAGAAACTTCCCAATCTCTCTGTTGGTTCCCAGGGCTAGTTGACCGATCTTTGAACCATTTTTTGGATTTTGTAGTGGGTTTTTGATGTACAATTGACATCGGTTTTCTTTTGTATGTGGGTATATGGGTTAGGCTTCCCTTTGGGGGGTGTGTGTTTTTATTTATTTATTATTGTTAAATAAGTTTTTACTTATAAAAAGGATGTTACCTTGAATTGGTTTGTGTTTTTAAATTTAATTATGCAATGTAATTAGCTTTAGGGTTAAAAAAAAGAAAAGAGTAGTTGCAGGCTTTGTGGATTGGAAAAAGGTTGGAATGTGCTTTGTTTAAATAGTACTGTAGCAGGTTGTTGAACTTACTTATTATATTCCGATGTAAGTTTTCGAAAGCACCTATACAAGCATTTATCTTGAGTATCCTTTGGCCTTGGAGAGCCCCTACTGTGCCCCTATCCATTGTGCGTCACTGTTTTATATTTTTGGGGAACTGGGTTGAGACATCCCTTTGTTTTGTAGCCTTGTTTAAATGGAGATTATTGGCGAGGGCTTTCAATTGTGGTTCTGGAGTTGCCATGGAAGCTTAACTGGTTTGAGTCATGGCTTTGCAAATATTCTTTTTGATAAGTAGAATGTATATCATTAAAAAGCACCAAAAGGGGCCATCGCTATCCATGTCAGATGAGACAACAAAGCTGTATCCCTATGGAAATACAAATGAATGCAAATCAAAATCCAAAAGTGGCTCAAGTATGGAATTTCCTTCAAAATAGAAGTCTTTGATCTATGAATTGGGGCCTCCACTCCATCTAATGAATGACATGAGAGTTTAGGGTTATAAGTGTGGTGAATTAGGCTGCCGTTTAGGGATGGATTCATGGTGTCTGGAAATACAAATTAAAAAGGGAAGGAGGAGTCAGCTAGGAGCCTCGGAGTCACTGCTATTGAACCACTAGCTACTCAAAAGGCATGTAGGAATTCTTAAATAAGGCCTTCTAGGTAAAAAGACTATCTATAAATTGAGTGTGAGTGTGCCTGTTTCATGCAAGAAACAGATCACAATGAAATGCTATGTACAGTTTTTACGAGCAATGGATGATTTGTTTTGTTTGTTTGCCTACCTACCTGCCTTTTTTTTGTTTTTTTGTTTTTTTGTTTGTGTGTGTGTGTGTGTTTCTATCTCGTAAAGCTTCTCTTAATTGTTTTCTTGATTTTTTACAGGCCCATCAGGATGTTTTGCGGCAATTGATTGATTTGATTGGTATTACTTCCATCATGGAGGTTAGTTTACTCTCTGTTTCTAAAAACTTGCATGTAATTTGTGAATTGTACTTATCCCTTCCTCTTCCCAACAATGTATATAATATGTACATATGGATTGATTTTGATTTGCAGTTAACAGTCCTCTTTACTGATGAACTCTTTACACAGGTTTTGATTCGACTTGTAGGTGCTGAGGATCATATTTATCCCAATTCTCTGGATGTGATGCAGTGGTTGGCTGATAGTAATTTACTAGAAATGATTGTCGATAAACTGAGTCCACCTGTAAGTAAAGTTGAAATATGAGTTTATATTTTTGCAATATTACTTTCTCAAATGGGTCATGTCAATCTGTGAGCATTGAATTTTGGATTGATGGGCATTATATGTTTGACTGGTCACTGTACTCTTCTGCATTTATATAGCAAAGCCTCACTATTCATTGTCTTTAGTGGAGTGTTTTTGAATGATGATGAATTCCTAGGAAATCTTCTGACTTGAATGTTCTTGCATTCTCCATCTGCCCCTGGTGAAGAGTGGAACCCTTGTGCATGTATATGGAGCTCCTCTAAAGCCTCATCCCGCTTGGATTGAGTGCTAACCCAGGAAATGTTCCTCTAGAACTGTGTTTTGGAAGACTGGCATGGCTCTTTGATGGTTAAGAAGTGTGCAATGTCAACATTGGAATTCCAAAACCATTTTCATGTTGATTTTTTGTGCATATTCAGTTGACTGATTTTGTGGTTTTCTCATCAGCCACTTATCTGGAAATATGTTTTTGACATTGCAGCCATGTTTTTGGCATGGAGGTGTAGCTACAAATATTGTCACCTTTATTGTTTGATTTTGGCGTTTGTGTTCGAATGGTTGCTTGGTATAGTTTTTTGCATGTAAACAGTATTTTTCAATTCATTAGGTGTCCATGTCACTTGTTCTGCAACAAATCATGTTGACTACTTTGTTAAAATTGAACAGAGTCCTCCTGAAGTTCATGCTAATGCAGCAGAGACTTTAAGTGCTATAACTCGTAATGCCTCGTCAACTCTTGCTGCTAAACTTTCTAGCCCAAGGTTTGTAGGGTTTTGGTTTTGATATCTCCTTGTAACTAGTTTTGGGTCTCTTGCTAGTTTTAATTGGATAGAAACCCACCAAATGGTTCTGATATTTTTATTTTTCTACAGTTTTGTTTCTAGGATATTTGATCATGCACTGGAAGACTCAAATTCAAAATCGGGCCTTGTCCACTCTTTATCTGTATGTATATCTTTGTTGGATCCAAAAAGATCAATTCCTTCTCCCATGTTTCATTCCTTCCGAAGTCAACACATGTACGAGTCACCTACACCTGTTAATCCTGAGACTGTTGGTGCAATGCTGCCCAAGCTTGGTAAGTGTGATAAAATTTGTGTATGTTTGCTTGTGATGTCAAGGTTTTTTCTACCTTACGTTAAATTTGTTTCTCTACCCACTTCAGATACTTAGAATATGAATTTATGGCTATAGCTTGTGCACAGATTGGATTTAGAATATGAATTTATGGCTATAGCTTGTGCACAGATTGGATGTTTATGTACTTGTCTTAAATGGGAAACTTTTTTTCCTTTCTTTGTTCTGAAACTGATATTTCTAAGTTTCTTTTCTTTGGTTTGAGGTTGCTTTCTTTGTTCTGTGTAATATCATGAGCTCATATGTTATGATAGACCATCTGCATTCCATTGATGTGAATTGGTGGTGGAAACTGTTGAACATTGTTTTAAATTTTGTTTTCATTAACTTTGAAGTTAATTCATGAATTGAAACACATGATATCTACACTTGTTACCGACATTGGTGGCAAGTTCCCTGCACATTGATGGTTTTTGGGTACTGGCCTCCCACTTTTTTTTATGGTGAGGAAGAGATTATTACATAGAGAAATGTTTGAGTCGACATAATATGTATATAGATCTTCAAGTCATTTGTTTCTACTGCATGTTTCAAGTGAATAATCATAGATGTCTTGTGTAAAGTTTCTCACTCCTTCACCATATATGATGGATTGGTTGCTACAACAAAGTGTCATTTAACCAACTAGGCCTAAACTAGTTGGCCACCGTGACTGTCCTAAGGGCTTAGTCCCTAAGGGGAGGTCATGGGTTCAACTCTCCCTAGGAGGAGTTGAATTAAGGGAGCAAGCACTTGGTGCTTTGCAATGGGTGGGGGGGCTAACTCCTGTAGGCGCTTAATATAACAACTGACTTTCTCCGATCAAAAAAAAAAGAAAAAAGAAGTTTCATTTGGCTTCATGAGTCTAAAATTGCAGAAGGAAAGTACTGAATTGCTTATTAAACTTGGATTGATGGATCTTAACTCCTTTCAGCAGAATCCTACCGAACAAGCTTCAAACCGATTCTCTTCATTTTGTGGAGTCCATTGTTCCAAGATATTATTTGATACCTGAATTCTTGTTTTCCAGAATATTTTTGCCAGTTTTTAGACTAAACTTGACTCTGCAAAACGTGATTTGACTTGAGTTTGTATATTTGACACTCTACTGGGCATTATCTATTGGTTTTTTTGCTTTTATGTTGGAGAGATATCATAATACTAATATATGTTCTTTTGGGCAATTCATGTATGTCTGGCTATTTAGTCAGTGTGGATTTTTGTTGCGATGGTCCTGCACATGACATTAACTACCCTCTCTCCTTTCTTCTCTTGGGAAATAATTAATCATTTCTAGAAGCATAGAATGCACACGAGTGACAACTTGCAATACTTTAAAGTAGCTAGATAGGCATCTAGTTTGCATAACAAGAATTCTGAAATTCCCTCTTGATTGAAACCTAGAACTGCAGGATTTTAAATATCATCCTGATCCATTGAAATTCTTATGCCATGTGAGTCACTTAGAGCAAGCATGGTCGATCCCTTTTAAGGACTTGTATTTGCTGAGATGTGTTTTTGCTGTGACAAATTACGTTATTTGTTGCTTTCCCACAACAATGTTATAAGCATTACACATCTTGACATGCAGGTGATTTGCTGATGCTATTGAATGTTTCATCTGACGAGAAGATTTTGCCTACAACATATGGTGAACTTAGGCCTCCTCTTGGGAAGCATCGCCTAAAGGTTGTCCAATAATGGCAGTTTTATGTTTTATCTTTTCCATTTTTTGTAGGGGTATGCTTAGCTTGGAAAGTAAGAAGCAATACATGAATCCTCATGGCCCCCATCTCATCTTATTAACTGAAGTTTTATTAACAAACTTCATTGATTTGTATTTGTTTGCTCTTCTAGCAGACTTCCTTGATTATTTTTCACCCTTCTTGTTTTTATTCTAAATTTTACATTACCCAATTTTAGATTGTGGAGTTCATTGCGGTGCTACTGAAAACTGGCAATGAAGTTGCTGAGAAGGAATTGATCAGCTCTGGGACAATTCATAGAGTCCTTGATCTCTTCTTTGAGTAAGTTATTGCTTCAATTTGTATTTTTAATTCATCATTTGTGGTGAGGTAACTAAGTGGATCAGAAAAGGCTTCAACTTTACTTGAGTAATATCTCATATAATTTTTAATGATTTGTTTGCTAAACATGCATATTGCTAACATCAGTATTATTTTGATTGATGCAGGTACCCTTTCAATAATTCATTACATCATCATGTGGGACAGCAAAAATAATACAATTGTCGATCATCTTCTTCAAGAGTGTAATTTGATTGGAAAAATTCTCCAAACGGATAAACATCCCATTCTTTTGAGTGATCTAAATCAGGTAGATAGAGGCATTCTTCTGGCGAAGAATGTCCATTCTTTGGTAGCATTTTCCTGTAGAGCTGTATGAATTATGATCCTAGTGCATTGCTGGTTCTTATAACTCAATCCTTCTTAATTTCCAGCAGTGATTAGAATTAAGAACTTGAGACAGAAAACACTAAAGTACGCATTTAGCTTCAATTGTCTACTTTTGATGTGATTTGAAATGGAGAAATATCATTGGAAGTTCTTTTAATTTATTTGATACCATCTGTTTAGTATCATACTCAAAACTTAAAAGTTGCCTTTTTGCATTTGCATATGTGATATTATGAATACCTTGATTATGTAGCCAACTTTACCTGCTACTGGGAAACGGCCACCGCGAGCGGGAAACCTTGGGCACATCACACGAATTTCGAACAAGCTTATTCAGTTGGGAAACAGCAACAGCCACATTCAGGAATTTCTTCAGGTGAGTGATAGGCTGGACAAATTATGTTTTATATGCCTTTCTTTGAGTTTTGAGTTATAATGTTAGATTCTACTATATTTCTACATATTTTTCCACGAGTTTTTACTTTTGAGAACATTTCTAAGGTTATGTTTGGTTTACATTTTTTGTAATTGTTTATGATAATACTAATAAGTAAACATTTAATTATTCATTTTTGGTTTACAATTAGGGAAATTCAATCTCTGCTGATTCTTAGCTGTTAGAAAGGCGGTTTAAAGGTTAATTACTGTAGGCTTTTTAAAGATTAGTCACCATAAAACCTGGTTATATTCAAGTACTCTTTTGCTTAAGCTGTCAGGAAATAATCACTTTCGTGCTCGAATTCCGCCAAAACTAATTTAAGCCAAACACATTTAAATATTACAGTACCTTTCGTCAAGAATGATAAACCCCATTCGAGTTTTAATGGCACATGAAGTTTCTTACTTACAGAAAAAGGGCACATGCAGTTTCTTGTAATGCAGGAAAATTCAAAATAAGTGGTTGCCTAGTTGGGATGGGGCTTAGAATTGCCTGTTAATGAATTTGTGGAAAAAGGGATTGTAATCACCTGCCGAATGAAGTTTCTTTAAAAAATGGTTGCCGAATGAATTTTTGAATTAAAATAGATGATATTTGATGGTTATTGTTATTGTTGCTACTTTTCTGGATTTTTTTTAATAAAAAATTTCTGGATAGTTATGAAGCCAAGATGACTGCAGCAAAGAAAAAAGGCGAGCAATCACTAAAAAATTCAGCATTATATCTCATTCCTTGTAAAAATCTTGTTTCTTGTACTACATGCCGTATTTTTGGACTTTAGAGTACTATCGGCATCTCAAAACCTTTTAAACAAGATCAACCCATCTAGAAATCAATTCCTTGGGGCCATTGGACTGGGGTTGACCATGGTGCACTTACGGGAAACTCCTTGCCAACGGTCTATGCACCCCTGGGAATTAGTCTAGCTTTGATCCGGACACCCTGATGCCAATAGAAAAAAAGAAGAAGAAAGCAAATAGATTGTAGTTTTTATTAGTTGCAAGTCTTGGAGTAAATAATATAAGTTAGCTCAAGAAACTCCAAATTGGATCCAACCAAACACTAAAGAAAAAAACTTTTGAAAATGGAAAGTTTATAGAATAGAAGTGCCTGCTTGGTGTTGTTTTTTAAAAAAATTTCTTGTAAACAGATTTTATGACGAATGAAAATTGTGAGTACATGGTGTTTTCATCTGTTTTAGTACCCCTATCTGGAAAACCAAAAATAAGGAACAAATAACAGCATTTTGGTGTTCCTTGAAAGTTGATTGTTTTTAACCGTATTTTCTGGGGAAAATTTTCAATAACCACCATCCAAATGAATTTTCAGCCCTGTTTTTTGATGTGTAGTTCTGAAAACAGAAACCAAAATTAAAAACCCTCCAAAAGACAGCCTAACTTCTTAAGGTGAGGAAGAAAAACTTCAAGCAGAGAAGAATCTCGTAGTCATATTATGACTTCACTGCCTGATTGTCCATTTTTTGGGGTCCAAAGTGGCATGAAAACGCACCCTAAGAACTTTTGAATGTAAAAGATATGCAACTCTAGTTCCTTGGAAATGAAATTACCAGTAAACTGAAGCTGAAAAGCTCCTAGTTTTCAAGTAACTGAAATATCTCTTAGCACCCTAAAACTGAATGAGCTAAGAAACTAATGAACGAGGCAATTATGATGGACACTTTCTATTGGGCACAAGCCGCACGACAGTGTGCATGTGTTTTGAGCCTAGATTCTTAGTTTTGGGCTTTGGAAGATGTCTCTTTCTCTCTCAAGTCATTAGGTATCATTATGTGTTCGTAATAGGTGTATATTTATGTCCAATGTTTCTTAGCTCTGAATTGATTTCTCTGTCATTATTGGTTCCTTCAAAACTCTTGCTTGTAAGTGTTTCTCATATAGCTTGAGTCTAACATTGGTGAGATAGAGAAACTGAATTTTCTTATGTTGGTTAAACTGAGCAATTGTATGTTTGTTTGATCTATTGATTGGAGGACACATCACTTTACTAAAACAATGGCTCACTTGTGCTCTTCAGGAAAATAGCGAATGGAATGATTGGCAAACTACTGTTTTACAAGAGCGTAATATGGTAGAAAATGTCTACCGATGGGCTTGCGGGTATGCTTCTTCCCTGTATGATTGTGCTTTAATGCAACTGTGATAAATGGTGTTCATGCATAGTAAAAGGACCATGAAGCACGGACATGGACACACGATAAAATGCAGACACCGACATGGCAAGGCAGAAATTTTCAAAAAATGTATAATACGACATATAGGGGAGATGTCCAAAATATGTAGTTCTATATATTTATTATATGACATATATCATGATAACAAGTATTGTATGTCATGCATAGATATAAATATTTAATTAAAGATCATGATTTTTAAAGTGTAGAGGAGAGCATTTATAAATTTACATTGTTTTTCTTTTATCATTGCATTCAAAGTTGTTTCATTAAAACTTGTAATGTTTTTCATGTTTGTTTAAGTGATAGACATGCATTCCCCAAATAGTTGAAATTCTGTCCAGGTCTAGAAATTTTTTAAAAATACAACATGTTTGGATGTGTCTGATAGGTGTTGGAAATTATCGTGTCGTGTAGGTGTCCATGCCTTTTAGGTAAAAGATAACGTTTGTTGCTTTGATGAAACTAATAGTCAAACATTATTTGAGGTTTATTTCACTTTTTCATAAAAATAGAAAAAGAGAGCCAGCTGAACTTGACTAGGTTCTCTGACAAAATTCTGATATCCCACAAATTACTGAACTAAATAAACCCCCCATCAAAATAGGGGTTACCACCAAAATAGGTAAGTCTTGTCTGCATGTTTCCCTTTCCTGCTGCCCCTAAGACCAAGATCTATTGGCTTGTTTCATTTCCTGCTTATATATATATATATATTTTATATTTATTTTTGATATATACAGGCGCCCAACTGCATTGCAAGATAGGACAAGGGATAGCGATGAGGATGACCTTCATGACAGAGATTATGATGTAGCAGCCTTAGCAAACAATCTAAGCCAAGCATTTAGATACAGCATATATGATAATGAAGATGGTGATGTGGTATTGATGGATTCACTTTATACCTTTTTTTTTTACAATTCCTGTTCATTTCATTTTTACTTTTTTGACGGATGGACAAGCTCTTTAGATGCTTTAAGTTGATGTACCTTATCATTGGTTGCAGGGTAATGGGGCTCTTGATCGAGATGATGAGGTAAGATTTTCAAATTTATTCCTTTGCCTTTGACCCCTCTCAATTAATGGAGAAGAAATTGAGGTTGGTTAACATAAATAGACATTAGTGAATTGGAGGCAGAATACTTGGCAATAATTGACATATGAACTCTTTAATCCATCCTTCAATGTATTAAACCGAGTCGTTTTATTTTGATTTACAAATTGCAGGATGTCTACTTTGATGATGAATCTGCCGAAGTTGTGATATCATCTCTCAGGCTAGGTGATGACCAAGGGAGGTGAGTTTTCCAACTCTTTTTTTGTAGGACTTACATTTACGAATGGAGTTCCAATTGACTGATGAGTTCTCAGCTTGCAAGCAGGATAGTAGTTTGCATATGACTTGGTTCCACTAGGATTACTTGTCCAAGATTCAGAGGGATATTGTTATGGTTTCTTGTTTGCAGTGCTTGCACACCCTCTCTCATGTCCTCCCTCACTCCAAAAGATATTGAATGTTAATTTGAAAGTTCTGTTCACGTTGCTTTAGATATCTTGAATAGCTAGAAACAAGATTGGCAAGGGATAGAAAAATGCATTAGCATAGAATATCGTTCCTATGAATAGGTGTGTGAGTCCAAAGTATTTGTTCTGGTCCAGGGTTGATACAATTTAAGCTGAGAATTTTAACTTGAAAAAGCATTTTGAAGGTCAGGAATTTGCTGCCTCTGCCTGTCGAATCAGGAATGAATGTCTTTGTTTAGATCAATACATTTAGCATGTTGTGGTTAGATTTCTATGAGACTACTTCTATCATAAGGTTATCGTATGAAAACTTCAAATTGGGCCTTTATTGCTGTTTTGGGCAATTATTCATGCTAATATGCATACTACTATCGGCTGGATGTTGTATGAGAACTTAGAATTTGGCCTGGATAGTGTTTTTGAGCAATTATTCATGCTTCTAGATGTAATAAATTTGTTTCCTATGTTGCCGCAGTCTCTTCACAAATTCCAACTGGTTTGCTTTCCAAGATGATAGAATTGGTGATGCACCTATGGGTGCGACCCTCACGGAGATGATGGATGAGATCAACTTGAATGGAACATCAAGTAACGGTAACAGTAGTAGTGATGATGAGGTGGTGGTTGGAGAGGATGAGGAGTTGGCTGAAAGCAAAAGTTCCGCTAATGGCACATTGAGTTCCAACACAAATACCTTGAATGGATTTGCCGGAAACAATTCCCCCACAAATGGAGACTTGATCCCACAGAATGGGAACGCTAGTTCTTCTGTTGATATGGGTTTCTTCCGATTTGAGACACCAGATGAGGACCCATTTGGAGACAGGCCTTTACCTGAATGGGTCGGGTGGGGTGAGCCATCGGATTTTCAAGTTGGTGGTGCAAGTGTAAATCCATTTGAAGATCCTGTAAATGTTAATCTCACCGATCCAGCTGAGGCAGAGGCAGGGCATGTTAATTCTCCAACAAGTGGAGAAGAAATCATACCAAATGGTACCTCAACTGCTGTGGACACAAGTGATGGGCCTGCGGGACCAGATGCAAGTCAGAGAGCTGCTGCTGCAGCAGTGCCGTCTTTGTTTGAAGAGGATGTAGAATTTGTTGGAGTGGAATTGGAGGGCACTGAAAAGGCAATGGATCAAGCTTTGAAGGAGGGGATTGTTGGGGAAGCGGGACCATTGAAGAGGAACATTGTCCCAAAGATGGCAGAGAAGGAGAATAATGCTGAGGAGAGCGGATCGGGGATAAAGGAGTTCAATGACGCAAACTATTGGAGGGTTGATCAAGAGGTTGCAGTTCTGGAGTAGTAGTAGTAATGGTGGATTGATATTGTGTTTGGAATATTTTAACCCCAACAGTCAGTTGATCAAGGGCTTATGCAACAGACATTTATGTACAGGGTATATTTTTGTTTCTATTTCGGGTCGAAAATTGGATGGTGTTAGGTTATGTGTTGGTTATTAGTGTTCCATTATTTGTTACACTTAATTGTTGTTTATTATTATTATTCAAGGTTTTGTTTTCTTGCAATTACTGATTTGTGGGTTTTCTCATTTCTTTTGTAATGTGTGTTCATTCTGAGATGACTTGTGTGTTTGATAGGCCTCACTCAACTTGTGATTTGGTGACAATATTCATGGTATGATGTAAAATTTTTACCAATTAACTTGGTGCATCTTCATGGGTTTTGCCATTTTGGCATGTTGTCAATTGTTAAAATTAAATTTTGATATGTTACAATATTTCGAATGTCAAAGCTAGACTACCTAGTTTATGTGTCCGGATTAGCATCCGAAAGATCAAATGCTTCCTCCACACTTGGTGTAAAAAGAAATAAATCAACCTTACCCAAACTCTCCTCTCAACTTCTCTTTCTATCCATTGTTTAGGAACCTGGACCAGACTGGGAATCGAGCCTTGTGCTGGTCCAAAAAACTTTCTAAACTCGGAGTTAGGTCAAAGCCGGTGTAAAATTAAAAAATCGTTAGACCTGCGCGGTCGAATTGGCGACCCGGATTGGGTTTTGAGGGTCGGCTTTTTTTATTTTTTTATTTTTATAAATATATTATTTATTATTTAAAATTATGTCTTAATTTTTTTTTTTCTTTTCTTTCTTTCTTTTATATATATATATATATTTCAAAATTTTAACTAAAAATTTTACTTTAAGAGTCTCTTCTCATAAGGAGGAGTTTTATTAGAAGTTTGAGGAGATTATGAATGTCTATTGCTATTTATAGAAAAAGATTTTTCAAGAGAACTTACAAAATTCTTTGTGGATTCAATCAAATTATTTGAATCATATTCTTTGTGGATTCAATCAAATTATTTGAATCATATTCTTTGGAAGGAGAGTTGAAAATTTTATTTCCTTTCAAAATTAAATCTAGCATTCAATTAATTTGTTTGGAGGGAATGTCAAAAAATTTAATTTCTTTAAAACAAGTGACTTTTTCTTATTAATTATGATTTTATTAAATATTATTAATCAATACTATTCAACAATTTTTATTTTTATTTGAGTATTTATATATATATATATTTATTTATAATTTATAATTATATTTTTTAATTATATAATATTAATTATAACGTCACGATTCAACCGTTTTGACCTGACAGTTGGGCCGATAATTCGTCCATCCGATCCTTTTTTCAGTTCACCTACCAGTCCGATTTTCAAAATATTGTTTCTATCTCAACTTGGTTGTTTCTTTACTTCATTCATCCTCTCTCTATAGAGTTTAGATTTTTTTTAAGTGATTTTTTCTAAAATATTTTTAGAGTGATTTTTTTGTACAAATATTGTACTATTGTACCCTCCATAAAAAGTTTAGATTTTTTTAAAGTGATTTTTTCTAAAATATTTTTAGAGTATTTTTTGTACAATTATTGTACAATTGTACCCTCTATTTTTGTGGAGGGTGATAATGAAATGAAGGGCTGGAGGTGGCGTGAGAGCAATGTTATAGATCACTAATTTATCATTACTAATTTTATCATTAGTGATGTGGCAATTGAAAAAAAAAATAAAAAAAAATAAACACACTGTGACAGTGGGTGGGACCCACTACCATGTCATTAGAGCTACCACTAATTAGTGGTCTAAAGCATTTCTCGTGGTGTGGAGAGTAAGGAGAGACTAGGAGGTGGTGGCGGCTTAGCTCTCATGTGGGATAAATTTTTTTAATTAAATTTTTTTTTTGACTATCTTAACTTAATTTAAAAAGTTGTATTTGATATGATTTTTAATTTTTTTTTAGATGATTGTAAGGAAAAAAAAATTAAATGATTATGATTTGAATATAATATTTCATTTTATTAGATATTTTAATTTTTTTAATCCCCATTGACTATTTTGTTATAGCCTAAAATTTGTATCCCAAACTATGCCTTAGAGATGGGAAGAGTATTGTATAGGTAGGCCGGCCCTAAGGGTAGGCAAGAGAGGCCTACCCTTTGGGCCCCCTAAATTTGGGTTAAAAATAGGAGTTCTAAATATAATTGAGAGAAGTTAGGAATCATGAAAAAACTTTCATGAAAATGATCATGAAAGAATTATGACTCTTGGATTACATTAATTAGTGTGTGGTGCTTTATTTTAAGTGTAATCCAAAGATCATAAATCTTTCATGATCATTTTTATGAAAGTTTTTTCATGATACCTAAAAAAGACCCAAATACTATAAGCTCAATTAAACATGGGGCTCAAAAAAAAGCAACAAGACTAGATATTTTTTTTTAAAAAGTATTTGTAATAATTACTTCCTATTTTAATATATGAAAGTAAATTTTTATTTATAATTTTAATGATTATATGTGTAAGTAAATTTTTTTGTGGTTACAAATAAATAAAAAAATTATAACTTATGATTTTATCTATGAATTTTATTTTTTTTTATAAATGTAAGAGGATTCTATTTTTAAATTTCGCCTTGGCTCCTTAAATTTCACGGCCGGCCCTGTGTATAGGGGTGATGATCGGAAGTGGCGATATGGCGGGTGGTTGGTGTGGAAAGGAGATTACGGTGAGTTTGGATAGAAATAAAATTTTATGAGACAATAAATTTATAATTAAAAAAAATATGATTAGCAGAGCATTTATTCCTCTAAAAAAACTAAAAGCAGCATTTTAACAAACAAAAATAAAATAAAATAAATAAAGAATAGCTGTGTCTCTCTGGATATATGTCGAACACTCTAGAACCACGCAAAATTCGTGACCTATAAGAAGCGGAATATTGGATTGATTTGTGGCTGCAATGCAATTCTATGATTCAGGCTGCTGAGACATCAAAGTGAGATTCGATTCAGCATTATTAGCTAGGGTTTCAATTCGAAGAAGATGATAGAGGTGGTGTTGAACGACAGGCTAGGGAAGAAGTGCAACGAGGACGACACAATTGGCGATCTCAAGAAGCTTGTTGCTGCCCAGACTGGAACTTGAGCTGAGCAGATCAGGATCCAGAAGTGGTACACCATTTACAAGGACCACATTACTCTCAAGGATTACGAAATTCACGACGGCATGGGACTCGAACTCCACTACAATTGATTCATTCATTCATGTTTTCGATCTTCTACAAGTAAACACATACATCTCTCTCCTCTACGCATCCACTTTAATTTCATTTCATGTGTGTATCAGTGCTGTTGAATTTAGTTTGTTAATAATGCTGATTAAATGATCAATCTATGTTTAGCCCTAATTTTCTATTTTATTTGGGGATGCTTTGGCAAGGAGATAAAAAGCTTTTGGCTTTTTTGACTTTTTATTTATTTTAAGTCATATCACCTTTCATATTTTTTATTTATTAAAAAATAAAATAAATTAAAAAATTAAAAAATCAACTTACTATCAACTTCTCAAAACACCTGTTAGCTTTCCATTATTATCATTAACTAGCTTGTGCAATTCAAGGAATTAAAAATAAGAAAAAAGTGCTATAAAAGGTAATAAATGTACATGCCTATTAACCCCACTATTAAAAAGTATAAAATATAATAAATGTACGACATTTTAATAATTAATTACCCTTTTATGCATTTTATTTTATTTTATCTTTTATTTTATTATTTATATTTATTATTAGAGGACTTACGTTTACGTCTTGCTGGATAAGTTTATTATTCAATAAGTTATGTGAGAATTAATGACGTTTTTTATTAAATACTATTACAAAAGTCACTAATTATTAATTTTTAGTGACAGATTAAAAATTATGTCACAAAAAAATGTTATTCATTATCAGTTTTTGCGACAGTTAAAAAAAACTGTCACAAAAAAAGTCATTAACTTTTAACTTTCAGTAACAGTTTGAAAAATTCATCACAGAAAAACAAAATTCATCACAGAAAAACGTCACTAATTGTAAGTTTTAGTGACAATTTATAAAAATTATGATAAAAAAGTCACTAATTGTCAATTTTGACTACATATGCAAACAATTCTCATAAAAAATAATTTTTAGCGATAATTTTATTAAGATTTATTTTTAATAGGACTTGATGAGAATTAAGTTCAACTATTACGTTCTATTGGTAATTTACCCTTATTATATTATTGGGACATTTACACACAATTCCTAATTTATGAATTCATACTCCATTAAGTCCTAATTAAGATTTTTTGGACCTTTAAGTCCTATTAAATTTTTAATAGTTGGAATTGTATTTCAAATAATAATTGTTCATCATTTATGATTATTTATAAAGGAACATGATGATTTGACATTTATTTTGATTTTTAAAATTTTAAAATATACTTTCAAATTGAAAGTACTAAAAATATATATATATATATATGTGCAAAATTTTTTGAAAAAAATTTAAAAAAACTAAATTATTTTTTTGTGCAAAATTAAAAATTTTGTGCCTATAAAGGAGCATGATGATGGAATATTGATATGCAAAACTGAAAAAAATAATTTAAAAATGAAAAAACTAATAATGTTCTCAGTTTTAGAACTGAAAAAAACTGATAATGTTCTTGATTTTATTAGATAGTTAAATCAAATTAATAAGTAGAAAGGCAAAAATGTTTAATCCCATGCTTTGTTTTTTTATCAGTAACAATTCTCTGAAACATTATTATTCAAAATTGATAATGTTTTAGTTTTAAAAATTGAAAAAAATTGATAATACTCTCAGTTTTAAAAATGATTTATTTGTTCAAAAAATCTTAAATAAGACTTGAGCTTCCATAATATTTGTAAATAGATCTTTTAGGTAATTAATTTTATAATATTTTTTATATCCCTTTCGTATTTTTGTATATATTAATATGGAAAATTTACTTATAAATCCCATCTTGAAGAATGGAGATTCATTTAGTTCTAAGGATTTTCTTATAGACCAATTAGTTCTATTGATTTTGGAAAGGTAGATTTAATATGCTATTTAAAAATTAGATTTACGGTTATATCCTTATTTCTATTATGTTCCTTATCATCTTCTTCTTCTTCTTCTTTTTTTTTTTTTTTTTTTTTTTGTGTTAGAAAAGTAAAGTACATAATATATAGGAATCAAATTTGTGATGAATTTTTATATAAAAATCTTTTTTATTTGGCAAACATTTTAAATAGAATACAAAAATGACTTAAATATAGGATTCTTTAAACATTCCAAAAAGATGTGCGATTTTTCAAACATTTCAAAAGAAGTACAAAAATTACTTGGTAAGTTTTAGCCAAATGTATAATTTCAAATTGTAATACTCTAACGTAACACTCCAATGTAACACTCAGATAAAAATAAAAAAATCTTAGTGTAATACCATAATGTAACACATAAAGAAACTCCTTATTATATTTTTCTCAAACGTAAAACTCTAAAAAAAACTTTTTAATGTAACACTCTAATGTAACACACAAACAAATTTCTTATTATAACATTTTAATGTAACACACAAAAAAACTCCTTGCGCTGTGTTTGATTGAGGGATTTAGGGAGGGATTTGAAAAGAGAAAGGGAAAATGTTTGTGAAATTAGATAAAATATAGGTATATTTTATTTACATTTAACCGACCTTTTGCATTTTTCTTTCCAAATCTCTCCTTAAATCTCCCAACCAAATACAGCATTAGTGTATTTTTATTTTATTTTTTCCAAACGTAATATTCTAATATAACACTCCAAAAAAACTCTTTAATGTAATACTTTAATATAACACCAAAAAAAGAAAAAAAAATTTTTAGTGTATTTTTTTCAAATGTGAAAATATTTCTTAGTAAGTTTTGGACAAATGTATAATTTCAAACTGTGAGTATTACGTTTGAAAAAAGTACATGTGTTACGTTGGAATGTTATGTTTGAGATTATATTGATTGAAGTGTTATGTTTGAGAAAAATACACTAAGAATTTTTTTTTGTGTTAAATTGGAGCATTACGTTTCGAAAAAGTATATAAAAGAGTTTTTTTTTGAGTGTTACATTGTTACGTTTGGAAAAAGTACATCAAATTTTTTTTTAGTAAGTTACATTGAAGTGTTACGTTATCGGAGTGTTACATTAGAGTGTTAGGTTTGTATTCGTAATGTGAGATTTGTTCTAGAATGAGGGAAAATCCAAAACTTCTATAGTGCAAATTACCTAAATGTATAATTTTATATTTTGAGAAACCCACTTTTATTATTAAAAAATTAAATTCAAACATGTAAGTGACTACCCTTTTATGTAATTTCCACTTTAATAGGATATTTGGATTCATAAAAAAAAAGGAAAAACTAAACAGTTCAAAAGATTACATCTTGGAATTTATTGGTGTTTCACCCCATTAACATATTAGATCATATTTTAATAATGAAATACACCAATAATTACTATATGTACCATTGATATACTAATTAATATATTAACAGATGATATGATATAATTTTAGAAGTTTTGAATCTATAATAAGTAGGGTCATAATTTTAAAATAATAATATTATAATATTTATTAATATATTAATTAATGCCTATAAAACTACGTTTTTCATTTGTGAAATAAGGTGGTGTAATATAACAATCTACCCAAGCCTCATCTTCATAACCAAACATTAACCTAATATTTAAATAAAAATGAATAAATTTTCCGCAAAACATGCCAAACCTTCAAAATGAATGACCATTGAAACCTAACCCAAACTCTCAATAGACAAATCAAAATGCAAAATTAAACCAGACATAAACTCTCAATGGACAAAACAAAATGCAAAATCAACGATAAATATAAATTGATGATATAATCACCGTTATTAACAAACTAAATCTAACAACAATAAATAAAAAAAAAAAAATCACAAATATATACACACAAAAATGGAAGGATTTTCATTGAGAAATCAAATTCATCAGTGTATCACCCATTATTAAGAAACTGAATCCAACAATAAATTCAGTGTGTGGAGAGATTGTTTACTGAGGGTGTTTGTTTTGAGGGATTATTTCATGGGATTAGACTAGTTTGGTTCAATTTTTTTGTTCTGGATTAATAATCCCTCATATGAGAGATTATTGTATCCTAGGAGGAGGGATGAGATTATTTTCATGGGACTAATGTGTGAAATATCTATTTTACTCTCACGCCATTACTTAATAAACAATTAGAAAATAGTAAAATAGTCTTTTGAATATTTATAAATTATTTTTTTAGTGTTGTTAATTTAAAATTATATATTAAATAAAAAATATGAAATATAAAAATATAAAATATAAATTATAAATTAAATTTAATTAAAAATTATGGCCTTATAATTATTTTAATATTGTTAAAAAATTAAACTTATATATTAAATAAAATTATTTTTTTAGTGTTGTTAATTTAAAATTATATATTAAATAAAAAATATAAATTATAAATTTAATTTAATTGAAAATAATAAATTAAAAATTATGACCTTATAAATTAAATTTTTTTAGTATTGTTAAATTATAAATTATAGATTACAAATTTAAAATTATATATTAAATAAAAATTATGAATTACAAGGATAAAATAGTCTTTTGAATATTTATTCTTATCTAGTCTGTCTAATCAAATATTAGATTCACTAAAAATAGTCCAATTCAGATATCTAATCCCATGACTAAACGAACGTAAGATATAAATCCAGTCCAATCAAATAGTCCGAAGATAATATATCCCAAGATTAACAGTCCAATAAATTATAATCCCTCTTTATCTAATCCGTCCAAATAAACACACCTTAAAGTAGATCAATAGTAACACCTTCCCACTGTGTACCTCAGTTCACAGTTCCCAAGCCGAGTTCTTTGATGATGAAAGTAATTTTTTTTATTATTTATTTCATTGGTTTCTCAAAATAATGTTCGGTCATATATGTAAGCTTGTCAAAAATAATGTTCCAGTGGTATTCCTTTTAAAATAATTGTGGTCGTTAATAATCTTGTGTGCCTTGTATAATATGTTAATGATCAACACTCAAATCTACTTATGCAAGTGTAATTATGTCGTAATTATAAGATTTGATGTATTTTTTCTAAATCTTAAGGGAATGTAGTGCAAATCATCCCCAAAAAGATCATTCAAACTAGCCAAAAAATCTCATGCATCCCTATGGATAAGGAGCAAAATTCCAGGATATGAGGGATTAGAACTGAAATCAAGGTTGATAAAAACTAGGAAAAGAAAATTTGAAGTAAATAAAAATGGAGAAAATTGATGATAAATCTAATTTAGAGAGTGTTTCAGGCATTAAGTTTAGTGTATATTTTTTATTGGTGAGATGTCCACCTTTTGTGAAATAGTTTGGTAAGAAGTCTTTTTGTTGGTTTTGAATGACATTTTGTTTTCAATTTTATTCCTTGACTTTTTTTTTTATCTATTGACTTTCGTTGACTATTTGTTCAAATTTTTTTCTTATTTGTTCAAAAAAATTTCCTATCTGTTCAAATTTTTTCTATCTGTGCAATTTTTTTCAATTTTATCTGTTCAATTTTTCTCTAAATTTTATCTATCTATTCAATTTTATATCTATCTGGTCAATTTTTTCCCCAAAATTCTATCTATCTATTCATTTTTTTTCTTTTATATGTTGAAAATCTGTGTTAACTTTTTTGTTTATCTGTTGCAATCATTATCGTCAACATCAATTTTTTTTTTCCAAATTAGTCTCATACATACACAGACTCACAGATATGCATACACCAACACCTATATGTTGCAATCCAAACCAAACCCTATATGGTCTCAACCCTATCATCATCAGACCACAGATTAAGCAACAATTCATTATATATACAAATATAATGATAGATAGTCGCATTACAAGTAAGACCAATCTGCATTTTCAACACAGAACAAGAAGAAGAAGAAAAGAATTTGATTTCCATTGATCAACAACCACCACCACTTATCTGAAACCATTATCAATCTGAAGCCACCACCATCACCACCTATCTGAAGCCATTATCAATCAACAATCAAATTAGGTCTAATTCAACCATTGAAAAACAACACACAAATCTTAAAAGCCCTATATGTGCATCTATCAATGAACAAACAAATCAAAAACCAAGATTTGATTTAACTATCAAACACAAACACAACCACAACATATATATACATATATAGAGATTGAGATGGAGGGGATAGATCTGAGGGAAGAGAATGGTGCAAAACCCTAACTCTAGGAAGACTGCGGCGCTGGTGGTGGAGCTTGGTGAGGAAGGTTTGGTTGTCGCGCCATTGAGTCTCTAACCAGACTAGATCTTCGACCAAAGCTTTATCAAACCCAATGATCGCACCAGATTTGAGTTTATTTGGCTGTTGTATTTGTCTGTCTGTCTATCTATCTATCTGTCTTTTTGTCTCTCTCTCTCTCTCTACTTCAATTTAACTTTCGCAGTGGAAGGAGGAGCGGCATCACCGGTAGTGGAGGTGGTGGATGAAGTCAACACCGTATTGCTAGTGGTGGTCGCCACGACACTAGAGGCGGCGTGAAGCAACGGGTGGTGTCTAGGTCAATTGAACTGAGAGTAGTGGAGTGGCGAAGACAGTGGTAAAGCGGTGGAAAGGGAGTGGAGAGGCGCTGCGGACAGGGAGAGAGAAAGAGACTCTAGAGAGAGTGAGAAAGAGAGGCACTAGTTTGAGACTGACTAGGGTTTTGATCTAGAAACAAAATATATATATGGAGGGTAGTTTGGTCATTGCGCAAAAACATGTCCTTATGGACAAATTAATTCTGAGCGTGGATCTTTGAGTAATAAAAATTCAAATTGGACTTTTGGCCTGAGCGCCCATAAAAATAGGATGCTTCGTTAACCTTTGATCTTAAATAAATACCTCGATTAAGAGATTATTTGGGATGATCTAAATAAATGTATTTTTTAACTTTTTATAAAAAATATACAAAAAAATAAAAATAAAGAAGTGATATGACTCAAAAAAGATAAAATGATGCCTATTGTAATAAAAATGTATAATAATAATAATAATTTAACCATTTGTAATGGGTAATAGTTTAGTAATTAAAACGTATAAAAATAATTTAAGCATTTGTAGACTCCACTTAAGACTTGTCATGAAAGTTTAAATTATAATAATGGCTGTCATACGGTCGGGTGTTTGAGAAGAGGGTTAGGCTAAAATAGTCTATTAAAAGATAAAATAGGTAAAATGTTCAATAAAAAAAATATCACATTTAATCCATAATCATTTCATTTTTTCTCTTAGAACTATCAAATCAATTACAAAAAAAAAAAAACTAACCAACTTTCCAAACACAACTATTCTACTTCTAAAATAGCTAAAAGCCAAATAGCTAACTTCCCAAACAAGGCTAGTATAAAAAGGTCCCATCAAATGGATAAATTATTTTATATTTTGACAATATTAAGTTTGGGAACAAGCTAAATAAGCAGCTTATTTATTTATTTGTTATAAATGATCACATTACCTCTCTATTTTTCGCATATTTTTTCATAAAAGTATAAAAATCATTAAATAAGCAAATCACCAACTAATTCGTTCAATAATAAAAGATTAAATGCTTATATAGTGAACATTAGTTAAACTAGTTATTGGAGAAAATACAGTGAACTTTATTAGTGCATACGCCCTCCAAGTAGGATTAGATGATTAGACTAAGAGAGGTTTTTGAGCCCAAATGGATGAGATATTACAGGAGATACCCGTAGAAGAGAAATTAATTATAGGTGGTGATTTCAACGGCCATGTAGGAATAGATAAACTAAAATATGAGAGGGTGCATTGTGGATATGATTTTGGTGATAGAAATGAGGCTAGAGAGAGCATTTTAGATTTTGTGTTAGCTTCTAACGTAATGGTGGCCAATACTATGTATAAGAAGAGAGAAGAGCATTTGATAACCTTTAAAAGTGGGTCAATCAAATAGATTATTTTCTAGTAAGAAAAGTGGACCGTCTAAAATGCAGCATCTGTAAGGTGATTCCTGGAGAGAGCTTAACGTCTCAACATAGGATTTTGGTATTAGATTTATGTCTTAAAGGGCAATACCAAGTTAAGAAGGATAGTGGGCATTATATGATGAGATGGTAGAACCTAAAAGGAAATAAACTAGAAATATTTAAGAATGCAATAGATAAAGAAGGTATTTGGGACTTGGAAGATGATGCTAACACCATGTGTAACTCAGTGGCCAATTGTATGAGGAGAACAAAAAAAGAATGCTTTAAAAAGTGATAGAATGATAGAACTGAAGAAAATTTTAAAAGCTATAAATTGACTAATAAGGAGGTCAAAAAAGTAGTGAGAGAGACT
This sequence comes from Camellia granthamiana, assembly GCA_036172215.1. Classification (NCBI taxonomy): domain Eukaryota; kingdom Viridiplantae; phylum Streptophyta; class Magnoliopsida; order Ericales; family Theaceae; genus Camellia; species Camellia granthamiana. The sequence continues at coordinate 43,932,079 of CM069915.1, forward strand.
AAGTTGAAAGCCTATGATGGCCTAAACACTAGACTAGATATTAAGGAGGGAGAGAAGATGATATACAAACTTGCTAAGATAAGAGAGATAGGAAAACAAGAGACTTTAATCAAGTAAAGTGCATCAAGAGTGGGGACTCTGATGTGTTGGTGAAAGATGAAAAGATTAAGGAGATGTAGAAGAACTATTTTGAGAAGTAATTAAATGAGGAATATAGAGGTAGGTCAAAACGGGAGGAAGTAGGCAGTAATAAGGAAAATCAAGATTACAAGTTTTATCATAGGATTAGGAACTTTGAAATCGAGATTGCACTTAAAGAGATGAAATCAAATAAGACTTTAGTATCCGACGATATCCCTATTTAAGTTTGGAAATGTTTGGGTAAGAAGGTGGTGGCTTGGTTAGTTATGTTATTTAGTAAAATTTTGTTGACTAGGAAAATGTTAGAGGAGTGAAGGAAGAGTACCTTAGTGCCAATCTATAAGAATAAATGAGATGTCTAGAATTGCAACATTATAGAGGAATCAGGCTAATGTGTTACATAATGAAAGTGTGGGAGAGAGTGATGGAATGTCAATTGCGAGATATAACAGAGGTGTCAGAGAATCAATTTGGGTTTATGTCTGATAGGTCAACAATGAGAGCATCTATCTTTTGAGGGGAGTAACAGAAAAGTATAGAGAAAAGAAAAGAATTGAATTATTCATATGGTTTTTATTGATATTGAGAAAGCATATAATAGAGTGCCTCGGGATATAATCTGGTGGATGTTAGAGAAGAAGGGAGTGACAAAATGTTACATTAATGTAATTAGAGATATGTATGAAGGTGTGGTGACCACTATTAGATCGTCGGCTAGAGAAACAAATGAATTTTCAATTACTATAGGGTTACACTAAGGATCAACCTTAAGACCCTATTTGTTTACCGGATATAAAGGTCGGGTATGGGTGTGGGGCCGAATATAATATGAGATGGGTCCCACATGTTTTTTTTTGGTCTCCCTATATCCCGTGTTTGGTTGCTCCGGATATAGGGAGTCCAGATAGTATATGATGCAAAATGGGAGATATGCAATACCACCCTCTATCGTATTGTATATCCCCCACTATCAGATATAGCTCATCTTTCATCCAAAGGTAAAAAATAATCACCCTCCTCTTATCCCATTCTATATCCTATCTTAACCAAACATAGTATAAGTGACTCTACAGTATATATAATCCATCTCATATTTTACAACATATTATATCCCATCTTTATCTTTAGGCATTACATATCCTCCTAAAATCCTTATATCCAATCTGAACAACCAAATAGGGCCTAAGTCCTTATCTTTTTACTTTAGTTATGGATGATTTGACGAGAAATATTCAGGATGATGTGTCATGGTATATGTTTTTTGCATATGATATCGTGTTAGTGGATGGGATTAGAGAAGCAGTTAACACTAAGTCGGAGACTTTGAGGGATTTAGGATAAGCAGAACTAAGATAGAGTACATAGAGTGTAATTTTAACAACAATAACAATAGAAGTAGAGGAGAAGTGAAGATTTAGGACCAAGCACTACCTAAGAGTGTGTATTTTCGTTGTTTAGTATCGATTATCACAATGGCTGGGGAGATTGGAGCAGATGTGGTTCATAGAATTAAGGTGGAGTGACTTAAGTAGAGGAGTGCGTCTAAGGCACTGTGCGATAAACGAGTATCCACTAGACTAAAAAGGAAGTTCTATAGAATGACTATTAGACCAGTGATATTATATGAGACGGAATGTTGGGCAACTAAGAAACAACATATAGATTAAATGAGTATTGTTGATATGAGAATGCTTAGATGGATGTGTAGCAAGACTAGAAAAGACAGAGTTATGAATGAGTATATTTGAGAATGGGTTGGAGTAGTACCGATAGAAATTAAGTTGAGAGAGAATAGATTGAGATGGTTTGGTTATATACAACGGAGACTAATAGAGGCAGTAGTAAAAAGATGCAATACAGTGACGGTAGATGGAAGTGTTAGGGGAATGGGCAGACTTAGATTGACGTGGGTTAGTGTAGTAAATAGAAATATGAATCTCCTTAATTTGATTAATGATATGACCTTGGATAGAGTCAAATGGAGAAAATGGTTTCATGTAGCCGACTCCATTGATGGGACTTACAGCTTGGTTTGGTCTAAAATATATATATATATATTTATATTTTAAATATTTGTATTGATATTTTGTTGCAATTATTATTAATATATGTTTGTATCATAATTCAATTGGTAAAATTAAAACAAATAAATTTGTATAAGTTATAAAAATTATACTTTCCTTTGAGCATAATTAAATTGCATCTATGAAGTTTTCGGAATTATAATGTGTCCTATAAGCGTTTGTTAGGTAACATAACAATATTAGTATTTGTGGGGAAGTATTTTGAGAATGACGCCATGTGGCCAAGGTGCCTTCGAGATGTCGGCCGAGATGTCACGTGGGCGGGTCATGTTTGCCGAGGTTCGGTGCGATAATGCCGAAATCTGAGATATTTGGATAAGGGACAAGAGTTCTAGATAAGAGAAGACACTTAGTCTAGATAAGAATAAAGCTCTTGAGGAGTTTATTCCTATCTAACTAAGAGTTCGAGATAAGTATTGTGCTTGAGTCCTATGAAGTGAGATTTTTAGGGGACTAGGGCATTACTGGCTATAAAAGTGAGACACTTTCGTGGGTCTATGGTACGCTTTATTCTGTGAGTTTAGTACTTATTTGGTATCTTTGAGAGATTGTTTGACTGACTTGATCGCCGGAGTGCCTCCGAGTGGATGAGCCACCGCGGTATTCTTATCTTCTTGTTGGTAGTTAGTTGGCTTAATATATTCTGCCGCGTGCTCTTTAGCTAAGTTCCCTGTTTGGTTGTATGGTCAGAAATCAATACCCATAATTTGGTGGCATTTATGGAAACTTAGTATAAAATAGTTGGCCAACAACAGATAGGAAGTAAGAATTAGGGATGACATTCATAGTGAGGAGGAGGAACACATGAATCCTAATACTGGAGGGGAAAACAACAATGAAGAAGTGCATGAGGTATATCTTGAGGCGAACAATGTTGCCAGGGGTCAAAATGGGAACAAGAAAGGTAACCGAGATGAGTACTTCTATGAAGGTGATCTTTAGGTATGGAAGGATAGATGCTTGAGAAAGGATGAAGAGTTAAAGGACATAGTGAACAAGTTGACAGACTTTCAAACGGTAGTCAACTTTATGATGCAGATCAATGCGATGCAACCAACATTTCCCTTGCAAGATACATTGGCCCCAGCAACCAAAGCCAGTGTCTAGAAGGAAGGACAGAAGATAGTGCCAACTGTCCCGCAATATGGCAAGGGATAGGGAAACTCACATAGGCAATCATGAATGCCGGGTGAACAGAGTTAAGGAATGGGGAGTCCTAGAGGACACCATGGACCAATGAGACCTATGTCAAGGGATCTCGGTAGATCCACGGGCAGGGCCTTTGTTTCGATGATGCAGAGGACATAGAGAAGTCCAAGAGAAGGCACCCTCACATAGGATGTAGCGTGCTGAAAAGGCTGAAGTCGGCTGACAGCTGAGCTCTTGAACGAACAAAGTAGGGCTTGAGAAATTACCTCCAAAAGAAGAGACGTGATAGCGAGATCACATCCAACGCCCAGCTAAAGATACCATTCTATAGACACCCCATTTTTGACCGCCCTTAAGACTTGGGCGTTACTGATGGTTTACTCGGTGATGAAGGTGTGCAGGGCAAAGGTTCAGTTTCTTCGGCAAGGAGAGAGTCAAATCTCAACTTCATACCCCTTTTGGACCAAAACAATCTTGATCAAAAGATTTTAGACTCGAAACCCTCTCTTTCAAAATGTTTTGAAAATAAAGTTCTACAATGTTCCGACGCTCGCATTTTGTTAAATGTCGCGCTTTTCGGTAAACCGAGCAAGGGCAAAGTGGAAATGAATGAAAGAGAGATGAAATCTCTAAAAAATCTTTCAAAACACCTTGTTTAGGGGTTTGGAGTTGAAGAAAAGAAGAGAAGAGGGAAGAAACCTAGTTGGGGGAGAAATGGACATGAATCGCTAAGAGAGGGACGAACGGTCCTCGCTGAATCAGGCCTATTCATTTGCATACTTGGATTTCAGCTATGAGGCCACCACCATTGGAAAGCTTACTTCCGGGGCTTCATTTTTCACTCAAGAATCTCTTAAAGCCAAGTTCGGACGGGGGAGATATAGTTAGTTGAAGTAGGGCATCAATCCGGTTGGACCGAATCTGCGCGGCTTCACCAAAACAGGCATAACTTTTTGCACAGTTGGAATTTTAATGCAAGGCTGGCGCCATTGGAAAGCTAACTTCTGGGGCTTCATCATAGCGGATGGCCGACCACCTTGGACATTTTGACCTGGTCGGCCGACCAGGGCAAGTGGTCAGTCGACCACTTGAACTGGTCGGCCAGCTCCCACCTTTTTTGTCTCCCTAAATGCTTTCCAGCTGTGCTAGCTGGGAGGCACAAGCTGCATCCTCCATACACGTGTATGGAGGATCTTCACTCTTGGTTCTAAGCTTCTAGGAGAAGCTTTGGACCCTTGGCTCTATAAGAGAGGCCCTCCTCTTCCTTTGCAAGGGTTCCAAGATTGGTTTAAGGCATAGCTCATATATCCCTCTATATCTCTATATCTAAGGTTCAAAAGGGCCTTGTTCTTGGCCTATTGCACACCACCTCTTAAGCACACACCTCCACCTTTGTTCTAAGGTTCCTAGAGGTCTTGAGAAGGCTAAAAGAGTTGGGGTTTTGGTCCAGAAGCTGCTGGTTTTTGCTGAGCTACAAGGGTAACACTTTCTCTCTTTTTTAAGCCTTATTTTGATCCTTCTATAAGCCATACTTGCATGCATATTTGAGCTTTGGTGTAAACTGAAAAAAGTCTTATTTTGAGGTCCTTAACATGTTTGTTTAAGATCATTTTTCTGTTGGGGGTCATCTACCCCCTTGCATGCTTCATTTCATCTTGTTTTGAGTCATGCATTAGGGCCTTTGTGTTGAGCTTTGTTGGCCCTTTTGACCACTGAAATCCAACGGATTTTCAGTGGTCATTATATGTTTTTGAGCACCAAAATCAGAGAGGGGTGACCCTCTCACCCCTTGTCTTGTTTTCTAGCATATTTGGCCTAACAAGGGAGCCCATGTGTGCATGCTTCCAAGCTATGTTTCAGGCCATTTTTGGTGAGTTTTAGGAACTGCATGAGCTCTATCCAGAGCTATTTTTGCCATATTAGGTGTCCCTCTTGCATGTGTAGAATAACCCTCTTCATAGCATATCAAAGGAGCCTATACTTGCATGCTTCCTAACCTCATTTCAGGCCCTTTTCAGTGAGTTTTAGGGCCTGCATAACCTCTGTCCAGAGCTGTTTTTTCCATATTAGGTGTCCCTCTTGCATGTGTAGAATAACCCTCTTCATAGCATATCAAAGGAGCATCTCATTCCTGCACGCATAGACCATGTTTTAGTGAGTTTTTGGGCTTTATTTGGCATGTCATACATCTGACTTTTGCTGGTTTAGTGGCCTCTTGAATGCTTAATATACTTGTAGTGTAAACCCTCTTCACTAGCTTGTATTGCATGTTGTCTTGGCCCTTGATTCTAGCATTTTTTGGCCATGCCTTAACCTGATTTTGTGTATATTTTGGATTGCCTTAGCTCTGTTTTTATGCCTCATGGTCGAATGATGTATGCTATGCATGGTTGTAGTTCAATATCCATGCCTAGCCTTGAGTTTTGTAGCCTTTCGCATGCTTGAATAGAGGTGTTTACATGTCTTGGCATCATTGTGCATGTTATTTCAGACCTCATACTTGTGCCATGTTCCCATGTTTTCCACTCCTTAAGTGCATTTGAGAGTCGTACTTGTATGCCTCGTTTTTGGACCATTGCATGAGCTTCATTTCCATGCCTTTCGAGCCATCATTTGAGGCCATTTTCCCCTTGTCTTGGACCTGCCTAGGGTTTGTTTGGGGCTGATTTTTCCATTTGAGCATCGCTTTGCATACCTCTAGTGTAATCCACTTCACTAGTTTCGGTATTTGGGCCATCTAGCATGCATTGTATGAGGTGTTTGCATGATTCGGGACCCTTTCGTATGTCATTTCAGAGCTGGAAAATGTGTTGTTGTATGCTATATTACATGCTTGCCATGCCTTGGTAGAGTTGCACTTGGTGCCTTAGATTTGGTCCCTTGCATTTGGGCATGTTTGCATGAGTGTTGTTGCTTCATTTCATCATGTTTGGCCACTGATTTGAGTGTGGCTGAGGTCCACTCATATTGGTTTAAGTCCATCTTGCATTGTGTATGCCATATTATGTCATGTGCATTGAGTATGCCATTGATAGTTTATAGCATTGCGCATGCTAGTTGCACCTTTGCATATCACTCCTTGCATGTTTGCGTGTCTTAGTTGCATTTCGTTTAGGATTGCATGCTAGTTGTTGCATTGTGTTTGCATGCCATGCTATTCTAGTTGTTGCATAGTGTTTGGAGTAGGATTTAGTCCAAACACGGGAAACAAGGGACGTTTCGTACTCAAAGTGACGAAACGTGCTTCAATTCCCGGTCGTCGACACTCTTGACTATCCATGATAGAGTTGTTGGCTTTAGGTGTCCATTTGTGCATTCATTTCACATTGAGTCGTGCAATTCGACTCCTTGGCCATCATGCATCGAGATGCGTGATTGGTGGCATGAGGATCGAGGACTACACTCCTTAGAGCTCATGCAATGACGGGGAGAGTGGTTGTGCATACATATGTTGAAAATACTTTGCCATACCCCTTTCTTGCTCTCTGTTGCAGCAAACCGGAAGCCAGCAGCAAAAACTAGTCAGCAGTATCCCTACAAGTTCCTATGGAGTTGTGTACAGTGTTCCGGGGTCAATTGTAAACAGAGGCAAATCGGGGTATCGCGAAAGACTTCCCGACAAGGCGACTCGAGCATGCATGCATCTTTCATCATTCCGAACAGAGCTGAGGCAGTCTACTTCATGTGGCATTGCATGCTAGTTTACTCGCTTTCTTAGTTAATTTGTTAATTAGCTAGTGTTGTGTAATAATTAGTTATTCATTTTGGTTGTGTAATATTTATTCGGACCTTCCGTCGAGAGGGCGAATTTTGTAATAAGTGTGCGTGTGTGTGATGCATGTCTTCCAACCCCACGTCTTTCTCCTTTTTATTTACTAGCTTATGATGGTTAGTTTTAGGGCACGTTTCAAATTAGCATCTATATGTTCGCATGTTTGCATTCATTTATCTGTATTGCATGCACTGGGCTCGGCGCATCATACTAACTGCATTGTATTTCAATTCCAAGTTGAATACATGTTATCTGTTGCATTCCATATGCCATGTTTAGAATAGCCGAGCCTATCTTAATTGCATTTTTGCATATGTTGCATTAGGCATTTCAGCATAGTTAGGATTCATGCATGTTTTCTAATTAGCTTCTTTCTTTGGCTTGGAGTACTCGGTAAGTACTTATGCTTTAGCATCCTTGCATGCGTGTGAGTGACTGCCATGATAGCATGCTTACCATGAGGCTATGTGCTTATGTGATATAACTGCCTGAATGCCTGTGGGTGAAGGTTGGTTTGTTTGAATTGGAATAATTCGTTGAAACCCGCGTTTTATCCTACTTGCGAGTAGCAAAATTCAATCCATTTTCAAAACAAACGGATATGCGATGCTTTGTTCCAACTCAAACGATCCAATCTATACTTGTATATTGTGCGCATCACATAATAATTCTAGGCTAATAATCGGAATAAGAGTACATAATATTTTCAAAACTCGATATCATGGTTAGTAGAGGCCGATCTTTTATCGGGCGAGCGGGGGTGCTCACGAAGTGACCTTCCCCAATCGTACCCAAGTTCCTGAGCCGAGGCAACTTTGGTGATGACGGACATGTGGCCTTAGGCACGAGTCAGGGTTTCCTAAATTCCCCAAAAATAAAATATTTAGGTGGCGACTCTGTATTTGGCAAAGCAGTCCATGTTTGACACTTCTTTCTAAAAATTTGTTTTTCAAAACGATTTGCCGGATTTGGACTCTTTGGTGATTTATCGGTCTCGCATTGTACTTTGCGGGATTAGATTCAGAATTGTGACATTGAGTCTGAACTGTAGGAAGCCCCAATGAACAAAACGGGATTCCTTCCCGGGACGTTCGGGGACATCTACACATTCTCGGTGGAGTTGGATGTGTTCGAAGCATCGAAAAGGTTTAGCATGCCAGGGTTTCAAATCTATGATGGTAAGTCTGACCCGAACTTTCATGTCGGTTTATACTTAAATTCAATGGCTTTATGAATTGGGAATGGATAGTTATTGTGTAAGGTGTTCCCATCATCATTTGGAAAAATAACATCTGATTGTTTCCACAAACTGCCGAAAGGATGTGTGAAGAATTGGGAAGGCCTGGCTGAGATGTTTGTGGCCAGATTTGTTATAAACAGATTGCAGCCACTGAGGGTAGACTCCTTACTGGCTTTAAAGATCAGCGATGACGAATATAAAAATAAAGTAAATAATTAAATAATAATAATTTTACTATCTCAAATATTTTGATGATGAATCCTAAAGTGTAAATTAAATATTTGGAGGGTCTTTTAATTAATTTTAAACTTAAAATAAATTCACAGTGAAAGTCTTTAATTTAGAGGCAAGATTTATTATAAAAAAAATAAAAATAAAAATAGAGAAGAGGGTGTGACTTGAACTCTAGACCACAAAATTAATAAATAAGGCTCTTACCATTTGAGTTGCATATAACTTATATATATATTTTGTAAATTTATCTATTTCTTTGACCTGCACACGCATTATGTGTGCCCACCACTAGCATAAAATAAAATAAACACAAATCCTACTCTCTTATTTGTTCACCACCAATATAGCAACAGCCCTGAGGAGAAAAAGGGAGAGGAAGAGGGAAAGGTAGAGAGAGAGAGAGAGAGAGAGAGAGAGAAGGGTTGCTTGCGAAGGAGATTGAAGGAAAGAGCAAGTAAGTATTTTATATATATTCACGTATGCTATTGTTTCTTTTAAGTAAGGTTATGGTGTAGTCATTTAATTGCTGAGATCATTGTCTTGTGAGGATAATGGATGGTGGTGTGAAAAATTAGTGGTTGGTGATGGGAGGCTTTAGGTGTAGTTGATTTCTTTGCAAGCAAGTACAAGTGGATGTTGTGGATGTAACCATGGTCCTGTGTGTATTTTTTGGGGCTGCAAATATTAGTGCATGAGTGACCCATATAATAGTTTAGTCTTGGCTTATCTTTTGTACTATAACAATCTCTGTGTATATATTTTCATTTTAAGGAAATCTTAAAGCAAATTAAGGAGCAGAACTTGTGCTTAAATGGTGGGTGGATATCTTTAGAATTCTATACATAATCACCAACTTTAAAAATCAAGAATCCATACCAAACGAATGAATTTAGAACTGAAATTTTTTACAGTAGATTAATTACATATTGAATTGCATATTAGAATTTTCTTATAATTTTTGGGAGTCAAAATCTATATTAACTGGTGCGTTCAAATCTGTCCAGAAAATTGGTGTAAAACAGTAACTTCAAAAGTGTCGTTCTCTTTGGGTATAAATCCGAAAATTATCAAATTAGTATCATTAGAACCAGTTACGAGTCTAGGTTTTTACATTTTTGGCCTTGCATTGATTGCTCGTGTATACTAAGAGAACCATTAATTTCTTTAAAGTGCTGCAGAAAACAATCTGTTTGGGCATAATTAATTGTAAATAATTATTTTGATAAGCAAATCAAGTAAAACCAATTGGGTTTGAAACTTAGGATATATTAGTTGATATTTGGAGGGTTTTGGAATTTTTTAAAGGAGTGGGTTTTGTAATTTTCAAAGTTAGAGAATAGATTAGGAAAACTTGGTTTAAAATTCTGCTTTATCTTAAAGTTACTTTTAATTAAGTTTCAATTTGAACCCATGTCTTGGGTGATTTTAGACCTTGAAGAACATGAACTTAGGTATTATTTAAGAGTAACAGTGAGTGAGGTTGAGCTGTGTTAGTGTACTTTAGTTTGGGGTTACTTAGTTTATTATTTCTTTTAGTATGTTTGAATTAGTAGTGACGTGTACTTTTAATACTTTGTTCAGGCACTAGCTGGACTTTCATACTTTATTCGAGGATTATATTATACCGTGTTCAAGTGAGTAGTTGCATGCTACATATTTTTATAAATGTTCCCCTACCCTAAACTGTTGAAAAATTTAATTGTTTTAGAACTAAACTGTTTTAATAAATTATTATATTATCAATGGAGTTAAATTATTTCTGAAACATGTGTAAACTTGGCATACTGTAAACTATTTGTTATGGTCTCATGTTTATAATGGTGAACTATAATGTTTTGCGAAACTGAATTGTATTGATTATCGAGACCATATGTATATTTTAGTCTAGGGAAATTATTCCACTGTGTGTGGTGACTCTGGCCACTAGGGAACAGATCCAGGTTGTACCGTTATGACTCTAGTACTCAACGATTGTAAGGAAAAGACCTAGGCTAGGCCAGGTGACCTTCAATCGGATTGTCTTAGAGAAATGACCCGAGTTGCCATTCCGAGGATGACTCTTGGTTCGATGTTGGATCCAATGAGCTTATTGCCTTGAGAACTTTGTGGCATGTTACTTGTTATTCTTGGTACCCAGAAAATTATTGGTGTTCATGTTGTAATCTGTTTTAAGTGAAAAATGTCATTTATCATGTTTTTAGGAGACATGAGTATTTTAATTGTTGAACTGTGGAACCTTTTTTTTTTAAACAAATTATCTTTATCAAAACTGTATGCCAATCTAGTTTCTGTGATATATATCTTATTTTGGAATTGGACCCTGTTTTCAAAACTGTATTTACTATCCATGTTGTTACTCACTGAGCTATCAGCTGACTTAGTTGTTTATCATTTTCAGGTGTTAGAAGGACTTAGAGTGGACCCATGCGTAACAGGGACTCAATTGCATGGACCTCTAGGACATTCATTATTTTGTTTTAGCTTGTTATGTCGGTTTTGTGCATGCATTGTGGTTGGATTTTATTTAAAATTATTTTATTTTATGGGCGGTTTGTGTTCCATTTAGTATATTTTTTTTGGAAGTTGGTTATGGCTAGTTTTACCATTTATACTTGTGATTTGTCATTGGTTGGGTTTTGATTTATTTATTTCTGGGCTATTGTCACAGTTATTCTTTGTGATTTTGGATTTATGTTTAGGCTTACGTGTGCTTTGGGCTAAGTCCCTGTAGGCCACGGCCGGTCATGCCTGGAGTTAGGGTGTGACATTAGGGCCTATGCCAAGAGGTACTATGAGCAACCAGATTCTGGCTTGTAACTAGGAACTCGCAGTCGTATCCTTTAAGAACGGCTTGGATAATGATTGCTCACTTCGGCAATCGCTTGCGAAGACACTCCCGAAAAACACAGAGGAATTAATGGTGCAGATCGAAAAATATGCCAGGGAAGAGGAGGATAGAAAGGTGAAGAAGACGAATATATCAAAACAAGAAAAGAGAAACGGCTCGCTGAAGCAAGGTTGAGGAAATACTGGTGTTAACGGGCTGGAGTTAGGATTGAGATCTATGCAGGCAGTGAGTACAGTTTTCAAGATCCTAATTTATAAGATCTTGGAGAGAATCAAGAATCAGCCATACTATAGGGCACCACAGAAGGTCTTGGGGGAATACATGGGCAGGAACCCTAGGAAGCAATGTGCCTACCACAAGGAAACCAGATACATGACCCAGGGATGCTGGGCTCTGAAGTCACACCTGGAGGATTTAGTCAGACAAGGACACCTAAGAGACCTGATTGATAATACCAAAACAAGAGAGGAATAAGCGAAGTTGGACCAGGTGCCGGTAGCACTATTGCTTTCACCACCACAATAGACAGAAGGACCACGGGTAATCAATGTGATTCACTCGAAGGTTAACGAGAATGAAGTTTATAGAGAGACTCAGAGGGTAAGTCATCTGCAGCATGTTTACCAGATCCAGTAGAAGAAGCCTATGACAGATAGATGTCGAGGGCCAATGATATCTTTCACGGAGGTGGACTTAGATATAGTACAACATCTATATAACGATGCTCCGGTGGTGACATTGAAAGTTGGAGACTGCCAAGTGAGGCACATCCTAATTGATCAAGGCAACTTTTGTGACATCATGCACGTCAGATGTTACAAGGAGCTTGACCTCTATAAGGATGATCTAGAGCAATCTAACAGCCTTATGGTCAGATTCAATAGGACACCGACATGGCCGCTAGAAACCATGAGTCCGGAGGTGCAGGCAGGGACCAAGAAGGTAACTATAGAGTTTATTGTGATTGATACCCCCTCTCCATACAACATCATTCTGGAAAGACCTTGGCTGCACATAATGAGGTTTGTTCCCTCAATGCTATACCAACTGTTGTGATTCCCAACTGAGTAAGGGATTGAAGAAGTGAGGGAAGACCAAGTGTAGGTGAAAAATTGCTCCATGGAAGCAATGAAATACACTTGCAATGTGAGGGAAACAGAGACAACAGAGATTGAAGGTAAAGACCAGGAGGTCTTGGATGATGTCGGCAAAGAACCTGTCGACAAGAGCGAAGAACCCTTGAAAAAGGTTCTAGTATAGGAAGGTGACAAGAAACGATTATTCCTCCTCGGCTCTGACTTAGCTTAGGAAGAGGAAAGAAAACTGGAGGAGTTTCTGAGAGAAAACATAGAAGTGTTCGCCTAGACATCTTATGAGATGCTGGGAATCAGCCTTGAGGTTACATGTCACAAATTGAATGTGGACAGGTCAGCTAAACTTGTCATTCAGAGATCAAGGAGACCAACTTTGATCCATGTACAGGTAATTGAGGAAGAAGTGGAGAAGCTACTTGTAGATACCCCATTTTTTATCACCCTTAAGACTTGGGCGCCTTATGGTCAACACTCAATGATGAATTGTTATGCTGTACAATCATTTAATTTCTTCAGTAAAAGGCTTCGATTTTCCAACTTCAGAGCCCAAATCTTGCACCCTCTTTGAACCAAAACCTAATTTTTTCTAGCTTGACCACTCAGAGGCCTGCTAGCCAAAAAGTGGTCGGCAGGCCAATTTTTATTGGCTGGCCGTCCCTCTTTATGGTCGGCCAGCCATGTCTAACGACCAACGTATATTTTGCTGCCAGCTGTTCTCCCATGTGTATACCTTGCACTAGCTGGCTCAATACAGATATTTTCGACAGAGAAACCTATTTTTCTATAAATAGATGACGACCCCTCATGGTTTTAGGTCAGAAAAATTTGCCAAGAGACAAAAACTTGCCAAACACTCTCCCTTTCTATCTTGCAATATACATACACTTCCTAAACCAAAATTTTGAGGCTTCTTGCTGAGATTGTTGAGCCAAAATTTCAGCTCTTGAGGGTGATCACTTTGTGGTTTGTGAACCAAAGAACATCCTCTCTTTAAGAGGTATAGCTTTTGCCATCTTTTCTCTTCTTTACACTACTCTTTTATTCCATTATATACACTATTTTGGATTGTTTTCAAGTGCTGAAACTTGTGATTTAAAAAGGTGGAGGGGTTGACCATTCTCTCTTGAACCTTATCCCATAGCTTATATCCTTGTTTTTTCACTTGTTTCTTTAGCTACTGATTTTCAGAATTTTCAGATGCTAAAATATGTGATTTAAAGGTCCAAGAAGTAGAGGGGTTAACCACCCTTTTTAGGCTTGCTTTCTAGCTTTGTTCTCTTCTTTTTTTGGTTTACTTTTGCTAGCTTTTCAAATTGATTTTCAGCATTGTTTTGTGCTATGTAAGGGTTGTTTAGTACATTTACTTAGTTATGTTTTGAATATCATGTTTGTATTGTTGTAAGTCCTCATAGATTTGGTGGTTTAGGCCATAGACATCAATCTATTTGAGTTGATAGCCTTCTTTACATAATTTCCATGTAAATATTCATACGGCAAATTACACTAACAATCCCTATAGTTTGAGATTCGTGTCACTTTAGTCCCTGACTTTTCAATTGTGACACATTTGATTTTAAATTTTAAATCTTATTCCAAATAAGGACAATTGAAGATACCATTGTTTAATTTCAAGGATAAAATCGTCAATTTGATAAAATATACGCTAATTTGACAAAAAAATATTTTAAAATTTTTAAAAATTAATTTTACCCACCAAAAAGAAAAAATTATGTAAAATTAATAAATCTTTTAGATATTTATTTTTTTTTATTTTTTTACCAAATTAATTTTTATTATGTGTTTGAATAATGATCATATAATGGGTGGTTGTTATGATTTTAATGTGTAATCGATATATTTAATATATAAAACGTTTTTAGTTTGGATTTTTTGATTTAATGGATTTGTTTAATAATGATATCAAAATTGTCGCCATATTTGATATTTGGAAAAATAGAAACCAATTTAATAAAAATAAAAACAACCATTTGTTACATGATCATCATCCAAACACATAATAAAAATTAATTTGGTAAAAAAATAAAATAAATGTCTAAAATATATATCAATTTTACATAATTTTATCTTTAGTGGGTAGAAATAATTTTTGAACATTCAAAAATATTTTTTGACATTTATTTTTGTCAAATTAGTTTACATTTTATCAAATTGACAATTTTGCCCTTGAAATTAAGTAATGGTATCTTCAATTGTTCTTATTTGGAACAAGATTCAAAATTCAGGGTCAAATATGTCACAATTGAATAGTCAGGGACTAAAGTGATATAAGCTCGAAACTATAGGGACCATTAGCGTAATTCGCTCATATTCATATTTGTCATGATCACTATCACACCCCAAAATTTGGACAATTAAATATTAAATTAGGACTAAATCCCAATCAATATTCCATCATCCAAATCCTAGGGGTGAAACAAAATCTAAACGTTCTCGTCTCTATAAGGTTTAAGTAAATTTCCATGCTCAAAAGATTGCAAGGGATAAAAAAAAAAACTAATAAAACGTCAACCAAACCATCCACCGTAGATTCATAACTATCCAATACCTCTAACATTAAAGTAACAATAAATAGTCAAAACAACTTAAATAATGTAAAGTTACAAACCATGCCAAATTGTCAAAATACTAGGGTCATAAAAAAGAAATAATAAATACATAAACTAATATTAACACTAAACTCAAGAAAACAAAAGAAGTCCAAATGACATGTCTGACAACTATAGTTATTTCTCATTACCACCGTAGCCCCAACTACTCTTGCAAATGAAGCTTGGTTGTACTCAAACAGAACGCACCCGAGTTGCCAAGAGACAAAACGGGTCAGTATACAAGTATACTGGTATGAGTACAAGATTTGACACCCTCGTGTCCACCAGACACAAACAAAAATACATTTAATTATTGTTACAGGACAAGACAAGTAGTTCTACCCACACCGAGACGAAGGGGTAGTTTTCCGAGAAACGATGGCATTTAATTTCTTACCCGTACACAACTAAATATAAATTGTGTATATAATAAACCAAATAAACATAAAAATATGGTGGGTCAGCCTTGCATAAAAAGTTAATAAGACCCACCATTCTGCAAAAAATAAAGTTAGTATAATCTACTCATAAATAAATTGGTGAAGAAGTATAAAAATGCACGGTTTCATGCTTAAATCATTCGAATTGACCAAAACTCAAAGAGTAAAAGTTGTACAGAATCAAATTTCCTAAAAGACATCATGAGCGAATTTAGTAGAAACTGAACAGGTTGAGAGAAAAACTTGATAGAAGAACCTAGATAGAATTTAACCGAAAAATCTGAAATTGAAAACGAAAAGAAAATACCTTAAGATGATTTTTTTTGGAAAAGTTTAAAATATGAAAAGTGTTCAGAATAGTTTTTTACTTCAGTTTATGCGAAACTAATAAAAATGAGCTTGTTTTGTGGGTTAAAATAGCATCTAAAATCTGCAATACTAAAATAAATAAAAACTAAGATCATCTGATTACAAGTTCTAATCGATCTTTCCAGTAAAAAGTTAAAATACAAAAGTTGTCTAGAATTACGTATACATGCCTCTGCCCAAATTTCATAATTTATTGAACTTGTTTACTATTTTTCAACATGTACAATCAATACAATTCACACTATACCAATAAACTCATAATTAAATTCTTTGTATCTTAACTCTACCACTTCGGCCCTTCACTTCCGGCCTACACATATATCCCATGTGCCTCCCGTATACCTAACACCGCTCTAAAGCCAAACTTGCACGGGGATATCGTCCCGAGTTTAACCCACACTCCCCGGATGGTTAGCATATATGTACGCATGTAAATCAAAGCACTCGTCTACTCTTGAGAACGATGCAACAATATATATACAATCTCTTATCTACTCATGAGAACAAACATAACAATGCCAAGCCTAAGGCATTCAAATAAATTTCAAAATCCTTACTTTTTTTTTTATACACTCTTTCTCACCAACACTCAAATAAAATAACAATCTATGGAGTCGTGGTGGAGTGTAAGGAATTTATCTATGGGTTCTAAGTTTATTTTAATTTCATATAACCATCAGTGTGATTACAACCATAAAATAAATACAAATAAAAATCCTAAATTTGACATACACAACTAATCAAAATAATTAAAATCAATCTATCATCTTCATATAAATACAAAATCAAACTAACATCAAATAAATAAAAATAAATAAATAAAACCAATGAATTAAACATAAATAAAGGGAAGTGGGTTTTGCACTCACAATATTTTTTTGAAGATCAAAGAATCACTTAAACAATTAATAAAGCCACCAAAATAAAACCCTAACCCTTTTCTTCCTTTTTCACCACCTCTCTCTCCTTGCTGTCTCTCTTTTCTCTGTGTTTCTTAGATTTCTCACAGTGCACCCTTTTTTTCTTTTGTTTGATTAATCTCTCTCTCTCTCTCTCTCTCTCTCTCTCTCTGTCTCTCTCTTCTTCCTCACTCTCTCTCGTGGCTGTTGCTCTTCTAGGAAAACTTCACACACACTTTATGATTATAATAACCTAGGTTTAATATATAATAACCTATTAACATTATATTGTATTTATATTATAAAAATACAACATAAATACAATATATATAAATATAAATATGATATATATTTTATCAATATATAAACACCCTTTTTTTTATTATATATATATAACAAATATAAATATATAAATATTCTGATTAATTATATATAATTAAATAATACATTAAATTAACTAAATATCACATTAAATTCTCATGTATCCACACAATTAATAAAGCCAAAAAAAATAAAGTAATAATAAGAATAATAAATAATAACTTAAGAAAATTAGGGCCGCCACAATATACACACCTTAAAAGAATCTCGTCCCGAGATTCGATAGGAAAGAGTACTAAACAAAAAGTTCTGGGTGCATATGTCGAACTTTCTTTTCCAATTCCCAAGTGATATCATTCTCATCCTCGCTCCATTGCACTTTCACTAATTTCACTTTCTTGCGCTGTAACTATTTTACATCCCGGTCTAGAATAGTAACTGGTCGCACCACATACGTGAGATTATCACTAATCTCTAATACTTCTGGTGATACTACTTGGGAAGGGTTTTGCACACATTTCCGCAATAAAGACACATGGAACACATTGTGAATCATAGCTAAAGCAGGTGGTAGATCTAATTTGTAAGCCACATTACCAATCCTCTTAGTGATCTCGTATGGTCCCACAAATCTAGGTGCGAACTTTCCCTTATTTCTGAATCGCATGATACCCTTCATCGGTGAGACCTTCAAAAACACAAAATCTCCAACATTCAACTCAACCCCCTTACGTTTTCTATCAGCGTAACTCTTTTGATGACTCTGTGCAGTCTTAATACGTTCTTGAATAATGTTCACCTTCTCTGTGGTCTTTTTCACCAACTCTGGCCCTAACAACGGCGCATCTCCTACCTTCATCCAACAAGTAGGTGATCGACATGGCCTTCCATACAAAGCCTCAGAATGTGCCATCTCGATACTGGTGTGATAGCTATTATTATAAGCAAACTTCACCATCGGCAAGTGTTCTTCCCAACTACCACTAAGATCAAGGACACAAGCTCTCAACATATCTTCCAAGATTTGATTTACCTGCTCAGTTTGCCTATCCGTCTGAGGATGATAAGCCGTGCTCAGGTCTAACCTAGCACCCAAAGCATGCTGAAAACTTTTCCAAAACTCTGTCACAAACAACGGATCACAATCGAAACTATAGAAACTGATGCGCCATGAAGTCACACCACCTCTCGAATATATAACCTAGCCAGTTTATCCGCAGTTCGGTGAACATTGATAGGAATAAAATGAGCAGGCTTGGTGAGTCGATTCACTATCACCCAAATGGATTCATTGTCTCATTTAGACCACGGCAATCCATTCACGAGAACCATAGAGTATGTACTCCTATTTCCAAGTAGGGATCTCTAGAGGCTGCAAAAGTCCAAACGTTCGTTAGTGTTTCGTTTTAACCTGTTAACACACATAGCATCGAAGAAACATACTCTCCTACATCCTTCTTCATACCTTCCCACCAAAACGTCATCTTTAGGTCATGATACATCTTAGTCCCACCAGGGTGAATGGTATATCGGGACCTATGAGCATCATTCATAATCTCTTTCCTCAATCCAACAATTTTAGGTACACGCAACCTGCCCCTGAATCGCAAACCCCCACTTGAGTCCACAGATCAATCACTAGGACAATCATCATCAAATCCATTACAACGTTATCAAGCTTGTTGACGAGAAACCCATCTAAATTCTGCATCTGATGAACTTTACCCAGTAACATCGGCTGCACGGTCAAACTACCAATGTATGCCCTCTCAACACTCTTTATTAGTTGAACATTATGCATCGAAATTAACTCCAAGGACTTCCATTCCTGAATCATCAAAGAAGCTATAATCCTATGTTGTCGACTAAGTGCATCTGCAACCACATTTCCTTTCCACGGGTGGTAAAGGATCTCAAAATCATAACTGCTAATGAATTCAATACGCCTCTGTTACCTCATGTTTAACTCTTTTTGAGAAAAAAGATATTTAAGACTCTTGTGATCTGTATATAACTCAAAGCGCTCCCCAAACAAGTAGTGTTGCCACACTTTCAATGCAAAAACAACTACTACCAGCTCTAAGTCATGAGTAGGGTATCGTCTCTCACGAGGTTTTAACTGTCGAGAAGCATAAGATACAACCTTCTGATGCTACATCAACACACATCCCAACCTAGTTCCAGTCGCATTAGTAAACACTACTAACTTTTCCCCTTGTACTAGTATAATTAACACCGGTGTTGTAGTCAAACGCTGCTTTAACTCCTGGAAAGCTCTCTCACAATCATCTGTCCATACGAATTTCACATTCTTCCGGGTCAACTTGGTCATGGGTGCTGCAATAGTGAAAAACTTATCTATAAATCTCCTATAATAACTAGCTAGTCCAAAAAAACTCCTCACCTCTGAAGGGTTCGTGGGCTGCTTTCATTCTTTGACCGCAACAACTTTCTTAGGATCTACCACTATCCCCTGACTGGACACAACATGTCCCAAAAACAAACTTGTTTCTCCCAAAAGTGACACTTACTGAACTTACCGTATAACTGCTGCTTCCTCAAAGTCTTCAACACGACTTTCAAGAGTTCTCTGTGCTCTTTCTCATTCTTAGAATACACTAGGATATTATCTATGAAGATAATCACAAACTTATCTAGATACGGTTGAAAAATTCTGTTCATCAAGTCTATGAAATAGGCAGGAGTATTGGTCAAACCAAAAGGCATTACAAGAAATTCGTACAACCCATACCGAGTCCGAAAAGCAGTAAACAGTATACTTTCCTCTAACACACCCATCTGATGGTAACCTGTTCTAAGATCAAACTGAGAGAACACGGTTGACCTCTTCAACTGATCAAACAAGTCATTAATTCTAGGTAGCGGATACTTGTTCTTGATAGTCACTTTGTTTAACTTTCTATAATCTATGCACATGTGGAGAGTGCCATCTTTCTTGGAAATAAAGATTGCGAGTGCTCCCCACGGGGAGTTACTTGAACGAATGAACCCTTTTTGAAGCATCTCTTCCAGCTGCTTCCTCATCTCCACAAGCTCTTTAGGCACCATTCTGTATGCTGCCTTAAAAATCTGTGCAGTTCTCGGCACTAGGTCAATGCGAAATTCTACTACCCGTCGAGGTGGAGGTCCAGGTATCTCCTGAAATACATCCTCAAACTCACGTACCATATTTACCTCACTAATATCCTGCATAGGGATTTCTACCGAGCACAGAAAACTCGTCATTACCGACTCTTCTCCATCACTAGAAGTGTGGGTAAGTCATGGCGTACCAGGAATATTTATATTTACAGTCTTTCCAGCACAATCTAGAGTCACAAAGTGTTTTCGCAACCAATCCATACCCAAAATAATTACAAACCCCTCAAACCCTAACACAATTAGGTCCGTAGACAAGATTACCTGTAAAATCAATCTCAAAATCTTTACACATCTTATAAAGAGTAACTGTCCCTCCTAAAGGGGTCTTAACACAAATAGGTCTAATAAGGAGGTAGTTACAAGGTGTTCTCTTTCTACAAACTGTCTAGATATGAAAGAATGAAAGGCACCAGTATCAAAAAGTACTCTAATGGGTTCTTGAAAAAGATTAAAGATATCTTCCAGCCATCACCTTCAAGTTAAACACACAAAAAGAATTCGTTCATAAATACTTAGAATAAACTCAACCACCCTAACCCATGTTTTTACAATCTGAGGATCACCTAAACTCTCATAAGTCTAGGATAACCTAGAGCTTTGATACCAAACTGTCACACCCCAAAATTTGGAGAATTAAATATTAAATTAGGATTAAACCCCAATCAATATTCCATCATTCAAATCCTAGGGGTGAAACAAAATCTAAACGTTCTCGTCTCCATAAGGTTTAAGTAAATTTCCATGCTCAAAAGATTACAAGGGATAAAAAAAAACTAATAAAACGCCAACCAAACCATCCACCATAGATTCATAACTATCCAATACCACCAACATTAAATAACAATAAATAATCAAAACAACTTAAATAATGTAAAGTTACAAACCATGCCAAATTGTCAAAATACTAAGGTCATAAAAAAAAATAATAAATACAAAAACTAATATTAACCCTAAGCTTAAGAAAACAAAAGAAGTCCAAACGACATGCCCAACAACTATAGTTATTTCTCGTCACCACCATAGTCCCAACTAATCCTGCAAAGGAAGCTTGGCTGCGCTCAAACAGAATGCACCCGAGTTGCCAAGAGACAAAACGGGTCAGTATACAAGTATACTGGTATGAGTACAAGATTTGACACTCACGTGTCCACCAGACACAAACAAAAATACATTTAATTATTGTTACGGGATAAGACAAGTAGTTTCACCCACACCGAGATGAAGGGGTAGTTTTCCGAGATACGGTGGCATTTAGCTTCTTACCTGTACACAACTAAATATAAATTGAGTATAAAATAAACAAAATAAACATAAAAATATGGTGGGTCAGCCCTGTATAAAAAGTTAGTAAGACCCACTATTCTGCAAAAAATCAAGTTGTATAATCTACTCATAAATAAATTGCTGAAGAAGTATAAAAATGCACTGTTTAATGCTTAAATCATTCGAATTGACCAAAACTCAAAGAATAAAAGTTGTACAGAATCAAATTTCTTAAAAAACAACATGAACGAATTTAGTAGAAACTGAACAGATTGAGAGAAAAACTTGATAGAAGAACCTAGACGGAATTCAACCGAAAATTCTGAAGCTGAAAACGAAAATAAAATTCCCTAAGATAATTTTTTTCAGAAAAGTTCAAAACACGAAAAGTGTTCAAAATAATTTTTTACTTCAGTTTACGCATAACCAATAAAAATGAGCCTGTTTCGTGGGTTAAAACAGTATCTAAAATCTGCAATACTAAAATAAATAAAAACTAAGATCATCCAATTATAAGTTTTAATCGATCTTTCTAGTAAAAAGTTAAAATACAAAAGTTGTCCAGAATTATGTATACATGCCTCTGCCCAAATTTCGTAATTTATTGAGGGTTTTTACTATTTTTCAACATGTACAAATCCATACAATTCACACTATACCAATAAACTCATAATTAAATTCTTTGTACCTTAACTCCACCACTTCGGCCCTTCACTTTCGGCCTACACATATATCCTATGTGCCTCCTGTATACCTAACATCGCTCTGAAGCCAAACTTGTACTGGGATATCATCCTAAGTTTGACCCACACTCTCCGGATGGTTAGCATTTACGTACGCACATAAATCAAAGCACTCGTCTACTCCTGAGAACGAGGCAACAATATATATATACACAATCTCTCATCTACTCATGAGAACAAACATAACAATGCTAAGCCTAAGGTATTCAAATAAATCTAAAATCTTTACCCTTTTTCTATGTTCTCTTTTTCACCAACACTCAAATAAAAGAACAACCCATGGAGCCATGGTAGAGTGTAAGGAATTTATCTATAGGTTCTAAGTTTATTTTAATTTCATATAACCATCAGTGTGATTACAACCATAACATAAATACATATAAAAATCCTAAACCTGACATACACAACTAATCAAAACAATTAAAATCAATCTATCATCTTTATGTAAATACAAAATCAAACTAAATCAAATAAATAAATAAAAACAATGAATTAAACATAAATAAAGGGAAGTGGGTTTTGCACTCACAATATTTTTTTGAAGATCAAAGAATCACTTGAACAATTAATAAAGTCACCAAAATAAAACCGTAACCCTTTTCTTCTTTTTTCACCACACCTCTCTCCTTGCCGTCTCTCTTTTCTCTGTGTTTCTCAGATTTCTCACAGTGCACCCTCTTTTTCTTTTGTTTGATTAATCTCTCTCTCTCTCTCTCTCTCTCTCTCTCTCTCTCTCTCTCTCTCTCTTCTTCCTCACTCTCTCTCGTGGCTGTTGCTCTTCTAGGAAAACTTTACACACACTTTATGGTTATAATAACCTAGGTTTAATATATGATAACCTATTAACATTATATTATATTTATATTATAAAAATACAACATAAATACAATATATAAATATAAATATGATATATATTTTATCAATATATAAACACCCTTTTTTTATATATATAAAAAATATAAATATATAATTTTTGGATTAATTATATATAATTAAATAACACATTAAATTAACTAAATATCACATTAAATTCTCATGTATCCATACAATTAATAAAGCACAAAAAAAAAAGTAATAATAACAATAATAAATAATAACTTAAGAAAATTAGGGTCACTACAATCACCTTTGCATAATCATCTCTGTAACCTCCCTCATTTCGTTGCTTTCTTGGATTACGAGTAGTCTTAAACACTAGTTTGTTGCTCAAGGTATGAGAAAGAGACTTTTCATACTTAATGGTTTAATCTCTTCGGAGGTTCATTACCAAGACATTACATCTCTCTCTCATGTTAAGCACAACTTCTTATTTGACACTTCTCTTTATCACTTTTTGTACTTAGTGGACGCAATTATCACTTTTGGACAAAAATAAATAAGGAATGAAAGGTAATGTAAAAGAGGCTGATAAAATTGGAACAAAAGAGGTAAAAAAGCAATAAAATTTGGATTAGGTTCAATCGGACGTTATATTGAACCTATTGCGTCTCGAACCATTACATACTTTTTAGTGATGTTAATGATTCAAGAAGCAATGTCTACTATTTCCCTTGAGGTAACTCCATGATAGGGGAATGGTTTTGTTGGTCTTTTATTTCCATTTATTGATCTTTTGTCCTATCGGTTCATAGATCATCACGCAACAAACTAGCGATGATTGATGATTTGTTAATCGAATCTACTCCTCCGTTGATCATCTTCATGATAGGAAGAGGCAGAAAGGATAAATATCTCCTAGAAACACTTCGTTTTTACTCTATTTCAATTTTGTGGTAGCAGGGCAAAACGCAAAAACAGTGGCCGACCAGCCACCTTTCTATCTGGCCGACCACTTCTCAAGGCGGATCGGCCACCTTTTGTTGTACAGGCAGTGGTATTTTTCTTGCAGGACAGAACCGAAGTTGAGGCAAAAAAAGAATAATTTTCTGACTGCAAAACAGAACAAAATCTGGCAGCAAATAGAGAGGTTTCTGACAAGATGTTCTCAGTTGCGTATGCTCGGGTCCTCGCTTCCCGTGCGAGTCCTTTAAATTAGATTTACTAATTAGTGTGTTGTAATTTATTAATTAGATTCATTCGAATTTGTAATAGTTAGTTAATTAGTTTACTCCATTTATTTGATGTTGTAATAATTAGTTTAAGTAGGATATTCATTCGGACCCTCTTGGGCGAGGGCAAATTGTAAACACTTGTAAATATTTGTATGTCTTCCAACCCCCATTTCTTTCTTATTTTTATTTACTTGCTTATGATGGTTGTATCATATTTTAGTTTCATATCATTATCATGTGTAAATATCCATTTTTGTATGTATTGGGTTCTGTTCCTCACTCTAACTTTATTGTCATTTCCTACTTACTTGAATACGTGCGCTATCGCATGCTTGGAGTTGAGCCATGTGTCATGCTAAGAAACCGAACCTAGTAGTTGCATCTTGTATGTGTTGCATTAGTCACTTGCATAGTAGAGCATACATTTTTCTAATTGTTTATTCTATTTTGGCTTGCCTCGATTCTGTACTAGGTGAGCATTTTTACTTTGGCGTATTGTATGTTAGTGTTGTCATATCAAGCATATTACCATAAGGCTAAGTGCTTATTTGATATACCTCTTGAATGCCTGTGGATGAAGGCTAGTTCACTTGAATTGGGATGACTTGATTAATGGACATATGAGTTTACTTTTTCAAGTAGCACATATTCAAAACTCTTTTCAAACAAAGCATGGAATCAAAGCATTCCAAAATGGGTGACTTAGTCTATACTTGTGTGCCTCACATAGTAAGTTAGCATAATAATCGGAACAAGAGCATATAATGTACATAAAAATCACATCATGATTAGTAGAGGCCGATCTTTGATCGGGTAAGTGAGGTGCTTAATTCATGACATTCCCTTCTCATACCTACGTTCCCGAGCTGAGACACTTTGGTTATGATGGACAAATAGCCTTTAGCATGTGTCACGACCCAAACCTGCCCCTATGGATTTAGCACCGTAACCGGCCAGTAATCCGTGATTACCGAAGGCCTGCTTAACAATAATAACAATAATACAGAGTACAGGGGCTGACGGAAGCCAAACGGTAAATAAAAGATGTCCAATGAGCTGTGACAGTCTGTATGCAAAAAGACTTTTCATACATATCCACATAAACAGTACACATATACATACATATACAATTATCCGGGACAGGGATCTAGTCCCTACTAGAACAATACAGTACAGGTACAGTCAGTCTATATAGTGTTACAGAACCAGATACAAAAAGAGGGAAATCTAAAACACCCCAAAAGCCCTAACTTGAAGGACTTGGAACCTCGCAGTGAGGCACGATAATTGGCTTGACAAAACGGGAGCTTAGTCTGACGCTCCTAGCAACGGTCTGGTGCCTGTACACCTACATATATATATGAGCAGTGAGCTAAAGCCCAGTGAATAACATATGCATAAAGGGGTTAAGAATGAATGTCCTTTCAGTATTTAAACAGTCATTTAAACAGTATAACAATTATTCGATCATAGCAGTCATAAGTGGTACATCCAATAGCAAACAGTACAGTAGGTCTTAACAGACCGAACAGTCAGTTGATGGCCATCATATCAGTAAACAGTAGTGGTTCCAGACATGGGAACCGACAGAGATCTCTATGTCAGTAGTAGTACAGTATAGTAATAGTAGGTTGCTATGGATGCCACGAATACAGTTCACAAATAGGACATCATTCATTCAGTAACAGTATCATTCAGAAAACAGTATAGTTCAATTGTTCAGAAGATAATCATTATTGAACATATCTTTACAACATTGTTACTCACAGAGTTCTGGGCTATAGATAAACTAGAGCGTCCCCGGATGCCAAACCTACACAGTTACAGAGTGAACACACACTAAGCTACACAATCGGGAAAATAATAACTTAATCCCTAATTTGCCTTGGTGTGGTTCTACATCCATATCCTCATCAAGATGCCTTAAACTAGGCCTAAGAATGCCTAGGATGGAAAGAGGATGCAAAGATGCACTTTTAAACACTTTACAAAATTTTCAGAAAACACGGGTCACGCTCGAGCGTAGCTTTCTACGCTCGAGCGGACATGCAGACAAAGGTTCCCTGCTCGAGCGTCACTTTCCTCGCTCGAGCGGACTGCAAAACATGGCAAAAGTACTGGATGCATGAAATTCACGCTTGACGGGCGCTCTACCCCCGCTCGAGCGTGTGACTTCGGTCCCCGCTCGAGCGTGCATTCCCCCGCTCGAGCGGACTGTAAACTCATAAAAAGTACTGGATACACGCATTTCCCGCTCGAGCGTCACCTTTCCCACTCGAGCGGACTGCATGAATTCAGTATGTACGCTCGAGCGTGGAAGTCCCCGCTCGAGCGTGAGTCCAAAATCTGGAATTTCCAGATTTGAACCTCAAGCTCAAAACTCAATTTCAATGTACCAAAATCGATCCTCTTGGGCTAATTTTCTGGAAAACACTTCAAAACCCATAATATTACATGTTTCAAAGATCAATTTGAGAAATCAAAGCCCGAAGGTAGTTCAATTAAACTCATTTTCAAACCAAACTTCAAAAACAACTTCAAATGTAACATGCATGTGTTCAATCAAATTCAAAGCTTCGATTACTTGCTCAGATGAGCTCAATTGCCTCAAAAACAAGATGAATTCATGGACTAAGCTCAAGATATGAACATGCATGTGGAGTATATGAACTACAACCTCAAAACTTCACAATATGTACATGCATGCATGGATTAACTCATAATTCAACATAATAAGCCAATTCTAGACTTAACTCATTAGACTTCCATGAACCATGCTAGATAGAATTTGGATTCACAAATTACATGATGAATATCCTACCTTAGGTCCTCAATTACAAGAATGAGAGCTCAATTAGGCAAGACTCCTTCAATCTCCTAAGCCTCCAAGCCAATTTGGTTGAAAACAAGTTTTTCCCTCTCTCTTACTCTCTCTAGTTGGTTAAGCTCAAGGAAATGGCTGAGGAAATGTTGTATCAAAAGTGTAATAGGCTTCAAACATGAATTGGTAAGTGGCCCACTACCATGGCATTAAGGTAAATAAGTCCAACTCTTGTAAATTTAGCATTATTTAATCCAATTTAAACATACCAAATCGAATTTCAACTATACATATCATAAAATCACATTAATTCTAATTAGCATAAAATACTAATCAATTTCAGATTCGGCCGCCGATAAGGCCTTCAATTTGCAGTTTAAAATATAAAACACGAACAGATAATTTAACAATCAAACAGATAGACATGCGTTTAAACTAACACACTCAATCAATTAACTCAGAATTTCAATCAATTCAATTACTCATCATGGTCAGTCTCAGTTTAGCAGTAATTAGTGGTGTTATCGGTAACCAGTAGTGAGGGTCGTCACAGCACGAGTCACGAGTTTCCTAAATTTTTTAAAAATATTTAGGTGGTGACTCTGAAATCTGGCAATGCAGTTCATTTTTGGCATTTCTGATTGTAAATCGATTTTTCAAAGATTTGTCAGATTTAGACTCTTATTTGTGTTTTTCTGTTTCACATTGCATTTGTGAAACCAGATTCAGAACCACGGGAGTCCAAACTGTAGGGTTATCATATCAAAGAAGATTAACCTCTCCAAGGAGCACGAAAATCCAGCTACACTACTAGAGGCACAAGTCATCCGAGAAACGAACTACCTCACTTGACTGTCTAACATGGTGGTGGTAAAGAAAAAGAATGGTAAGTGAAGGGTATGTGTAAACTTCACAAGTCTGAACAAAGCATGCCCGATAGACTGCTTCCTCCTACCCAAGATTAATCAGCTTGTTGACGCCACATCAGGGCATGGAAGAATGAGTTTTCTAGATGCACACAAGGGATACCACTAGATAGTAATGTGTGCCCCAGATGAAGAGAAGACAACATTCATCACCCCCAAAGGACTTTATTGTTATAGGGTAATGCCCTTTGGGTTGAAGAATGCAGAAGCGACATACCAGAAATTGGTTACCAAGATGTTCAAGCACCTAATTGGGAAGACTGTGGGAGTCTATATCGACAACATGGTCGTGAAGAGTAAGGAACCGGGAGATCATTTGGCTGACCTGAATGAAGTTGTAGACACCCCATTTTTGACCGACCTTAAGACTTAGACGTCATCGTTTGTGCGCGCGATGATTGTGCATATTTGTGCTCGTTTTGAGTGCCCAAAGATCTCGGTCGTGCGCCTTGTCTTTGCGCCTCTAAAACCTTTGTGTTTTGGCCCGGTTTTTGGATTGGATCTTGGTGCCTTTGCCTGGAGGAAGAGAGAGGCCTGTAGGCCACTTTTTGTAGTTGTAGGCTACTTTTCCCTCTTGTAGGCCACTTGTAGTGGCCCGTAGGCTAGTTTCGGGAGCTTTCGGCTGAGTGCCTTGTCTTGGGGTCTCTTGGATCCCTTCCTTTTGGTTTGTTTTTAGACCATACCTTGTTGCCTCTTGCCTAAGGGAGGGAGAGGCCTTGCTGGCCACTTTTGGCATGTGCCGGCCACTCTCTTCCCTTGTAGGCCACTTCAACTGGTCGGCAGCCTTTTTTTCTCCTTTTTAGATATTTGTAGATCTTTTGAGCCAGTTGTGGCTCATTGAACTCATCCTTCATACACGTGTATGGAGGGATTGAGCAAGCTTTTGGCTTGCATTGCTCTATAAAAGGGGAGCTCCCTCCCCCTTGAGAAGGGTTCAGCATTTTCAGAGCAAAAATATCTCATTCTCTCTAGAATTCTCACTCTCTCTCTATATTTGTGCTATTTTGTGCTTAGAAGTGTTATTTCTTCACACTTTTGCACACAAACACCTAGTCAAGCACCTTAACTTTGGAGCTGAGGCACCTTGGAGCTTGTTTTGAGGCCTTAGCATTGGTTTTGGTCCAAAATTATTGCTGAAGTTGCTGCCTTCTTGCTGTGCTACAAAGGTAAGCTTCTTCTCCTCTTAAGCTTGTTTGTTGTATACTATTTTAAGCCACCTTTGCATGCTTATTTTGGCCTAGTTGTCAACTACAAAAAAACTCTGTTTTTAAGTGTTAAAAATGGTTGTTTAAGGCTTTGTAGGAGTTGGGGGGTGTTTCACCCCCTTGTATGCCTTATTTGCTAAGTTTTTGAGCCATCCTTTGAAGCTTTTGTTTTAGCCTTTGCATGGCCTTTCTACCACTGAAACTCAGAGGAATTTCAGTGGTGGAAACTTGATTTTGTGGCCCAAAATAGGAGGGGGTGGTCCCCCCTCCTCTTGTCTTGTTTGCTTGTCTTGTTGGCTTGCCAAATGAGCATGAGTTTCTCCTTACCTTAAGCGTTGTTCAAGCATGATTTTGTGACTTTTTGGGTTTGCCATAACTCTGCTTTGGGCTGGATTGATCATTGGTTGCTTGCATGTTACACTTGTAGTGTAAACTTTGCATACTAGCCTTGCATGCTTAATGTTTTAGCTCATCTTTCTAGCATGTTTTAGTCTAACTCTAGCATGTTTTTGGTGTTATTTTGACATGCCTTAACTCTAATTTTGGTTGGTGGGGATGCCTCTTGCTAGGTTTTTGCACTTGTAGTGTAATCTTCTTTGTTGGCCTAGCATGCATCATGCTTTATGCCTCTAATCCTAGCTTGTGTTAGCTCTATCTCAGCATGCTTTTGCTATTATTTTGACCTCCCTTAGCTCTGTTTTGAGTGGTCTTGGCCACGTGAGGCTTGTTGTGCATGGTTGTAGTGTAAGGGCCTTGACTAGTTTTGAGTTTCAAAGCCTCTTGCATGCTTTACTTGTGGTGATTACATGCCTTAGCCTCATTTCTCACATGTTTTCAGTGAATATAGCATTATCACATTCTCACATATTCCACTATTTGATTGTGTTTAAGAGTTGTGCTGTGTGCCTCGTTTATGAGCCAATACGTATGCATGCTTGCATAAGCTTTTAGGCTACCATTTCAGCATGTTTTGGTCTTTGTTTTGGCCTAATTGAGCTCTGTTTTGGGCTGGTTTGGTTGTTTGTGCATTGTATTGCATGCCTCTTGTGTAGTGCCCTTTACTAGCCTTATGCTTTGGGCCTTCTACCATGCCTTGTATGAGATGTTTGCATGTTTTGGCATCATTTTGTACATAATTTCAGAGTATATGTCATTGCTACACTCTCACATTTTCCACTCCTTCATTATGTTTAAGAGTTGTGCCCTTATGCCTTGTTGGTGAGTCAATGCGTGAGCATCATTATCTTGCCTTTCATGCCATCATTTCAGATCATTTTGGCCACTGTCTTGGCATGCATGAGATCTGTTTAGGGCTGGTTTAGTCCATTGAGCATTGTATTGCATAGTCCTAGTGTTGTGTACTTCGCTGGCTTTAATGCTTAAGGACTCTAGCATGTCATACTTGTGTTGTTTGCATGATATGTCATCGTTTGGCATATGATTTTAGTGCTTGTACCTCTATCATGCTCTCATATATGTCACTCTTTCAATGTGTTTGAAAGTTAAGCTTTATGCCTTGCTTGTAAGCAAATGAGTGAACATGCGTTTCTTGTCTTTTGTGCCTAAGTTTTGGTGTGTATTGGCCACTGTTTTAGAGCATCTTAGGTCTGTCCATATGTGGTTTGACCATTTGAGATTGATAATGCATGCCTCTTGAGTGATGCTCTTTACTAGCTTAACGTATTTGGCATTTGAGCATGCATTACATATGTTGTTTGTATTGCATCGTGTTCAACCGAACGTTGTGTTGAACACAAGGTGGATTGGTCCACTTCATACTCAAAGTGATGAAAGTGAGCCAATCCCCTTTGTCTCCATTGCCTTTGATCACTCATGATAAGGCCGTGGTCTTAGAGTCTTGTGCATGCCACTTTAGCATTGAAAGATGAGCATTTGTTTGCATTGCATTGTGTGTGGATCGGACGTTAATCCAAACACAAGGAATGTGGCACGTTTCATACTCAAAGTGATGAAACGTGTTGCGTTTCTCGGTCGCCAACACCCTTGATCATTGATGATAGGGTGGAGGCTCTTCGAGTCTTGTTTGTGCATTCACTAACATTGTGCAAGCTTGGCTCTTTGGCCATCGTGCATTGAGATGCGTGATTGGTGGCTTGAGAGTCGAGTACTACGCTCATTTGAGCTTGAGAAATGATAAGGAGAGTAGTTGCGCGCACATTTCCTTGTAAATGCATTGTTGTGCCTTTGTTGATCTCTGTTGCAGCAAAGTTGGGATTCTGGAAAGGGAAGTGGCCGGTCGGCCACTTTACTAGCCTGCCGGCCAGTTTAAGTAGCCTGCCGACCAGTTTAAGTGGCCTGCCGGCCACTTGCAGCAAATTTGTCCAAAATGCTCCTGTTTTAAGGCAGATGCATCCTGAAAGTGCGTTCGATGTTCTGAGGTCACCGTGAGTGCAAACAGAGACAACTTATGGCAAGGCAATGCATTTTCCGGGCGAAGCAAACCGAGCATGCATGTCTCCCTCGCCCGCGAGGCAGTCTTCTGTTTATTGCTTTATTAGTTAGTTGTTTCTAACTAGTTCAAATGTGTTGTAATTAATTAGCTTAGATAGTTAATTAATTTAATTGCTTTAATTAGCTTAGATTAGCTAGTTGTTCAAATTCATTTGTGTTATAATAATTAATTAGCTAAGTTAGTTAATTAGTTGCTTTGTAATAGTTAGCTTAATTAGCGTAGCTAGTTAGTTGATTTATTCAGATCCTCCGTCGAGAGGGCGCAATGTTGTAATAAGCATGCGTGTGTGCGTGAATGTCTTCCAACCCCACGTCTTTCTCCCTTTTATTTACCCGCCTTCAGTGGTTAGATTAGGGCATATTTCGATTAGCATACCTTATGCTTGCATGCGTGAATCATTCATTCGTCTTGCATGCACCGGGCTCGGGGCATCATTCAAACTGCATTATATTTCAATACCTATTTGAATATGTGTATCAAGTGTTGCATTCATATGCCATTTTAGATAGCCGAGCCTATTTTAGTTGCATTTTTGCATGTGTTGCATTAGGCATTTCAACATAGTTAGGATCATGCATGATTACTAATTAGCTTTTGTTTTGGCTCGGAGTACACTGTAAGTGTTTATGCTTTGGCATCTTGCATAAGTGTAAGTGATTGCCATGACCAGCATGCTTGCTATGAGGCTATTTGCTTAATTGCTAAACTGCATGAATGCCTGTGGATGAAGGCTTCATTGCTTGAATTGGAACAATTCATCAAAATGTGCATTTTAAGCCCACTTGAAGTGGCAAATCATCATGTTTTAAGCCTACTTGAGGGTGGCAAAATCTGCGTTTTAACTTACTTGCGAGTAGCACTTTCAAACCATTTTCGAAAAACAAACATCGAGATGTTTTGTTCCAACTTGAGTGATTGAGTCTATACTTGTATGTTGTGCGCATCACATAGTAAGGTTAGCTAATAATCGGAATAAGAACACATGTGTTTTCAAAAACAACATATCATGATTAGTAGAGGCCGATCCTTTGATCGGGCAACCGGGGGGGTGCTCATTTCATGACCTTCCCCCTTCGTACCCAAGTTCCCGAGCCGAGGCAACTTTGGTGATGACGGACACGTGGCCTTTGGCACGAGTCAGGGTTTCCTAAATTTTCCAAAACAAAATATTTATGTGGCGACTCTGAAATCTGGCAAAGCAGTCCATGTTTGGCGCTTTTTGATTAAAATCGATTTTCCAAAACGATTTGCCAGATTTGGACTCTTTGGTGATTTATCAGTCTTATATTGCACTTTGTGAGATTAGATTCAGAACTGTGACAGGAGTCCGAACTGTAGTAGCTGGAACCCAATTCGCGAGCGGAGTTCAAACGGTCTACAGAAGTTCTTGACATATTGAAGGCATACCGGTTTTGGCTGAATGCCTCAAATGCCTCAAAGTGCGCATTTGGGGTAGGATCTAGTAAGTTCCTTGGGTACTTGGTCACCAGGAGAGGACTTAAAGCAAGCCCAGATCAGATCAAGGCCATCCTTAATCTAAAAAGCCTGACAACAGCGAAAGAATTCCATATCTTGACCGGTAAGGTAGCAGCTCTAAATAGATTAATCGGTCGAAGTTCGAACAAATGTAAGCCTTTTTTTCATTTGTTAAAGAAGGCCACAGACTTCCTGTGGACACAAGAATGCGAAGTCACCTTAGCTGACTTGAAAAGGTACCTGACAACTGCACTAGTGTTGTCTAATCCGGTACCAAGGGAAGAGTTGTTTTTGTACTTCGTAGTCTCGAACCATGCTGTTAGCGCCGTCGTTATTCGAGAAGAAGGAGGAGAACAGAGGGTAGTTTACTATGTTGCAAGACCCTAGCCAATGCAGAAACTAGGTACCTGCCCTTGGAAGAGTTGATACTTGCTTTAGTGATGGCATCAAAGAAACTAAACCATTATTTCCAAGCTCATAAAATCATGGTGCTTATAGAGCACCCATTGAAGTCTCGGTTACAGCAGGGAGACTTGACAGGCAGAGTAGTGCGATGGGCTGTAGTTCTAGGTTAGTATGACTTAGAATTCAGGCCAACGACAGCAATAAAAGGTCAGGTTTTGGCCAACTTTGTTGTAGAATTCACACTAGGCGCTTACCCAAGAACAACATTGGCAAACCTCGGCCTAGGGTGCCTAGGATAGCTGGAGGAAATCAGTTGGGACCACGGAATCCCATATCGGCAAGACAGAAAAAGGGCGAGGAGAAGTTAAAGTCCTGTGATATTTACATCACCGATTCCATCTGTCTCTTTGTCGATGGTAGTTCAAACCGACAAAGAGCGGGGGTAGGAGTGGTTTTGGTTTCGCCAAATGGACGAATGATAGAACAGTCCATCCGTTTAAGGTTCAAGCCCTCAAACAACGAAGTAGAATACAAGACACTAATTGTTGGCCTGAAACTAGCAGCAGTAATTGAAGCCAAGGAAGTGGTGGTCTTCTGCGACTTCTAACTCATTGTAAATTAAGCGACAGGCTAGTACATAGCCCGAGATGAGAGAATGGTGGCCTACGTCAAGGAGGTCATCAAATTACTAGCTCAATTCCAAAGCTACTGGCTACAGCAGGTCAGCCGAGATGACAACAGTCATGTGGACACCCTAGCAAACCTTACTCGTGCTATAAAGTCAGATGAGCAAGAGTAATTATAGTGGATTACTTGTCTAACCCAAGTATTGAACCTCTGATAACAGAGTATGAAGCCATGTACATGGAGGTGGGTCCAAGTTGGATGAATGCCATAGTCACGTTTCTTAGAAATGACAAACTGCTAGAAGACAGAAGAGAAGCTCACAAGATTAGACTTGAAGTCGGCCGGGTTCTGCGTATCAACAGAAGACCATCTGTATAGAAGATCTTTTACTGGACCTCTATGTAGACGTCCCCGAACGCATCCCCGGGAGGATGAACTCCCGTTCGGTTCACATTGGGTTCACTACAGTTCAAAGGACTCAACTTGTCACGGTTCTAGATCTGAACCAAAGAGTCCAACTCTGGCAAATCGTTTTGAAGAAAAACAGATTTTGAAAAGAAGTGCCAAACATGGACTGCTTTGCCAGATTACAGAGTCGCCACCTAAATATTTTAAAATGGGAAATTTAGGAAACCCTGACTCGGTGCCGAAGGCCACATGTTCGTCATCACCAAAGTGGTCTTGGCTCGGGAGCTTGGGTACGATCGGGGAAGGTCAGCTATGAGCACCCCCTTTCGCCCGGTCCGAAGACCGGCCTCTACTAACCATGATATCCGTTTTTGAAAACTTTATGCGTTCTTATTCCGGTTATTAACCTAGAATTACTACGTGATGCGCACAACACAAAAGTATAGACTAGATTGCCTAACTTGAAAATAAACATTGCATATCCGTTTTGTCTCGAAAAACGTGTTAGATTTCGCTACTCGCAAGTAGGCTAAAATACGGATTTCAATGAGTTGTTCCAACTCAAGCAATCCAACCTTCACCCACAGGCATTCAAACAGTAATATCACATAAGCATTTAGCCGCATGGTAAGCATACCGTCATGTTAACATTCACACGCATGCGACATGCTAAAGCATAAAACTTACATCGTACTCCGTGCCAAAACAGGAAACCAGTTAGCAAAACATGCATGACCTAGTTCATGTTAAATGGCTAATGCATCACATACAGGAGTGTAATCTAAACAAGCTCGGCTAACCCTAATCATGGCATATGAAATGCGCGAGTAGCACGTATTCAATTTTGGAAATTGAAAGTACGATGCAGTTTGTATGATGTACCGAGCCCAATGCATGTATAACAAATGAATGGATGCACGCATGCTATCATACTGTAATGCTAATTTAAATGTGCCCTAATCTACCATTAAAGCAGGTAAATAAAAGGGAAGAAAGACGTGGGGTTGGAAGACATACACACACTCACGCACACTTATTACAGATATGCCCTCACACGGAGGGACCAAAAGAATAATACAGTCCAAAGAATAAATGAATGAATAATTATTACAGAGCCTCTAATCTTATTTAAATTAAATGCAAAAGGAAAAGGCCGCAGCCCCGCCTCGGAATGCGCGAACGATGCATGCTCGATCCGACTTGCCCGGAAAGCCCGCACCATGCCACTGTTGCCTCTGTTTTGCACTGTCCTGCCTTTCTGAAAACTGCCAAAGTTCCAGGACACCTTCTACATACCCTGAAGATCACCACCGGCTGAAGGGTTTGGCCACCGGCTGCAGGGTTTGACCACCGGCTGCGATGGAAATTATCGGCACAAAAAGTTTGCCGGTCGGCACTAAGTATTGCCGGTCGGCAATAAATTCCTGCAGGAGACAGTTTTGACAGCAACAGACAGCAGCAGTGCATGATATGGAATTTTGGGACAAATGTTTGCACCAACCATACTCCTTATCATATTTGTGACTCAAGGGAGTATAGTCCCTGGTTCTCGGACCACTAATCGCGCATTTCGATGCGTGATGGCCCAAGAGCCAAGTTGTGCACTTTCAATGGGATGAAATGCAATGCATACAATCAAATCGAGGGGCTTCTACCTCCATCATGACTTGGTCAAGAGGTAGAGCATGCATGCTAATGCAATGCAATCCTAGGCATGCAAACTAATGATGCAACATGGCATGGCACTTACGCAAGCATACAAGCAAACATGAGGCAATGCAAACTAATGAAAAGATGGACTTACACATGAATTGGGCAGCTCTAAATAGGCCTAAAACAGCGGCCAAGATGAAAATGAGATGCCTCGAAATGCGTGCACACGGGCACGCAAACCGAGGCAATGGCATACACAATGCAATATGGCTAAAATGGCATATACAATGCAATGTGGACTTATACTAACATGAGTAAGCCTCAGCCACACTCACATAAGAGGCCGGTAGATGAAAATGAGGTGCCTCGAAATGCGTGCATGTGTGCACGCAAACCGAGGCACGGCCCTAAGGCATGAAATGGCACTCTAATGAAACGTGAAATATGGCATACGAGCATGCAATGTTTCAGAGGCGATAAATGATGCAAAACAGCCCCGAAATGTGATAAAACAACACCCGATGCACGGAATGGTCCCGAAACGTGAAATTTGGCACCCGAAATGGCCTATAGCTATGCCAAACATGCATTATATGAACATGGCATGTGAAGACAGAATATTGGAAGTATCAAAACATGCATATTCTCAGGTTATGTCAAGCCACAAAAACATAAGCATACAAGGCTAACAAACCATGCAAGTTTACGGTAAATAGGAGAGATTATGAAGCAAGTGCAAGATAGAGGACCCAAACAGGGTTGAGCCCTTCTTCAATGTTGAAGAGGGGCTCAAAATAGGCCCTCTTACAGTTTACATTATGCTCGGAAACAGATCACACATGGGCCAAAAATAGCGTGCAAAATAGATGGCATACAAGAGGATATTGAGATAGGTGCTAGATGCAATCACCAAACAGCAAGGGGTCCTCAACCAAACATGAAGAGGACCCCAAAATAAGACTATTTAAAGTTTGGGTCGGAGCCCAAAAGTGCTTGCAAGCAAGGCTTAGATATGGATCAAGAAAAGGTTAGAAAAGGGAGAATGAGAACTCACCCTTGAAGACTAACTCTTGGCTGCCCTTTTGACTGAAAAACAGTGCCTCCTAGCCTCTGAGAAGACCTCCAAGCCGCTGGAAATGGAGTGGTGGTGGTGGTGCTAGGTGGTGGTGAAGGAATGGCCCAAGAACAAGGGTGTTTGGAGGTGGAATGAGAGAGATATATTGAGAGATGGAAGGATGTATATGTATATATCAGATATACATATATTTCTCTGGTTTTTTTGTTCCAAAGTCTCCAACCCTAAGCCAAGGAGAAGAAGAGCTCTTATATAGACAAAATGAAGGCTCTAAGCTTCCCAAGGAAGCTAAATGAAAAGGGGCAAAGGGTGCAAATGGTCCAAGGCTTCTAGGAGAAGCTAAAACAGCTGGCCAAGCTTCCCCAAGAAGCTTGGCCAAAGGGTTCAAGGTTCTAGAAGGAAAGGGGGGTTCAAAGGTTCAAATGGGTGCAAAATAGGCACATGTATGCACGTGGATCTGGTTCTGTGCATCCCAGCTGGCACAGCTGGTATGCACCAGGCCTGGGGGGTGCAAAGGGGTCAGGTCGGCCAGAAAATTTGATCATCGGCCAAAATAAAGTGCCGGTCGGCACTATTTTCTGCCGGTCGGCTAAATAGAGTGCCGATAGGTGATTCCTAGGTCAAAAAAAGGCCGGTGGGTACAAATTGAAGCCCCGGAAGTTATCTTTCCAATGGCGCAAACCTTGCATCAAAATTCCTCCTGTGCAAAAAGTTATGCCCTTTTCCGTAAAGCCGCGCAGACTCGATCCAACCGGGATGATGCCCAGCTTCAATCAATCATATCTCCTCCACCCTGACTTGGCTCTAGGAGATTCTTGAACCAAAAATTAAGCCCCGGAAGTCTTCTTTCCAACGGTAGTGGCCTCATAGCTAAATTCCAAGTATGCAATTGAATAAGCCTGATTCAGCGAGAGCCGCTCGACTTTCTTCTACCCGGATTCATGGCGAACTTCTCCCAGACCAGTTTTCTCCTCTCCTTTCTTCTTTTCTTCAACTCCAAACTCCTAAGCGAAGTGTTTTGAAAGATTTGCCTCTCTTCTTGCCGAAGAAACTGAACCTGTGCCCTGCACATCTCTCAACACCGAGCAAACCATCAGCAATGCCCAAGTCTTGAGGGCGGTCAAAAATGGGGTGTCTACACTCTACTACAATGTGTACACCCATCCCAAGTAGAGGACTTTTTTTATGAGATCCATGAGGGAGTGTGAAAGCCATGAAGGGGGCAGATCACTTGCTCATAGAGCCATATCACAGGGATTCTAATGGCTCTACATGCAGAAAGATGTCGAAGTTTATGTAAAAAAGTGTGAAAAGTGTCAAAGGTTTGCACCTTTGGTATATCAGCCCACTAAAGACTTGAACCTAGTATCCAGCCCTTGGCTATTTGCCTAGTGGGGCATGAATCTTGTTAGGCAACTGCCTATGGCAACTAAACAGAGGAAGTTCTTTCTTGTAGCAATTGATTACTTTACAAAGTGGGTAGAGACTAAACCCCTTGCCAAAATCCAAGATGTAGATATAAAAAACTTCATCTGGAAAAACATCACCACCAGATTTGGGATCTCGAGAGCCATTGTATCAGACAATGGTATCCCGTTTGACAGTAAGATGATCAAAAACTTTTGTGGAAAGTATAAGATCAAAAATTACTATTTCACTCCCAGCTTCTCCTAGAGCAATGGTCTAGCGGAGGCATCTAACAAGACCATCTTAGATGGAATCAAGAAAAGACTGGAAGTTGCCAAGGGTAAGTAGGTGGAGGAATTGCCCAATGTTCTATGGGCATATCGCATGACGCCGAGAAGATCTACTGGAGAGTCTCCTTTTACCATGGCTTATGGCACCAAAGCAGCCATTTCACTTGAGAACGACATCCCTAGAATTAGAACCCAGGGAGTGGAGAATGGAACAAACGAGACATTCCTTGCTCGAGATCTAGACCTAATTGAAAAAAGAAGAGAAAGAGTAGTAAATCGACTGGGGGCATACCAACAACAACTTGCTAGAGCATACAACAAGAAAGTCAACCCTAAGGAGTTTCAAATTAGAGATCTCGTAGTAAGGAAGGTCGTTGGCAACAAGAAGGATCTTGGGGAGGGCAAGCTTGGCCCAAATTGGGAAGGACCATATCGTATCATCTCGGTCACCGGTAATGGGACTTACTGACTTGAAGACACTAACGGCAAAGAATTTCCAAGGCTATGGAACACCAGCAATTTAGAGTTTTTTTTATCATTGATTTTTGTTTGTCAAATTTCCTCTATGTGTAAACAATTATTAGCCGAAGTATTAATAAAATCTTAGTTCGATTTTGTTTATTGCAAAATTTATGATTGTGAGATAGGATTGAAAAAGTCTTAAGGCGATATTTCCGTAGTGAGCAAGGCAATTAACTTAGACTTGCCATGATGGTAGAGTTGAACTAAGTACAAGGCGATATTTCAATGTGAAACAAGGCGAAACTAGCCTTGAATTGGTCGGTTTGTGTGAAAAGTTGAGGTAGATAGTACTCTTGGTACACTAAGGTCAAGCTTTAAGTGTTTAGTTTGGGCGAGCCAAATGCGATGACCTTAGCCATGGATGTCTAAGTTAGACTTAGGCAAGAATCAGGCAATGCATCCTTAAGTTCACATAAGTGTGAACATAAGTGATACTTAGGTTCACATTAGGGGGCATGAAGCATGAATAAGTTAAAGAAAGCACAGCACTTGTAAAAGGGCAATGTTTCAATGTGAAACAAGGCAAAACTAGCCATGTTTTGGTCAGTTTGTACAAAAAGACGAGATAGATAATACTCTCGATACACTAAGGTCAAGCCTTAAGTGTTTAGTTTGGGCGAGCCAAACGCGATGACCTCGGTCATGGATGTCTAAGTTAGACTTAGGCAAGAATTAGGCGATGCATCCTTAATGTGAACATAAGTGATACTTAGGTTCACATTAGGGGGCAGGAAGCATG
The DNA here is from genome assembly GCA_036172215.1 of Camellia granthamiana. Classification (NCBI taxonomy): domain Eukaryota; kingdom Viridiplantae; phylum Streptophyta; class Magnoliopsida; order Ericales; family Theaceae; genus Camellia; species Camellia granthamiana. The sequence continues at coordinate 43,972,525 of CM069915.1, forward strand.
AATAAGTTAAAGAAAGCACAACACTTGTTAAAAAAACGATGTTTCAATGTGAAACAAGGTGAAACTAGCCATGTTTTGGTCGATTTGTGCAAAAAGCTGAGGTAGATAGTACTCTCGGTACACTAAGGTCAAGCCTTAAGTGTTTAGTTTGGGCAAACCAAACACGATGACTTTGGTCATGGATGTCTAAGTTAGACTTAGGCAAGAACTAGACAATGCATCCGTAATGTGAATATAAGTGATACTTAGGTTCACATTAGGGGGCATGAAGTATGAATAAGTATAACACTTGTAAAAGTTCTAGAAAAATTTTGCAAGTTAAAAGTTATCTGAGATAAATGATGGATGTAGTCCGAGATGTTTGTTTATCCGAGATGATTATGTCAAGGAGTCAAAGCAAGAAAACATACAAGGCACAACGAAGCATAAAGAAAAGATAGCAAGCAAACATTTAACACTTAAAAGAAAAACAGACAGGCATCCATGAGAGAAGGGAAACTTGTTCAGTTACATCAAAAAGGCACTCCGGTCTGACAAAAGCAAAAGCATTAAAAAATAAAGAAAAGGGTATCACTGTTCAGCAAAAAAGAAAAATAAAGTCCTAGGAGCTGGGTTTTAGATCATTGTTCTTTGCCTAATCCACCTCAGTAATTGGTTGTGTTTCGGCCTCGATGGATAGGGTTGCAGGTATTTCGACTTTGGCATTGACTTTGACCTCGACATTGATCTCATAAAGGGTCTCGTCAAGGCCCTTGTTGGCTGCCTCGACCTCGGCTTCAGAGGTGGCTTGGTTTGGAATGGAGCACTTGGCGACTTCATTCTCATCCTAGCTGGTCGGGTCTAAGACCTAATCGTTTAAGGTGGGGGACTTAGGCCCAGTAGTGTCAACATTTATTCTTCCTCATTCCTCTTCTTCTTCTTCTTCTTCTTCCCATTTCTCCTCAGATTGAGCTGGAGAAGGAGGGAAGGGCACTTGGAGCTGGTTGGGATCTCAAAATGGAGAATCTTTAGGCACCGAAAGCTTATCTAGGGCTGTCGATCAGCCGAGATAGAAGCCTCAGTTGCAAGCCAAATTGACTTGTTTCTTATATTGCTCCTTGATGTCGGCTTGGCCCTCGGCATACGCATTTTCATTAGATACTTTGATCTCAGCATCCTTGGAAGCGAGAGCATTGGCCAGAGCCATCTCAACCTTGGCGGCTTTCTCGGCAGATGCCTTGGCTTCGACTTCTGCCTTCTGTTCAGCCTACCTGGCCAAGTTGCACCTGTCCAGCAGCTTCGCCTTCACCGTCTCGGTCTGGTTAAGACGATGAAGGTAGTTAGTGGCTTCCTGAGTCTTTTTCAAGAGATCTTTCTTCATTAACTCAACTTTGTAAGCAAAGGCATGAGCATGCTACATGGGGTGCAAAACAAAGAAGATATATCAGTAAAGCAGTGGGAATAATTCCAAGTATAGAAAATACTGAACTGAAAATAGAAAAAACAACTACCGCAATGAAGTTCTGTATCATATTGTCATGTCACGACCCAACCCCAGGGACTTAGGGTTAGAATCGCAACTTACTACTTAATTCTAATCTTAAGAAATTAAATGGTGCAGTCGAAGGTAAAATGAAAGTAAGAAAATAATTAAATAGAAAATTTGCTTCGTTAATGATAAAAAATACATCCATGGAGCTTTTATTATTTTATTATGTGGTGAAAAAAATTTAGAAAAAAAACAGAAAGAAAAACAAAAAGAAAAACAAAATGTAACAGGTCGACATCAAATTCCGTATGGGTCCCACTATATGAGGTTACAGTTCTTCTTTACATCTCATCACCTGAAAGCAGTAATAGCTATAAGCACATAGTAGAGTAAGAAATATTATGCCAAGAGTATAAGGGGCACAAAATAACCATGGATAGTTATTTAAGCTTAATTTGAATAAACAAATTATTTAAGTAGCAGAAACTGAAATACAGAATTTATGTAAATACATAACCATAACCACGGTACAAAATAGAATAGAACAAAGGTCACTGGAGTGACAGTCAGAACAAAGGTTAATGGATCCATGACAAACAGAGGGCCACAAGGTGACCAATCAGAAGCCAATGATTTATTTAAGTCCCCCAAGGCATGGAACTTCCGTGGTGGTACTTATAGAAAATAATTGTTTATAAAATCATTGTCAAATAATTTCTAAAATTTAAACAAACATATCCATGGTTTTCAATTTAAGCAAATGGAGTTCAGAAAATAATTAACGTACTTGAAATCTAAATATAAGTTATAAAACTTAATTTGTATAGAATAACTTATGGTAATTCAAAACATACGTCATATAACTCACCTAAATATTGACCCTTAATCTTTACTTTCCTAATATCGACCTCCTGTTTCTTTGTATGCTGTCCCTAGTTATATCTTTTCTCCTCCCGCTTAGCAACCCACTAACCCCTCTATTTATAGTTGGTGAAAACCCTTAGTCCCTAATCAAAAGTTAACGCGTGGCAAGTTTACAACTTGGCCATCTATCTAACAGGTTTCCACCTATCTCTCTAGATTAGGTGACTCACCAAGTCTTTACAACTACACACGCATATTCATCAATCTATATGCTAGGCTGGAGAACATGTAGCGAATTTTTTTTTTTTTAAATCTTTGATTTAATTCTAATTTGGCCCAATTTTTAAACTAATTATATACCATTTTTTGATAATATATAATCCCTAATTAAATTTCATTTTATCACATACAACCATAGCATTCACTATTTTATTTTATTCTAATTATACATGGTATTTAATTAAACAATTAGGGTGTCACACATATAGGTGAAATGCTTGTACTTGTTGAAATCACCTATGGCCTGTGGGAAGAAGCGCGGCGGAGGACAGAGCAACGACGACCTCGGACTGGCGAGCTACACTCTCACTCATCTTGATATGGCGATCATCGATGGTGATGTTGGGGATGAATGAATCAAATGAATCTTCGACAGCAGAAAGTCTCAGCCTTTTCAATGGCGAGACATCGGCGGAGTCAACAGAGGCTAGCCTCTTCTCGGCCTTAGCAAGTTTGGATATCAAAACTGCATCCTCAAGATCCTTCTCTTCAAAAGAAGGTGTGACAGTGATCTTGGCCTTGGCCTTTTTCACCATTTTGGGCTTCTGAATGATGGAATGAGAAGGGGTTGATTGAGTGGTCACCACATCGGGCAGACTAGAGAGCAGATCTTTGGTGATGGCAGGTTTACAACCCATTTCCTTTGATGAGACGACAATGGTGACACTGGTGCCGAGTTTGAATGCAAGCAAGTTAATTGACAGGTTGGCAGGATCGTACACTAGTTGATTGAGGCGTCTCCTACTCCTAGCTCTGCTTGCGGGAACGTCGTTGGGACACCAGTGTCGTTTTCGCTCTGCAGGCAGAACGTGTCATAATGGAGCTGATGTAAAAGGAGTCTTGCTTCTTCACGAGACATCAGAAAGAGGTGACTTGTAGGTTACTGTATAGTTTAACAGAAAAAGGGGCCTTCCTGAGCTTGATAGGCAAATCAAAAAACCTCTTAAGATCGGCTCGGGGAATGTAGACTTTTTGAAAATTCTTATCAGGCTGAGGAAGAGCAACAGGAAAGTAATGTATGGTCAGCAAAGCAGTAAAGCAGAGGGTCCAAGCAGATGATGTGCTAAAAGTGCGTGTTCTAGAGAACAACTTACTCTTGTGATCTCCTAGTATGCTTCTAGGGAGTGGACAAAGGTGAAGATCATCATCTTGAGCAAACTCCCAGTTGCCTGAGACGATAAGGTAGTCCTTCCCAGCACCCTTATTAGAATCAGGGAGGTCGGTAATCAACTTGTATTTTGTGGATCTTGGCTTCAAGTAGTAGGTAATGCCATTTTTTGACTTAAGGGCACACATAGTATAGCAGTACTTGACGCCTTGGAGGTAGAGTTGGGCTCTATGTCAGCAGTTAAGCTCGACTATCCTGTTGATTAGACAGAATGTATTGATGGCTAGCTGCATTGGGTTCAGGTTATAGAAGTGGAGTGTTTCTCTGAATAAGATATCTAATGGAAACCTAATTCCCCCTTTGAGGATGGACACAATGGGGAAGGGCATGTAGTCTTCTCCTGGCATTACGGAGTCATCTTTTCCAGCTAGTCTAATATTAACATCGGAGGGGATATTGAATTCTCGGTGGAATGCTTCTATTTTAGCAAGGCTATCTATCATCCACTTGTGCATACCCATGGTCTCAACTTAAGTGATTTATTGACTTTTTTTAGAGGAAAAAGGGCTTTGAGGGGGTTTAAGGACCTCGGCGTGGTATTGGGTTATGGATTTTGGGATCCTGGAGAAGCTCAAAGGCAAATTCTGTTACAATTTTCTTAGTGTGCACAGTGCTAACAAATCTCAAGCCTAAATCTAAGAAGCACTGGGAAAAGGGAAATCAGAGACTTACAGAATATGAGCAAGGAAACAAGAGCTTGAGGTGTGTTCATCGAAGTCAGCAGATGTGTTTGGTTGGAACAGACTGTCGATTTGATTGCCAGAGACGATGAACAGCAACGGTTGCCGAAGGGTCTCAAGGTTTGGTTATGGAATTTAGAGAGAGAAGTTCTGAGTGAAAAGAGGGAAAGACATGAATACGAAAATGAAAGGACGAGAGAGAGAGAGAGAGAGAGAGAGAGAGAGAGAGAGAGAGAGAGGGAAGTTTTGTTGAAATTTAAAAAGGCAGCAAAACTTGATTGCTTGGGACAACGTGCCTGACAGATGGCGTAGAAAAGAAGTGAAGGGACACCACTAACGTGTGATTGGTACGAGCCAATGGGGTAATGACACGTGGAAGAAACAGTTGGGATAATGGGGACATGACAACTCATGCGCAGTTGAGATTCTTGGAATTCTTAGACTAGTGGGGTAATGGCCTCAGCTAACGAGGCGATCTCGGTTGAGATGTTGAAAGAACTTGGTTCTTGGTTCTTAACTCTTGACGAAGTGGGCATCTGAGTCATGGTCATCTGAAACTGATGAGTTATGATCTCAGTCGGAGATCTGGCCGACGTGGTTAGAAATCAGATAATATAGGTTCCATCACCTCAGGTTGTCGAGATAATCGAACTTAGGGGGGCAGTTGTAGGGAAGTATTTTGAGAATGACACCACATGCCAAGGTGCCTTTGAGATGTCGGCCGAGGTGTCGCGTGGGTGGATCATATTTGCCGAGGTAATTGTGGCGTTGCCGAGGTTCAGTACGGTAATGCTGGAATCTAAGATATTTGGATAGGGAACAAGAGTCCTAGATAAGAGAAAACACTTTAGTCTAGATAAGGATAAGACTCTTGGGGAGTTTATCTCTATCTAGCTAAGGATCTGAGATAAGCGTTGCGTTTGAGTCTTATGAAGTGAGACTTCTAGGAGACTAGGGCATTGTTGGCTATAAAAGTGAGGCACCCTCGTGGGTCTAAGGTATGCTTTATTATGTGAGTTTAGTACTTATTTGGTATCTTTAATAGATTGTTTGATTGACTTGATCGTTAGAGTACCCCTGGGTAGACAAGTCATCGCGGTATTCTCATATTCTTGTTGGCAGGTGGTTGGTTTAATTTATTCTACCACGTGCTCTCCAGCTAAATTCCCTGTTTGATTGTGTGGTCGGAAATCAACACCCACAGTATTATTTTTAGTCTCTCTCTTTTCCATCTGTTCCTCTATTTTTCTTTATTTTTTATATGTTATATTGAAAAGACTTAAATTTTTTATATAGTTTGATTGTTATGATAGATTTTAGTTGTTGAAAGAACTTGTCATGGTGGGAGCAATGACTTTTGATTATTTTTGTCTCTCTCTCCCTTGTTTTCTATTTTTTATATTTTTTAAATATTTTATTAAAAAGATTTAAATTTTTTATATGTATTATTATAGATTTTAATTATAAAAAGAACTTGTTGCAACGGTGGTGTAGTGAGATTTGATAGTGATATGCTAGGTATATGCTTTAGGGGTTAAGGTGATGTCACTCAAAAAATAAAATAAAATAAATGAAAGATTTAAATTTTTATATTTACTTCAATAAGTTTATTAGGAAAATATTACTCATATTAATAAAATTAGATTTGTTAATTGATATGCTATGATAAATTTAAATTGATGTTAAATTGTAAGTGCTTAAAATTTCTAAATTTTATGTTATGGTTGGCTTCTATTATGCCAACCAATACAAATTAAAGAGCCACTTTACTAACATAATTATTTAAATATTTTCAAAATTGATGAACAAATATCTTTAATATTTTTTTAATGGAGTTAAGAAATATTTACATATTTATTAAAAAATTTAAACATGGATAAAAATTTCTTTTATTTATATTCAAAGTTAGTACATTAATATTAGATATATCTATGTAAAAAAAAAAAAAAAAAATCTAAGACTAAAGGTTAGACCATGAGACATGTTATAATATGCTTGGACCTAACTAAGAACATTACTCTATCAATTAGTGAAAATATTTGGTAAATAATTTCTTTAAATTATATTATAGTTTCTTAGTTTCTAATGTGCATGAGTTAGGTTAGGGTGTTAGAAGTGGCTTGGACATTAAGCTCCGTTTGGGAAGATAGTTTTGAGGCTTTTTTTGGCTAAAATAGTCACAAAAAACAAAATAGACTTTTTAGCCCAATAAGACAAAACATCACATCCAATCCATAATCATTACATTATTTCTCTCACAAAAAAGTCAAAAAAACCAAAAAAGCATAAAGCCCTTCCCAAATCAGGCTTTTTAGCCCCAAGCTAAAATAGTCAAAAAAGTCAAAAAGTTAAAAAGCCAACCCACTTTCCAAACGACACCTAAGAAGTCAAATTTGGATAAATTTTTATGCCATTATTTATTGGCGCAAATCTAATTATTGAAGAATTGTCTCTCACACTTGTCTATTTATTTATTTCTTTGTTTTAAATTAGTAAATATATATTTGAATACTTTCTAAGATCAAAATAAAAAATGTATGTGATATTTACATATTTATTAACATTTTAAAGTTTTAATTAAGAAATTTATATATTTATTCTTAGGCTTCATTTGGCAAAGTAAAAAAGTACAAAAGACAAAATAGGCTAATAAGTCAATAAGATAAAATATCACATTCAAACTATAATTATTTTACTTTGTCTCTCATAAAAGTCAAAAAAGACAACCCAAATGAACTTTTTAGTCCCAAATTAAAAAAGTTACACTCAAAAAAGGCAACTAAAAAAGCTCTAGCCAAACGACAACTTAAAATATCTATTACATCACTATTAAAGTATGTTTAGAGTATCTCTAACGTTTACTCTTTTTTTCCATCAAATTTAGGTAAAAGTTTCATCTGATACCGCGCATTCCAACAGATCAATCTGAGATTTCATCAAACCACCGATCGACCGGGGGGAAGACTGGCCTGTAGACTAGCCAGTGTAAATTTTCCAAAATCCTGAAACAAGTTTTGCAAGGAGGTGGTTAACTGGGGAGACAATCGGCCGGACATCCAGCTGGTCATCTGGTGCTCATGCATACCTGTAAAGCTAACGACTATCTATAGTAATTTGATGAAAGGCTCAGCATCCTCAATTTGATCAAAGATCTGAAATATCTCGAATTTGATATTGGTTTGATGTTAACGTTGGAGCATGGTTTTTATCAATTTTTTCATCAAATTTAAATTTGATAAAAAATCTGATTAAGAATTAGAGATGATCTTACATTTGGAAGAATTGGAGATGACTTTACATTTGAAAACATAATCCAAATTTAGATGAGGGTAGCCTATGTGCTATTTTTTCAGTCTAAAATTTCATTAAGAGAAGTGATGTATCAATTTATAAAAATATTTATTAATTATTAATTTAAACTTTATATTCAAATTTTTCAAGTTTCCATTTCATAGACAGGTGTACTTGAATTTTATAAGTTTTTATAAATATGATATATAGAAGGAAAAAAAAAAATCATTTAGATTTTTTGTTTAAATATTTTCAAATTATATATAATTAAAATTTTATTTGGAATTTTCTTGTAAATTTTAAATTAAATGTAACTTAAATATTGTTAAATTCTTGTTTTGAAATACTATCAACAGTTATTTATTTATTTATTTAAAGTTAGATATGGCTAGATAGGCCAATAGTTTTACATCACATGTATTTTATTTTTTAAAAAATATAAATTTTGATTAAGATTATGAAGTAAACATGTTCAAATTTTCAAATTATATAATTAAAATTATATTTAAAATTTTTAAAATTAAAATTAAATGTTACTTAAATATTGATAAAATATATGACACTTTCTATATAAAGTTTTTTTTTTTTTTGAATTTAAAATTATAGATATAGAATATAAATATAGATATTATTAGTGATAGATTTCTCAAAATTTTTTTTCATATTAATCAAGGATTCAATTAAAATATTAAATGGAAAAACCAATTATAACATATCATGTATATTTTTATATTTATTTTTACCACCAAGGCAACCGCCCTAGTGGTAAGGGAGTTTGTTCATCTCTTTGCTACTAGATTCGACTCCCCTTAGTCATTATATGACCGGTGTGGGCCAAGTCTGGGCATTTAAAAAAAAAAAATTAGATTTTTTAAATTCAAAAAAAATGAGAAAAAAGCTTTGAGACTATGAATCACAAAGACTCGTTTTGCTTATGTTAATTGGACTTTCAAATGTCTAATTTGATATACTTCTTTGTAACTATTTTCAATTGGGAAATTAACAAAATGGAAAAACATTATGTTATACATTTCTCAAAAGGTATGTATCACATACATTTTATAATCAAAAAATGATATAATTTTATATTTTTTGAGTTATAACTAAAAAAAAAATATATTATAACTAGACATAAAATAAGGTATAATTAAAGATTCTATGAGTCCAAACTAAAATAATATCATAATTAAAAAAGAAAATTGATCATAATTAAAAAAAAATAACACAACTAAAAATACATGTAATGCACATTTTTCAAGAGTATATATATATATATTAAAATTTTACAACAAAATAATATACTTTTACTAAACGACATTTCTCAATTTTGAAGTAATTGTAATGATGATGGCTTAGTAATTATAATTCTTAAAGTTCTACTATCACGATATTTGTACTTCATTTTAAACTTTTACGTCTTTTAAAAAAAAGAAATTCAGAATCTTATGAAAGGAGTGTGAAACAATAATATACAATCATATCACATCTATTTACACACACTCATAGAGAGAGAGGGAGAGAGAGAGAGAGATCCGCCTATGGAGAGTATAGGATACACCTATTCACACAACGTCATATAATTTTGGCCTTGGCCTTCTCCCATCTAAAATATATATATAGGAAAATGTCATGATTCTAAATAAATTATCAATTTTTTTTGAATAAAGACTCGTAGCTCGAAAATAGGAGCTCGAAAATGGCTCGAAAAAACCAGAGGAAGGGAGGGAGAGGAAAGAGGAGAGGAGGAAGGGAGGGAGAGAAGAGAAGGGAGGGAGAGGGTCGTCTGCCTCGCCGCCCAGCCGCCGTGGGTCGTCTGCTTCTCCGGCGTCGTCGCAGCTCCCCGCCCCGGCCTCCGCCTCTGCTTCCTCCTCCGTCGTTCGTCGCCTCACCACCGCCACCGCCTCCCCCCGCCTCCTCCTCCAGCCGATTTATGGCCCCCTCCCCTCCCCTCCCTCCTCCTCCCCCCTCCCCCCTCCTCCTCCCTCCCTCCTCTGCAAAAAAAAAAAATTGGAGAAGATGAAGTCGAAAAGAAAGAAAAAAAAAAAAAAAAAAAAAAAACAGGGTCAAAACGACGTCGTTTTGACCCTCGAGCCAAATCTCGAGCCAAAGTTTCGAGCTACCAATCACGGTTGATTTTTTTTTACCAAATTTTTTACATAGGTATGAGATCCACACAAATCACATATATGTTGGTCTCACATCTATATGAAAGATTTAGTAAAAAATTTAGTAATTTATTTGGAATTCCCAACATAACTCATATATATATATATATATTATAGTTTACATAGGGCCGTGCAGTCACAGACTATTATTACAAAATGTTTAAGTTTTGTATTTTAATAATTTTTTTAAAATTTAAATATTATTTTATGAAATTGAATAGAATAAATCATTAGATATATAATAGATTTATATGGTATGATATGTATTATTTTTTGATTTGTTATACACCTGATGATATCGACTCCAATTTTATTATCATATCATTTTTTCTTCCGAATTTATAAAAATAAAATAAAATTATGGTGTGTAACTTTTCTCAACAGATAAATATAAAATAAATATTGAGATAATTCTCTCATTTTAAAAAAATTATTAAGTCACTGAGCTAATAAAACAAAATACATATATATATATACGAATGACTAATTTTATTAATACATAAATCATACTCGTATAACAAATAATTAATTTTATTTGTTTGAGATGATCTAAATAAATGCACTTTTTGACTTTTTATGAAATATGAGTTGAGTTTGGGTTGGGTTTGAAGTGATGTGTTAAAGAGGTGATATGACTTAAATAAGATGATGTGACTTAAATAGGATAGTGACTTTTTAACTTTTTGACTTTTTTTAAATATGCCAAACCAGCCCTAAATCATTAAGTAAATCAACAATTTTTAATGATATAAAAAATATTTTTCAGTTAACCATTTTGTTAATAAATAAATCATTAAGTCCATTAATAATTTTTTATGATATAAGAAATATTTTTTAATAAATAATTTTGATAATTTATTATTGCATAGGAGAATAGTTTTTTTTTTCCCCTCGGATATAGTGTTAAATTAAAATTTATAACAAACAATACGACTGATTTATATTTTAAACAAACTTTATGAGTGTATTTGTAATTTGTTAAACAATAAAATATTTATGTTCCATAATTGACCAAGAATATTTGTGTAATTACAAAAAAAAATTATTTCATAATTGACCAAGAATGTTTGCGTAATTACGAAAAAACCTGTTACATGATTGACCAAGAATATTTACATAATTATGAAAAAGAAAACCTTTAATCAATATGTAGGCCAAGGTCACTAGGGTTGCAAATAAATCGAGTCGAGCCGAGTTTTGCTGAGCTCGAACTCGACTAATTTACTTATCGAGCTTGTTTATTGAGCTCGAGCTCGAGCTCGGCTCAGCTCGGCTCGGCTCGGCTCGGCTCGATAATTTTTTTTAAATATTATTTATATTATTTAATATATAAATAATGTATTTATACAATTATTTATATATATTTAATGTATAAATAATATATTTATTATATAATTTAAATATAGATAAACGAGCCGAGCTCGTCGTGCAAGCTCGAGCTCAGCTCGTTTATTAAACGAGCCTAATATTCGAGCTCGATCTTGGCTCGTTTAGTAAATGAGCCGAGTTGAGCCGAGCCCTTAACAAGCCGAGTCGAGTTTGTTTATGAACAGTTCGTTTTATTTGTAACCCACCATTAATAAATTATTCAAAATAAAAAGATAAAATAAGGAAAAAAATAACCAGTCATAGCAAGAAAGAGCTTCTATATATATATATATATAAAGAGAGGGTAGGATCCACACATATATGCGGACAGGACTCACAAATTCAATTTCTCTATGAGTGTGTTTAGATGTGTAAATAAGTGTAATTATAACATTGTTGATTGATAAATAACTGGAATAATGCCTATATCATAACCACGTCACTTGTGCTTGTAACGTGTGCTCAAGATAGAGTGGGTGTTTGGGAAGTGAGTTTTTATGTAAATTTTATTAGATGTAGATTTTTATGAGATAAAAAATTTTTAGTGTTTAGGAAGATAGTTGAGTTTTTATGTGGTTGGATGTGATGTTTGTGAGAGAAAAAGTGAAATGATTATGGAGTTGGATGTGATATTTGTTGGCTTTTTGGCTTTTCGAAGGATAGTTTTGTAAATGCGAGCGTGCCAGCAAGGATCAATCAGTCCTTACAGAAATTATAATTGCCAACCAATTTATCAGACGATTGTGTTTTTTAGTTCTTTCAGCCTCAATGAAGAGGACTTTTACTGGTGGCTTGACTTAGGAGAAATTAAGAAAGATAACAAGCAATATGAAGAACAATCGCAGTATTTCATTAAAAATGAACACTTACAATAGTCCAAACTCAGCCTCGAAGAGGTTTACAGCAACAATCTACTTGAATCTACTTGAAACTACTCCTAGGAATCGAAGTGCAGTGCAGATATTTAAAGGACAAGTATTTAAAGTGCAGGTATTTAAAGTGCAGGAAATGTAAAACTGGGAAAGAAAATATAAAGTAAATGACTGGTTTGTATGATCTGAGTCTGGGGGCTTTTTCTGGGGACTTCCTTGCTATTTATACTTGCCAAGGATGACCTTCGAACTGCACTTCAAACCGTCGAACTGCTCCTCCATGATTGCTGATCATGCTGCCTTAGAAGTAGTTCCACTACGCCATCACTTGCAGTTAAACTTCCCTCTTATATTTGAATTTGAATATGAGTAACCGTTGAGGCCACGTCATCTTTCGTTTCTTTATTGATCTGGTGCTACTCGGATCACGTGAGAACCAATTGTCATCGCCACGTGTACGATCAGGATTGAAGACATGAATCATCTTCCCATAATACCCTTATTCTGCCACGTGTCGAATTGTTACTGGCTTTTACAAAATATATAGCCAACATTACCCCCCGCACTAATATACCCAATACTTGGTGATATTAGTGGATTAAAAACTTTTCCCGCGTTTTTGGAATGTGCACGGAATCCACTTTCGGGAAACATAACCGTCACCCATTTGGTGATCATTAGCATTAACTCTCAAATTATTGAATATTTCAATATCTTTAGCATCCGAACGGATTATGGCTCAATCAACTTCTCATTCTACTGATCAAGCATACGAAGAGCCATTGAGTAATGCTGTTTCCCCTCGAAAGAATCTTCACGCATTCATTAGCCATCTTTATCCGCCCTTCCATATTCAGGTCGTGGAGGCTTTTGCGAATTATCAAGCTTTGGACTATGCGCATATTGCCATTAACCCTTCGATTCACAACTCCGTAAATACAAGAAGTTCTTCCTCTAGCATCCCTTTGTACTTTGAACAAACTACCCTCAAATCTTTGCTTCGATAAGTTACAAATATGGATTCGGGAAGTTCTTCTTTGCACACCTCTGCATGGGATGAAGCTATAACTTCTTCATCGTCTGGGACTTCTAGTTGGACAAACTGGTCGTCCTCTGAGACTTATGATGTAAGGGAGCGCATCAACCATCATTTTGTTGAGTTTACTGATCCCTTGGAGTTTCCTTCCTTCGCTCGAAGTTCAGTAGTCTACCCTTACGTGCCCATTGATTTTCGACGTAGTTTAGAAGAAAATCTGCTCGTGGCCTGGTATACCTCATCCATGCCTACAAAGATAATGCATCCTACCCGGCGCCCGGAAGAAGCACAAGGATACAGTCCTTCATTCTTAGCCAAGAAGGCGAAGATTTGTTCTTCTGATTGGCTTGATTACATTAATGCCTTTGTTCCTTCCACTCCCACGCCATCTCTTACAATAGAGGCATCCACACCTTCTTCTTCATCTTCTGAATTTGAAGCCTCTACTCCTTCTTCTCCTCCCGCTCTTTCCTGGATAGAGAAACTAAGGCTTGCTCTTCCAATGGACAGAGTCTTTTCACCTTACAACCCTCCATTATCCCCTTCTCCAACTGAGCGGAAACAAGCTCAACTTCTACTAGCGGCTTTCTCTCACTTGCCTTTCAATGTTCTTGAGGATGATACCCCTCTCAAGAACTTTCAATGGGCTTGTGATATTTTGACCAGGGGCCATATCCTTAACCCCATCGCCCAAGCAGAACTTTACCTATTTCTGGACCAACTTCCAGTGCTTCTCCACTGGCATCGAAATTCTCTGGTTGCTACGCAATCTTTGGATCAACTCTCATCCCTACGAATTCATGCTCAATACGAAGCAGAGAACTTCCTCGAAGAGTTCGATGACTTCAGAAATAAAGAATCTGCGTATTGGGACGATTTGGTTATAGATGAGCTGGAACAAACACTGAGGGAGGAAGCTTTCGAAATAAAGGCTGAAGAGCTCTATTATGAAGTAAGAGCACATCAGCTTATGCAGCCAACATTAGAGGAGATAGAGGAAATAATAAAGAAAGAACAAAAATTTATTGATCATTGTTGGATGAAATTCCATGACCTTGTTATTTATTCTATTCCTTATTTTTATGAGCTAGAATTCGTACCCAGATAGGGTCACTTGATGTAACTGTTTTGGCTTTAGTACAAACAAAGTCTTTTTACATTTGTCATTGTTTGATTTTGTTCCTTTTTGTCTTTAAAAGCCAACACATAGCTTCGAATTAAACAATCTCATCCTTCGAATCTGGATTTAATTGTCTAATGAAACGCTAAAAGAGCCAACATGTCAGTTTATGGGGTGTTGTTGACAATTCTGGCTGTTATTACCTGGAATCAATGCTCTGAACTTATTAACATTACCCTTCAGAACTAACTATAGCCAATATATGATCATGGTTAATGTAACCAATCAATTTCAAATTAACTAGTTTGCCTCGAAGAGTAATCCACATCGTTCTGGTTCAAAAGCAATTCCTCTTTTTATATGTAATAAAACCAAATATTGGTTTCAATGCGTCGAACAGTGCTCCTCATCCCTCAAAGGATCCGAAGACTTGCTTTGAAGGTCATTACTTTGATAAACGAGCCCTAAAACCCCTTGAAGTAGACCAATACTCGAACAGTCCAGTGTATTCGAACATGAGTACGCTTCGAAGCTGGCTTCCGTACTTCGAAGCCATAGTTGTTTGAATTTTGGCGCCAAAATTCGGCTTCGAAGCCAAATATCTTGCTTCGAAGCTGGCATCAGCGTCCGGAATGTGTTCTTCCCTCCAAAAATTATCAATTATTGGAAAGAACTCCTCGTATTCGTACTTTTAGTACATAACGATTTACGCAATATATTTTTCAGACACGGAACCTTTTAAAAGCCCCTTTGCTTTGTACTCTGAAATCACTTGCTCTTTTGACACACAAACCCTACCGATCTTCTATTAAACCCCTCTTCCTTATTACTCGCTATCAATGGATCCTTCCTCACTAAAAGTGTTTACTGACGATCGTATCAGTCCTACCTTGGCTTTGAAGCGATGTATCGATGAAGAAATCACTAAACTGTCATCTGGTGAGTCAAGCCACATAGATGGACGTCTTTTCGTGCCTCGTCATAGCGACAAACAGGAATACGTTCTTGGCCCTATTTTTTGGGAAGCTCCTGCTCAACTCGCAGCCCTATATCCTCGCTTGGAGGATCATTTCCTTCTTTACGAAGTAGGGCTTGATTGGGGAAACTGGAGGGTGAATCGTCCTCACCGTTGCTGGCCGACAATGAGGACTGAATGGGAAGAATGGTATGACAGAGTTGTACCTGCAAGAGAAGATGACCTGCAAGAACTCTGTATCCTCGATGCCCTTCGTCTTTCCAGGTTCATCATTCCTGAGGACCCTTTCTTGATACCTGCTGCCTTATGTTTCTGGAATATGGCTTTTAATTTCTTTCAATTTCGGTGCGGCATGATGGCCCCCACCGTTCTTGATATTTGCCATCTCTTAGGGCTTTCTCCCCATGGTTCTCCATTTACTCCCAACTATCCAGACCTTCCTGTTAAGTTTTCCCTTCCATCCTTAAGCTCCTCTTATAGTGATTTTGTAAAGTCTGAAAATAAAAGGGAAGGTCCTGTGAGGGACAGAGAGCTATTTTCCTTCATTTTATATTGGTTATGCAAATTCCTCTTTTGCACCTCATCTCAGAGGATTATGCCTGAGTTTGTCCCTCTCGCGAAGGCACTTGTTTTGAAAAAACATATAGCTCTTGCTCCTTATCTTTTAGGTCATGTCTACAGAGTCTGTTCCCAATTTTGTGAAAAACCTCTTGATGCCAACCAAGGAGGTCCCTTCTGGGTGCTTCAACTTTGGCTCTTCGCCTATTTCACTGACCTACACCCCAAATGTCTAAAATTCCTTGTTCAGGACCCTAGTACTTATGGGGAAAAGTATGCTAGGATTGCCCTTTACCCTGCTTCATTCGCTTACTACTTTACCTTTTTTTATCAACTCCCCATTTCTCCATCTGCCTCTTTCTTTTGTCCTTTTGAAGCCAATAAAGGACCAACCTGGCTGCAAGCTTTCCTGGCTGATAAAGAATGCTCCACTTCTCCTCACAAAGACATGTGGGCCTCTATACTACTACCAAGGGAATTGTTCATTGGTAGTTTAAACCCTCGAGCTTACAAATGCATATCTGAGGTGTACTGCCCTTCTCAATTTGCCAGACAATTTGGACTCACTCAAGGGATACCAGTTCCTCTTTGCAGTCTCTCGAATGTCCATCTTACTGTCAGAGATTCGAAAATATCCAAATCGAGACTAGAGACGGCCATTCTCAAATTACTGAAAGAGTTGAATGAATTCCAATTTATCCCCTTTCTTCCGTATGGTTCAGTCTTGAAAAGATTCCAGAACTGGTGGACAGTCAATATGGAAGTGCGCTTATCTGAACATCCCCATGACTTGCTGGTAGGATTGGGAGTGCCTTCGAAGGCTAAGTCAGCGACATCTCATGAGGCTGCCATAACTAAACCTACAGCTTCATCCCCTCCAGCTAGAGTTACTAGAGCTACTTCGAAGAAGGGTAAACATTTTCAGACTTCTCCTTTTCCTTTCTTTTGAATCTTTTGTTCTTTCCCTTTACACTTTTGTTCTTTTGTGCAGGGCCTCCACACGAAGAATCTCCCAAGAGAGCTGAAACTTTAGCTGTTCTCAAAAAGAGACAACAAGAACAAAAACACAAAAGGAATCTAGTCCTTCCTCCTGAGGAATCCGAATCCTCGGGAGAAGAAGAGGTTGAGCAAGAGCCCTTACAGAGAACAAAGAGACAAAAGATAGTTGCCTCCCTTCCTGATACAACTAAGCATCCTTCTTTCGAAACACCCACTACAGTAACGGAGAAAGCACTTACCTCTGAAAAATCTGAAACTCAAATTGAAGAGAGGGAGATTGATAAAGAACCAGTAGTATCACTGCCAAGGAGGCAGAGAAAGAAGATGACTGTTTCTGCTGCTGACTTGGTGGAAGATCCGATTCATAAAGCCGCTGCCAAGGCAGTGGAACAAGAACATTCCAAAGCAATAATCGTTTTTGAGAGGGCTGAGAAGAAACGGCAGCAACAGTTTCTGAGAGATGAAGCTGCTGCTGCTGATGTGTTACAAAGAGAAATTGTTCGAAGACAACAAATTGCCGAACGTTATTCTCTTCGAAGTTCTCCCATCAATATCAACATTTCTGAAACAAGTAATTTCTTTCTTTCTTCTGTTGTTTTTCCTTCGTCAGCTTTAAATGTTTGAAATCTGACATTGCTTTACATTGCTCCCTTCTGCAGTAATAACCACTGCACTTATCTTTCCCATGGGGCCTCTTCCAGTGTCGGTTGAAGTTGACCAGATGCAAAATGTGAAGACTGTTCAAATACAACTTCCACTTCCTAAGCCTACGCCTCCTGTACTTTCCTTGAGTCCCACCATTCCTGTATCTCTTTTCCTTGGTCTAGAACCATATCTTCCTTTTTTGGCTTTTAACCCGCCTCAGTATGCTTCTTCGAGCCTTGCTCTTCCTTCTTCCAAGGATATTCCAGCTATTACTCCAATCCTAGTGGCAGTTGATTCTCCCACAGAGGGTACTGGTAATTCTCCAGTTCATAATTTATCACCTATGTCCACTTCCAGCCCCTCTTCACTAGATTCATTGGTGGCTAAAACCATAGAGGCTGCCAAAGATGCTCCATCCATTTCTCCCATCCCCATGCAGCCCTTTGTGTCTTCCACCACAATACTTTCTATGCCCTTCATGTCTAGGGATGAGGTAGATATCTTCGAAGGAAGACTCGCTAGTCTTTTCAATGTACCTTCTACCTCTCCAACATTTAGTGCTGAAGCTGAGCCATTAGTCTTGGCTAACTCCTTGCTGGAGATTTTCGAGAGTCCTTCTCCCAGCAGCAAGCCTCCTGCACCTTCAATAGATCTAGACACATGTTTGGAACTGCTAACTTCCTTTTCGAGGATTCCCTTCGAGGCTCTACAAAGGCCTATCATTAGAAGTGGGTTTCTTCAGTGTTGCAACATTGCTGAACAGTCCGGCATGAATGTCTCAAATCATCTATCTCAGGCTGCAGCTACTATTGATTTTTATCTCAACATCTATCATGCTGCTAAGACTGCGGATGAGAAGCTGGTTGGAGACCAGAGTTTTGTTTCTCAAGTGCATACTAAAGTAGCAGATCTCAAGGAACAACACTCTTCTGTCTCCCAGTTTCGAATCCAACTGCTGGAGAAAAAAGCTCAACTTGAAGAGGAGTTGGCTGCAGTAAACCAAGCCTTGGTTCGAACTGATACCAAATTGCAAATTACCAACCAAGAGCTGGCTGACCGAACAGAAGACATGGCTGCAGCTATTCAACTGTTTCCAGCACTTAGCCATAGGAAGTCCACTGTACAAAAACAATTAAGACATTGTAATGATTTTTGGGCCAATCTGTGGCACAATGTATTTAATTCTTTATAAAAGAACAAATTTTGTCTATCATCTGAGTAGTCTTATGTTTTCGTAGTTGATGCTTTATGTTATTCCTTGTGTTTCCCAAATGGTTGGAAAATAAGGTTTTAAATATCTGCCATTAATCTTTTTGGGATGTACATAACCATTCAAATTTCTTAAATGATATGCCCCAAAAGGCAGAACTCTATGAATTTGATATGGTCCTTCCCAATTAGGTGACCATTTGCCAAACTTATGGCTTTTAATCCCTATTGGGAGTATTGTTTTCCATACCAAATCACCTTCATCAAAGCCAATGTGTTTGACCTTTTTATTATAATTCTTGGCTGCTTTCTTCTTCTGGAAAAGAATGCTATTTAATGCCAAAATTCTGGCTTCATCTATGCCTTCTAATTCCAAGCACATGCTTTGATGGTATTGCTCAGGATTTAACTGATCTTGGCATCTTACCCTTAAATATTTAACATTGATTTCCACAGGTAAAACTGCATCATGCCCATATACCAAGGCATAAGGAGTAACCCCTGTGCTTGACCTAGGAGAGGTTCTGTAAGCCCATAACACATCCAACAACAGGTTATGCCAATCCCTAGGATTATCCTCCACAACCTTTTGTATTCCTTTTTTTAAGGACTTATTGGATGATTCAGCCTGACCATTAGCTTGTGCATAATAGGGTGTGGAATTAACAAGGCTAATTCCAAACTCTGCCACAAAAGACTTCACCATTTTCCCATCGAACACAGTCCCATTATCAACTGTTATGGTTTGTGGAATGCCAAATCTATGGATCAGATCTTTAATGAACCCAATAACCTCTGTTTGGTCTACAGCCTTGTATGGCTTAGCTTCGACCCACTTAGTGAAGTAATCGGTAGCCACTAAAATGAAACAATGATGTTTCGAAGAAGGTGGGTGTATTTTTCCCATCATATCCATGGCCCATCCTCTGAATGGCCAGGGCTTTACTACTGCATGTAGGTCAGTTATGGGTACATGCCTTATTGTGCCATGCTTTTGGCATGCCTGGCAGCCCTTTGCATATTCTATGCAGTCTTTAAGGATAGTTGGCCAGTAGTAAGAATGCCTTCGAAGCAACCATCTCATCTTTACGCCGGGTTGATGAGCACCACAAATGCCTTCATGAACCTCAGCCATAGCTGTTAATGCTTCTCTTGGGCCTAAACATTCCAGCAATAGGCCATCTCCCCCCCTTTTATAAAGAGCATTACCATACATGATGTATTGCATAGACTGCAATTTAACTTTTCTGCTGGCCTTCGAAGATGGACCAGCCAAATACTGCATTATTGGATGCCTCCAATCTTGTTCTTGCAAGTCATTATGATTGACTTCTAAGACTACATTCCTTTTATTCAAAGGTGGTATCAATTTTTGATATGTTGTTTGGCCTATGCTCCTTTGGGTATTATCCCTTCTCTTGAAGTTCGAAACTTTCTGAGCCACATCATTAGCTCTATTGTTCAAGAATCTTGGAACATGGGTTACATTTGCTACTTGAAATTGAGAAAGCAGATGTAATGCAACAACATAATATGGTAAAATACTTATGCTTTGACACTTGAAAATCCCATTTACTTGGTTAACCACCAACTGAGAGTCTCCAAATATATCAACTGCATGTACTTGTAATCCAATAAGGATCTCTAGCCCCACTATTAAGGCTTCGTACTCAGCCTGGTTATTGGAACAAGTAACTTCGTCCACTCTGAAACCATGTGTGGTTTCTACCCCTTGTGGAGATTTAATCACAATACCAATTCCAACTAAACCATTGGCTTTCGATCCATCGAACCACATCTGCCATGGCTCAACACTGGTCATGCCAAGTTCCATTACTTCTTGGTTCTCTGTTTGAGATGGATGGTCTGCTAGAAAATTGGCTAAGACTTGCCCTTTTACTGCCTTTTGAGGGACATATTCTAAATGAAATTCTGATAAGGCTAGTATCCACTTGCCAATTCTTCCCCTCAACATAGGTCTTGACAACATATACTTAACCAAATCTGTGGTTGCAATCACCAAGACAGTTGTAGGTAAAAGATAATATCTTAATTTCATTGCAGCAAAATACAAAGCAAGGCACAGCTTTTCGACAGCTGAGTATTTACATTCACAAGAATTTAAAAACCTACTAAGGTAATAAACAGCTTGTTCCCTGCCTTCTTCATTGTCCTGGGCCAAGAAAGCTCCCAATGAATCTTCTGCTGCAGCTATATACAACTTCAAGGGCTTGTTTCCCTTTGGTGGCATCAGTACTGGAGGATTGGCCAAGTAGGCTTTAATACCTTCGAAAGCAGTTTGATGCTCTGTTGTCCAAACAAATTCTTCTTCATCCTTCAGCCTTAACAAGGAAGAAAATGCTTTAGTTTTCCCAGCAGTGTTAGAAATAAACCTTCTAAGAAAGTTAACCTGCCCAAGGAACCTTTGTAATTCTTTCTTACTTGATGGAGGCTTAGCTTCGATGATGGCTTTGGCTTTGTTCTGATCAATCTGTATTCCTTTCTTGTGCACCACATAACCCAAGAAGTTTCCAGATGATACACCAAAGGCACATTTGAGAGGATTGAGTTTTAGCTTGAACTTCCTCATTCTTTCAAAAGCTGTTTCTAACTGAAACAGATGTTCTTTCATGGACTGGGATTTCACTATAATGTCGTCAATATAACACTCTAGATACCCTCCAATGAGATCATGAAAGATGGTGTTCATAGCCCTTTGATATGTTGCCCCAGCATTCTTCAGGCCAAATGGCATCTTAATCCATTCGAAGGTGCCAATATTTCCAGGACATCTGAATGCTGTCTTGTGGATATCCTCCTCCGCAATGCAGATTTGGTTATAACCAGAATGCCCATCCATCATTGACAAAACTTGGTGCCCTGCTGAACTGTCTACCAGTAGGTCCACTATAGGCATAGGGTACTCATCTTTGGGAGTCGCTAGGTTTAAGTTTCTGAAATCGATGCATACCCTCATTTTACCATTCTTCTTAACTACAGGTACAATATTAGATAGCCATTCAACATACCTGGCTGTCCTAATAAAGCCTGCCTTAAGTAGTCTAAGGATCTCTTCTTTGACCTTCTGAATTACTTCTGGACTCATCCTTCTCGGTTTCTGCTTGTATGGCTTGAAATTTGGCTTCATAGGGAGTCTATGTTCCACTAATGACCTATCCAATCCTGGTAGTTCATTATAAGACCACGCAAAGCAATCTTTGTATTTCTTTAGAACAACCAATAACTGGTCTCTGTCCAGAACGTTCAAACAAGCACTTATGTAGGTTGGCTGTTGTACAGAACCTTCCCCTAAATTCACTTCTTCTAAGGGGTCTTGTGTCTGAGAACTTACTAGAGCTTCCTCTTTGATTCCTTCTACCTTCGAAGCATATTTCTTGCTTTGCTCCACTCGCAAGTTCTCTGGTTCCACATCCTTACCTTCTTCCTCATAGACAAAATCTGTCCATAAGGCATCCTCCTCTTGTATCTCCTGGACCTTTGTCTCAATGTCCAATGCGCAATATTTCCCAAGGGTCAAAACTCTGACCTGTAACTGCTCTTGTTTACAGCCAATCATCATGGCTTCTCTTTCTTGCTCCTGTACTTTCTGGACTATTGCTTCTACGTCCAATGGTGAGAATTTAACCAGAGCCAAAGACTTGGCTTCTTGCTCTTCATCTCTTTGCCTATAACCAGGCATCATTGTCATCTTTCACGACAACCTCTTCATCAGCATTCTCTTGGACTAAGTGCTTTAGGTGTGTCACTTCCTCATCAGCCGTCACTTCGGCTGAGCCATCAGCTTTCCTCAGTATACTGAGTGGTGTTACTCCCTCAATATACAACTTGGCCTCTGCAAAGTCTGCACAGGCTATGAAGGGTTGAGGATCTGCATCAATTTCCTCTGTCTCTCCATTACCCAAGGCCATCATGATCTTCTGATGCAAAGAGGAAGGCACACATTTGTTGGTGTGGATCCAATCTCTCCCAAGTAAGGCATTATATTTGGCATTGCTGTCGATGACGAAGAATGCTGTCATACAATCCCTGGTTCCCACACTCAAATTAATAGGCAGAATCCCTTGAGCCATCTGTTTATCTCCAGCAAAACCAGCAATAGTCGTGCTGGTTGGGATCAACCTGGGATTCTTTTTCCCTAGTTTCTTCAAAGAAGATTTCGGTAATAAGTTCACTGCTGCCCCATTGTCTACCAGGACTCGGTTTAGCTGTATCCCATCAAAGAAAGCCTTGATGTACAAAGGCTTGACATGCTGGGTCATGGAATTTGAGGGATATTCAAAAGGGTATGAGAGGTTGATGCTCACTTCTTCCTCGCTCTCATACTCAGTTTCCATTGGAGTAGCCACTTCAGGAGTATCCTGTACCATACTCACTTGTGACTCCTCACTAGATACAGGAATTGGATCCATGTCTTGGTCACCATGACCCTCATTCTCAGCCTGGAATTCATGAGGTAGTATGTGTACCATATTGACTGATACAGGGGGAAATGAGCCAAACTGAATGGCTGACTGTACCTTCTTCCCCTCTTGGCTACCTTGCTCAGTGTCCTCAGCAGCATCCTCCATGCTGCACTCTGGTATTTCATTGATAACTGATCCCTTCGAAGGATCCTTTTCAACTGGTTCTTCAGTCAGAAATGTATGTTCAGCCATGAAGGCTTCGAACATTTCTTCTTCTGCCATTTCCTTCTTTTGGCTCATGTCAATCTCGTCTCCCACTTCGCTATCACTTTCCATCAGAGCCTTCTCCAACCCTGCCAAACTAGACTTCTCCCTGGCCTTTAGTTCAGAATGAACTTGGGCCAATTGTTCTCTGCTACAAACCACTTTGCTTTGCAGAGTCGGTTTTGGAGTATGGTCTGACTTCGAAGTTTTCTTTCCTTCTGTCTTGACCTGTGAAGAACTCTCTCCACTTTCTTTCAGATCTTGCTGGTACTGGGTATACCTGCGTTGAATTTTCCTTCTTTGTGATCTGGAAATGACTGGGACCATGTCTGGTTCCTTTGTCTTTGGATGTTTAAGTAATACCCAATTGTTTGGGGCCACCAAAGGAGGCTTGACCATCCTGCCTTGGTTTCCAACATCCCTTTGAGTAGGCGCCTCCCTAGGTTTGTTCTGCATTACAAACCAATCTGGGACCCCTGGTACCCACGAGCTTACTGATCCAGATGTCGAACTGTTTCCTTCTACCTTCGAAACCATCTTCGAAGCTGGCTGTGAAGGTAAATGCTTGGCTCTGACTTCATGTTTCGAACCTGATTCAGTCCTTCGATGAAAAGAGCCATTTTCTGTCCTTCGCAGGGTTGGTCTAAAAGGCCAATCTCTGGCTTTACTCCCATAACCTGGACCCCTCTCCAATCTTCTTTCAGAATGGCTGCTTTCTACTCTGTAGTAGTTAGGTGGCCTAGACTCATACACAGGCCTCTTGCCTTTAGCATGCATTCTGTCCACTACAGGTTCCACCACTAATGGGCGTTGCCTGTCACCAGCCGGATACGGCTTTTTGTTGTGAGCATTGGTTGATTTAGGACGTCTCTGAACATCCTTATAGTATTGCTTCCCATCAATTGGAAGCCCCTTTAACCATTTGTAACTTAATCTGCATCTAGGACACATCCTCTGCACTACAGCTGCTTCGAGAGAATCATCGTCCAGTGCTTCTTCATCAGAGTGTTCCCTCTGACGTGAGAAACCTTGTCCAATAGTTGGTGGGTTTCCAATTTCCTTCTTGGCAGTTGTCTGGTTGGCAATATGCATTTGCACATTGACCTCTTCCAATTCCTGCAGAGATAGATTCTGAAAGTTTGGTACAACCACATTAGCCGCGCTTTCTCCAACTTCTGGAAATGGGTTGCTGTCAATTCCCATGGCTTTTTCTGTTTTGGCTGGGAACTTCAAACTTCCTTTTCGAATTTGCTCTTGGATCCTGTCTCGAAAAACAATACAGGTTTTAGTTGAGTGAGACCAAGAATTATGCCATTTACAGTACACTTTTCCTTTAAGTTCTTCTGGAGATGGCAGTTTAACTCCTTTTGGTAACTTAAGGAAATTGGCTGCAAGCAAATGATCAAAAATGTCATCTGCTTTTGTTAAGTCAAAAGAGTACTTTCGGTGAAAGTCTTTCTTTTTAAACTGTTGGTCGATGGTTGTATCCTTATGAATTAATGCTTCACAGATTACAGGTTCTTTGCCCACAATCTCTGCTGCATCAATCTCATAATTGGGATCTCTATAATACGTCTTATACGAAGCATTATTTCGATCTTGTTCCTCCTCTAGTAATGCTTCATATCGAGACACCTTATAGGTTAATTCGACCAAATCCCTAAATTCAGTTGAGTCAAATTTCTTTCGAAGCCTGAACTCTAAACCGTTTTGAGCCAATCTTACAAATTCTGACTCTAGAAGGATGACCCTACATTTATTTCGAGCCCTTTTAAATCTGGCAATAAACTGAGTAGCCTTTTCTTCAGGCCTTTGACTCAATCTTGCCAAGTCTGCCATGGACACCTCTGGCTCCGATTGGAAGAATTGGGCATGAAATGCCTCTTCCATTTGTTGCCAATTTTGAATGGAGCCAGGTGTAAGGTTGATATACCATACAAAGGCTCCCCCAGTCAGGGAATTTGGAAATAATCTCAGTTTCATGTAATCATGATTAGTGAATTCACCACATTGAGCAGCGAATCTGGCAATGTGCTCTACTGTTGATTGATTTCCAGTTCCATAGAACAAGGTAAAATCTGGTATTCTGAATCCTCTTGGATATTCATGTACCCTATCTACCCATTCTGGGTATGGTTTTCTGTATACAGGAGTCTGGACCCCCCGAGCCATCGGTCCACACATCTCCCTAACAATATCAACAATTTGGTCCCTAGGGACCATATTCTGTGCCTGCTGAACCAGTACTGGAGGAACAAACACAGGGTTTGGTGGACAAACTTGTGCTTGTGGCCCTCTTGGTCCATAAGGTGGTACATTTGGGACTGGTTGCCCCTGTGGTACAGGTTGCTGTTGGGGATATGGGTAACCCCTTTGAGCCTGTCCTGCGAAGGGACCTGCGAAAGGTGCTGGAACAGGTGTTGTGTCCCTTCCATTTACAGGAAAACTCTCCAACCCCCCGGGTATAAATTCAAACAAAGGATTATTATATCCCCTAGTGCCAGGTATGGCTTCGAACATAGGATTTGTAACCATTCTCATGCCAATTTCTTGTACTTGCCCAGATCCACCAACATGTGTGGCTTCATTGTTGGGTACTGAGGCATTTTGGCCTACTACAGGCCTTGAAATGGGTTCATACCAAGACTGAGGCGATGGTCTTTCATAATTCTGAGTACTAGTCTGACCATTAGATTGTCCATTAATTTGCATAGGCTGTTTTTCTCTAGCCAATCTTTGCTGAGGGACATTTAAAACTTCCTCTGTGTGTCTTGTATTTGTTGGTTGGTGGTTATTCATTCGATCCAAAAAGGATGTTGCCCACCTTTCCATGGTGTTCATTAATTGTTGTCCCATAGCATCTACTAAGCCATCCCACGGATTTGTTGGCTGAGTAGATGGAACGGTGGATGTTCCAATTCCTTGGTTTCGTCCAATATTATGAACATATGGTTCTTGTCCAGAAGTACTGGTTTGTTCGACCATAGGTTCTGATAACATAGGAGCCTCCACAGGATGTGTTATCACATTATCCTCTAGATTAGGTATTTCTACCTCTCCTTCTACGCCTTCTTCCAGACGTTCATTTTCTCCTTGTCGTCTTCTTCTAGCCATTTTAAATTCGAGTCCCACCGGGCGTGCCAAAAATATATGTTGGCTTTTTGGCTTTTCGAAGGATAGTTTTGTAAATGCGAGCGTGCCAGCAAGGATCAATCAGTCCTTACAGAAATTATAATTGCCAACCAATTTATCAGACGATTGTGTTTTTTAGTTCTTTCAGCCTCAATGAAGAGGACTTTTACTGGTGGCTTGACTTAGGAGAAATTAAGAAAGATAACAAGCAATATGAAGAACAATCGCAGTATTTCATTAAAAATGAACACTTACAATAGTCCAAACTCAGCCTCGAAGAGGTTTACAGCAACAGTCTACTTGAATCTACTTGAAACTACTCCTAGGAATCGAAGTGCAGTGCAGATATTTAAAGGACAAGTATTTAAAGTGCAGGTATTTAAAGTGCAGGAAATGTAAAACTGGGAAAGAAAATATAAAGTAAATGACTGGTTTGTATGATCTGAGTCTGGGGGCTTTTTCTGGGGACTTCCTTGCTATTTATACTTGCCAAGGATGACCTTCGAACTGCACTTCAAACCGTCGAACTGCTCCTCCATGATTGCTGATCATGCTGCCTTAGAAGTAGTTCCACTACGCCATCACTTGCAGTTAAACTTCCCTCTTATATTTGAATTTGAATATGAGTAACCGTTGAGGCCACGTCATCTTTCGTTTCTTTATTGATCTGGTGCTACTCGGATCACGTGAGAACCAATTGTCATCGCCACGTGTACGATCAGGATTGAAGACATGAATCATCTTCCCATAATACCCTTATTCTGCCACGTGTCGAATTGTTACTGACTTTTACAAAATATATAGCCAACAATATTTTGTTTGGATGTATTTTTTTTGGTTTTACAAAACTTTTGTCTTTTAGTAGAAAAAATGAGAAAAAAATTTGGGAACTTGCTTCCCAAACTCATCATTTGTATTCATAATTTTAAATAATTTTTTTAATAAAAATTGTGCTTATATACTATTTTTTAAGAATAATATTATATAAATAAAACTACCAAATCTTATAGTTCACTTCCCAGATTATAATTCACTTCCTCTCTCACAAAAAAACTGTTTATAAGCAGTTTTTCATCAAAAAATTAATTATAATCATCTTTCTAAAATAACTTATATGTTTTTTTATTTATGAATGTGACACTAATTATGACGCTTGTTACATCAATTCGTATTTTTTTAATTTATTAATTTGTAGTGTAATATTTTTCATTTTTCAAAATGTTTTGGAAAAGATTCATCCGCACGATTGTCTCCAAATCTAAAAGGAAGATTCTGATCATTGATAATGGGGCGCGGGATATAGTGGTATGAAAAAATATTTTGGAGTTTTGATTTTTGAATTCTAAAGTTAAGTTTAATGAGTTGACAGTGAATTTTATTTATTGTGATGTAATATTTTGATTTTAGTTTATTTATTTATTTTTTTCTCCTTATCATGTCATTAGTATTCTATTAGAGTATCAAAATTAGTGTTCTAAATCTGTAGTTGTATGGGTCACATACATGGAAATTAGACAAAAAATAAAAATAGTATTGATGTATTTGTCATCCATTAAAAAAAATAATTTTAAAATTTTTAACTCATAAAAAATAAATTTTTTAATAATTTTTAAAATTTTAGAAAAACTCAAAAATTTAAAATTAAATTTTTTTTAAAAAAAAAAGTCAATCTGAAACACACCGTAATAAATAATTTTACTTTGAAGATAGATAGATATCTTAATTTTACTTTGAAAATCGATAGAGATGAGGTGGTGGTGGCCAAAGCAGTCAAAAGTAGCATTAATACCAAAGCAGAACGGTTAAAAAGAAATGGTAGGCGAAAAATTATTAGGTGTTTTAGGCCCAATGTATTCCGATCCTTGTCCAATTATCAAATGTCAAGTTCATCTTGTATCCTACGTTTTAACATATGTGGTCATTTTCATCTATCACAATTCTTTAAAGATATTACTTGGGCAACTTAGTTTTTAGGTTTTTTTTTTTAAATTTTTTCATTACAAGGCAAATGTTTTATAAAATTATAAAAAAAAATCGATTCAAACAAAATATCACATCAAACCTCATAATCATTTTATTTTTTCTCTCAGAAACATTACATCTAACCACAAAAAAACTCAACTATCTTCCTAAACACAAAATTTTTTTCTCCAATAATATCCTACAATTAAAAAAACTTACAAAAAAATCCACTTTCTAAACACCCACAATGTTTAGGATTAGGAGCGCAACTTAAATGGATTTAGATGAGTTGAGAAATTGTCCAAATTTAATTCGAATTTTACTAAAGTTGCATAGGCTTGTCTAATTCTAAATTGTAATTAAAGATTGTCTATTAAAACCTCATCTAGGTTTGAATTGCCTAAAACATACATAAATTTGAGTTTTTTTTTTTTTTTTTTTTTTTTTTCATGCGTAGATAGTTTAGGTATGACTTATTTTTTTAACTCTATAACTTATTACAAAAAGACATGTAAAAAAATAAAAATTGATATGACAGAAATAAGTTAATAAACTAATAAACAACTTATTTAGGTAATATTCAAACCTCCTCTTAATTAATTAGTTAAAAGTAAACTCTAATAATATTTTTAATAAAATCATTAATAACATCAAATTAATAATTGAAAGTTTTGTATTATCTTCATGTATGTAATATATTTTCAATTTAATTTAACTACGTAACTTATTTTAACATCATTTAATGAGTAATTTATATATTTATTATTTTAAATATATATATAATTTGAGTTTTTGATTTCAAATTTGTTTGAGATATTTGATATCTTTATTTAAATCCATTCACATTTAATTCAATTTGTAAATTTTATTCAAACTCGTATTTAATTTAAAAATATTTTATTCAAATCCAAAAAAAAAAAAATTAACTATACTTAATTTATTTAAGTTGAATCCGCTCACAAAATTACACCCCCAACTCGGGACCGCCACCAAGTAACTTCTCCACCGAGACGGAGACAGCAGTGGGGACCTGCACGTGAAAACATTAATTAGTGGGGATCAAAACAACAATAAGCCACTTCACATCACATCACATCAATTTTTTGATCCCCCATCCAGAAACACACCCTCTTTCTCTCTCTCTCTCACGTGTGGGTGGACTATGGAGGAGTTTCTAGTTGGCTTTGGATTTCGACCCAGTGGTTAGTTTGTGACCTTGTTTTTCTCAATTTGTGTTTTTGTGTAGTTGCGATTGTCAAACCAACTACTCATTTGTTTTCAACTTTTCACCCATCTTGCAATGCAAGTGGTGTGCGTGCTCTCATCTTTTCATTGGTTGACATGAAATCCCTTCTCCAGGCAACAGATGTTTGCAATACTGTACAAATTGGTCCAGGGGTAAAAACTCAAATTATATGAAGCCTTTTGCAAATTGATGTATAGTTCTCTGACGAATATATAAAATAGTCTCTTTAAAATAAAATGATGTGTTGTACACGTAATGCATAATTTAAATAATTAATAATAATAAATTTAATATCATAATATATATTACTTAAATAATAAGTATGTTCTTAATGAAATCTAAAATTTTGTATTCAAAACTTACTTACGCTGTGTATAATTATTTTCTATTTATTTTTAACACAAAGTTATCATGTGATATGAGAAAAAAAAGACTTCATTTATCTTCACTTAATAATAGTATAGATAGATTTATCATATTATTTCAATACGTCTCATTCAATAACCAAATCATATTATTTTTATAGTATCTTATTTTAATTACCAAAGTTGAATAACCGCATGGGACATTCGTGATTAAAAGAATTAATCATATTAATTAGTTTGATTATTAATTTACTTTACAAAACACTAGTTGTTTCGTGGGTACATATTTATGACTAATGCTTTTAAACATACAAATCTCGTAAATTATTTTTACTAATAAATGTTATAGTTGAATTACTCATATTATGTTACAAGTCATTTTAAACCTCAAAATCTTTGTTGCTACAATTGACATTCCACAACAGCACAACCCAGTTCAATGTGGTAAAAAACTACCACCCCTCGTGGACTCATTCCAAACAGTTTACTCAAAAAATTTGAATAAGCCTGCTGTTTATCAAAAGCAGAAATTGTGAAATCAAGTCTCGCAGGACAATTGCGCTACAAAGTACACATCATCTATAACAAAAAAAATAAAGGACTATGCTATATGAATCTCACTACATGTGTGAAATATCAGGGATCTACACTTGACAATTGAATAAAGGTATAGAATTTGCCTGACAAGTTTGGTTGAACATTCACAGCCTATTTTATCATGTCCTGTGTTCTTATGGGAATTAGATGAATCCGACATTTAAGCACATAGTTGCACACAATACCGGTACCCGAGTCTATATAATATAACATGCATAGGTATGCACAGATTCATCAAAATCTAAAATGCATAGGAGTTGGGAATAAAATCCAGTGCAGGAGAGCATTTAAGAATGTAATATGCATCTAACCAATTAGGGCACATCGCAACCATAACCACAAAGTAACCTTTGTATTGTAGGCATCGCCGTCTATTTTTAGCTTCACACATACATGCATCACATCAATATTCAATGAAGCATACACAACGTAGTTTTAGACCTTACTCTAAATGAAAGTTTGGAGTTTCATAAATTGTTTCTCCTAACACCACACACACACACAGCATTGAGAAATGAGAAATTCCTCCAACATTTATTGATAATTTTCTTACACTGACTACCAAGTCCAAAATCTACTATGCAAATATGCTCAAGGGGCCAGTCTGGTTTGAAGAGTCCAGTCCGTTCTCGGCATTTCGCAGCCCTGTCATCCATTGCCTGTCAAAAATATTTCTTTTAACTTTCATTTTATGAAATTTTCCAAGCGATATTGATTCATAAAGAACAAAAATCTTGCAGAATTAATGTCTAGATTTGAATTTGACCGGCACAAAGAAAAGACTGAGAAATTAATTAAAGGCCTTTCTACATCCATTTTTTTACAAGTTGAAAATGGCAATAAACGGGTTTCCCACAATTTCATCATGGATGGCCAGCCTGGGAATACAATGCAAGATCATTTATTTACCTTCCAAAGTTGTTGCCTGAATCCAGTAGAATTGTCAATCTTTTTGCAGTTTTCATGAAATCACTGCAATGAGAACAAGGGAAGAAAGAGAACCATAACTTGTAAAACCAAGAATCTATGGACTTTCCGCTATGTGTGTTCGATGTCACCAAATTACAACTGCAAATAAACATGATAATGAAAATACCTGAAAGGTTCATCTCCAGTATGTTTGACATTACCAGTTGCATCCTGGTATAGCACATGACATGGCATCTCTGATCTTTCTATTCCAAACATGTTTGCAACCCTTTTGTATAGTTCTTCATAAGATCCAATAACGGAGAGGTCAAGATTCCGGCCTACATACTCCGACTCCATAAACACCTTACAATGACCAGTATCGAGGCCAAGTTCAGTCATGTGAAAACCTTGACGCCACGGAAACGCAACGCATGACAGATTTTCTGGAACCCATTGCTGGTCAAATGCAGATCTTTCTTTCTTCTCTGGAAAATTTACAACTTTTGAGACTGCATCACTGGAACAGCTACAAGCGATCTGCTGTTCAGTCAGTATTGGTTGGCCAAAGAGTACAAACTGGGGTGTCTTCAAATTATCAGTTTTATCTGATTTACTATTGGAATTCCCCATTGTCAACAAGCAAGAAACATTGTCATTGCTGTTTTTGTGGGTTGAAACCAAACCATCGGATAATTTACCATGCGGATCAAGCTGCTGCAAGCTGGACGGGAAAAGATCCAACTGCAGTTTGTTATGAAGGTAGAGATCCGATAATGGTATTCCAAATTGAGAATGCCTGGCTCCCTGTATGCCTGCAGGAATGTCGTCGGATAGACAACACAAAGGACTGCTGGGCCCTAGGGGGTTGCGTGAAAATGACGGCATTGAAAATTGGCCGTCGAGAGGGAAGTCGGGGTGTTGCGGAAACCGCAATTTCTTTCTTGGTGGTGAAAAGGGTGACATGTGAATGACAGGCATGTTTGATACCAACTCGACCAGCCATGGGCTGACGTGCTTCACATTATGCAGCAAATCTGGTTCATCCCATGTCACCTGCAAATTGGTTTGCAAAGAACAAGTCAGAAAAGAAAAATTGCCAGAGTTAAACTGCATGAACTTTGCAAATGAGCCTTGCACAGGTCTAGATAGATTCTACTTCTTTTGCAAATAACTCAATTATCAGTAAGTGCCTGCAGATTGTTAAGAGCAACAACAAACTTTGGAACTTTTAGGGAAAAAGATCATCAATTTCTAAATGATTTTAGAAGAGAAGAGACTAGGACAAGTGTCATAAATAAAATGGAACAGAATTCATATAATGTTTACTACAGAAAATTTAGTACAAAATTATCCTTCTCAAATTAACACTAATGAACAACAGCAGAAAAAGAAAAACAAAGATCAATATTTATTTTTACTATCAAGAATAAGTAAACAAAGAAAGTATATTTACAATATCCAAAATTTGATTAAGAAAAACAAGTTGGAACAAGATTGAAAGTTGATTTAGCTTCCTAAAGCATTTTTTTAAGACTCTAGATCTTAGGTTAGAAAACCATCATTATTTTATTCCATGTGAAGAAGCTTGAAGCATCAGACATGAAAGATCAGAAACCAACTTTAAAAAATAATTTTCCAGCCAGTGTTTATATCATGACTATTATTTAATTAAATACTTCTTTCATGGAAAGAAAGCCCTTAGGGAAACAAAGAAAGGAAATTTTTGGAATAAAAATTGACCAAGAGGAATATTGTGCAAAGAAAAAAGCTTGAGACCCCTAAATTTATACATCATTGTGGACTACTCCATGTCATTTATAGATTGGCTTAAAAATCAACCACCTAAGATCCAACCCCTGCATGATGTGGTGAATTTTGGGTCATATTTTAGGGATCTCTAGTATTTCTCTTGCAGAAAACGCAACGCATAGTTTCTGTCAGTCCAGTAGTTAGGATATATTCCATTAAACAAAACTATCCTAGAATATATTCTCATATAATGTTTAGAAACAATCACCTGAAAACTAAATTATGCTAGCATGTGACATTTATGCATACCGTATCATATTCTTTTTTCTAATAGCAACATGTGAGCCAGCATTGTATTCAAATCACAAATACAGCCATATGGTCCTACAAGTGAGGTGGAAACATAAACCTTTATTCCAACCTTTCAAAAGCAATAGAGGTTTTTTTTTTTTTTTCTTCGGTGGGGCTAGCAACAATAAAATTTTCAGCCACTAAATGTTCAAAATGTAAGCATACAAGGAAAACACTCATCTATAAATACATTCTTGAATGAAAGAATATTACTTCAATGAACATTAGGGTTGCATGGAAAGAAATAGAAGATCCATTCTTGTTTAGCAATTACCTAAGATACCAGTGGAAAGTAACTCAACCAGGATCTTAGGATTATGATTTTTTCTAAACTGTTTAACAAGTCCTTATGATTTAACATTCCCTAAAAAAGCATCTGAGTTATCCAAATACCAAAAACAAGATTCATTGATAAATCCTAAAGAAATCAATACTACAGTATTTCAAAATAAGATCATTGAGAAATTAAAGTAATATGCTAGAGAGATTTTACAATACCTGGAGAAGCCTCCATGGGGAATTAGGCCAGCGAATTGGGTCAGCAACCTGAACAGAAGCTATGGTTCCCATGAACCAGCTAATCCGGGAAGAATCCTCGGTTTCAAATGGCATTTTGAATCTCATCCCAGAGCACCATTGAATCCTCATGGAAGCCCTCACAGATGAAGCCTTAATGCAGAACTCTGGAGTGCTTGCCCGCGGGTAATAAACCACTTCAAATGTTTGTCCATTAGCTGCAAGTGTTGCAGCTTCAACAACCGCTTCAGGCCTCACTCTTCCCCTTCCCCTCAACCCACCACCAGAGTTCAAATTCCCATTAGACCCATTTCTCATCAGTTTGTTCTCATCTTCCCTCAAAAACACTGAAAATGACCCATATGAAGAAACACAATTTCCAGAGCCAGAATTCCATCCGGAGGGAGACTCAGAGCCACCAGTAATTCCTCTCTTGGCCCGTCTGATTCCAACACACAAATCCCCATTCTCTGCCCCTCGTAAGAACACAATTGAATCGCCAGCAACAAGTTTCTTCTGGTTCACAAAACTACTCCACCCTGTTGTCAACAAATGCCTCCTCGGCGTTCCTCTGTAAATATGCCTAAATTTCCAAATTTCACCATGAACGTCCTTGGCAATTACGGTTTGAACCGGGGGATCAGCCGAGTAATCCAATCGGGGGAAGATAGTCTCCGCACAGTACCGAGGAACTGAGAATCCACCACCGTTGTTAGCATCCGATTGAGTCAATGTTTTGGCGAAAGAAGCAGGTTTTTCAGGGGATTCGGATCCATTACTTCCCAAAACCCCATCATCGTCATAATCAAGCTCGTTGCTTCTCATAGGAATTAACCTAATTTTCGCATAAACTTCATCAGTTTCAGCATCGGCCATGAATTTCACTGCAGTAACTCTGCAGAGGATCAGAGACGGAAGCCTCGGCAAGGCCCCGAAATCGACGGTTGTGAGGGCATGCTCGGCGTGGCCCTGAGGAAAGTAAAAAACCTTGGAATTCACAAGAGGCATTTGAACCATTCCTCCAGCACAAGCATGCCATAGTTGAGAATCCAAGCTTTTCTCCTCCACCTCCTTCATCTCTTCTTCCTTGCTTTCTTTCAAATGCAACCTTTTAGTTCAATAGAGCAATCAAATTGTGTTCTTCCAAACAAATAACCAAAATAAAACCCTCGCTATTCTTGTGAACAATCAAAGATCAACAAAAACCTAAAAACAGAGTGAAAAACAATACCAATACATTAGATTTCATATTTACATATAAGAAATGTATTTTGAGAAAGGGAATAAGATTTCTGACCTATTATATATGCTACAGAAGATCAGAGCAACAAAATAAAAATCTTCAACAGAACCTTACACTATCACCTCTCTCTCTCTCTCTCTAGTTTCTCTCTCTGATATTTATTCCAATACTAGCGAGCGAGCACAGTCCAATAGTCTGTTGAGCTCCTTACCGTTAAGCCTTGTTCAGATTCCAAGCATTTACTGTTCACCGTTATATCAAATGCATAGAGACTGGAATTATAAGTATATTCAGTGTCTTCTTCACAAAGTAGCTTTGAAATGCAAGATCTGTAACACTACAAATCTGAGATTTCTCTCAGATTAACGAGAAAGAGGCTTGAAAACACTCGGTGATGATGATGATTTGCATGTTCAAGTCCGTATTTGATTAGCAGTGATCAAAACCAGAGTTTGGCACGGGGAGAGAGAGAGAGAGATGCTTTCATGGCCGATCAGAGAGGTCTGGTGATATGCTGCAGAGATTCAGAACGCTCCAACACCCAAACGACGCCATTTTATGGAGCAGAGATCTTCGGCATCGCAACAGTCCAAAGCAAGAGTTGAAGATCAGGTCTCTCTCTCTATCTCCCTCCCTTTCGTGTTTTTTGTTTTGTCCTTATCTCTTTTTCTACTTCTCTCAGATCTGTTGGCATAGAGACCGATCGATCCATCTCTCTTTCTTTCTCTCACTGCTTTCTTTTTCTAGAGCCAAACTAACAAAATAAGTAATAATTTAATTAACTTACAGAATATTACATTGATGTTTGCTAAAATAAAAATTTTAACAGTAGTGTTATAAGTATAAATTAATATATTAATATATATTATCATTTTAAAATTATCACTCCATCCATCACCATATCATATATATATATATATATTTTTTTAAATAATATTTTTCTCATGTTTAAGAGAGTTGGGCTAGTATGTATTTTCTTAAATATATATAAAGTTTTATACAAATTTAAATTTAATTTAATTTATATTAACTTTATTTATTTTATATCAATTTTATTTGACAAATATTTCTTTTAATATATTTTTCATGGCAAATTGAGATAATTCACAAATCCAATATCAATTTTACATTTCATTTTTTTCTTCTTAATTTTTTTAAGGATTTTAGAATTTTTTTTAATGTTAAATTGCTTTTTATTTTTTTTAAAAATTTTTCGTGCATTATTTTATACCAAATACCAATTCTATATTATGGATTTGTAATTTAAATTTTATAGTGATTCTATATATGAAATTATATTTTATTTCTTACATTATTTTATATAATCACAACTCACATGATGAAAAACTTGCATAATAATGATATTCTCAAGGAACTTCTAAAGTTAAAATTTACTGCTTGGGTCACTTTTTCAATTGTTGAACAATAAGTTCTTTTATATTTTGACATCATATTATAGATGATTAATTACTTCATACGCTAATATGTATCTATCGTTTGGATGTTTTCATTAATTATTTTTTGAGTTTAGATGTTGTTACATGATTATTTATTGATTAGTTGTTGTTGATTTTTTTTATATTGTTGATATTTTAATTTAATTAAGATTGTTTATTTTACAATCTTATAATTTAATATATATATATATAACATATAAAATTATTATATGATAATCTAACTATAACATATTTAATTTTTTAAATAAATTTTATATAATTTTTATTTCTAAATATTTTTATTTTCCAAATGAATATAAAAGAAAATTAATTAGTTAGAATTACTTTTAATTTTATGTTACTAATTTTTCTTCTAATTTAACTATTATTTTTAATATCAAAATAAATATTTATTTTACTATTTTATAATTTAATATATATCATACAAAATTATTGTATGATAATTACACTTTTATAATATGATAGAACTAAAATTATTAAAATGCACAAATAATTGAACTAAAATTAATATATATAAGTATTCAAGTAACAATTTTATAGAACGATAGTCTTAATATTATCAAAATAAATAATTAAAATCATACTTTAATTTTAATTTTAAATTAAAATTAACATAATTTTTTTATAACACATATTTTACCATCAATTTTTTTTTTAAAAAAAATAACACGTGCAATGCACGGGTCAATTGCTAGTATTATACAAATTACAAATACCTAAAATTTCTAAAATTATATCACATCATCCGTTAATACACTAATTAATATACCACTTGATACATATAATATTATTTAAATTTTAAAATATATATTAAATTTTATAATTTTGACATAATTATATTAATTGTTTTAAAAAATTTAATTTATATAATACGAAACTCTTTTCATTTTATAATTCATTAGCTAAATAAATAAAAAATAATGTTGTCGTATCTTCATACTAAAAAATATATATTTTTTATGAATCACGTTAATAAGACTTATTTTGACAACTCAGTTAAAAGTTATTTTTTTGATTTTTTAACTTTTTTAAGTCACATCAACTTGTTTGGTTCCATTTTTTTAAAAATAGTTTTCAAAAAATTATATTTTCTTATTTTTCGTGTTTTTTTGTTTTTACTGAATTTTTTTAATATTTTAAGCAATTTTTTTACTTTTTGGACACACCTAACATAAATACACTTAAAAAGTAAAAAAATTGTAAAAAAATCTTTTAAAAATTCACTAAATACCAAAAATACAAAAAAAAAAAAATATACAAGAATTCACTGCATTTTTTGTATTTTTATGTATTTATTGATTTTTTAAAATATTTTTTCACAATTTTTTTACTTTTTAGATACATCTAAGTAAGGTGCATCTAAAAAAGTTTAAAAAAAAATGTTTAAAATTTTAAAAATATTCACTAAAAACAAAAAAAATACGAAAACAAAAAAACTCAATTTTTAAAAAACTTAATTCAGAAAACTCACACCAAACACATTGATTATTTTTTTACTTTTTTACATATATTTAAAAAAAAAGAATCAAAAAATCAACTTTTAATCTATTTCTCAAAACAAGCCTGAGTGTCCATTGTGCACTTTTTATTACATGACACTTGATATTTATTATTTAATTTAAAAATCATTAAAACAAGCCATAATAAGTATATTTAATTTAATGAGTTGCTAAAATTAATAATTTATCAATTTAATAAATAGTTGAAATTAGAAACTTATCAAAATCGAAATGATTAATATCCACCTTAATTAATGTCTCAGGGTACTTATTTATCCTTATGTCTCTATTCCAAAATCATTAGTTTATCTATTTAACTTTATTAAAAATGAAGTTAATGTAATTATACTAAAAGTGTAGGACTTGTTGTAAAAACACAAAAATATACCCAAAATTCAAATTGTGTGAATAAGATTTCATTATAGGTGTGGTCCACAGCACAACAAGCCTTCATCTACAACATATACTAATTTTCTTGGCAATTTTTATGATAAAAATTTTGGAATTGTAGCATTAGTGAAAAAATTAAGAATAATTTAAAACAAATATGAACTCCACAACTTTTGAATAATTTTATTAGATTCTCATAAAATTTTAATTAACATGATACATAGTCCACTTTTTTATCTGTAATTTATTAATCTCATATATGAAAAAAATGATATTGTCACTTTTTCCTAACTAAAAAAAAATATATATATATATATATGTATATATATATTTATTTTAATTATTTGTGTGTCTTCACACTATTTACACTAATTTTAGTCTTTTTAATTTTTCTAAAAGGAGGTGGCATAATTATATCAAATATGTAAAATTTGTTGTATTATTTCCAAATTTTCGAAGATATCACTCTATTTTGTTGTGAGTTTTAAAATACAATTTTTGAATATTTTACTTTTCATATTTTGTGCATTTTGTGATTTTTTTTTTAAAAAAAATTTAGTTAATTTTTTTATTTTTAAAATGCATCTAACCTAGATGCACTAAAAATAGTTTGATTTTTCAAAAAAAAAAAAATTATATATATTATTTTTAGTATTTTTTTAATCAATTCTTTGTACTTTTTAGATACACCTACTCAAGATGCATATACAAAATAAAAATAAATTGACTAAAATATTTTTAAAAATTAGTAAAAATTGATAAAAATTCAAACAAAAAATTGTTTACATTTTTGTTCGGATTTCATTTGTTCTTAATGTATCTACAAAATATATAAATAAAAAAATTGACTAAAATATATAAAAAAAATAAAATTCAATAAAGACAAACGAAAACTCGTTTAAAAATAATTTTTGAAAATTGTAACTAAACAAAATCAAAATATTTGTAAATTTTAAAAAAATATATTCACTAAATACAAAAAATATATAAGAAATACAAAATTTAGCCCATTTTCATATTTTTTGTATTTATTGAATTGTTTTTAAATTTTTCATGAATATTTTCCAAGTTCATTTTTATAAAAAAAAATAATAAAATATAAAAAATTCACAAATTTTTTTTTTAAATGTATTTGAAAATTCAAAATTAAATTTACCCAAAAATTATGCTTGTATTTTGTCGCCATTGCCAGTCGCTCTTGGAGTATTTCTTGCAGTATATTGTACCGCTGTGAAATCAGAGCACAACAGTCACCACACCAAACAAAAATTTAACCCTGGTTAAAAAAGTAAAATCTCGTTGTCAGTTCAAACCCACGGATGACTGGCCCTTCTAGCTAGGGCTACCAATGCAAGGCTCGTGCTTTTAACAGTGCAATTTGATTTGCGAGTGGAATTCACGGTCCCTCATGCGCGTGTTTTTCTAAGTGGGTCGGAGAAGGAGTTGTGTTCATCGGTCATCTTATGCTCAACAATTATTTAATAATCTCGGAACACCACGTGATCATATTTTAATAATTACTTAATTTTATGTTATTTCTTTATTCCTAATATAAATCGGTGACTCTTATTCCTCTTTATCAATCCAAATTTTATAAAATATCATATATTTATATTTCAGAAATATTGAATAATCACACATTGAAGGGAGAGAAGAGAAGGCGTATACGTACTACATGGTGGACCTACATGGTTGGTTTACACGAAAAAGGTTATGGGAAAAATTATTCAATATTCTTAAATATCATGTATTTATATTTGAGAATTAATCATTATATATTATGTGTTTTTATATTTTTAATAAATTATGATCTTTTTTCATTAATCATGACTAACATTTTATTCATGCTATGCACTTATATAAATAAATAAATAATTTTTTTTGTAAGATTAAATAATAATATAAAATTTATCTAAAATATATAGTAAAAATAATTTATAATCAATTAAACACATGTCATAATTTAATTAATAAAAATGAAATAACAAATTACAAAAGTTATATTTATGATAAAGTATAAATACATTTCATTTTATAAATTTTGTAATTTTAGTTTACCATATGATAATAACAAATTACATTTGTTAATATATTAATATTTTAGTATTTTCGTTACTAAAAAAAAATTAAAATTAAAAAATATTAGTTGACAGTTTGAACCTTAAAAAATCCCAATTCAATTGTAATTATATATAATATTGATATAGATTATTCAAAATTGAAAAATATAAATATTAATTACTCAATCATAATGTATGTAAATCTATATATATATATATAAACGTTTAATGTGTATCAAAATAATGAGTTTTAATATGTCCGTTAAGTAGTAATGACCATGGTGAGAAAAAAAAAAAATATGTTACAAAATTTTAATTATATAAATCATTTTATACTTTATGGTGAAGAATTTAAAACATTTTAATAGAAAATATTTTACGGCGAAATATTGTTGGGAAAATTATCAGAAAGTCCTATGTGCCAAACTGTTACTCTTTATGGTCCTAAATTGAATCTTTTGGTTTGGAAAGTCCTATTTTACATGTTTGGTAGACAATAAAGTCCCATTTCAAATTTTGTGGGATGTGGGGAGACTGATTTGCCCTTTTTTGTTATGGCAGGTACGTGTATTATGGGATTCCCTCAATATTTTGTTGATACGTATTTCTTGCATCGTGCCCATTCAGGAAATTTTTTTTTGTTATGGCAGGTTTGCCTCTCTTTGATATACACACAGATTCACGTTTGCTGACCCACGTTTCTGTTTTGCTGATCCACGTTTCTGTTTGCTGATCCACGTTTCTGTGGTGCACTGTGGAGGTTTGCCTCTCTTTGATATACACACAGATTCGTGGAGGTCTGCCTCTCTTTGATATACACACAGATTCACGTTTGCTGACCCACATCTGCTGACCCACGTTTCTGTTTGCTGATCCACGTTTCTGTTTGCTAACCCACGTTTCTGTTTTGCTGATCCACGTTTCTGTTTGCTGATCCACGTTTCTGTTGTGCTGATCCACGTTTCTGTTTGCTGACCCACGTTTCTGTTTGCTGACCCACGTTTCTGGAGGTTGGTGGTGCACCGTGGTCATCCACATTTGTGATGATCCAAGCTTCGTTTGTTGGTAAGGTACACGTCGAGTATTCACCCAAAAAATTATTCACACAAAAATGCTCACGTTGGGGCGCTGTGGGTTTCGAACCCACACTGCAAAGTCTAACAATGTAACACCCAATCAGATCCATCCCTCACATTACTCAAACCCTCACACAGTTTACACTCAATGGCATTATTGTCATTCAATGTACATGAGGACTTAGTGGTGCATAAGAAAACATTTGGGACTATTCAGATCATAAGTTTAAAAAAGGGGATTTACCAGTCAATTCCCCAATATTGTTTGATTGTGTGATTTGTTAATTATTATTTTTTAATTGGAAAACTCCTTGTTTGTTTAAGGAATGAATGATTTTAGGGAATTATTTTAGGAATGAAAAATGCATTCTTTGTTTAAAAAAGAAAGTGTATGAGTGTGTGATTTATTAATTATTTTTTAAAATTAAAAAATTAAGAAATTTAGATTGAGTACTTAGGCCATTTCCAACGGTGCATTAAATTTGAAATTTGATGAAAAACTCACTTTTTCTCACTCCAATGGTTTCACCAAATTGATATCAAAATGAAAATTCACCAAAAGTTTCACCAAAATGAGAATGCGCTGGGTCTTTCACCAAAACACTACTCATTACTGTTGTATTTTCACTACCGGATGACCCACCAGATGACCAATCGGATGACCAATTTTTGCAAAAATTTGTATGGATTTTACATTGGGAGGTCGACCAACCGGATGACTCCAGGGTCGACCCCCCGGATGACCCTGAGCTTTTTCTTTCTCAACCAACATCAGCCATGGATACAATTTCGAGGTTTGGAGTTTATGACTAAAAACCCAACTTCTAACACCCATTTTCTTCTCCCAAACAACCTCAAAATAAGAAATCCCACAGATCCCACCTTTAATATCAGAATCCAAATCATAGGTACCACGAAAACCCCCAATCATTGTACCATTACTTGATAAACTTGTGGGTTGATGATACAAAAGGGGTTGATTCATACACCCATCTCCAAACA
This sequence comes from Camellia granthamiana, assembly GCA_036172215.1. Lineage (NCBI taxonomy): Eukaryota > Viridiplantae > Streptophyta > Magnoliopsida > Ericales > Theaceae > Camellia > Camellia granthamiana. The sequence goes on from CM069915.1 coordinate 44,015,468, forward strand.
CACGAAAATCTTCCTGGTTTAAAAGGGGGTACCTTCTTTCCATTCTTTGGACACAAACCAGACATTGTGTTATAGTTTCCATTTTTCAACATAATCATCCAAAATTGCCATGGTTCTGAATTTGGGATGTCCAAAACTGGGCATAAAGAACCCAGATAAAACTCCTTCTCCATTGCATAAAGGTCTGGATTGCTTAGAGCTTTTTAGGTTAAACCAGGGAATGGATTCCCCACACCAAGTTTGTTATCTGCCTCTTTTACTTTGTGATTCAGAGAATAATTTGCTTCTTTACAACATAGAACCAGAACATCTTAGAGAAAAAAAAAAACAAGTTAGAGCTAGCTGTATCAGGAAGAAAGGTTTTGACAGGAATGATCAAGAGAAAAAAAAAAAATTCATAAGCCTCATCGGTCGACCGGCCGATCAACCCGCTGGTCGACCAACTGGATGACCCCTTCCCTTTTGGTGCACACCGTTGGAGCTAGCCGTATCAGATTGAGAAAATCAGTTATTTTTTACTCAGATTTGGTAAAAAAAGTAATGAATCATTAGAGATGCTCTTAGAGCTCTCATCTTTCTTTTCACTAAAAACTTCCTTTTGTTTATATAATATATATTTACATAGATATCTTAGCTTCTATTTGGGAAGTTGAGGTTGAGGTTTTTTTTGGCTAAAATAGTCATAAAAAAAAAAAAAAGCTTTTTAGCCCAATAAGACAAAATATCACATCAAATCCATAATCATTACATTCTTTCTCTTACAAAAAGTCAAAAAGTCATTATCAAGCGAGACTTTTTAACCCCAGGCTAAAGTAGCTAAAAAGTCAAAAAGTGCCATTTTGGGAACTTTCATGAAAAGCCACGTTTTTTATCATTTTCCAAAAACGTAACAAAATTAGTTTGGGAAGGGCCAAAAACGCAAGTGTGAAATTGCAAATTAGGGCCTATGACAAAAAAATAAAAAAATAAATTTCTTATGTTGGGTAAGGGTATTTTGATTATTTTAATTTGATTTGACACCACAAATAAATATTAAATTAAAAAGTAAAAAGTCAACTTTTTACCAACTTTCTAAATCATTTTCTAAAAAGCTAAAAAGCTTGGTAAAAAGTCAAAAGTTAACTTTTTACCAACTTCTCAAAACACTCCAAAATTAACCTGATTTCCAAACGAACCCTTAGGGTACCATGTGAACATAATCATCAGTCGATTATCAGAGGGTTTTGGAACAAATGTTTTATATTATTTATTATTTATTACTTATTAATATTTATTAAATTCACTTAAAAATCTAAAAAAAATTGATATTAATTTCTACTATTTCAATTAATAAATATCAATCAAGCAACACATGGCATAGGGTTGCCAAATAATTTTTTAGTTCATATGGGTGGGTCACGCTGATTTTAATTTGTTTTTTTGTTTACTCAAGTATATTTTTCGTGGAGAAGTTATATTTTGGGATACTTGTTCATAAATTTCTTTTCATTTTCTTTGGTTTCATTTATTCTAAATTATTTTTTGGGTAAATTATCAATAAATCATAATAGTTAGACTTAATTCTCATCAAGTTCTATTAAAAATAAGTCTTAACAAAATCATCGCAAAAAATAATTTTTCGTAACGATTTTTTGCATATCGCTAAAAATTGATAATTAGTAATTTTTTTTATTTTTATAGTTTTTGTAAATTATCGCTAAAATTTATAATTAATGACGTTTTTCTGTGATAAACTTTTCAAACTGTTGTTGAAAGTTAGAAATTAGTGACTTTTTTGTGACGTTTTTTTAAACTGCCGCTAAAACTTATAATTAATGATATTTTTTGTGATAGTTTTCAAACTGTCCTTAAAAATTAACAATTAGTAACTTTTTAAATAATGTTTGATGAAAAATGTCATTAATTATCATAGGATCCATTGGACAATAAGTCCACCTATTAGGACTTACAAGCAAGTCCCTCTTATTTTTTTATGATCCAATAAGCCTTATACGTGACATAATTATCAAAATACCCTTAATAATAATATTCGTATTGACAGTGTGAATATTCCGTGATGTGAATATTTATACTGTCAATATAAATGTTCACACCGTTAATATGAATATTCATATTGTAAAATATAAATGTTTATATCACTAAGTTGCTAACCGTTTAAAAAAATATTTGTAAGGGTAAAATTATCCATAAAATACCTTAAATATAAGAATTATGAATTAGGATTTAATTGATCAAATGTCTAAATAATAAGACTTTTTGGAATACAAGAATATGTTATGGACTTAGGATACAAATAGCTGAAAAATGATTTCATAATGAAAAGTGCTAGACATCTCAAAATTTTTACCAAATGTCTCATGTGGGTGTGGGACCCATACCATGTGGGTCCTACATTTATATGAGACATTGGATAGAAATACAGTATGGGTCCCATACTCATGTGAAATATTTAATAGAAATTTTGATAGAACTTTTGGGATCTCTAGTATTACCCTTTCCTAATAAATATCCCTTTTATTTTTACACAATTTATTACTTAATATTTATTAAAGCCTCTTTTGGAAAGTGTCAAAAAAATCAGCTTATTATAAGTGTTCGTTTGAGATGTAAGTTGACTTTTTAGCTACTTTGGCCTAGGGTTAAAAATTCTCGTTTGGGATAGATTTTTTTGATTTTTTTGACTTTTGTGAGAGAAAAAATGTAATGGTTATAGTATATTTTGTCATATTTGGCTAAAAAGCTTAAGGTTTTTTCTTCCTAAACGAGTTCTTAGGGATTGTTTTAGATTAGTATATTTTTTTGATTTTTTACAAAAAAAACGTAAAATATGAGTTGAATTTGAAATAATGTGATAGGGAAATGATGTGACTCAAATAAGATGATTGTGACCCAAATGCTATTTTAGCACATGCTAAACAAAACTTTAGGTCACATTATCTCTTTACTTTTTGCACATCTTTTCGTAATAAGTAAAAAAATCAACTTTTTTAATACTTTCCAAAACAATTCTAAGACCTCGTTTGGAAACAAATTATTTTAGTAATTTTTTGACTTTTTACAAAAAAAATATGTAAAAAAATAAAAAAAATGATGTGACAATTTATAATAACTTTTTGACTAAAATATATAGTTGTCAAACGAGACTTAAGTTGTTTGTAAAAAATTCAATAAAAAATACGAATCTCACTATTTTATTTTAATCAATAAACATCGGAAACACCACATTGGACTTATCCTAGAATTATTAAATAATTTTTCATACTTTTATTAAAATTATTTAGTCAAGAAGATATCATCATACTGATGTGGTGTGGCACACCAAGGGTGCCAAACAAATGAAATTCTAGGTAAAGTGGTAGTTATTTTTTTTTAATTAATAACACATCGACAAAATTTCTATAATTCTTCTATATATTGTGATTTTTTTTCTCCATATATTGTTCTCATTGGTCGAACACTCACGATGATATTATATGCGGACCATGGAATAAATTCTATTTTTGGGTACAGTATCGCCACTTGCGTAGGGGAATGAAGTGAGTGCGGTTGGGGTCACTGTCCTAAATCCAGATGTGGACGTCCTGTTAAAGGGCAGTGGGTCCTTGACATGTAAGACTCCTTCCCTTTGTTAAATGAGAAATTACTAGGTGTAGGTCTATTTGGGAAAAATAAAAATTAAACAGCATTTTTTAATAAAAATCTTCTAGTGATTTTTTTTAAATTAAGATTTTTTTAAAATTTTGTCTCAAAAATTGTTTTTTCAAGAGTTTCGAAGACTAGAAGCATAAATAAAAAATATATATATATCTAAAGACAAAAAATAAAATTAAAAGCTATTTTATATTTCTATTTTTTTTTTATAGTATTTTCCAATCTAGGACTGAAAACAAAATGTTTTTTATAAATTTTTTTTAAAAAAAAGTTCAACAAAAAATTATTAAGACAAATATTAAAACAATTTATTGAGATTGTTGGTATTGTTGAAAAATATATAAAATATGTATAAAAATATTTTGTGATATGTAAAAAGTACATTGAATTTATAAATATTTTGTCATTTTATATTTCTTAAAATTATTATTAACAATATGCAATTATCAAACGGTGGTTCTATATACACCAATTACTATATTAATTAGTATACTAACACTAGTTATGACATTATTATTGATTTCACTCATTAATCACATTACAAATACCAAAAATTTCTTAAATTATCTCACATCATTAATTAATACATATAACTTTATTCATTATCAAACGGTATGTTGCCTAACCAGCTCTCAATTGTTCAACCAATTTAAGATTCACAGAATTAAGTGTGTTTGCTCTTAAATGCAGGGCATAAGTGTGTGTGGCTCATGAGAGCAGCATGGGTCATACAATTGTGTGAATTTATTTGTTTATTTATTTTTTTCATTACATTAAGAAGGTGAGAGGAATTTTCTTTTTTAACTTTTGATCAATTATGGCTTCTAAAGGAACAGGGACAACACCCAATAAACACACAATAAATTTTCTTGTTAAAAAGCACTGCAGCAAATTTGGAGGATGCACTAAAAAGGAATATGAATTTTTTCCCCTTTTGTTTGATTTTTTTTCTTTGTTTGAACAAAGAGATGCAAGCGGCTTACAGAACGACCAAAGAAAGAAGAGATAATGGATAAGGAGGCTTTACAACCCATTCCAGAGGTAGCAAGCCTTTGAGCCTTTGAGGTTTTGAGAAGCAACCAAATAAACAACTCGGTTAGCAACTCTAGAAGACCAAGAAAGGATATCTGGCTTAGCAAATGAGCACAATGAATATCATGGATGATCACTTGATAGTCCCAAAGGGGAATCAATTCAGACACACCTGAGTATTGAATTTTGACCTCAAAACTAAATCAGATCTCTTCATCGAGATCCTGAGAACTAAGTCGTAGAGCATGTGAAGAAATAGAGAAATCCAACATCTGCACATAGAAAGATAACAAGATTGGTGGCTCATTCATCCGTGGGTACTCCGAGAATCAAGTCAGTCAATTATCTCTCAAAAATATCGGCTCAAAATAACACACTAATTCAAAACATACCTTAGACCCACAAGGGTGCCTCCTTTATATAGTGATCAATGTCCACTTTCCCCTAGAAGTTTTACTTCATAAGACTATATTCTTTACAAAGATATCACTTATTCAAGATTTCTCCTATTTGAATTAAGATCAACTCTCTCAAGAGTTCAACCTCACCCAAACAGGTAATCTGATATCATCTAGGACTCTTTGTCCTCTATCCGAATATCTCGGACTCTAGTATGATCGTATCATACCTCAGCAATGTTTGACCACCCACGTGGTACCTTGGCTAACAATCTAGGCCACGTGGGCAATCCAAAATTATGTCCCTACAACTACTCCATAGTTCGTATTACCTTGGTCATACTAAGGTGATGAGACCTACAACAATGTCCGATCTGCCAAGATGTCAACTGCACAACATGTTGGAGGGTGTTCCTCCAACCGAGATCATGACTCGTTGTCATCGTCGACATGTTGATCTTGTATGATGTTGGCTATCTATTTTGATTAAGTTCCCACAGACGACGCCAAATTGTGGATGTTGAATTTTAACCTCACAATCAAATTAGATCTCCTCGTCGAAATCCTAGGAACTAAGCTGTAGAGCACGTGCAGAAATAGAAAAGCCCAACACGTACATACAGAAAGAAACAAGACCGGTGACTCGTCTATCCAGGGGCACTTCGACGCTCAAGTCAGTCAACTATCTCACAAAGATCTCAAATCAACAATAACACTCTAGTTCAGAACATACCTTAGACCCGCGAGGTTGCTTTCTTTATATAGTGATCAATATCTACTTTCCCCTAGAAGTCTTACTTCATAGGGCTCTACCTTTTACAAAGATATCACTTATCCAAGACTCCTCCTATTTGGATTAAGATCAACTCTCTCAAGCGTCCAACCTATCCAAACAAGTAGTCTGATATCATCAAGGACTCTTGTCCTCTATCTGAATATCTCGAATTCCAGTATGATTGCATCATACCTCGGCAATCCTTGACCACCCATGTGGCACCTTGGCCAACAATCTAGGCCACGTGGACAATCCAAAATTATGTCTCCACAACACCATTTTAGACACACCCCTTTATTTGATTAGAGTAAAAAAATTGAAAGAAAATTAACAGATGTTTGTTAAAGGGGAAATTCTACTATACACACTCCTTCAAAGGAGTGTACCATGTGCACCTATAGTTATGCCATTTATTTTTTCTTTAATTATGACTCATGAGATCTTTAGTTATGTCTCATGTGGCGTTTGATTATGATTTTTTTTAGTTAAGACTCAAAAAGTATGGAATTATGTCATTTCCTTCTTTAGTTATAAGATGCATATAGTCTTTTCCTTATTAAAGAATTATTTTATTTTTCAATAAAGTTATATTATCATAGCAAGTCAACGCTACTTTATTGACTCAAACTTGAAATCTCATCTCACTAGTACTTAAGTGTCCTACCATAATCACTTGGATTAGGGCCTCAAATTTTTTATTTAGTAACTATATTTAACAATGAAAATGTATTAGCAATTTTATTATATTTTCTTGATAAATTCAAAATCTAGATAGTGTTTAGAAATTGTCAAATTTATATTTTGGATGACAACAATTGGTACCCATAGTAGCCGTCACTCATGGATCGGTTCTTATAATATCAGATATACGAGAATACATTTGCAATGGCAGTGGATTTAGGATTTTCTCTTTTGTTTTTTGTTTGTTTTCTTTTCTTCTTCATATTCTAGTTTGTTTGATTTTATCATCTCTTATTATGGTTGGTTTTTGATGATTCAAACAGTCCATACATCACAGCCACATGATATTCACTATATTTTGAGCATTTATAAATAATAAACATATAATCTAACTAGTTTAGTTAGTTAATTTTTGTGTGTAAATTATTTATAAAAAATAATTAATATCTAAATCACATAATTTTATCATATTTCTTTTCAAAAAGAAAAAATGAACAAATATAATTCCAAAAATAGAATGTCAATTTTTTAAAAACAAATATATAAAATTATATTGATATAATTATCAAATCTATTTAAATTTTTTATTAATTATTTACATATATTTACAAAATATATGATGTAAATTCTCAGAGTGGGCCCTCTAATGGGCCCACGACCCTAAACTAGACCGGTCTATTTATTTTGCAAATTGGAGGGACAATCTAAATCCTGAACTTTTTTTTAATCTTCTTGATGTAGAAATGACGTGAAAAACAACCATATGGAGTGTAAGCATGCAAAGACGGAAAAATATTTAATATTTTCCGAGTATTATGTGTTGTATTTTTTAATTAATCATCATTTAATATATTTAAATAATAATTAAATTATAAGAAGAATTAATAACATAAAATTAAAAATAATTTTAACTATTTAATTTTATTTTATATTCATATGAAAAATAAAAATATGTAAAAATAGAAATTATATAAATTTTATTAAAAAAATTAAATATAAATATGTTTTAGTTAGGTTATCATATAATGATTTTATATGATATATATATATATTAAATTATAAGATTGTAAAATAAACACTTTTAATTAAATTAAAATATCAACTATATAAAAGAAATTCAACAACGACTAATTAAGAAAGAATCACATAACATCTAAACCCAAAAAGAAAAAATAATAAAAATATCCAAATGATAGATATATCTTAGTGTGTAAAGTGATTAATCATCTGTAATATAATGTCAAAATATAAAAGAATTTACTATTTAACAATTAACAATTAAAAATGTAACACAAATAGTAAATCCAAACTTTAGAGAGTCCTCGAGAGTATCATTATTGTGCAATTTTTTTCTCATGTGAATTGTGATTATGTAATATAATGTAAGAAAGGAATTATAAAATTTAAATGATAAATCTGTAATACAGAATTGGTATTGGATATAGAATAATGTACGGAAAAATAAGGAGAAAAAAAAGGAAGGCAATTTAGCATTTAAAAAAAATCTTAATACCCTTGAAAGAATTAAAAAGAAAAACATAAAACGCAAAATTGGTATTGAGTTTGTGAATTATCTCAATTTACTATGAAAAATATATAGAAAAGAAATATTTGTCAAATAGAATCCATATAAAATACATAAAGTTAATATAATTTAAATTGGTTTTGGATTTATATAGGACTTTATATGTAATTAAAAAAATACATACTGACGTAGATCTGTTAGAAAAAAGGAAACCCTTATAATGTGCCACTTAAACATGAAAAAATATACTACTTTTAATAATATATATATATAAAATAAAATAAAATAAAGTACAATGAATTGACAATTACATCATTAAGTTGAAATTACATATAAATTCTTAATGTGAGAGGAAAAAAAAAATATACTTGCTTTGTTTAAAAAATTTCCATTCTCTTTTCATTCAAATTTTCCCCCACAATTAATTAGAAAATTGACTAATGACAAGAGTTAGTAAGGTAGGTTCATTTGTGATGTTATTTATTTCAAAGACAACTAGATTGCCTTCATTATCTCCTTCTAGGCAAATTGCAATAAAGATCTTTTGAAGTCATAGCATACCTAATTTGCAATATTAAAGTTAATCATTTTACTGAAGAAAGGCAGCTTAGCATGCAAATTTGCTCTCTCTCTCTCTCTCTCTCTCTCTCTCTCTCTAGTGCATTCAATGTCATTTTCCACTTGCAAGACAATTACCAAATAATTTGAAAAACACAAAAAAAAAAAAAAAAAACAAAACAAAAACAATTGTATACTATTTAAGCAATTGTTGTATATCGGTAAAAGGTGGGCATGGTCAATATAAAGGGAAAAGTTATTAACACACTCAAGTTTAAATTTATCTGTAAATTCTTTATCACATTCTTCTTTATGTTTATATTTTAAGATTTCTCTTTATTATAAGATTTATCTCTCGGACTCTAATCTTGTGATGACACTACAAAAAAAAATATTTTTAGCAACGGCAAAACGCCGCCGCAAATGCTCCGTACGCCGTCGCTAATACTTTTTGCGACGGTAATTTGATTTTTTGCGACGGCAAGTGGGGGTCGCGACAAAGGGGGTTGCAAAAGGTCTTTAGCGACGGTAAGTGCCGTCGCCATTGGTTTTTGCGACAGGAGGGTACCTTTTTTGCGACGGCAGTTTTCTGTCGCCAATAAGTGAAGAAAATCTGAATTTTTGCGACGGTACAGTATTTCCGTCGCTAAAATTGGTTTTTTGAGACGGCAAGAATACCGTCGCTAAAAGTGTCGTACAGGATATAACTATTTTCGACGGCAAGCTGAGCCGTCGCTAAAGGTATATTTTTCAATTTCTTTCGAATGCTTTTGTGACAGTACGGTGCCGTCGCAAAAGCCTCTTGCATATGTTTTTGCGACGGCTGTTATGCCGTCTCAAAAAAAAAAAAAAAAAAAAAAAAAAAAAAACCTGTTAGGAAATTATTAAAAAAATTAAAAAAACCTGTATTAAATGAAAAATAACTACAAAAAAAATCCAAAAATTACATAATAATATAAATACATACATAAACAAAAGTTGACAAATAATGAAAATTCATAATGTTGTTCTATTCATAATAATACATAAATAAAAATTCAAAACAATAAAAATTATGCCATTACATAATGTCGCATAATACATACATAATGTTGTTCACAAATTTAAATAACATAAATCAAAATCAAAACCAAAAGTTTTCGTCTTGATTCTTTCGTGGGTTACAAAAACAAAAGTTGGTCATAATCTTTATACGCCCGCATTCCACAAGAAGCAAACTGCTACTCAGGAAATATCTGAAAAAAACAAGATAAAAATAATTAATAACCATATAATGGTGTTAATATTTTAATTACAGAAAAATATAAAAAAAATTGACTACTATATAATTAGAAAGATAGTTTAGTAAATAATTTTGACTAGATCGAAATCCGACTCTAACTCCCAAACCGGGAACCCGATTCAAGCCCCGTCTTCTCCCACAAGTCTCTCGTGCCTAGGAGGTCGTGTGTGCCAAGTTTCGTGCTAAACCGACGCGGTTTGGTGATTTTAGGGCCTTAACTCCTCGAATTCAAGTTTCTTAAGGAACTACTTTGCCTAAAGTGAAATCCGGCTCTAACTCCGAAACCGGGAACCCGATTCAAGCCCCGTCTTCTCCCACAAGTCTCTCGTGCCTAGGAGGTCGTGTGTGCCAAGTTTCGTGCTAAACCGACGCGGTTTGGTGATTTTAGGGCCTTAACTCCTCGAATTCAAGTTTCTTAAGGAACTACTTTGCCTAAAGCGAAATCCGGCTCTAACTCCGAAACCGGGAACCCGATTCAAGCCCCGTCTTCTCCCACAAGTCTCTCGTGCCTAGGAGGTCGTGTGTGCCAAGTTTCATGCTAAACCGACGCGGTTTGGTAATTTTGGGGCGTTAACACCTCGAATTCAAGTTTCTTAAGGAATTAGTTTGCCTAAAGTGAAATCCGACTCTAACTCCCAAACCAGGAACCCGATTCGAGCCCCGTCTTCTCCCATAAGTCTCTCGTGCCTAGGCGGTCGTGTGTGCCAAATTTCGTGCTAAACCGACGTCGTTTGGTATTTTGGGGCATTAACGCCTCGAATTCAAGTTTCTTAAGGAACTAGTTTGCCTAAAGTGAAATCCGACTCTAACTCCGAAACCGGGAACTCGATTCGAGCCCCGTCTTCTCCCACAAGTCTCTCGTGCCTAGGCGGTCGTGTGTGCCAAATTTCATGCTAAACCGACGTCGTTTGGTGATTTTGCGGCATTAATGCCTCGAATTCAAGTTTCTTAAGGAACTAGTTTGCCTAAAGTGAAATCCAGCTCTAACTCCCAAACCGGAAACCCGATCCGAGCCCCGTCTTCTCCCACAAGTCTCTCGTGCCTAGGAGGTCGTATGTGCCAAGTTTCGTGCTAAACTGACGTCGTTTGGTGATTTTGGGGCATTAACGCCTCGAATTCAAGTTTCTTAAGGAACTAGTTTGCCTACAGTGAAATCCGGCTCTAACTCCCAAATCGGAAACCCGATCCGAGCCCCGTCTTCTCCCACAAGTCTCTCGTGCCTAAGAGGTCGTGTGTGTCAAGTTTCGTGCTAAACCGACGCGGTTTGGTGATTTTAGGGCATTAACGCCTCGAATTCAAGTTTCTTAAGGAACTAGTTTGCCTAAAGTGAAATCCGACTCTAACTCCCAAACCAGAAACCCAATCCGAGCCCCGTCTTCTCCCACAAGTCTCTCGTGCCTAGGAGGTCGTGTGTGCCAAGTTTCGTGCTAAACCGACGTCGTTTGGTGATTTTGGGGCATTAACGCCTCGAATTCAAGTTTCTTAAGGAACTAGTTTGCCTAAAGTGAAATCCGACTCTAACTCCCAAACCGGAAACCCGATCCGAGTCCTGTCTTCTCCCACAAGTCTCTCGTGCCTAGGAGGTCGTGTGTGCCAAGTTTCGTGCTAAACTGACGCGGTTTGGTGATTTTGGGGCATTAACGCCTCGAATTCAAGGTTCTTAAGGAACTAATTTGCCTAAAGTGAAATCCGGCTCTAACTTCGAAACCGGAAACCCGATTCGAGCCCCGTCTTCTCCCATAAGTCTCTCGTGCCTAGGAGGTCGTGTGTGCCAAGTTTCGTGCTAAACCGACGCGGTTTGGTGATTTTGGGGCGTTAACACCTCGAATTCAAGTTTCTTAAGGAACTAGTTTGCCCAAAATGAAATCCGGCTCTAACTCCAAAACCGGAAACCCGATTCGAGCCCCGTCTTCTCCCACAAGTCTCTCGTGCCTAGGAGGTCGTGTGTGCCAAGTTTCGTGCTAAACCGACGCGGTTTGGTGATTTTGGGGCGTTAACACCTCGAATTCAAGTTTCTTAAGGAACTAGTTTGCCAAAAATGAAATCCGGCTCTAACTCCCAAACCGGGAACCCGATTCGAGCCCCGTCTTCTCCCACAAGTCTCTCGTGCCTAGGAGGTCGTGTGTGCCAAGTTTCGTGCTAACCCGATGCGGTTTGGTGATTTTGGGGTGTTAACACCTTGAATTCAAGTTTCTTAAGGAACTAGTTTGCCTAAAGTGAAATCCGACTCTAACTCCCAAACCGGGAACCCGATTCGAGCCCTCTTAACTGCAAATGTAGAAGTTTTCTAATATTCATATCTTGTAAATCACGCCGAGCATTAACACCATCCTTCGATTTTCCTGCAACCCCTAATATTGTCCACAACACATTGTCACAAACATTCTTCTCTATATGCATCACATCGAGGTTGTGTCTTATTAGATTGTGCTCCCAATATGGCAATTCATAAAAGATACTCTTTTTCTTCCAACTATGGGTGCGGTGTCCAGCTTTCTCCTTCTCTACATGTCTCTTATGCCTCTCCTTAAGGTCATCCCTCTTGTATTGGGTTAAAATACCCTCAGATTCTAATTGTAGCAACATCTCAGTTCCAGACAACAATTTTGGTTTGAGTCTGACTTCCCGACTACAATCAAATGATACTTTATCCTTCCGGAATTTATGCCCAGTAGGTAAAAATTTGCGATGACCCAAGTATGATTGTTTCCTACTATGCTTCAACCAACACGATTGAGTTTCCTTATTGCAACAAGGACATGCATATTCGCCTTTAGTGCTCCATCCTGACAAGTTTGCGTATACAGGAAAATCACTAATTGTCCACAGTAAAGCTGCATACATTTGAAACATTTGATTTGTTGATGCATCAAATGTTGACACACCCTCATTCCATAGTTCTTTCAACTCCTCAATCAACGGTTGCATATACACATCAATCTTGTCACCAGGTCCTTTCGGGCCGTCAATAAGCGCGGATAAAATTAGAAATGGTTGCTTCATGCACATCCATGGTGGCAAGTTGTATGGAATGAGCACAATAGGCCAAGTGCTATGAACTATGTTCATCGTCTTGAATGGGTTAAAACCATCAGATGCTAAGCCAAGCCTTACACTTCGGCAATCATTACTAAAGTCAATATTCCAATGGTCAAAATCTTTCCATGCAAGGGAGTCAGCAGGATGCCTGAAGACACCATCATCAGTTCGTTCCTCTGCATGCCATCTCATTAACTTGGCCGTCTTCGATGACATAAACAACCTCTGCAACCTTGGCTTTAAAGGAAAATACCTCATCTGTTTTGCAGCTATTTGTTTGCCACCTTTGTTAGGACCATTTGAACCACCATCACCATTTGATTTCCATCTAGAACTGTTGCATGACACATTTATCAAGATTGGCGTCCTCGTTTCTGTCACGACCCAAACCCGCCCCTATAGGTTTAGCATCGTAACCGGCCAGTAATCCTTAGATTACCGAAGGCCTCTGAACAGATAAGCATATAATAAGGGGCTAGCGGAAGCAAATACATAACCGCCCCTATAGGTTTAGCATCGTAACCGGCCAGTAATCCTTAGATTACCGAAGGCCTCTGAACAGATAAGCATATAATAAGGGGCTAGCGGAAGCAAATACATAAATATAATTGTCCAATGAGCTATGTTGACTTACATGAAACAGAATAATTTAAAACTTTATTTACATAGCCATAAGTCAACCATACATTATATTATACCACACACATTTCAGTATTTTCCGTACAGACAACATGATTAAAATAAAGTCCCATGCATAAACAGAATTAATCAACCCTTGGACCCAAGACACATCGGGAACCTCCACGTGAGGCACAAAAGCTGGCTGACAACAGAAACACAGACCCCCACAAAACCTTTGGGCTCGGACTCCAGAATGCTCACCTATATACATATATATACAAACAGTGAGCTAAAGCCCAGTGAATAACATTAAGGTAAAGGGGTTAGTGAACGAAATCCGAACATTTTATACGTACAAAACAGATCATAGCATAATCATAATCATCTCATATCAGAACATAATAATGGCATACTCCATAGAACATATCACACATCACATAACATCTTCCGACTAGAGTAACCGGTCCCGGACACCGATTAAACACATATCACCACAATGAAGTAGCTAACGAGATCTCGTAAATGTCATGGACCCGCATTTTCATGCCGTCCCCCATGACTTGGGACTATCTATGGATGCCATAATAGATTTCAAACTTGGAATGTTCATTCACAGAAACATATATCATTTCAGAAATCATAGCATATCTTATCTCATTTGGAACATAGTTTCATATAAACGTATCTTTACGATAACGTTACTCACAGTGGTTCCGTAGATGGTCAATCACTTCCTCGGGCGTTGACCTACAATCACAAAATATATAGCACCAACGAATCTTATTCATGTGGCCAATAGGCTTAGTTTACATCACGTTGGTTCATGTTTATTCTTATCACATGGCTTAGAACACACTCACCCTTGCAATCTCTTAGTGTGATTAACACTTGTTACAATGCTCAACTCACACACACACTTGTCATTCAATATCTTGTTACATTCTTTTCTTAGTGTGTGTTTCTAGCCCTTAACCTCATTACTATAGCTTAATTAAGGCTTAGGAATGCCTAAGATGCAATGAGGATGTCAAAACATGCCCTGGAACACTTAGGCAAAATTTCAGAATTTTAAGTCCTCGCTCGAGCGAAGCTTTCCTCGCTCGAGCGAGCATGCAAAAATGTGACTGGTCGCTCGAGCGCACATTTCTTCGCTCGAGCGCACATTCCTTCGCTCGAGCGATCTGTAAATGATGCAAACTTCTGGGAGCTTGAAATTTACGCTCGAGCGGACTTTTGGTGCTCGAGCGAGGTTCACGATTTCAGAGTGGTCGCTCGAGCGAGAACACCTTCGCTCGAGCGAAGATGTAAAATCTGGAATTTCCAGATTGCACCTCCAACTTCAAATTCGACATTCAACCTTTCAAAACTCATTTTTCTGGGCCCAAAATGAAAGAAACACATGAAGACTTATAAAACAACATGGTTTAAGAATTAAAACAAGAAATCATGGCCCAAAACTTGTCTTTTCTTCAAAATCCAACTTAAATCCCAATTTGACCCATGAAATCAACATGCAAGAACTTCTTCCAATTCAAACCTTCCAAAACATGATCAAACTTGGTAATTTGATGAAAAATAAGTTGAATGACCAAAATGTAAGAGAAATTAACACATGCATGGAAGAAACCTTTGAAATCAAACCCAAAACTTGGAAATTTATGCATGCATGCATGGATTGACTCTCACTTCAACATTCTAAGCTCAATGTACACATCTAAGCTTATAACCTCCATGAATCATGCAAGATAACACTGAAAAACATGAATGAAAGGAGGAAAATTCTACCTTAAGTCTTGTTCTTGCTAAATTCTTGCTTAATCTTGAAGAGTGCATGCAAATCCTTGAATTTCTTCTTCAATTTCTCCCCTCTCTCTCTAGAATGGCTCTCCTCCTCTCTCTAAAATGTTTCCTCCAGATTTTTTTTTTCACTCACTCAAAGGCTGATACAATGTTTTGTTGGATAAAAGAAGGCTCAAATGTGTTTTGTATGGATTTGGCCACTAGGTGGCAAAACAGTAAATAAGTCCAACTCTTCAATTAGCTTATTTAATCTAATTTAATCATACCAAATCACATTTTAATTAAATATGCCATAATGTTCTAAAAATTCCAATTAACACAATGGTATAATCAATTCCGGGTTTGGATGCCGATAAGGCTTTCAATTTTCATTTTAAAGCGGGATTCTAAGCAGATATTTTTATAAGTGACAGATAGAAAGCCAATTATCATGCAGATTACATATTAATCCCATAATTCATTTTAATCCATTCAGTAGCATCCTTAAATACCGATTAATAGTTAATCACGAGTTGGGGTTATTACAGTTTCGAAACAACATGCAACTGTTGGGACATGCATCCCACGTCTCATACGTGAAGCCCAAATCTGTTGTGACCTTTTGAGCTTTATAATATGAGTCCGGGAGTTTCACACCTAACGGGAACGCCTCATTTAATAACTCAAGCAACATGTCAATAGACTTGTCTGTCCATTGATTAAGCACCTTCAAATGTAGAAGTCGAACAATGAATGACAAAGATGTGAACTTCTGACAACCCGGATACAATTCACTTTGTGCATCTTGAAGAAGTTTGAAATACTTTGCAGTCTCTGCATTTGGACCGAGCTGGGGTTCAAATGCATGGGGATCAGGCCCCTGTGGTTTATCACCCTCAACACTTGTACCGGCATGTGGATTTCCCATAGCCCCTTGTATCATTCCAATCATATCATCCCCAATATCTGAATTAGCTAATGTTTCATTCTCTCGATTACCATGCAGAGATACTTAAGATTCCCCATGATTAATCCAATGTTTGTATTTTTTTAAAAAACCATTCAAAATCAGATGCTCCCGTACACCCTCTCGTACAAAATAGTATCGATTCTCACACTTCCTACACGGACAACTGATCATCGAACCTTCAACCCTATTGGTGTAGGCAAACACAAGGAATTCATCAATCCCATTAATGTATTCGCCCGACATCCTATTTGGAAAATCGATCCAACGCTTATCCATCATCTGTACACATCCACAAAAATATCTCATCAAAGTAACTCTAAATATAATACCTACGTATTCATGTACCATGATACCTATCCATCCAATTTCTCTCAAATAGGTAGGTAGTCTTATCCTAGTTAGTTATTTACCGATTTAATAGGAGAACATAAAAAATGAAATACTTATACAACAACACGTGAGATCAATTAATTGAAGAAAAAAATGATATAATTTCATACTTTCTGAGTCATAACTTTAAAAATAAATAAATCATAACCAAACACCACATGAGGCACAACCAAAGATCTTATAAGTCTTAACTAAAATAATATCATAATTAACGAAGATAATTCATCATAACTAAAGAAAAAAAAAAAGACATAACTAATGATGCATATGATAAATGGATGTGTATGGTAGAATTCTCCAAATTATTAGTATTCCATAATACTATGCGGCATTATTTATAAACTTGATAGATGAGTTATAGAAAAACACACTAATCAAGTGTATTGTCTCAAAAATTATTTAATAAAGATGGATCATTATTCTGTATATTATAATTTTGAACATCACATACATAATCTTATGTAACAAAGTAGAATAAGAAAGCCCAGTCCAAGTTTCTTTTCTATCTATATATATGGAGGCCCAATTACTTTCCATACTACAAATTACTTCCACAAACACACCAGCAAAGATCAACCAGGTAACGTAAATACTTAAATGCCTCGCACGCTACATGTTGGGAACATTGTAAGATATGCTCTCCTTAAAAGAAAATGCAAAAACTACATATAATGAAATAATAGCAGAACTGCATTATCTATGTTTATGAAGTTCACAGACTAGATAGATGTACAGTACAACCAAATTAAGCACAGAACCATTACCTGTCGATAGAGTGGTGACTGGAACTTAAAATCCACCAAAAAATAAAGGCTTCAAGTTCCTGGATCATGTCCCGGACTAAATTCCCAAAAGTTTATCAAATGATCAAAAAGACTACTTTTCGATACAGTTGTCTGCAAGAAAAACAGAACAAATGATAGGTACATCAATAACAGTATCAGCAAAATTAAACTCATGATTTATTTTATTATAAGACTTAAACTTTGAGTTTTTTTTTTTTTTTGTAATTTTTCATATTATTTTTTATTGGACACTTCTTATATTATTGAGAATTGCATTACTTTAGTGATTAACTAGTGTATATAATATGAGAAATTTGTTGGATTATATTATGAAATTTGAAGTATACCAATGAAGTTTTTTGAAACTTTTTAATTTTTGGAACTAAACTGGATTTTAAAATTACTATTAGTTTAAAATTACTTAGACAACACCAGGTAACTTTTTCAAACAATACACTATTTCAGGTCTGTGTCAATAACAATACCATAGTTCTTCAAAACACTGTGACATGCCTAAGTTATTACATGGGACACCAGATTCCAAGTTAATTATACAAGTACTAATTTAATACAATCACAAACTCAGCAATTTTAAGTGAGCATATTCATATCCATAACACTTGTAGATACATAAATGAGTGAGCATGTATATCTCTATATCTAAAAACATAGAAAGCATTAGTCTAAATATTCCACAATTTAGGCACATAATGGTCCAAAAATACAACCTCAACAACATTAAACCCAAAATGTTTCAAAAAATAAAATGATTGGAAATAATGAGTGTTTCCATAAATGTTATTATTATTTATTTAAATATAAAAATTAAGTGTTATTATTTATTTTCAAAAAAATAAAATGATTGGATGTTACAGATTATAATGTATATATATATCAATGTAATTAGAATTATAATGTATATATATATATTTATATATAATTTACATATTTATATATATGTATATATATATCAATATATATATATAGATGTTACAGATTGATACAGATATATCAATATACAGATCTGTATGTATATATACAGAGAGAGAGAGAGAGAGAGAGAGAGAGAGAGAGAGAGCATACGCAGAGAGAAGACTTGTCGTCCTCGCCGCCGGTACCTGTCGTCCTTGCCGCAGCACCACCGCACCACCGTTCGCCGTTCGCCGTTCGGCTTCGTAGGGATTTGAGGGAAAAAAATTTGTTCGGCTTCGTAGGGATTTAGGGATTTGGGTGAACTCGAGCGGCAAGATGAATAGGCAAGAGCGGGCCAAATTTTTTTTTCATGTTTTGCGACGGTAGGTTTCACACCGTCGCAAATGGCGACTATTTTGTTCATAAAACGACGCTGTTTAAATTAGACTTTTTTGCGACGGACATTTGTCGTCGCAATATGTAAACTATTTGTCTCAAAACATTTTTTTGGCGACGGTAAAACACAGCCGTCGCTAATACTGATGCATTTACTCCCTACCCGCGCATTTTTATTACCGACGGGGACGATGCCGTCGCTAAAGCCTCCATTTGCGACGGTTATAAGCTGTCGTCGCAAAAAATCATTTTTTGCGACGGGACAAGCGCCGTCGCTAATGCTTCCATGTTTTTTGCCCCCTTTTCTTGTAGTGTGAAGAGAATAAGAATATAGAATAAGAGGTAGTGACAATGGGATAAAAGATCCTATAGAAAATCATATTACAATGAATACATAAATTTGTTAAGAATACATCATAGGCTTAGTAATTAGTTAGTTAATGTCAAAGTTAACAAACGTTAGTCGCCCTGTTTGGTGCAGCTTAAAAGCTGCTTATTTCAGCTTTCAGCTTAATTTAAGCTATTTTGATATGTTTGGTTTGGCTTATAACTTATAACTTATTGCTTTTTGGAAGTCAGAAATCAGCTTATTCTTTGAGTGGGGCGGGAGATGCTTAATTTATAAGTCAGAAATCAGCTTATGTTCATAGTTATAAGCTATAAGCTGTTTAGGCATAAGCTATAAGCACTTTCCCACAGCTCTACCAAACAGGGCCAGTGTCAGTTATATTTTAATCTATATCAAAGTAATTTGAAGTACCTAAAAACTTAACAAACTTGATTGGTGCCCCAAATTTGGGGGCACTAATGCCCCGAAAATCCAAAAAAGGCAAAAAAAAAAAAAAACACAAGGCAAAGAAAAAAAAAAAAAAAACAGAATTACCAAAATTGGAAATTTAGGGGCATTAGTGCTAAAATTTTTAGTACTAAAAAACATTTCTCAAAACTTAATTTACATATACGTCCACTTCAAAGTTGTAATTAGCATGTTGAAATTGATCAAGATTAGGAGAGAAAAAGATCTTCCTCGTGTTTCTACCATACTTAACCCTCTTTTGATAAGAAGTCATGCCATCACACTTGCTTAACTTTTTAAATAAATTCTCCAAAATGACATATATATCTGCTGTGAATTGTGGACACTTAACAACTAATTTCAAATGATTTTTAAATTAATTAGTTAAAATGAAAAGCCTGATTTCCATGGGACAAATGAGTCGGCCCACTCATTGGGCTAACTTGATTGGAGTAATTAACATTTTTCTTTGATAATATAATCATAGTTTAAGCATAACATGAAGATTTAAAACTATGTAGGGCTAAACATTATCATAATGAGAGACAAGTTTAAGTTCATCCAACCCCAACCAACACCTACTCAATTACAAAGTTTATGTAGCTTTCAGTTTGACAAAACACTACCAAAAAATGTTTGTGTTGCCAATTGTGCTTAGCTTGGATTGGAGGGAACTAAATTTTATCGGCAAATTTCATTTCAATATAAACTTGGAGAAGAAAAGAGTTTTACATAGGGACATGGATATTGAACTATCAACAATGATAGAGATCTTTTTTTTGGAAGACCCCCACAATGCCCAAAGTGATCCACACCACTCATGATGGGGGGCCAACACATACATGAGTGGGCTCCACACATCATGAGTGGTGTGGATCACTTTGAGGGTTGTGGGGGTCCTTCAAAAAAGGGGTCTCACTTATTTTCTAGACTCATGAAGATTATACACCAATACTTATAAGAACAATAGTGCTATAAGTACTAATTGGTATACTGACCAGTGTTTCATGTGGAGTCCATACTCCTATGAGTGTGTCAATTGTATAAGATTTTTACAAATAAAACACAAATGTAAGGTAAAAAGTGGGTCTCATACAAAAACCTCACTCATGTGGGTTTCATAATGTTTCTCTACATCTGTATTTCATTATGTAAAAATCTATAGTTATAAAAATAAAGTTGATTAGATAACATAAAAATAAAGTTGATCTAATAACTATAATCATATGATTAGATTAGATATATTTTCAAAATAAAAAATATTTTATTTTTAAAATTATATTTACCATTTATTTTTTAAATACAATGTTTGAATTATGTGATTATAATAATTCATCCAAAAACTCTACATATTAAATGGTTGAACGTACTGGATAGTAAGATATTTACTTGGCAACAAAAGCATATACTTGTGTGTGTAAATAACAAGTATTAAATAATGGTCTCGTTTGGAAAATTGATTATTTTAATAATTTATTTTAGTTTTTGATTATTTTAGTAGGTTAAAATATTTATATTTAAGAAGATAATTGATTTTTTCTGTAATTGGATGTGACGTTTGTGAGAGATAAAATAAAATAATTATGAATTTAATATAATGTTTTATTTTATTAATTATTTTAATATATTTTATATTTTTATAAATTTTAACTAATAAAAAAAAAGGAAGAGCTCATTGAGGGTAGAGAATCATTGTCGTCATTTACTATGGCCAGAGAAAGAGACTTCCAAGCTTTTAAAAATGCAAAGAGAAGCCCTAAAAATAAAGAAAAAAGGGGGATTTAAAGGGAAGTAGGTGATGAGAAACAACAATGATACCCACATACCACATCAAACCAAGGCAAACCAATTATACCATCATCATCAACTTTCATATAATTAATGTTGTCTAACATCAATGTAGTTGGCCGTACCCTAACTAATAGACTGGCCCTATTCCTCATTCTCTTATGGAGGAATCATAGGCAGGTGGCAAAAGAAGAAAAAATAATTAATATATGAGAAGGTGCATCTGATAGTTAGGTTGTGTTTGGTAGAGTTTTGTAAATGTGATTTGAGAGTATAAGTTGTATTTTGAGTTTGTAAGTTGTGAAATTATGATTTGAGTGTAAAAAATTTGTTTGTTTATGGTTTTTGAATAGAGTATTGAATTGAGTTTTGAATTGAGTGTGAAATTGAATTTTGAAAGTTTGATTTGACATGTGATATAAGAAAATTTGTTTGGTTATGAGTTTTGAAAAAAAATTTCAAAACTTAATTCAAATTATTATAACTCATAACAAAACACACTACTTTCACACTATTGAAAATTCTGATCAACACTCATAACCAAATTCTTTTTAAAATTCAATTAAAAAAAATTATTATTAACAGAAAATAACATTAATCAATTTTTTAATTCAAAATACTACAAAGGAAATATTTTTTTTTCAAAATAAATATTCAAAAAATTTAAAGCATAAATATTTAAATAATTTAAATAATCTAAAAAAATGTAATAAGTAAAAAATTAAAATAAATATTCAAAAAATTTAAATCGTAAAAATTTACATAATTTCAAATGTTAATATTTTAAATTAAAAAAAACTCTACACTCAAATCGTAACCAAACACATAAAACAAAACTCAATTAAGAAATTATTTTTAAAACTCATAACCAAACACATAACTCGAAACTCCATACTACTTTCACAATTCTACACTCAAATCGTAACCAAATACGTAACAAAAAATTAAAATATTTAAAAATATTTTTATAAAATAGAGTTTGAATTTATTTTTATAAAATATTTTAAAATTTAAAAAATTAAAATCGTAATATTTTGAAATTAAAATATTTAAAAAATTAAAAATTTAAAAAATCGTAGCATATTTAAATATTAAAATATTTAAAATCTTAACAAAATTAAAATATTTAAAATATTAAAATATTGATTTGAATTGAGTTTTGAAAAGAGTTTTGAGTTATGTGTTTGGTTATGAGTTTTGAAAAGTAATAATTATGTTTTGAATTGAGTTTTGAGAAAGAATAATGCCTCGTAGCTCGACGAAACGGCTCGAATTTTGGCTCGAAAAACAGGGAGAGGGAGACGGAGAGAAGCAGAGGGAAGAGAGAAAGAGAGAGAGGGAGAGAAGCAGAGGGCAGAGGGAAGATCGCCGATGCCCAGCCGCCGATCGTCGCCCAGCTGTCAATCGTCTCGCTGCCCGCCGTCGTGGCCTCGCCGCCCGCCGTCGTCGCCCAGCTCCAGCTCGTCACCGCTGTCCTCCCTCCGCTAGATCGTTTCGCCCTCCGCCTCCACCGCCTCCGCCTCCGCCTCCTCCTCCCCTGTTATTAGGGCCCCCTCCAGTCCCCCTCCGTCTTCCTTCTGCAACAAAACCCTCCGTTTTCTTTCTGCAACAAAACCAGGAAAGAAAAGAAAAAAAAAAAAAAAAAAAAAAAAAGGGTCAAAACGACGTCGTTTTGACCCTCGAGCCAAACTCGAGCCTCAGCTTTCGAGCTACCAATCATTGCCGTTTGAGAAATGGGTGTAGAATTATAATTTGAAAGCTCCAAACAAATAACACACTTAAATCAATGGGTAAAATTATATTTTGAGAGGCTTACCAAACGGAGCCTTCTATTTTTACAATTTTTTATTTATATTTCATCACAAATACACTTATAACTCTTAAGTGTTAATAATTTTTTTTCCCTTTCTCTTACATGCATATAATTTCCCTTTTATATAAGCTTATTTATATATCTTTGTACAAGATTTTTTTTATTGACTTTTAATATTTTTATCTATTATTAAATTATGTCTCAAATTTTTTGTATTTTAGAGTTCTTATATAATTTATTGATTGAAATATTTTAAAAAAGAATTGGAGATTTACAAAAAAAAAAAATTAGCAGAAACCCTCCATTTCTATCACTTGATTTCTAGGCATATAGAACAATTGGGTTATTTATTTATTTTTTTAAAGGGCTATTGTTAGCACTTATGCTTGTTCTATGGCCCTCCACTTCTTTGGACTCCCATCTAATTAAATGAATCCCTTCCATTTTTTCTTTGAACCCCATTGTTAATTCAAACTATACCCTCTCCCTAACCTACCTTCCCAACCCAACCACTATCAGTTCTGACCCCACAACCTCCTCCAGCGACCAACCCGCTGCCGTTATATCCATTTTGCATAACCTCGCACTGCCATCATCGCTGCCCCCTTCTCTCTCCTTCTTCTTTTCTTTCTTCTTCTTCTCCCTTCGCTCTCTCTCTCTCTCTCTCTTTCCCTTGCGATGGCTAGGGTTTGGCGGCTCAAGTTTTGCGAAGATGTGGTCGATGGTAGTGGTGGGCGGTGATAGTAAGGATGAAGATGAGAAGAGGAAAAGGAAAAAGATGAAAGGGGAAAGAAGATGGTGATGGCACCTAACAATTCGTAAACTGTAGTTTTCATTCCTATACATTGTCCCTCTTCTCTCTCACTTTCCAGTCAATCGAAAGCAGCAATAGTAGTAGCAATGGCAATAGAAGGAGAGGGACCAACGATCGAAATCGATCTCAGCACCACATACTCATGTGTTGGAGTTTGGCAACACGACAAAGTCGAGATCATCGCCAATGACCAAGGCAACCATACAACCCCCTCCTATGTCGCATTCACCGACTGTGAGAACCGGTATTTAATTATTCTTATAAATGTATTATATGATATGAATAATAAATGTAATCTTATTTAAACTATTTAATAAAATCAATATTGAGTAAATTAGGTAAAAATCATTCCAATTTAAAAACAAACAAAAATATTACTAAAAATAATAATTTTGTGGGTATTCAATGTTCATTGTTATAATTATTTTTTATAAGAATTCAACTTAATAATTACCTTTGCTAAATACCTTAGTTGAAAACCTTAATTAATTAATTTTAAGAAACTCACACAAATACACAATTATATAAATTTATTATTCAATTAAAGAGAGAGAGAGAGAGAGAAATTCGTTGGCTTGTGGGGTGATTAGTCACCCACCACATGTTAATTTGCATGTAATAGGAGGAGGTAGGGTGATTATTAGTTTTGGATATAGGAGATTTGATGTGATGTGATGAATGAGTGGATTTGGCTTGTATATACGAGTCTATCTCTTTCTCTCTCTTACCTTCGGAGGAAATGTGAGCTAAGTAAAAAAAAAAATTAGTGAAGAAGAAGAAGAAGAAGAAGAAGAAGAAGAAGAAGAAGAAGAGGGAAGATTAGAATTTTTCTTACCATTTCACCACCTCATTTCAAACTTGCTACTAAATAAGAAAATCCTTTCAACTCTCTCATTCTTTATTTGTTTAAATTTTCAGAATATATTCATATGCTAAAATGGCTAAAAATTTTAGATAGATTTTGTTTGCAATTGTATGTAAAATTGTGATATGTATGTTAAATATTTTAAGTTTATTTTTTATATTAGTAGCCTTAAAATCATGATATAATCTTAGAATTAGGCTTGCATGTGTAGTTTGTGATAGGGGTGAGCAGCAGATATACCGATCCGCCTAAACCGACCGAACTGAATCGATCAGCCGCATTTTGGACAGATGTGTGATGATGAGCAGATGATTGCGGATTGATTTTTTTCAATCCTCCTAGTTTTGGATGGATGATTGATTTGAGGTTCCTTTGACCGCAACTGAACCGCCAAACCACGAGCACCTCTAGTAATTTGTAAGACTTTGTATTTTCAATTTGTTTAGATATTTTGTTTGTGTTTTCAATTGAAAAAAAGTTTAAGTATTTTGTTGAATATATTTTGTTGAAAAAGAATTTTTAATTTGAATATATTTTTTAAATTGAAAAAAAAATAAATGTATTATTTATCTATATTTTTTGATTTTTAAATCTTTCTCTAAAAATAATAAATAAATAAGATGATATATGCTGGTTGGTTTTTATTTTCAAAAACAGATATAAATGTAACAATACAGAGGCATACAATCTCTACTATTGCTCTGTTCATGGTTTTGGTAGTTTGAATTGTTTTTATATTTTAAGAATCACAAATTGTAATACTTTATGTGGATGAGGCATGTTGTGACTGTAATATGTGGATGAGGCATGCAGTGATTGTAATATTCTAAAATTTCTAACTTTCTTTTTTTGGATTAGGCATGCAGTGATCGTAATACTTTTTTAAGTCATTGACTGTAATATTTTTTTTTTTTTTTTATAGGAAATGCACAAGTTAAATTATGTTGAAAATTTATAAAATTTTAAACCGCAAAACCAATTCGTATCCATCCGCCATCGGATTGATGGACGGATGCAGATTGATTTCTCTAATCCACCAATCTGGTAGGCGGATGGCAGATTGGAGGTTCTGTAGCGGCAACCGACCCGCGCCCACCCCTAGTTTGTGACATTAAGATGATTGAAGATTTTATTTGGTTTGATCATATGGTTCTTAAATTTGCTAGAATTTTGTACGAATTTTTAGACAATTTTATACTCAACACTTCTAGATAATTTTTTCTACAAGGTTGTTAAGAATGATGTCTAGTTCTTTCAGAAATTTTTGTACCAATTGTTCTAGCTTGTACAAATTTATATGAAATTTTTATTAAATTTGAAATTTTAGACAAATTTTGCTGCATGTTTGAAAAATTACTAAAAATCTTATATTAGACCAAATCTTGTATTTTCTAAGTTAAAAATGAAATTTGAGAAGTCTAGTTTCATCCTTAATTTTTAGATTATGGATTTGATTTATAAATTTCAGTAATGGAATTATTTTAAGAAAATTTGACGAATCTATGTCATGTAATTTCTTATAATTTTATAGAATTATTTATTACTTATTTATGGAAAATTCTTTATGAAAAATGATCATAACATGTTTATTGAACATTCCAAAGAACTACATAAATTTTAGAATGATCTAAATAATTTATTTGTAATTTTAACTACGAAAATTATATTCTGAAAATTTTGGACAGAATATTAAAGAACCAAGATTACCACTTCAATTATTTATTAGAACTAAAAATAAATGTTGTGCTAGTCTATTTAATTGGATTTTGTAAATTAATAGTCCATGTTTGTGTATGGTTATGGTTCATTTTAAGTATCTAAAATTATTATTTCACACCATCGCTTGATTTAACTGTTTACTATAATTTTGTACATTGATTGATTATTGTAAAATGCACGTGTAATATTTTTGTTGAAAATTATAATAAAATGGTATAACATTTATGGTGATTTAATTTTGTAGCTATTTGTGATTATTATGAAAATCAACTCAAATGATTAACGGTGTGTATGAAATTAACAGTTGATGGTTAATACTAATTGTTCAGGGTGAGTCCTAATTTTTGAGAATTTTTACATGATTCGTGTCGTGAAACCCTAAGATGGCATAACACTATTGGTATTCGGTTTTAGAATAATGGTAGATGTGCAGGTGGCACACAAGAAGGTTAGGTACCCTTGGTAGACCGTTCCCTTGGGGTAGACCACGGATGCCACAGCTTGGGTATCTAACTTTGGGTGTGGGCATCCTTGGTAGTTACAATTGATAACACTTGAATATTTTACTAATTGGGGGTTTTCAAATTAACCGTGGCCATAACTTAGTTGTTAGTGTAACAATCCCGACTTGTGATTAACCTATAGTCCAAGATTAAGAATGCCCAATGAGAAATTAAGAATAAATTTTTAGTTAATTGCATGTGTTTTGTGTTAATTATGTTTATATCTGTCCATGGTAGGAATATCTGTTTGTATTTCTGTTTCGGTATGCAAATTGAAGACGTTATCGGCGTCTGAATGCAAAATTGCCTAGGTTAACGTGTAATTTGAAATTTTGAGAATTTCTTGGTGAGTTTAATTAAATTCTGATTCAGAATCAAATAATTAGAATAAATTAATTAGCACTAATGGCAATTAAATTAGTATAAGCTTAATTGGGCCTATATAAGGCCAAAATGATTTCTTAGCACCTCGTATACACTCCTTCATCCTTTTGTACTCGACTAAATGTAGAGAGGGAGAGAGAGAGAGAGAGAGAGAGAGAGAGAGAGAGAGAGAGAGAGAGAGAATGAGAGGTTTGAGATCAACATTTTGAAAATGAAGAATTGGAAGGGAATTGGCTTGGAATCTAGCTATAGACTTAAGAATTTGGAGAAACAACTTGGAATTATTGCTAATTCCAGACTTTGGGTAAGTAATCAACTTCTAAACCTTGTGATTAAGTCATAAATTGTGAGAAAGCAAGTAAAATAAGTGATTACATACAAGAATAAAGCTTAGAGAAGTGAATCAAGAGGTCATTCCATGCATGCATGGATAATTCATAAGTTTTGAGTTTAATTCTCAATCAATTCTTACATGCAAGTGCATATGTTTACTATCCCTTGGAAGCTCACCATGATTTTACACGAAAACATTTCATTTTGCATGCTTTGGAAGTTTTGAATTTAAATCATGGCATGCATGTTATATACATATACATTTCCAGTTTGGTTTTGCACAATTGGCTTGCTTTTGGGCTTTGATTTTGTGAAATGGCTTTCAATTCATGATGTTATATCAGTTTAGACATGTTTTCTTAAGTTTTGGCCCAAAAGAATGTGTTTTGCAGCTTTGAAATTGAGTTTCAACCTTAAAGAGCAAATTTGGAAATTTCAGATTTTGCATCTTCGCTAGAGCGCCCAAAGTTGCGCTCGAGCGACCACCCTTTGTTTTGCACCTTTGGCTCAAGCGATTGAAAAGTTGGCTCGAGCATTAAATTTGAGCTCCCAGTACTTTTGCAAGCATGAACACTTTGCTTGAGCGACATAACCTACGCTTGAGCGATTGCTCTTATTTTTAAACCTTGGCTCAAGCGAGGGAAGTTGTGCTCGAGCATAAAATAAGAGCTCTTAGAAGTTTTGTAAACTAAGGGATCCACTCGAGCGACAAAAGTTGCGCTCGAGTGAACTGCCCTGCTTTTAGAATTTTGGCTAAGTGTTTCAAAGTGCATTTTTACATCCTCAGTACATCTTAGGCATTCCTAAGCCTTAATTAAGACATAATAATGAGAAAAAGGATTAGAAACACACCAAGATAGAAAATAAACGAGTTAAGTGTTTTCCGAGTGTGTGTTTCAATGCATAGCCACTATGTGTTTGTATAGGTCACGTGCCATAGACTGTCTGATCCATCTGTTCTAACCGTTCTGCTACTGAAACTATCAGTGAGTAATAACTTTGTAAAGCTATGTTTAACTTAATTATTTTCTGAATTATATGAAATGATCTATTTTCTAAAATGCTATTTTCTATATGGATAAATGATTATTTAGATTTCTGAAATGTATTCATGGCATCCTTAGCATCATGTGATATCTGTTATATGCTCTGCATATGTCTCATGTAATCATGAGTCAACTGTACGTCCCATGTGATCATTGGTCAACTGCTTATGGATCCTTATGAACGTCTCTTGTGCACATGAGTCAACTGTACATCCCATATATTTATGGGCCAACTGTTCTGTTAGCACTAATGGATGTACCACGTATGATTCTTTGTGAACTTTGAATATGAATATGAATAAGAATTTGTTTCTGACTCTGAACTCTGATTTCTGAATCTGCTACGGACATCATTCATTAAAACCTTTACTCTGTTATTATTCATTGGGCTTTAGCTCACTGTATTATTTATGTATGTAGGTGATTGGGCGTGTGCCCAGGCTCAGCCAACCATAGTGCCTCGGGAGGAGGTTCCTGAGTTAAAATGTGGTCATGTTTCTGAAACAAGTTTTAAGTTTTTGTTTTCTATTGTTTGTCTGACCAGTTTTGTACACTTCGTATTTAGGGCTAAGTCCCTTGGACTGTATCTATGTTGGTGACGTAAGACTAACGTTAATATGATGTCACATATATGTATATAAGTTTTGAATTTTTTGTCCCATATATGTCTGCACAGTTCTATGGACATTATATGTTTGTATAATTGCTTTTGTTAGCCCCTTGTTTTGTTAATATGTTCAGAGGCTTTCAGTAATCCCAAGATTACTGGTCGGTTACGATGCTAAACTTATAGGGGCAGGTTTGGGTTGTGACAAAGTAGTATTAGAGCACGTGTATAGACACCCCATTTTTGACCGTCCTTATGACTTGGGCGCCACCGCTTGCGCACCCAATGAAGAATTTGTATATGCTGGTCAAGTGTTCAAAGTCCTTAGTAGAATGCCATAACTTTGAGCCTTTAAACCCTACATACCTTTTTGCCTTGTTTTGGACCAAACCCACAGTTTTTCAAGCCTAAAAACCCTGGGACCAACAGGCCCACTAGTGTAGGCTGTTGGCCACCAATGCGGGCTGCCGGCCATTTGTGTGGCCTGCCGGCCACTTGTGTGTTTTTGCAGATATTTATGCCAGTTGTGCCAGCTGTTTCCATAGGTGCACGGATCTGCCCACATGTGTATGTATGGATATTTCTGAGGGAGTTTCATGTTTTTCTATAAATAGAAGACCTTCCCTTCCATTTTTGAGGGTTAGAAATTTTGGAGCAAAAATATTTCTCTTTCTCTCTACAATTCCCTCTCTTTTTTGCAAATTCTTAAGCCTTTACCTATACACTCTAAACCAAACCCTGTGGTATTTGAGTTGAGGTACTTTTGAGCTTACTTTGAGCTCTTGAGGGTGTGTAAGTGTTGGTTTGTCACTTAGAAAGGATTCTCCTCTTCAAGAGGTATAAGTCTCAGCTTGCTTCTTTGATTTATTTGCTATTTTTCCTACTATTTTTTGGATTGTTTTTTACACTGAATTTTTGGGCTGAAACTTGTGGTTTAAAGCTATTAAGGGTAGAGGGGTGGATCACCCTTCATTGCACCTAACTTCTTAGGCCTTTGCCCTTGTGTTTCCCACATTTCTATTATCTTTTTTTGAGTTTTTTACTTCTGAATCTCAGAGTTTTTTTAGAGGCTAAAATCATGTTTTGAAGTCCCAAAAATGGAGGGGGTAGCCTTCCCTCTTGTGCTTGCTTACTAGCTTAACTTGCTCCATGTTGTAGCTTATTGTTTTAGGTATTTTTGTCTTAATTCCAGCATATTTTTAGGACTGTTTTTAGCTGTTTATTGCATTTGAGCTTCGTATAACATGCTTTTAGTGTAATTGTCCTTATAGACTTGGTGGATTAGGCCTTGGCCACCAACCTATTTGAGTTGATAGTATTTATTTCTTACTTTCCATACTTATTTTCATCTCTAATCACCTCTGCAACCTCCTTTATTTCTTGGTTTTTTCTTTGCTTTGAAAGTTGTTTCAAACTACTTGCTTGTTTAAGCTTGAGATAGAGGTATTGTGTTTAATGGTTTAATCCCTTTGGGGGTTCATTACCAACGGCATGACACTTCTCTTATACCTAAAACAACACTTGGTTTGGTGTTCCTTTCCATTAGAGGACTTAATCTTCACTTTTGGACTTAGTGAACTAAGGAATGGTTGGTAATTAAAATGAAGTAATAAAATTGGGACTAAAACTAATGCAAGATAATAAGCAATTTGGTGTTCAATCGGACATTAATTAAACACATGGAAACTTGAGGCATTTCATACTTGCTAGTAATGAAATGGTTCAAGTTTCTAAGGTCAACCACTTTCCTTGATCAATCTATGATAGGGAGGAGGTTTGAGAGTCTTTTATTGTGCATTTATTGAAATTGTACACCATGGTTCATAGGCCATCATACAATGAAATTGCATTGATTGATGGCTTGCGAATTGAGCTTGCCACTCTTTTGAACTGTTTAATGATAAGGAGGGGTAAGGTGTATAAATATCCCTTGAGGATGCTCTATTTGTCCTCTGTTGTAGTAGGAGGAACCAAGCTTTAGTGGCCGGTCGGCCATTTTTTCTGGCCCGCAGGCCACTTTTTTTGGATGACAGGTTACCATTTGTGGCTGGCGGGCCACTACTTCTGGCCTGCCGGCCACTTTTGTCAAATTGAGCAGCAACTTTTTGGTACAGAATAGAGCAGAGGCTGAGGTGAAAAGATGTTCTAATTGTGCAACAGAGGCATTTTGGCAACAGAACAGTGGGCCTTTTGGGTGGAAATTTGTGCATGCATAAACATATCCCTTACTTATCGAGGTCTGTTCGCATGTGGACTTGTAATAACTAGCTAGCTAGTTCCTTTGGTGTTGTAAATTAATTCACTTTGTGTTGTAATTATTAATTAGTTAAAATAGCTAGTGAATTTGTTGTAATTAATTAATTAGTTAGATTGATTAATTTTGCATTGTAATTATTTAATTAGCCAGAATAGTTGGTTAAATTTATTGTTGTAATAGATAGTTAATTCGTAGTAATTAGCTTAGCTAGTTAGTTTATTCGGACCCTCCTGTGCGAGGGCACAATTGTAATAATGTGTATGTCTTCCAACCCCACGTCTTTCTCCATTTTATTTACCTGCTTATAATGGTTAGTTTAGGGCATCATGTTTCGTTTAGTATCTCTTATGCCTTACATCCATTGTCTTGCATGCATTGAGCTTGGTGCATCATTCTAACTTGCATTGTTAGTTAATACTTCTTTGAATACGTGCTTATACCGCATGCTATCAAATTGATTCATACGCCATATTAGTAGCCAAGTCTAGTAAATTACATATCGCATGCGTTGCATTAGTGACATTGCATTGTTAGGATCATGCATTTTTTTTAACTCTGTCATCTTTTTTTGCTTGAAGTACTAGGTGAGCTTTTATTTGTTTTAGCATATCGCATGAGTGTGGTTGTTATCATGACAAAGCATGTTCACCATGAGGCTAAGTACTTAAGTGATAAACTGTTTGAATGCCTGTAGATGAAGGTTAGTTGCCTGAATTGGGAAAGTTTGATTAATGTACATTTGAGCCCACTTTTTCAAGTGACACATTGACAAACTATTTTAAAAAACAAACATGAAGTCAAATGTTTCAATTTTCGCAAAATAGTCCATACTCGTGTGCGCATCACATAGTAAGTTAGCCTAATAAATTGGAACAAGAGCATATAATGTAAATAAGAATCACATCATGATTAGTAGAGGTTGATATTTGATCGGGTGAGCAAGGGTGCTTAATTCATGACCTTTCCCTCTCGTACCTAAGTTCCCGAACCGAGATAATCTTGATAATAACAGACACGTGGCCTTTAGCGTGAGTCTCGGGTTTCCTAAATTTCCAAAAAATATTTAGGTAGCGACTCTGTATTTGGCAAAGCAATCAATTTTTAGCATTTTGATTCAAAATCCATTTTCTAAAAGATTTGCCAGATTTGAACTCTTTTGTGTTTTTTATTTCACATTGCACTTGTGGAATCAGATTCAGAACCACGGGAGTCCAAATTGTTAGGCTTATCGTCTTCCAAAAGGAGCACGAAAAGTCGAGCTACAACGTGTTATACTGCATACACGAGTCCATATGAGCGATATGATGTCCTAGAAAAGAATTAGGGACATTACATCTGCATGAGTGAGTGTTTGTGAAATCATGTGAACATATTTGAACTAAAATTGAAAATATGAACATATGTAACACAAAATTAATTGAATCTGAATCATGTGGAACTGTAAAGATTATTTGCCTATGTTTATTAGTACTCTGTTTAGCTATAACAATGGAAAGTACAATAAGTGATGGTACAACTGAATCCTCAAAGTCCCGAATGAATCGAATGGAGCAAATGCTTGAAGCCTTAACAGAGTCGATGATGCAGCAACAAAGATAACAACGTCTGCCTCCTCTACCCCTTCAGTTCAAGTACACCCGGTCATCAATGACATCATTACATTAACTCAGAAGTTCAACAAAATGAAGCCACCGATTTTTCTGGGTGGTATTGAGCCACTAAAGGCCAAAACCTGGATGTTAGAGATTGAAAATTTGTTTGAAGTCTTTCCATGCATTGAAACTCAAAAAGTGTTACTCGTCACCTACACTTCAAAGGAGGAAGCTAGGCGTTGGTGGATATTGATCAGAGATAATAATGGGGCTATGACATGGAATCATTTTAAAGAAATCTTTTATGAAAAATACTTTCCTCAGTGCTTCTGAGATTGCAAAGTGTCAGAATTTGAACAATTAAAGCAAGGCAATATGTTTGTAGCTGAATATGAAGCCAAATTTACCGAGTTAGCTTGGTTTGCTCCACACATGGTGGACATGGATTACAATAAGGCTCGAAAATTTGAAGAGGGCCTTAATTTGGATGTGTTTGATCGAGTTGGTGTATTGAAATTACCTAAGTACGTGGATGTGCTTGACCGAGCCTTAATGACAAAAGCTGATTTGGCCGCAATGAAACAAGCAAAAGCTCTAACAATGGTATAGAAAGCAAAAAATCTGGATTTAATTTCAGAAAGGGCTGTTCATTTTCTATGACTAAGAAGCAAAATACGGGATCTACTAGTAGTTCAAGTTAAAGTGGTGGATCTGCACCTACATGTTCAGAATGTGGAAAAAAACATAAGGGTATATGTCATCGTGTATCTGGTGCTTGTTTTCGGTGTGACAAAATTGGCCACGTGGTGAAAGATTGTCAATTTATATCTGAAAACGCCAATTGTCTTGTGGCAAGTTCAGCCGGATCCGTTTCTGTACCGAGATCAAATGTGAGAACCAATACTGGGAAAGAAACCTTAAGGCAAGGCCGAGTATTTGCACTTGTGTTTGGCGATGTGCAGAACACCAAATCCGTGGTGTCAAGTATACTCCTTATTTGTGCCCAAAATGCATATGTTTTGATAGATTCTGGATTTACGCACTCGGTTGTGTCGCATGTTTTTTCACGGAAATTGACTAGACCTCTAGAATCTATGAATTATTTGTTATCTGTGTTTACACCATCTGGGGGTCATATGATGTGTGCATATGTATATCTTGCGTATGCCATTATGATTGGTGATGTACTCTTATATGTTGACTTGATGCATGTGGGTATTGATCATTTTGATTGTATATTAGGAATGGATTGGTTGATCAAGTATTATGCCACTATTGATTGTGTGAATAAATCTGTTGTGTTTCGGCCATCTGGGTTGCCTGAGTTTGTGTTTTGTGGAAGTGGTGTAGTTCCTCCTCGGTATTTGATCTCTTTTATGAAAGCCAATAAACTGTTAAGAAATGGTTGCCGGGGTTATTTGTGTTATGTATTGGCTATGTCTGCTGATAGTATGAACATAGATAATATCCTTATAGTGAATGAATTCCCTGATGTGTTTCCTAATGAATTACCTGGGGACTTAATTGATAGAGAAGTTGAATTCACCATTGAGGTAGTACCCGAAACACAACTAATTTCCATAACTCCTTACAGAATGTCAACCTCCGAATTGAAAGAATTGAAAGTTCAACTTCAAGAACTGTTAGATAAGAAGTTCATTCATTTGAGTACTTCACCTTGGGGTGCTCTAGTCCTGTTTGTTAAAAAGAAAGATGGGTCTTTAAGGCTGTGTAGCGATTATCGAGAATTGAATTAAGTAACTGTGAAAAACAACTTGTTTGACCAACTCCAAGGAGCCCAAGTGTTTTCAAAAATAAATTTTAGATCAAGATACCATCAATTGAAAGTTAAGACAGAAGACATTAAGAAAACAACCTTTCAAACAAGATATGGGCATTATGAGTTTCTGGTGATACCATTTGGGATAACTAATGCACTTGCAGCGTTCACGGACCTAATGAATAGGGTGTGCAAACAATTCCTTGATGTATTTGGTATTTGTTATTGTGTTTATTGACAATACTTTGATTTATTCTAAAAGTAGGGAAGAACATGAAAGTCATTTAAAAAGTGAGCTACAGATTTTGAGAGAAGAAATTGTATGCAAAACTCTCCAAATGTGAATTTTGGCTGCACCGTGTGAGATTTTTGGGGCATGTAATCAACAAGGATGGCATATCCGTGGACCTGTAGAAAATTGAAGCCATTGTGAACTGGCCAAGACCGACAAATGTATCAGAAGTTAGAAGCTTTATGGGGCTTGCTGGTTACTATTGTAGATTTGTAAAAGACTTCTCTAAACTTGCCATGCCATTGACACAAAAAAATGTACCGTTTGATTGGAATGATCAGAGAGAATTCGCTTTTCAGGAATTGAAGACTAGATTGGTGACTGCACCGATTCTGATTCTACATAATAGTACAGATGGGTTTCAGATTTACAGTGACGCTTCATACAAAGGCCTGGGGTGTGTATTAATGCAGAACGGGAAAATAATTGTATATGCTTCACGACAACTCCGACCATATGAAAAGAACTATCCGACCTATGATCTAGAACTTGCAGCGGTGGTCTTTGCTTTTAAAATTTGGCGCCACTATCTCTATGGAGTGACTTGTGAAGTGTATACGGACCATTTGGCTTAGTTGCATATAGAAAAGCCTTAGTGACTGATCCAAACTAGGACATGATGCTCACCAAAAAATACAGGATCGCATGAAAACCGTTTGATTGACTAGTGAAACCCTAGTTCCTGACGAAGCTAGGACAAGGTAACCCTACCCCTTCATAGGGGTGTTTTGTCTCTCTTTTAACTAGTATGTGCTTTACAGTGAAACTGCACAGGAATGTGCATAGCAGTTGCAAATTTGGTATCTGTTTTGGGGGTAGAATTCATTGTGGAGTATAGTCCTACAGGTTTGATCATGTCTGTATTGATAATGTCTTAGCTGAGGTGCTGTGCGGTTTTTGATTACTGTTTTCTTTTGCTTTATTTCTTTTTGCTAAGTAGTTTAAAACCATAGCTTCAGAAAGTTCGGATATACCCCAAGTACTCTGGACCCGAGTTAGAAGACTTTGTAAAGCCGGGGATCTTGTTCAAGGACAACCCGTGTTTACCTCTCTCCCACCGGTTATAAACGGAGGAGAATCAGGCAGAATTCACTAGTTTAATTGTTACAGCAATCACCTCTCAGCTCACCTGTGTCCAGTCCAGTTCAGGGACAGTCATCTACTTCTAGCCCAGTACGAGATCAATCGCTTATTCCAATGACATAGTATCCCCCAGTCAGTATGGAAGAATTGATACATCATCTACAGTAGATAGTTGAGACTTTATAGCAAGATGCTGCCTGCCAGGCTGAGATCACGGCCCATCAGGCTGAGGTTATAACCAGGCTACAGCAACAGCAACCACAGTCGGCTGCGGCCTCTACATCCCATGCACCTAACACGGGTATCCCAGTACCCAGAGCCACCACTCATACTACCAATGTTCAAGAAAACCAGGGCAATCCAACAGAGCCAATCCCAGCATAAGCCTTCAAAACCCCTGTTTATCAGATCGAAGCTCCATTCGAGTTCGAGGTTGACCCAACTGTACTCAAGGTCAATAAACTAGAAAAGTTATTCAAGAGAGCACAAGGGGTTAACTCCATCCCGGACATAGAGGATAGGTATACCGATTCTGCAGAATCGGTTTAAAATGCCGCACATTGACCATTTTGACGGTTCGGGAGATCCGATGGTTCATCTACGGCTGTTTTTGGACATCTTGCAGTCGATGAGCCTGACTAGACTATAGAAGCTGTCTCTCTTTGGTCACACCATGTCGAGTATAGCGGCCATATGGTATGTTAAGTTAGAAGACTCTGTCAAACAGAATTGGGAGGAGATGACTGAGGCCTTCATTGCTCAGTATTTGTACAATACTCAAATCGAGGTCACAACTCGTGATCTCGAGGTAACATGCCAAGAGCTGAAGGAGGGCTTCTCTGAATTTGTGACAAGATGGAGAGCTAAAGCCTCGATGATGACTACGAGGCCTTCTGAGAAGGATCAGATCAGGATGGTTGTCCAGAATTTACACGGTAAGTTGCTGCAAAAGATTATTGTCCTATCTCTGTTCACATTTGTAGAACTCTATGAAATGGGAGTGCAAATCGAAGATACCATGAAACAGGGGCTTATTACAAATGAGAAGGAGCCGGCAACAAGGCCGTTTGTTCGCAGTTCTAATGCTGCTAGTGGTAGCACAGCTGCGAGGCCGTTAGATGTAAGTGTTGTCACCACAACCAAGACTGCCGACCCCTTTGCCAACACAAATTCACAAACACCGTCCAACCTTACCCGATCCCAGAGGACTTTCAACCAACTTTACATGACTCTGTCTCAAGCCATGAAAGTGCTAGTCAAGAAAGGGCACCTCAAACCCTTAGAACCTCGCCCATTTCCTGATCCTCTCTCACCCAAGCATAACCTTGCAAAATACTGTGCGTTTTAACAACAGCATGGTCATGACACCGACTAGTGTTTTCGATTACGTCATGTGATTCAAGATCTCATTGACAACAAGGTGATGACACTACCCCAGAAGCCAAACGTGACCACAAATCCACTCCCAGCCCATAATCAAGTCCCTCCACCTCGAAATCTCAACCTGATCCATACACTGGCCACCTCTTATGACCCCAGTGTATATATTACTCCCTCCCACCTATCAAAACTGACGTTGTTCATTCCGAAAAGCGCAAATCTGTGCATAATGGACATGTCCAACCCTTAACCCAAGCCTGTAGTGATAAGACTTACAATGGAAGGGGAGTCAACCTTGGAGGAAGGTACTAGCCTGTTGCTGGAGTGTCCTGAGGATTTATCTGATAGGGTGTATGATCCAAATTGCTACATTGTGTCACCTAGTCAAATCAAGCTTGAATTGGTGATACCAACCTTGGTAGACATCAATGTGGTCAGGAAAGACGATCCGAGCCAAGGGTTGGATGATTTGGCAGAGCTCGAAGAGGATTTGGATAACCTGCAGTTCTTTGATGAGCATGATCAAGGAGATGTGCAGATCGGGTGGTTCAACCTGAATAGATCAACTGACAACACTAGATGGCTGAGTGATAAGCCAGACAAGGAAGAAAAGCTTGGAATGAAACCAGAAGGAAAGGGAGCAGAGATAGCTATAGTAGCCGGAAGGGCTGATGAGAAAGGAAAGCTACCGGAGGATGCTAGTGTGGAAAACCCAGCCCCGGAAGTGGGCGCTATGAACACTGGAGATACTGAACAGAAAGCTGCACTGAGGCAGTTTAAATAAGAAAGGATTGAGGACAGTCGGGAAACTGTAAATTCACAACACCTTATGGGGGATACCTATGATGTGAAAGTGATACAAGCAGAGCCGGACAACTGTTTGTCAACCTCTGAGGGCGAATGGTGGGATGAGGATGATCTGTATCTGGCCCGCACCGACGAAGACTGGGGTGATTTCCTTCTAAACAATACATAGTATGCTGAAAGAATAGACCATCTGACGAGAAGTGGGCAGTATTTTAAGCCACCGCAACTAGATCAAGTAGAGGCGTCTGGAAAGGACAAAGAGGCCGAAAAACAAAAGGAGAAACAATTAAAAGAAGAGGCAGTATTGAAACAGCTCAAGAACATTCAACACGAGTACACCGATAGGCAGTATTGTCGGCAATGGACAAGGCTAAATTGTCTATTGACACCACGCCCAAGCAGTTGGTAGGTTTGGTCTTTCCCAGTGGTGCCAGGCCAACTCTTACCTTCTCTGACAAAGAACTACCGCCAGAAGGCTCGGCTCACAACAAGTCGTTGTATATATCTATGGAATGCAGGGAGAAATGGGTGTCGATGGTGTTGGTAGATACTAGTTCGGCCATCAATGTCTATCCTTCTCGCACCGCCTATGCAATTGGCCTCAAACCAGTGGACTTTGTTTCCACAGCCCAGGTAATTTGGGCATATGATAACACAAGTAGAGAGGTTATGGCACAGTGTAGGTTAGAGTCCAGGTGAGACCAGCTAAGCAAGAGGTTGAGTTTCATGTCTTGGATGTGTCGGCTACTTTTAATTTGTTGTTAGGGAGGCCCTGGTTGCACTATGTGAAGGTTGTCTCCTCCACTCTCCATTAGA
Source organism: Camellia granthamiana (assembly GCA_036172215.1). Taxonomy (NCBI): domain Eukaryota; kingdom Viridiplantae; phylum Streptophyta; class Magnoliopsida; order Ericales; family Theaceae; genus Camellia; species Camellia granthamiana. Next base: position 44,054,937 of record CM069915.1, read on the forward strand.
TGTTGAAGTACCCTCATGGGGGAGGAGTGGCAATTGTTTTTGGAAATTCATCCATCCATCCGCCGCCAGAGGTAACTACGCCAGTGTTAGAGATCAACCATGGTGAGGAGGATGTATTCCTCTCAAGATTCACTCTAGCTGAAGCCCGGGTAGTGCAGACCATTCTGGCCGTAGACGAAGGCATGTACGTCAGTGCCCAGTCCATTTATTTCATGAACAAACTACAACATGCTCCAAGAATGGGGCTCGAAAAGAGTGGTCGGAAAGGTGTTATTGCACTAACAGATGTGCCACACAACCCATATGCCTTTGGACTGGGCTATGTGCCCACCAAAGAGGATTGAATAAGGAATGGAGAAGAAATGAGAGGCAGAGCCAAGGCCAAGCAAGCCGGGAAACATTATGAACTCATCCATAGGCCAATCCAGGGGACATTGAATGGTTGCTTTGTTCAGGAGGGAGAAGATTTCCCTTTTTCCGGCTTTCTTGAGCCTTGGGTGAATTCCACAAAGCAACGTGTTCCCGGGTTCGAGATTTTCTTTGATCTGCAGCTGCAGGACAGTGTTAATGAGGAAAGGGTCGAACCAAGCATCAAAACTGAACAAGGCACGGAAGGTGACTCAGATGGCAATGAGCTTAGAGTATGGGCGGCACTGGCTAGTCTCTTGACAGATCCTACGGCCAACCTAGAGAACTTGGGGGATAACCTTACTATTTCCATGATTTGGGAAGAACCAGGTATGAACCCGACCAATGGCATTTTGGATGCATCAGGGGCACCATCTCTTACTTGGCAACTGGAGGAAGGTTATTGTAGACACCTCATTTTTGACTGGCCTTAAGACTTGGGGGCCTTTGATTGTTTACTTGGTGATGAAAACAGTGCAGTGCAAAGGTTCGATTTCTTCAGCAAGAGGAGCTTCAAATCCCAACCTCACACCCCTTTTTTGGACCACAACCATTTGACCAAAATTATTTTAGACCTTAAAACCATCTCTTTCAAAACATTTTTGAAAAAATGATTCTACGATGTTCCGAGGCTCACATTTCATTAAATGTTGCGCTTTTTGGTAAACTGAGCAAGGACAAAGTGGAAATAAATGGAAGAGAGGTGAACTCTTTGAAAAATCTTTCAAAACACCTTATTTAGGGGTTTGGGGTTGAAGAAAAGAGGAGAGGAGGGAAGAAAACTAGTTGAGGAGAAGTTAGGCATGAATCTAGTTAAACCGAAACTGAGTAGTCTTCACTCAAATGAGCATAACTTTTTGCACACTTGGAATTTTGATGTGAGGCTGCCACCGTTGGAAAGAAGACTTCAAGGCATTAAATTTAGGCTCAAGAATGACCTGCAAAGGAGTCCATATGAATGAGATATTTCCATTTGAAGTTGGGCCCAAAAAGTAGATTTTTTTGGCCAACCAGAGGTAAAGGTTGCTGGCCATGGATGGGCTTTTCTGGCCATGTGCCGGCCATGAATGGCCTTTGCCGGCCATGTTCCGTCCAGGATTGATCCTTTTCGGCCAAGAATGGACTTGTGCCGGCCATCAATGATGGCCGGCCGGCCACTGCTGTCAAAAATCAGATTTTTTTTTCCAGATATTTACCTCTAGCTGTTTCTAGATTGCTCCAGCTATCCATTAATGGATATTTTTTACCAAAGCTCATGGTTTTCTATATATAGATGGCCTATCTTTCATATTTCAAGGTTGAAAGAATTTTGGGAGCCTCTCTCTCTAGATTTCTCTCTCTAGAGCTTTTGTGCTTAGAAGCTTGCCTACATCAAACTTTAACCTATCAACCCTTAATCAAACTTGACCATCTTTTGGCTGAGGTCTCTTGGAGTCTTGTTTGAGCTCTAGAAAGAGGTTTGAGCTTGGATTTGTGCCTAAGTTGTGCTTTGCTTCAAAGGTATAACACGTACATTCTTTGAGCTTGTTTTGCACACTTGTTTTGCCACCTTTGCAAATTGTTTTTGGCCTGGTTTTCAACTACAAAAACCTCTATTTTTGAGGCTTAAAAATGGTGGTTTGAGGGTATTTTGGAGTTAGGGGTGGTCCACCCTTCTTGTAGCTTGCTTGCTAAGTTGTTGTGCCATCTTTCAAAATTGTTTTAAATTAAAATTTTTGGCCTTTCTAACCACTGAAAATCAGAGTTATTTCAGTAGCAAAAACTCTGTTTTGAAGTCCAAAAGTGGAGGGGTTAGCCTCCCCTCCTTGTGTCTTGTTAGTATGTGTAGATAGCTTAACATGTGACCATGATTTTCTAGCATTTTGTGACTTGATCTCAGCATGTTTTTGCTACTATTTTGACTTTTTTTACCTCTATTTGGGGCTGGTTAAGTCACTTGAGGCTTGCTTTGTATGCTTGTAGTGCAATTATGCTTAATAGTCTAGTTTGTGCTATGTGTTGGCCTTTTATTCTAGCTATTTTTAGCTTACTTCAAGCATGTTTTAGGACTCTTTTTAAGCTGTTTTAGGACTGTTTTGGACTGTTTGTCCCTTTTGAGCTTTGTATTGCATACCTATAGTGTAGTGTTCTTCACTAGTTTGGTATTTTTGGGTTTTAAACATGTTGTGCATGAGTTGCTTGCATGTTGTAGCATCATTTTGCATATCATTTCAGCACTGAAATATCTGCAACCTCCCTCATTTCTTCACTTTTCCATTTTCTTGGAGGGTTGGTTAACCTTAAGGTTGTGTTTAAGCTTGAGATAGAGCTTGTGCTTAATGGTTTTAATCTTCTTTTGAGGGTTTCTACTAACCAACGACATGATCTCTCTCATGTCTTAAATTATCCTTTGGTTGACCCCTCTCTCATTAGAGGACACTCATCTTGGACTAACCGGTTAAAGAATGGATCGGTAATTAAAATGTGTAAATAAAACATGACAAGTAAAACTTGAGCAAGTTAAGCATGTCGTGTTTCCATTGCATGTGTTCAATTGGATGTTATATTGAACACAAGGTAGATTGGAGCATTTCATACTCAAAGTGATGAAATGAGCCAATTTCCTTTGTCTCCGTTGCCTTTGATCATTCATAACAAGGTAGTGGTCTAGAGTCTTGTTTTTGTGCACTTATTGAAATTGTGCAACTTGGATCTTTGGCCATCATGCATTGAAAATTCTTGATTGGTGGTTTTGGATCCAAGAGTGCCACTCCTTTGATGTTTTGAGATGATAAGGAAAGGTACAGTACAAACATATCCTTGGAAAATCCTCCATTTTTCTCTGTTTGTGCTCTGTTGCAGTTTGGTGACTCAAAGCACTAGTGGCCGGCAGTGCTTCATTCTTGGCCGGCAGGGCACACTTTTGGCCTGTAGATGGCTGGCAGCAAGCATTCATGGCCGGTAGGCCACTGGTGCAGTCCTTAGCATTGGTTTGGTAAGTTGGAGCAGAAGGTTCTGGAGTGTAGTCAACCCTGCAAACAGAGCCTCTCAAGAGTAAACCGGAAGGCTTTTTGGGGCAAAAACCGAATGCATGCATCCTCCATTTTCTAAAGCAAAACCGAGGTAGCGTAGTTCAGTGCTCTAAATGTTTAATTAGTGTACATTTGTATTGTAATTTAATTAACTAGTTTGCTAATTAGTTAAGTGTTGTAATAATTAGTAAGTAGTTTACTAGTTATTCAATTAATTTGTAATAATTAGTCTAATTAGTTTAATTAGATTAGTTTGCTTAGCTTAGCTTAGCTTATTCATTCGGACCCTTCTTCGTGAGGGCACAATGTTGTAATAGGTGTGCGTGCGTGCGTGTGTGAATGTATTCCAACCCCACGTTTTTCTCCCTTTTATTTATCGGCTTTCGAAGGTTAGATTAGGGATCATTTTCAATTAGAATACCTTATGCTTGCATGTTTGCATAATTTATTTGTCTTGCATGCACTGAGGCTCGGCGCATCATTCAAACTGCATTGTCAATTTCAATACTTATTTGAATATGTGTTTCAAAGCATGTCGTTCAAGTTGCATTCGTATGCCATATTAGTAGCCGAGTCTATTAATTTCATGTTGCATGTGTTGCATTAGGCATCTCGTATAGTTAGGATCATGCATCTTTCTAACTAGCTTTTGTTTTGGCTTAAAGTACTTTATAAGTTTTACGCTTTAGCATACTTGCATGAGTGTGAGTGTTGCCATGATAGCATGCTTGCCATGAGGCTATTTGCTTAAATTGCTAAACTACATGAATGCCTGTGGATGAAGGCTTTGTTGCTTGAATTGGAACAATTCGATAAATGTGAGTTTTAAGCCCACTTTGCGAAGTGGCAAATCCTGTTTTAAGCCCACTTGAGGTGGCGAATCCGCGTTTTAGCCCACCCGAGGGTGGCAATTTCAAACCATTTTCAAAAACAAACATGAGTTGTTTTGTTCAAATTCTTGCGATTTAGTCTCTACTTTTTTGCGTGGTGTGCGTCATATAGTAAAGCTAGATTAATAACCAGAATAAGAACACATGTGTTTATAAAACATCATATCATGATAGTAGAGGCCGATCTTTGATTAGGCGAGCGGGGGTGCTCATTTCAGGACCTTCCCCTCTCATACCCAAGTTCTCGAGCCGAGGCAACTTTGGTGATGACGGACACATGGTCTTTGGCACGAGTCAAGGTTTTCTAAATTTTTCAAAAATAAAATATTTAGGTGGCGACTCTGTAATCTGGCAAAAACAGTCCCATTTTTGGCATTATTTGATTCAAAATCGATTTTCCAAAATGATTTGCCGGATTAGACTTTTTGGTGTTTATCAGTCTCGCATTACACTTTGTGAGATTAGATTCAGAACCGTGACAGGAGTTCGAACTGTAGGACCAATTCAAGCTCTCCAAAAAAGGGGCGCAAAAAAGTCGAGCTACAGTTATCTGTCTAGTTCTGAATCTGGTGATAAGCTAGAATCTGATTCCACTGAGTCTGTGGGGTCGGGATCAGATTCAAGTTCTTCTGAGTCTGAGTCTGGTAATTTCTGGGGGTGGTAACCCGGATACCAAAGTCCTGTCTAGGTCTTCATTCAACTTTTCTTTTGAGTCTATAACTGAAGATCTGGACCTTTTGAATGAGAACTTTGTAGATTCAGCGTACTTTTCTATGTCGTTGGTTTATTGTATTTACCAAGATTTTCAGAATTTTAATGAAAACGAAGGGGAAGAAATTCCCCTTTGCTTTGAAAAACTTGATTGATCGAGAGGAGGAGAGGTTTGCTAAACCCTGTGCTGATGAAATCATTGCCATTAATGTGGGCACTGAAAAGGATCCATGCTTGGTTCAGATCGGGTCTACGTTGTCTTCGGAGGAATGCGAGCGCTTAGTCGCTTTGTTAAAAGATTTCAAAGATGTTTTCGCGTGGTCCTACGAAGACATGTTTGGAATCGATCTTGAGATTGTACAGCATCGGATCCCTCTTAACCCCGAGGCCCGACCAGTCAAGCAAAAGCTGCGTAGAATTCGTCCGAATTGGGCGTTGAAAACCAAGGAAGAGGTCACCAAGCAGATCAAGGCAGATTTCTTGTAAGTATCTGAGTACCCGACTTGGTTGGCCAATATCGTCCCAGTGCCGAAGAACGATGGTAGAATTCGAGTGTGTGTAGACTTTTGGGACTTGAACAAAGCCAAGCCGAAAGACAACTTTTCTCTGCCGCACATTGACGAATTAGTGGATTCCACTGCAGGTCATGCATTGCTATCATTTATAGATGGGTTTTCCGGGTACAACCAGATTTTGATGGCACCCGAGGACAGAGAGAAGACCGCATTCACTACACCGTGGGGTACTTACTGCTATTGAGTTATACCGTTCGGTTTGAAAAATGATGGAGCTACCTATCAGAGGGTTGCGACCACCATTCTACATGACATGATCCACAAGGAGGTTGAGGTGTACGTGGACGACATGATTGTTAAGTCCAAAGAACGTGAGGCCCACTACACTGCGTTGGAGAAATTCTTTCAATAGATCAGGGAATATAGATTGAGGTTAAACCCGCAGAAATACACTTTCAGCATAATGACAGGAAAAATGCTGGGCTTTCTTATCACATAGAGGGGAATTGAAGTAGATCCTTCCAAAATCAAGGCCATTTTAGAAATGCCACCCCCAAGGACTAAAAAGGAGGTGCGAGGCTTTCTAGGTAAAGTGCAATTCATAAGACGGTTTATTTCCAAATTAACCTTGACTTGTGAACTATTATTTGGTCTCTTGAAGAAAGGGAAGAAATTTTGATGGGATGATCGTTGTCAGTTTGCCTTTGAATAGATTAAGCGATACCTCCAGAATCCACCTGTGTTATCGCCGCCAAAGCCGGGGAAACCTTTGATTCTATACTTATCAGTAACAGATACTACCATGGGATGCATGCTTGCCCAGGAATTTGAAGATAGGGTGGAGAAAGCCATCTACTATTTGAGCAAGAAAATGTTGGATTACGAGACCCGCTATACTCTGTTGGAGAAAGTTTGCCTAGCTTTGGTATGGGCTGCCAGAAAGCTGAGGCACTACTTGCTAGCTCACTTTGTAATCCTGGTTTTGAGATTAGATCCTATCAAATATCTCTTTGAGAAACCAGCGCTTATAGGTAGGCTGGCTCGTTGGTTGCTCATTCTCTCCAAATTTGATCTCAAATATGTCACCTGCAAGTCAGTTAAAGGAAGAGCTGTAGCGGAGTTCCTCGCAGACCACCCAATAGAAGGAGATGAGGCAGTGGAATACTTGTTCCCAGATGAAGCCATTTTGCAAGTTGAAGTGGAAACTTGGGACGATGTACTTTGACAGAGCGTCTAATTAGTACGGTTATGGACTGTGTGTGCTGCTAATAGCACCCAACGACTCCCATATACCTTTAGCCTTCAAACTCCGGCTCAAGGTGTCCAATAATGAAACAGAATATAAAGCGTGTATTGCTAGTTTAGAAGCCGCCCTAGAACTAAGGGCAATAAGGTTAGATGGGGACTCGAACTTGGTTGTTTCTCAAGCAAATGGAGATTGTAAAGTCAAAGAAGAGAAAATGAAGGTTTACCATCAGACCTTGGATGTTCTGATTTCTAGATTTCAAAAGCTAACTTTCACGCATCTATTAAGAGAGAACAATAGGTTCGCTGATGCTTTAGCAACTCTATCTTCTATGGTAGACATCCCACTTGGAGTCCGGATACGTCCGATTATCATCGAACAGAAATACATGTCGGCTTATGAAATTATTGTCGTGATAGATGAAGTGTAAGACAAAAACCCTTGGTATTATGATATTTGGAACTTCCTGGAAAAGGAGGCGTATCCACCAGGAGCAAATGCCAAGGACAAATGGGAAATACAGCGAATAGCCATCCAATTTATCATCTGCTGGAGTAAGCTGTATAAAAGAGGTCATCTGGGAATGCATAAGTTGTATGTGGAGGAAGAGGAATCAAAGCGCCTTATGGAGGCTATCCACAGCTGAGAATGTGGGGCGCATATGAATAGTGTGATGTTAGCTTGAAAGATTCTCAGGCAAGGTAATTACTGGTCCACCATGGAAGAGATTGTATTGGTTTTGTACGGTGATGTCACAAATGTCAAATTCATGCCAATCGCATGTATATTCCGCTGTCAAAGCTTTATAACATGACTTCGCCATGGCCTTTCTTAGTCTGAGGAATCGACGTTATCGATCCAGTCATCCCAAAAGGATCGAATGGGCATGAATATATCTTGGTGGCGATTGATTATTTTACAAAGTGAGTGGAAGCTCAATCCTATGCAGTGTTGAAGGCATCGCATGTGGCCAAATTTATCAGAAATAATATCATCTGTCGGTACGGAGTTCTGAACGAGATCATATCAGATAACGGCTCCCACTTCTAGGAAAAGGTGATAGACTTGTTGGACAAGTACAACGTGGCTTTTCATAAGTCATCTACATACAAGCCAGAAATCAATGGAGCTGTTGAAGTCGCCAATAAGAATATCAAGAACATCTTGCAGAAGATGGTTGAGACCTACAGGGACTGGCCAGATAAATTGCCATTTGGGGCTACAAAACTTCGATTCAAACATCTACAAGGGCAACCCCTTATTCTCTCATCTACGAGATGGAAGCCATTTTGCCAATTGAAATTGAAGTCCCGTCGCTGCGAGTTATAGCTGAGTGTTAGATAGCGGAGGTAGATTGGCAACAGAGCAGATTTGAAGAGTTAGTGATGTTTGATAAAAGGAGGCTAAAGGCATTGTATCATGTTCAGGGCTACCAGTGCAGAATTACCAGGGCTTTTAACAAGAAAGTTAAGTCTCGAAATCTCAAGGAGGGAGACATGGTGTTGAAAGACAACTGAGCTCCCATCCATGACCCTAGGGGCAAGTTTAGACCTAATTGGATTGGTCCTTACATCATCAAAGCTATCTAGTCAGGAGGGGCAATTATTCTCAGACTTAGATGGCCTGGAACTTTCATAGCCGATCAACATGGACAAGTTGAAGAAATACTACCCTTGAGAGGTTCGCTAGGCCGAAAACCCGAAAGGGCAACCTACGCAAAAGTTAGAGCACGAAAAATTAGAAATAAAGAAAAACTGAGCTCGCAAGGTTGAAAACCCTAAAGGGCAACTTTGGCAAAAGTTAGAGCGCAAAAGGAGAGAGTTATTACTCGAGTGAACCTGAATTGAACTACGTAAGGCCTGATTCCCATCTTTGGGATACGTAGGCAGCTTCATCATGAAGTTCGGCCGTAACCATCTCCAACTCAACTGTCCTATCCATTTTTTCTAATTAGGTCATCTTTGTTCATCATCTGTTAGTTCAGTTGTGATCTTCATTCTGGGAAGAAGAGCTGGTAACAATGCAGAGCAGTAGTGGTATTCAATCAAAGGTAGTTATGATTTGCCGATTTGGGGTTGTACATCTTGAGGATTGATTCTGTGCGTGTTAGGTAGTGATCATTTTCGAAAATGGTTTTGGAAAGTTTTAATAAAAGTTTATTTTGTTCAAAATTTACCTTTTACAATTTCGACCATTGGAAAAATTTTTAGTGCTCACAACTTTAATTCAATTGATTTTAACACAAAGTTCTCCAATTCTCTGATACAAATTAAAGTTGCTTTTACATCATAAACTTGAAAAGAAAGGTCAAAGCAATAAACTAGGGGGCATAGGTGAGTCAAGTGCTCATGCGTCCTCTGCTCGTGCTTGCAGAAGCTTCTGTAGCCAAAGTTGGCTCGACTTGTGCCTCATCCTCGAGCCAAGCCAAGCACTCTCCATAAAGGGCATAATTGAAACTAGGGGCAGGGGCTAGAAGCTTTCTTGTCTTCCAAGCAGCGAGGTACCTAGCCAGGTGTGGACCACGAATCGGGAATGAAGCCGAGTATTCTACCCCCTCCTGTGAGTAGGTCTGATCATGTCCAAACTGGCGTCTGAACCGAAAGGGAAAGTAGAACATGCAGTGCGTGAGGCCAATCAACTATATGCCAGGCTGTTGAGTCATGCTGTAACTCATCTTAGTCAGATTGAGCCAGAGGCAACGCCAAGCTATGTCAGCTGCAGACCTACTGCACATCCAGTTGTACTACCAACCCTCATTGGGAAAGTCCACTAGTCATTGGAGGAAGAAATAAGCTCGAGTTGAATACTCGGAGTAAGGGTCCACCACCTTCAGCTTATCCATGAGCCATACCTGGGAAGGGATGAAAAATAAGAGAGATTAAAAAATAGAGAAATGTGCATTGAGAGAAAAGTAAACAAAGGGCTTTGAGAGAAAATAGAGCATGAGTGCCTAATGATATGTGAGGCATATATTAGAAAGGGTGGGAAACAATACTTGGAGCAGTAGTGGACTCCCCGCAAATCTGGTGGTCTCTCGTCGATGAAAAACATCTAAACCCATCAGGGTCTCGGCCAGGGCCAAATCGATTCAGCTTTTACCCTCTTTCAAGCGTTAGGCCACCTCAATCAACCGAATGCTGGTTCTACCGTAACTAGGGGCAAGAAGGAAATGCGTAAGCATACATAAATAGAGGGCATGTTGCCGAAAGCCTCGTCAGAGGAGGTCACCTCTGTCTTCGATGTCAAAAAATCGGTGAACCAAGCGGGGTATATCCAGCTCCCTGTTATGAGCCAGAGATCGAGCTTCGTGCAAAGTGAGCCCACACATCTGTCCTAGGGCTAGGGCATGGCCAAAACAAGGCTGAGGCATAATTTTCTCATCACGCCAGAATTTCATTAGTGCCTGAAATTTTTCAAGGATTGGACATATTTCCTTTGTTCCGAAGCGAAAGGCATGCGTAATCAGGTTCCAGCATCGGAGTGCGGCATGGAGAAAAGGAAAACAAAGTGGAGTACAGCCCAACAGAAAAAGCGTGTTTATGCCGAAACCCCAGAAATTTACCTTTTTTCGTGCCGTCTAAAGTGTCTATCCAATCCGTGAGCTTCTCGGCAAGAAATGTCTCCATTTGTGAAAGAAATAGCAGCTAAAATGAGGTTCTGGAGAAAAAATCTCGAAGAAGGACCTTTTGTAGAAGATAGGGTTGTGAGTGGAAGCCAGCTGTCAGCTTTCTGGTGGTTCTTTACATTAGTGGCCAGCAGGCCGCTAATTGTGGCCGGCCGTCCACTTTTTTTGGCCAGTCATCCACTTGTGGGCCGGGCAGTTTTGGTAGCTTCGGTTTGTCTTAATCGTTGTGTTTTGAAGTCTTATTTTGAGTCTTTTGGTTTTAACAAGTGTGTATATTTGTGTTTGAGTTATTTTTGCTTTGCTTATCGAGTTGTATTTTGTATTTTGGTCATTGGTTGCCTCATTACCTGATTAAGAACACCATGCCAATACAAGTTTTGATTTTTTTGGTTTCAAATTCAACTCTATTTCCATTTCATGCAAATATGGTGCTCATGATGCAAAAACAAAAACACTTTTCATAAAAATTGCTAGGTTTTATTTCGATCATGGTTTTTACGAAAGGAAGTACAAGTTTCAAAAGCAAAAGTAAAACATATCTGACGCTATACATATGCTAAACTACCAAAATAAAATAAACTAAGCTAAAAGTACAAAAATAGGCGCCAGTCATCTTAAGCTCGAGTGGCCCTCTTCGTCCTTCTTCTCGGAGGGGACTCAAGGGCACTGTCTCCGTCAGCACTGCTGTTAGAATCAGACTCTAAGCTAGAGTCGGTCTCATCATCTCTGCTCCCTGCCTTGGAGCTAGCCTCGGCGTCATCTCCACTCTCGGACCCCGAGCTAGCATCATCACCCCCGCTCTTAGACGGCTCAAAATGTCGACTCGCTGCCTCCTCTAAGTCGCTGGTCTCGGCATTATCATTACTCAAAATTGGCTCCGAGGGACTGCACCGGCCTCGGGTACCCCTATCCCTACCTCAACCGCACTGCACATCTCGGCCACGTGTTGGGGCTTGTCTCTCTCTCCTCCCTACTGCTAGAGGAGGCACTGCCGGTGCTGGTGCTGCTGCCACTGGTGCCCTTGGTATAGACGGAATCTAGAAAAACAGTTGTCAACATATCAACTACAGTGTGTGTATCAGATACAGGCATAGTATACAGAATGAGTGTCATGCAAAAACCAGATACAGTATGAGTACAGTGTGCCAATGCAGTGTATTAGTGTAGTTTGAGGAAGACTACAGTGGAAGTGCCACTGTATTAGTGGGAATATGATAGTGTGGTGCATAACAGAGTTAGTAGTAAAATGCATGTTGAAATAGAGGAAACTACCTGAATACCGTGGAGACCAAGCAGCGTCTCTCTCCTATACACCATGCCAATTAGAGAAGCAACTAGCTCGAGGAGGCTCTCTGTATACTCTGTGGGTACCTGCAAGTGCATTTGAATGATCAATATCTGAAATGGAAAATGTGGGGTGCAAATTGTAAAGTGTGGTCCATACCTAAGGTGCGCCTTGAGCTCTAACATACCCGTGCCCTGCCTCTGCTGGCTCGATCAGAATCTGGTAGGCTGTCCCGGTCAGCCGCCAACATGTAAGCACATTGGGAATCTCCAGCCAACTAGTAATTTGCCCAACGGGAGGGGCCACTCTAGTATCGGCCCCGGTCGCCTGAGTAGCCTTACCCGCTATGGGAGCACTTGCTGCCTCACCTGCGCGAATGCTCGTTAGGGGGGGCATGAGATGAGTCTGGATGAACGTTGCGTAGTCGCCTTCCGCTCTGGAGAAGTCAGTATCTAGGCCCACCATGAATTGGATAATTGCCTCAACTGGGAGGCTATCTGCTGTCCTCATGAACGCTGGGGGTAGCATGGGAACAACTGGGTCGGGTGAACTTACGATCTGGCGTACAAACAGCTCACTCAAGAACCAGGCTCGGCAAATTGGGCCCTCTAGCAAAATCCGGAATCGAGACGTGGCCTAAGCCCTGGCGTACTAGTCCCTCACCCCAGCTGGCATCATCACCCAAAGCTGCCACATAACCTGCAAACAAAGAATGTACAGATTGTTATTTGTCGTTAGATGTCGATATATGAATCAGAGCAGTAGTAAAGCAAAAATGACTGTGAGTTTCAGGTTACCTCGTCGGCAGCCACCTTGTCGAAGTATCAATGGTAGAAGGTGAAAAACATATCATTATGGCTCCGACGCCAGCATCGGCCGTCATACCGTTGTGAGTAAGTCACGACAGGGGGGATCTCATCCATTAGCTTTAGAGCCAGAGCTGGGAAATAGGCATAAACCCATAACTGTAAGAAAAGGGTAGCAGTGTTATCAACAATGCGTGAACATATACAGAACAAAAAGTGTGAAGCAGAAAGCACAATGCATGAACAGATAGAAAACAGAAAGTGCAAAGCAAAAAGCACAATGCATGAATAGATATAAAATAGAAAGTGCAAAACAAAAAGCACAATGTGTCGACAGATATTGAACATAAAGTACAAAAGCAGAAAGGTGTGGTGCATACCTCCCAGGCTCTCCAGTAGCCTCCGACCCGTTCTTCCCTTATGCAGGAAGTGGAACTCATGTAGCCATAAAGTGTGGTGAGGCTAGCTCCACGCCAATCATAGAACCGAACTTGAGGCAATGTCACGAGGGCGCTCAGTAAGTACAAGCCTACGGTGTTCCACTTGTTTATAAACAATGTGGTATTGAGAAGGAACATCAAGAAGCCCCGGGCATATTGTTTTACCTCCTCGGGTGTCTCGGGCTCACTCCCGTGAAAGTGCTCGGTGAACCAACTATACCTTACCATCACCGGCCTGTATAGAGATGGGCGCGCTTCGAGTAGGCGGATCCAAGCTACCTCCCACTCGCCTATGTCCATGTCAAAAGGGATCGGATCACCCCCTATTCCTAAGCCGGTGATCATGGCAAAGTCGTAGGGAGTCATCGTCATTTCTCCAGCGGAAGAGAGGTGAAAAGAGTTGGTGGTGTCCCACCACCTTTCCACCAACGCTCCGAGAAGAGCTCAACTCACTATGTGTCGTGAAAGTCCAGAGAAGAATAGGTCGAAGCTGGCCTCGTCAACAAGGTCGCAGACCTTTAGAGGGAGCTTGTAGTACCAGTCTCTCGTTGTCGCTGCCCCATATCCCTTGTAAAAGTGGGAGTCCTTTCGTGGCAGAAAAAAGAGTAAATCATACAGTGATAAAAGAGCATTCAGATAAAAGGCATTATAAGAAATACAATTAAAGGAAAGGCAAGAAAGAATGAAAATAGAGTTCGTACCTCAGCGGCACTACAGGAAAGATGGGAGTCCGGCTCCCTCAGTAGAACGTCCTTTGGCATGCCACCAGTGAAATTGCTGAAGCGCCTGATGCCTCCAGGCAGCAGTATGTGTGTGCGAGAATGATAAGTCACCGGATCAAAGGGCCGTATCCCCAATGGTAGTGGCTCAAGCTCGAGTCCTAGAGCGAACTCTGCCTCAAGGTCAGCCGCAATGGCCTCTGCCGCCTCGCCAGCCTCGGTGATTTCCAGCTCCTCAAGCTCAGTAGGGGGTGATAGTAGAGGTGGAGCCTCAGGAGGAGCACCATCATGTGGAACATCATCCGCCATCTGGAAAGTGGGTGAAAATGGGTGAAAAATGAAGAAAAATAGAGAAAAGAGGGAAAACTTAGAAAAAGTCAACCCTAGGAGAGAGAAAATGGGAGGAAAAGTCAAAACCCGGGAAAATTCATAGAACCCGAGAGAAACTCGAGGAGAACAAGCCTAAAGTGGTGAAAACTCAAGAAAAGCGACGAAGTCAAAATCTGAACGGTTCAAAGTGTAGAGAATCAAGATGGTTTTGTGAATAAAGTTTGCGTGGGGCGTTGGAAAACGCATGTAAAGCACGGATCTAGAGAGAGAAAGCACCTAGAGATAGGGATGAAGATTTCGGATGTGTGGGTGTGTGAAAAGTGAAGCCTTGATGTGTATTTATAAAGACTCGAAGCAAAATGGCAAGTTTGCCCCAAAAAATGCACGAGTGGCCAGCAGGTGGCCGGTGGTCCTCCCTTGTGGCCGGCAGGTGACCGGCGGTCTTCATTTGTGGCCTGGTTCTGTTTTGTGCCTCTGTTCCCCAAGCAGTGTATGAGAGGTTCTCTTTTGGGTCTAGATTGATTCTTAGGGAGCTCGAAACTGCGTTTCGGTGCATGAGCGTGCCCCTCTTGCCAATATGAATGAGGTGTATCCTTTTTGAGCATGTTGCAAAGTCTCCGAGAGGTAAGTCGGAGGTTGTCGTTAAACATAGCAGTTTTTTTTTTTTTTTTTTTTTTATTTTATCTCAAGACGCATGGAATGCGACCTTGAGTGGTTTTCATTTCTCAGTTTCTCAGGACGCATGAAATGCAACCTTGAGCGGCATTTTCTTTCCTCGTCTTACGTTTTGACGTGGTTATAGTGTGTTTTAGATCTTTTTGCATGGAACTTGTGTTGATTTTAAGCTTGAAGCTACTCATTCATATGTTGTTATCTTGTTATTACTTATTGCATCTGTTATTGCTTATTGTATCATCTTGCACGATCATGAGTTTTCAAAATAGCCGGCTTCGCAAAGCGTGTGAGTTCATCTTCAAAGTATCTTTGTTCATATCATTTGCATCTTGCCCCAGAACTATGCTGGTTTGATTCCTTGCAAAGGAATACGTAGGCAGCTTGCGAGCGCAACCATTTAATTTGTGTCTTGATTATTTGCCCAAGTCTTACGGCCTTATCAAAATGGGTCGTCTTCGGGCTTTGACTTTCACTCACGTCATTTCATGACTTTGAGTTCCGTCAAAGAGAGGCAACTGTAGACACCTTATTTTTGACCGCTTTTATGACTTGGGCGCCACCGTTTGCGCACCCAATGATGAATTTGTATATGCTTGTCAAGTGCTCGAAGTCCTTAACAGAATGCCACAGTTTTGAGCCTTCAAACCCTATACACCTTTTTGTCTTGCTTTGAACCAAAACCACAGTTTTTCAAGCCTAAAAACCCTAGGACCTGCAGACCCACCAGTGTGGGTTGCCGGCCACTAATGTGGGCTGCCGGCCAATATTTGTGGCCTGCCAGCCACTTGTGTGTTTTTGCAGATATTTATGCCAGCTGTGCCAGCTGTTTTCACAGGTGCATGCATCTACCCACACGTGTATATATGGATATTTCTGAGGAAGTTTCATGTTTTTCTATAAATAGAAGACCTCCCTTTCCATTTTTGAGGGTTGAAAATTTTGAAACAAAAATATTTTTCTCTCTACAATTCCCTCTCTCTTTTGCAAATTCTTAAGCCTTTGCCTATACACTCTAAACCAACCTTGTGGTATTTGAGTTGAGGTACTTTTGAGCTTACTTTGAGCTCTTGAGGGTGTGTAAGTGTTGGTTTGTCACTTAGAAAGGGTTCTCCTCTTCAAGAGGTATAAGTCTTGGCCTGTTTCTTTGATTTATTTGCTATTTTTCCTATTGTTTTTTGGACTGTTTTTTACACTGAATTTTTGGGCTGA
Organism: Camellia granthamiana; assembly: GCA_036172215.1. Lineage (NCBI taxonomy): Eukaryota > Viridiplantae > Streptophyta > Magnoliopsida > Ericales > Theaceae > Camellia > Camellia granthamiana. The sequence goes on from CM069915.1 coordinate 44,070,807, forward strand.
AACTTGTGGTTTAAGGCCATTAAGGGTAGAAGGGTGGAACACCCTTATTTGCACCTAACTTCTTAGGCCTTTGCCCTTGTGTTTCCCACCTTTCTATTATCTTTTTTTGAGCTTTTTACTACTGAATATCAGAGTTTTTTCAGAAGCTAAAATCATGTTTTGAAGTCCCAAAAATGAAAGGGGCAGCCTCCCCTCTTGTGCTTGCTTGCTAGCTTAACTTGCTCCATGTTGTAACTTATTGTTTTAGCTATTTTTGTCTTAATTCCAACATATTTTAGGACTGTTTTTAGTTGTTCATTGCATTTGAGCTTTGAATAGCATGCTTGTAGTGTAATTGTCCTCATAGGCTTGGTGGTTTAGGCTTTGGCCACCAACCTATTTGAGTTGATAGTGTTTATTTCTTGCTTTCCATACTTATTTTCATCTCTAATCACCTCTACAACCTCCCTCATTGCTTGTCTTTTTCTTTGCTTTGAAAGTTGTTTCAAACTACATGCTTGTTTAAGCTTGAGATAGATGTATTGTGCTTAATGGTTTAATCCCTTTGGAGGTTCATTACCAACGATATGACACTTCTCTTATGCTTAAAACAACACTTAGTTTGGCGCTCCTTTCCATTAGAGGACTTAATCTTTACTTTTGGACTTAATGAACTAATGAATAGTTGGTAATTAAAATGAAGTAATAAAATTGGGACTAAAAATAATGCAAGATAATAAGCAATTTGGTATTCAATCGGACGTTAATTGAACACATGGAAACTTGAGGCATTTCATACTTGCTAGTGATGAAATGGTTCAAGTTTCCAAGGTCAACAACTTCCCTTGATCAATTTATGATAGGGAGGAGGTTCGAGAGTCTTTTATTGTGCATTTATTGAAATTGTACATCTTGGTTCATAGGCCATCATGCAATGAAATTGCATCGATTGATGGCTTGCGAATTGAGCTTGCCACTCTTTTGAACTGTTTGATGATAAGGAGGGGTAAGGTGTAAAAACATCCCCTGAGGATGCTCTATCTGTGCTCTGTTTGTCTTCTGTTGCAGTACGAGGAACCAAGCTTCAGTGGCCGATCGGCCACTTTTTCTGGCCAGTAGGCCACTTTTTTTGGACGGCAAGCTACCATTTGTGGCCGGCTGGCCACTACTTTTGTCAAACTAAGCAGTAACTTTTTGGAATAGAACAGAGCAGAGGCTGAGGTGAAAAGATGTTCTAATTGTGCAACAGAGGCATTTTGGCAACAGAAGAGTAGACCTTTCGGGTGAAAATCCGTGCATGCATAAGCATTTCCCTTACTTATCGAGGCTCGTTCGCTTGTGGACTTGTAATAACTAGCTAGCTAGTTCATTTGGTGTTGTAAATTAATTCACTTTGTGTTGTAATTATTAATTAGTTAGAATAACTAGTTAATTTGTGTTGTAATAATTAATTAGAGTATCTAGTTAATTTGTTGTAATTGATTAATTAGTTAGATTGATTAATTTTGCATTGTAATTTTTTAATTAGCTAGAATAGTTGGTTAAATTTGTTGTTGTAATAGTTAGTTAATTCGTAGTAATTAGCTTAGCTAGTTAGTTTATTCGGACCCTCCTGCGTGAGGGCACAGTTGTAATAATGTGTATGTCTTCCAACCCTACGTCTTTCTCCCTTTTATTTACCTGCTTATGATGGTTAGTTTAGGGCATCATGTTTCGTTTAACAACTCTCATGCCTTGCATCCATTGTCTTACATGCATTGAGCTCGGCGCATCATTATAACTTGCATTGTTAGTTAATACTTCTTTGAATACGTGCTTAGACTGCATGCTATCAAATTGATTCATACGCCATATTAGTAGTCGAGCCTAGTAAATTGCATATCACATGTGTTGCATTAGTCACATTGCATAGTTAGGATCATGCATTTTTTTTTTAACTCTATCATCTTTTTTGGCTTGGACTACTAGGTGAGCTGTTGTTTGTTTTAGCATATCGCATGAGTGTGGTTATTATCATGACAAAGCATGTTCACCATGAGGCTAAGTACTTAAGTGATAAACTGTTTGAATGCCTGTGGATGAAGGCTACTTGCTTGAATTGGGATAGTTTGATTAATGTACATTTGAGGCCATTTTTTCAAGTGGCACATTCACAAACTCTTTTTAAAAACAAACATGAAATAAAATGTTCCATTTTTGGCAAAATAATCTATACTCGTGTGTGCATCACATAGTAAGTTAGCCTAATAAATCAGAACAAGAGCATATAATGTAAATAAGAATCACATCATGATTAGTAAAGGCCGATCTTTGATCAGGTGAGTAAGGGTACTCAATTCATGACATTCCCCTCTCGTACCTAAGTTCCCGAACCGAGACAATCTTGGTGATGACAGACACGTAGCCTTTGGCACGAGTCTCAGGTTTTCTAAATTTTTTAAAAATATTTAGGTGGCGACTCTGTATCTGGCAAAACAGTCAATTTTTGGTATTTTGATTCAAAATTGATTTTTCAAAAGATTTGCCGGATTTGGACTCTTTTGTGTTTTCTATTTCAGATTGTACTTATGGAATCAAATTCAGAACCACGAGAGTCCGAACTAGAGGGCTTATCGTCTTCCGAAAGTAGCACGAAAAGTCAAACTGCAACGTGTTATACCGCACACACGAGTCCATATGAGCGATACGATGTCCTAGAAAAGAATTAGGGACATTACATCTGCATGAGTGAGCGTGTGTGAAATCATGTGAACATATCTGAACTAAAATTGAAAATATGAACATACGTAACACAAAATTAATTGAATCTGAAATATGTGGAACTATAAAGATTATTTTCCTATGTTTATTAGTACTCTGTTTACCTATAGCAATGGCAAATACAAGAAGTGATGGTATAACTGAATCCTCTGAGTCCTGAATGAATCGAATAGAGTGAATGCTTAAAGCCTTAACAGAGTCGATGATGCAGCAACAAAGACAGCAACCTCTGCTTCTTCACCCCTCCGGTTCAAGTAGACCCAGTAATTAATGACATCATTACATTGACTCAAAAGTTCAACAAAATGAAGCCACCGACTTTTCTGGGTGGTATTGAGCCACTAAAGGCCGAAACCTGGATGTTAGAGACTAAAAATTTGTTTGAAGTCTTTCCATGCATTGAAACTCAAAAAGTGTTACTCCTCACCTATAATTTAAAGGAGGAAGCTGGGCATTGGTGGATGTTGATCGGAGATAATAATGGGGCTATGATATGGAATCAATTTAAAGAAATCTTTTATGAAAAATACTTTCCTCAGTGCTTCCGAGATCGCAAAGTGTCAGAATTTGAACAATTAAAGCAAGGCAATATGTTTGTAGCTGAATATAAAGCCATATTTACTGAGTTAGCTCAGTTTGCTGCACACATGGTGGACACGGATTACAATAAGGCTCGAAAATTTGAAGAGGGCCTTAATTTGGATGTGTTTGATCGGGTTGGTGTATTGAAATTACCTAAGTACGTGGATGTCTTGACCAAGCCTTAATGACAAAAGCTAATTTGCCTGCAATGAAACAAGCAAAAGCTCTAACAATGGAATAGAAAGCAAAAAATCTGGATTTAATTTTAGAAAGGGCCGTTCATTTTCTATGACTAAGAAGCAAAATACGGGATCTACTAGCAGTTCAAGTCAAAGTGGTGGATCCTCATCAACATGTTCAGAATGTGGAAGAAAACATAAGGGTGTATGTCATTGTGTATTTGGTGCTTGTTCTCGGTGTGATAAACTTGGCCACGTAGTGAAAGATTGTCAATTCATATCTGAAAATGCCAATCGTCTTGCGGCAAGTTCAGCCGGATTCGCTTCTGTACCGAGATCAAATGTGAAAACCAATACTGGGAAAGAAACCTTAAGGCAAGGCCAAGTATTTGCACTTGTGTTTGGCGATGTGCAAAACACCGAATCTGTGGTGTCAGGTATACTCCTTATTTGTGCTCAAAATGCATATGTTTTGATAGATTCTGGATCTACGCACTCGTTTGTGTCACATGCTTTTTCACGAAAATTGACTAGACCTCTAGAATCTATGAATTATTTGTTATCTGTGTTTACACCCTCTGGGGGTGCTATGATGTGTGCATATGTATATCCTGCGTGTGCCATTATGATTGGTGATGTACTCTTATATGTTGACTTGATGCATGTGGCTATTGATCATTTTGACTGTATATTAGGAATGGATTGGTTGACCAAGTATTATGCCACTATTGATTGTGTGAATAAATCTGTTGTGTTTTGGCCACCTGGGTCGCCTGAGTTTGTGTTTTGTGGAAATGGTGTAGCTCCTCCCCAGTATCTGATCTCTTTCATGAAAACTAATAAACTGTTAAAAATGGTTGCCGGGGTTATTTGTGTTACGTATTGGCTATGTCTGCTGATAGTATGAACATAGAGAATATCCCTATAGTGAATGAATTCCCTGATGTGTTTCCTAATGAATTACCTAGGGACTTAATTGATTGAGAAATTGAATTCACCATTGTGGTAGTACCCGGAACACAATTAATTTCCAAAACTCCTTACAGAATGTTAACCTTTGAATTGAAAGAATTGAAAGTTCAACTTCAAGAATTGTTGGATAAGAAGTTCATTCGTCTGAGTACTTCACCTTGGGTGCTCCAGTCCTGTTTGTTAAAAAAAAAAGATGGGTCTTTGAGGTTGTGTAGCGATTATCGGGAATTAAATAAAGTAACTATGAAGAACAAATAACCATTACCCCGAATAGATGACTTGTTTGACCAACTCTAAGGATCCCAAGTGTTTTCAAAAATAGACCTTATATCCAGATACCACCAATTGAAAGTTAAGGCAGAAGACATTGAGAAAACAGCCTTTCGAACAAGATATGGGTATTATGAGTTTCTGGTGATGCCATTTGGGGTAACTAATGCACTTGCAGCGTTCACGAACCTAATGAATAGGGTGTTCAAACAATTCCTTGATGTATTTGTTATTGTGTTTATTAACAATACTTTGATTTATTCTAAAAGCAAGGATGAACATGAAATTCATTTGAGAACTAAGCTACAGATTTTGAGAGAAAAGAAATTGTATGCAACACTCTCCAAATGTGAATTCTGGCTGGACAATGTGAGATTTTTGGGGCATGTAATCAACAAGGATGGCATATTCGTCGACCCGTAGAAAATTGAAGCCATTGTGAACTGGCCAAGACCGAAAAATGTATCAAACGTTAGAAGTTTTATGGGGCTTGCTGATTACTACCTTAGGTTTGTAAAAGACTTCTCTAAACTTGCCATAGCATTGACACAGTTGACACAGAAAAATGTACCGTTTGATTAGAATAATCAGAGAGAATCCGCTTTTCAAGAATTGTAGAGTAGATTGGTGACTGCACCGATTCTGATTCTACCTAATAGTGCAGATAGGTTTCAGATTTACAGTGACGCTTCATACAAAGGCCTGGGGTGTGAATTAATGCAGAACGCGAAAGTAATTTCATATGTTTCACGACAACTCCGACCATATGAAAAGAATTATCCGACTCACTATCTAGAACTTGTAGTGATGGTCTTTGCTTTGAAAATTTGGCGCCACTATCTTTATGGAGTAACTTGTGAAGTGTATACGGACCATAAAAGTCTAAAATATTTCTTCACCCAAAAAGAACTAAACATGAGACAGAGGAGGTGGCTCGAGTTGATAAAAGATTATGATTTGCAAATTCTGTTTCATTTGGGAAAGGCAAATACAGTTACAAATGTTTTGAGCCGAAAATCCATTGGATATTTGTCATGTTTGCTCACTGGCGAGAAAGAGTTATTGTGTGATTTGGAAAGAAATGAAATTGAAGTTGTTTTGCGTGAACAAGATGGAGTTCTATTTGTCATTTTTGCACAACCAACTATATTTGAGGAAGTTAAAGAAAAACAACTACAAGATGACTTTCTGAAGAAGATTATTGATGAAATTAAATCAAAGCCAAGGTCGAGATTTGTGTATGAAAATGATGTGTTGAAATTTCAAGGTAGGCTTTGTGTACTGAATTGTTCGGAATTGAGAAAACGTGTTATAACAGAAGTTCATAATTCGAAATTTGCTCTGCATCCAGGAAACACGAAGATGTATCATGATTTGAAGCAGAATTTCTGGTGGCTTGTAATGAAGAAGTGTGTTGCTGATTTTGTAGCTAGATGTTTACACAGCCAATAAGTGAAAGCCAAGCATCAACAACCTGCCAGACTGCTTCAACCGCTTCCAATACCAGAATGGAAATAAGAGCATATTACGATGGACTTTATTGTCGATCTACCTCATTTTTCTAGAGGTATGGACTCTATCTGGGTAATTGTTGATCGTTTGACTAAATCTGCACATTTCTTACCAGTCAAAACTTTTTATAATGCAGATAAATTAGCTAACATTTATGTGAATGAGATTGTGAGATTGCATGGAATGCCAGTATCTATTGTGTCTGATAGAGATTCAAAGTTTACTTCAAGGTTTTGGCAGACTTTGCTACAAGCTCTGGGGACTAAATTAAGATTGAGTAGTGCTTATCACCCACAGACGGACGACAAATCAAAAAGAACGATACAGACCTTGGAAGATATGCTCAGAATGTGCGTGTTAGATTTCCAAGGAAATTGGGAAACTTATTTGTCATTGGTCGAGTTTGTGTATAACAACAGCTATCACTTAAGTATTGAGATGGCTTCTTATGAAGCTTTATATGGTAGAAAATGTCGATCCCTGATTTGTTAGGCTGAAATAGGTGATAGACCATTATTGGGACTGGAGCTGGTGCAAGAAACGACTAAGAAAGTGAAACGGATTCAACAACGTTTGAAAACTGCACAAAGTTGTTAAAAGAGTTATGCGGATGTCTAGAGGAGAGACAGAGAATATGAAGTTGCTGACCATGTGTTTATCAAAGTGACTCTAATGAAAGGGCAGACACGGTTTGGGGTTAAAGGCAAACTAGCATCGCGGTATATTGGGCCGTATGAAATTATTGAGAAAATTAATCCTGTGACATACCAAGTGGCTTTACCTCCGGTTATAGAAAACATGCATAATCTTTTTCATGTTTCGATGCTTCGGGATTATTTACAAGAACCGTTACATGTGATTGAACTGACCCATGTACTTTTGAAAGATGATTTTACTTATAAAGAATGGCCAATACATATTGTTAATCGCCGAATCAAAAGATTGAGAAACAAAGAAATCCCATTGGTGAAGGTAGATTGGCAGAATCAAAGAGGAACTTATGCAACATGGGAAACATAGGAAGATATGATGAGGAGATATTCGGACTTGTTCCTATTAGACTCGACGTTCTTCCGTAATGAAGGTAATTCGAGTTTGGAGGACCAAACTCTTAAGGGGGAAAACTGTAACAACCCCGATGTAGACACCCTATTTTGACTGCCCTTAAGACTTGGGCGCTTCATTCTGAACACTCGATGATGAAATGTTATACTGTGTAACTTTCAAATTGTCAGCAAAAGAATTCAATTTTGAGTTTCGAACCCAAACCTTGCACCCCATTTGGACCAAAACTTGTTTTTCTAGCCTGACCATTCAAAAAATAGCAAGACCAAAAAATGGCTGACAGGCTATATTTTTTTGGCTGGCCGTAAATCCTCTTGGCCGGCCGACTATGTTCAATGAAACAAATATTTTACAGTAGTAGGCTGCTCCTATGCACGGGATTTGGCCAGTTGCTCTCTTTTAAAGATATTTTTGTTGGAAGGCGGTTGAAAATCTATAAAAAGACCACCTCACCTCAGAATTTAGGGTTAGAAAAAATTGCCAAAGGCTTAGAAGCTTGTCCAACACACTTCTCTACCCTCTTGAATATAGATACACTATAGATACATCATTAAAGATTAAACTAGAAGCTTTTTGCTGAAGTTTTGAACATTATTTCAGATACTTAAGGGTGTTTAGATTGAAGTTTGTTAACTAAGAAGATCTTCCTCTCTTTCAAGAGGTGAACTTTGAACTTTTTCATCACCTTTTCTCTATCTTTTTTCTTGTCTTTGCATACTGATTTCAGAGTTATTTTGGGCTTGAAATGTGATTAAAACTTTATTAAATGTGAGAGGGCTAGCCACACTTCTATTGGCTAGCTCACTAGTTGTGCACCTTTTGTTTTCTTTCATTTTTTTTTCACTTTCTTTTCATTTCATTTGGTTAAATTTCCGCACTTTTAGCACTGTTTTAGATTGTTTTTGTGTGATATGAATTGAATATGGGCTTATAAAAGGGTCCTCGCCCTTTCCGATACATGTGCTCTTACTTCCTATGATTTGAATATTATAAATTGTATTGTTGTAAGTCCTCACGGATTTGGCGTGTTTAGGATATAGCAGCCAATTCGTTTGAGTTGATCGTTTTACTTTTTTTTTTTTTATATAGCTTTTCTTATGTATCTTGGAACCTTATGGTCATGGGAGGATTAGAACTTAGGCTTAGCCATCTCGCCACAAGTTTGCTTAACTAGCTATGAATTTCTTACTTTTATACTATTGTTGTTGTCCACCTTAAAGCTAGGTAATAGCTTCCGTGTTAAAAGTTTTGAAAAACTCTGTTCTCGATCATCTTTGAAACATGGAAATGGATGTCTCATCCTTATTCCATGACTAAAAGATGAGTTATCAACAATTTTTGACGAGTTGTGTGTTTAAAGATTTAAAAAGATAGCTTGATTCTTGATTTTGTCTTTTCCTCAAAGTTGTTGTAAGCTACACTAGTTCCTACACTAGTTCCCTCTTTGAAGCATGGAAATGGATGTCTCATTCATATTCCATCAGTAGGAAGATGAGCATATAACAACTCTTTATAGCTTTCATTCATTTACTTAGTCTCGTTTTGATTTTGCTTTCAAAAATGGCTTTCTCTAAACCTATTCTCTCCAAATTTGAGTATTCACTTACTCTTATTTTCCATAAGATATAGTAGGTTTTAGCCATCTCCTCTTCTTAATTTGCCTTAGCTTTGTATTCATCGATTTTCATCTCGTTGCTTCATTAATCATCATCTAAATACCCTTGGGATGTTTGATGATTTGTGAAGCAAACCTACTCTCTCTTTGAAAATCTTCTTGATAGGAGGGGACATAAGGGATGAACATCATTTGGAAACACTCTGTTTTTGCTCTGTTCCAGTTCTGTTGCAACATGTGTTTCTCCAGAAGCAGTGGCTGACCGGCCACAATCTTGTACGGCCGACCAGCTTGTTTGTACGGCAGTGGTGATTTTTTTTAGCAAAATAGAGCAGATCTTGAGGTCCAAAACAGAACCTTTTTTTTTTTTTTTCCCCCTGACTATTAACAGGGCAGTTTCTAACAGTAAGCAGAGGGGGTTTTCGGAGGATGTTCTTGCTTGTGCGCACTTAATTCATCGCTTCTCGTTCAATTCCTTTAGATTAGTTGTTTTGAGATTCATATTTGTAATAATTAGTTCATTCATTTGTGTACGTAATAATTAGTTAATTAAGACATTTGGACCCTCTTGTATGAAGGCAAGTTTGTAACACTTGATGTATGTCTTCCAACCTCTATTTCTTTCTCCCCTTTTTATTTACATGCTTACCATAGTTGTATAGCATCATATTTTCTTTTGTCACTACCATGATTTGTATCCATTTTTGCATGCATTAAAGTTCAGTTCATCATACTTGACATCATTGATTATTTCTTACTTGAATACGTGCGGTATCGTATGCTTTGAGTGGATCCATATGACATGTCATAGTCGAATCAAGTAGTTACATCGTGCATGTGTTGCATTAATCATGTGCATTTATTAAGGATCATACATTTTCCTAACTATCTTCTATTCTTTGGCTTGCCTTAGACGAGTTTTGGGTAAGCATTTTTGCTTTAGCATACTACATGTGTGTCTTTGTTACCATGTCGAGCATACTCCCATGTGGTTACTCGCTTACTCGAAATATCTCTATGAATGCCTGTAGATGGAGGCTATTTTGCTTAGATTGGAATGACTTTGATGATTGCACATATGAGCTCGCTTTTTCTTTAAGTTGCACATATTCAAAAACTGTTTTCAAAAAAGCATGAAATCAAAGCATTCTAAAGTAAGTGACGTGGTCTATACTTATTTGTTTCACATAGTAATGTTAGCATATTAATAATCAGAATATGAACATATAATGTCCATAAGATTCACATTATGATTTAGTAGAGGTCGATCTTTGATCAGGTGAGTAGGGTGCTCAATTCATGACCGTCCCCTCTCATACCTAAGTTCTCGAACCGAGACAGCTTTGGTTATAACAGACAAGTGGCCTTTGGCACGAGTCACGGCTTTCCTAATTTTCTCAAAAATATTAGGTAGCAACTTTGAAATCTGGCAATCTAGTCCATTTTTGACATCTCTGATGATTAATGGATTTTCTAAAATTTTCCAGATTTGGACACTCATTTGTTTTTTTGTTTCACATTGCACTTGTGAAACCAGATTCAGAACCATAGAAGTTCGAACTGTAGGAAATTGCATCCGAGAACACTAAATCCCTCCGAGGAGCGCGAAAAACCAGTTACACCAGACCTGTGATTAGCCTATAATCCATGATTAAGAATGCCTAATGAGAAATTAAGAGGAAATTCTAAGTTAATTGCATGTGTTTTGTATTAATTGTGTTTATATCTGTTTATGATAGGAATATCTGTCTATGTTTCTGTTTCGGTATGCGAATTGAAGGGCTTATCGGTGTTCGAATGCGAAATTGCTTAGGTTAATGTGTAATTTGAAATTTTTAGAATTTCTTAGTGAGTTTTATTAAATTCTGATTCGGAATCAAATAATTAGAATAAATTAATTAGCTCTAATGGCAATTAAATTAGTATAAGCTTAATTGGGCTTATATAAGGCCAAAATGATTTCTTAGCACCTCATATACACTCCTTCATCCTTTTGTACTCAACTAAACGTAGAGAGAGAGAGAGACAGAGAGAGAGAGAGAGAGAGGTTTGAGATTAACATTTTGAAAAGGGAGAATTGAAAGGGAATTGGCTTGGAATCTAGCTATAGACCTAAGAATTGGGAGAGACAACTTGGAATTATTGCTAATTCCAGACTTTGGGTGAGTAATCAACTTTTAAACCTTGTGATTAAGTTATAAATTGTGAGAAAGCATGTAAAATAAGTGATTACATACAAGAATAAAGCTTAGAGAAGTGAATCAAGAGATCATTCCATGCTTGCATACATAATTCATAGGTTTTGAGTTTAATTCTCACTCAATTCTTACATGCAAGTGCATATGTTTACTATCCCTTGGGAGCTCACCATGATTTTACACGAAAACATTTCATTTTGCATGTTTTGGAAGCTTTGAATTTAAATCATGGCATACATGTTATATACATATACATTTCCAGTTTGGTTTTGCACAATTGACTTGCTTTTGGACTTTGATTTTGCGAAATGGCTTTCAATTCATGATGTCATATCAATTTAGACATGTTTTCTCAAGTTTTGGCCCAAAAAAATGTGTTTTGCAACTTTGAAATTGAGTTTCGACCTTGAAGAGCAAATCTGGAAAATCCAGATTCTGCATCTTCGCTTGAGCGACCATCCTTTGTTTTGCACCTTGGCTCGAGCGACCAAAAAGTTGGCTCAAGCGTAAAATTCGAGCTCCAAGTACTTTTGTAGGCATAAGCACTCTGCTCGAGCGACAAAACCTGCGCTCGAGTGACTATTCTTATTTTTGAACCTTGGCTCAAGTGAGGGAAATTGCGATTAAGCGTAAAATGAGAGCTCCCAGAAGTTTTGCAAACCAAGGGGTCCACTTGAACAACCAAAGCTGCGCTCAAGCGAACTGCCATGTTTTCAGAATTTTTGCTAAGTGTTTCAAAATGCATTTTTACATCCTCATTACATCTTAGGCATTTCTAAGCCTTAATTAAAACATAATAATGAGGATAAGGATTAAAAACACACCAAGATAGAAAATAAATGAGTTAAGTGTTTTCCGAACGTGTGTTTCAATGTGTATCAACTATTTGTTTGTATAGGTTACGCGCTATAAACGGTATGATCCATCTGTTCTGACTGTTCTGTTACTGGAACTATCAGTGAGCAATAACTTTGTAAAGCTATGTTTAACTTAATTATTTTTTGAATGATATGAAATGATCTATTTTCTGAAATGCTATTTTCTGCATGGATGAATGATTGTTCAGATTTTTGAAATGTATTCGTGGCATCCTTAGCATCATGTGATATCTGTTATATGCTCTGCATGCGTCTTATGTAATCATGAGTCAACTATACGTCCCATGTGATCATTGGTCAACTGCTTATGGATCCTTACGAACGTCTCTTGTGTACATAAGTTAACTGTACGTCCTATATATTTATGGGCCAACTGTTCTGTTAGCGATAATAGATATACCACGTATGATTCTCAGTGAACTCTGAATATGAATATGAATATGAATCTGTTTCTGACTCTGAACTCTAATTTCTGAATCTGCTACGGATATCATTCAGTAAAACCTTTACTCTGTTATTATTCATTGGGTTTCAACTCACTGTATTATTTATGTATGTAGGTGATCAGGCGCATGACCAGGCTCAGTGATGATTGCCTAGAGATCAGTTTTGCCAGCCAACCATAGCGCCTCCTGAGGAGGTTCCTGAGTTAAATGTAGTCATGTTTCTGAAACAAGTTTTAAGTTTTTGTTTTCTTCTGTTTGTCCGACTAGTTTTTGTACACTTCGTATTCAAGGCTAAGTCCCTTTGACTGTATCTGTGTTGGTGACGTAAGACTAACGTTAATATGATGTCACATATATGTATATAAGTTTTGAATTTTCTATTCCATATATGTCTGCACAGTTCTATGGACATTATATGTTTGTATAGTTGCTTCCGCTAACCCCTTATTTTGTTAATTTGTTCAAAGGCCTTCGGTAATTCCAAGATTACTGACCGGTTACGATGCTAAATTTATAGGGGCAGGTTTGGATTGTGACAGCTGGTAAGTAAATATCTTGGGTGAGATTTTGAGTGTTACCTAAATTATTAAAATTGTTGAAATTATTTTAATGGTTATTATATTGTCATGTTATTAATTTCGTTATTTTCTCTTAAATGTCATAATGATTAATCTCATTATTTTCTCTTAAAAAGAAAGGTAGGTTTGTTATGTTTTCTTGTTTTGCAAAACTTATGACATATGTTTTGTTGCCTTGGCATTTTATGCCAAATTTTAATGAGGAAGGAATGAAAGTTGAAAATAAAGCTGATGTTCATATAGAGTCTTGGCTAACTTAAAGTCAAGACTATAACGAAATAAAATTTATTATCTGATGTATTAATAATTAATGATGTTATAATGTTGTTTAATGTTATATTTGGGCTTTTAATTTTTTTTTTTAAATTTTTAATTTTTAATTTTATTTATTTATTTAGTGTTGTTTAGACTTTTGGTTATGTGAGAATTGCAATTTTCCTCTTAAGATATTAAGTTTTTAGTTTAATAATTATTTTACTTATTTAATTTCCTTTGATGTTTCAAAAATTTTGGAGCGTCACATCGACACCGAGCATTTGATTGGTGATGCTGCCAAGAACCAGGTCGCCATGAACCCCATCAACATTGTGGGGATGAAGATGAGAGGGGTAGTGATGGCGGGGAGGTTGCCGGTCATATTGGAGGTGGAAATGGGGTTGGGTTGGGGTTAGGATTGGAAGGATAAAGAGGAGGTCAAAAATGGAAATTGATGTTAAGGTAAAATTGTAATAAAAAAAATATCGAAGAAGCGAGGGTCCAAAAAAAAAAAAAAAAAAAAAAAAGATAAGAATATTTAACAACTTTTACATATATATATTATTTATAATATTAAATTGAATAAAGGTTGGGACCCCCTTTCCCCCACCCCCTTTTGACCCCCTTTCTTTTTTGATTGGTCATTTTTTCTTTTTCTTTTTCTTTTTCTTTTTTTTCTCCTCCTCCAATCACCACCCGCCACGTGTGCATGGGGTAGTGGGGGTTGAAATTTGAGGCGGTCTAAATCACTGCTGTATTAAATTTTACTTATATTTTAACTATAATTTTAAAATTGTCTTTCCATTATGCTTTGTTGTCCTTTAATTTCTCACACACACACACACCAAATAGCAAAAAATTGATTCTCAGTAAAAAATTCACTCCCATTAGATAAAAATTCCCATTACCTGGCTCAGCGGCCGGTTTGGTGTAATTTTTCTCAAACTGTAAGTTGATAATTAGAAGCAGAAGTTAAAAATACTCATTTTTTAATTTTTACATAAATAATTTTTTTAAATTATTTTTATCTCATAAATTATAAGTGAAAGTTATATCAAATAATTTGATCATATAATAGCTTACTAGCTGAATGAATATATATCATTCACAATTCAAGTGAGAATGTAGAACGGGAAAGTTGTGATACAAATGATTTGCGTCAACTATAACAATTTCATTTTTTTTTTTTTTTTTTTTTTTTTTTATTACACATACCTCATGAACAAGTTAAGGATAATATGGGTTAATCATGTTTAACATGAACGAAACATCTATACATATATATATATATGTTTGCGCACCATAAATAAAAACATTTAAAAAGAAAAATACTTTTTCTTTGTAGTGCTGAAATAACAGAGTCAATCAATTCATATTTTTATGACTTCAATACATAAATAAGGGATGGTTCAGGATGTTCTAAATAAGTATATTTTTTGATTTTTTATAAAAAGATGTATAAAAAAATAGAGAGAAAATGTTGATTAATGTAACCTAAAAAAGATAAAAAGATGAATTAAAATAATGTATGCCAAACAACCCTTAAATATGCATTTTCAAAACCTCTAAAATTGTAATAATTTGTTTTTTATAATTTTTTTATGGGAATTTTATTTCTTGACGCTTTGCACAATAATATCTGCAGCAAATTCCAAATGATAGAAGTTTTGGATCGGGCCCATGATACCAAATAAAATGCGACAACCAAACTGACAACACACGCAGCGACTGTTCTGTTTGGCTGACAACATTTTAATCTTTTTGTCTTCTCTCTGCTTTTGCCTACCTTTGTGAAACGTTGATAAGGATTAGATTATTTTAATAATTTTTTAAATTTTTAATGAAAAAAATTGTAAAAAATAGAGAGGGAATAAAATTTTTAATTTTTTTAGTATTGTTTAGAATAAATTACATTGACACTTCTTTGAGATTTGTGCTTAATACAAATGCTCTCTTGATATTTAGAAAATTACACTGCACTCCCTATGATACTTGGGTTATGTTTGACATGGACTTTTTGATTATTTTAGTCACAAAAGAATA
Organism: Camellia granthamiana; assembly: GCA_036172215.1. NCBI lineage: Eukaryota > Viridiplantae > Streptophyta > Magnoliopsida > Ericales > Theaceae > Camellia > Camellia granthamiana. Next base: position 44,086,139 of record CM069915.1, read on the forward strand.
AAATAAACTAAAAAGTCAATAAGATAAAATATCATATCTAAATTATAATCATTTTATTTTTTTTCTTACAAAAATTAAAAAAGTCAAAAAGTTCATCTCAAGCAAGGCTTTTTAGTTCAAGACTAAAATAGTCAAAAAAAAATTAAAAAGTCAACTCACATCCCAAACGAAGACTTGATCTCTTAACAGAAATAATAGAAAATAGATAATAACCTTAACACCCTTCCTTGAAATAATGAAATTATCAAATTACCAGCTTCGTTCATAAGCCTATATATATTCGAGACTTCCAGTAAACAATTCTAGTGGTGGATGCTTCCTAAATTTGTTTTGAACAAGAAAATATATTTTTTTAATAATTTTTTTTGTTTTTTGGTTAGAATATGATATAAAAAAAATTAATATATTTAGGATAACTTTTTAACTTTTTACAAAAAGATGTGCAAAAGTAAAGAAAAAAAAAATGAAATCTTTAATTTTTTAAAATAAGTTATTACCTTTTTGGTTTTTTAATAATTTTTTGATTTTTAAGCTAAAAGATAATATTGCCAAACGAGGCCTAAGCCATATCTATTAACCTATGTATAATTGTTGGTTGGGTGCGCAGAAAAAAGTCACTTTTTTTTTTTCTTTATTGATTTTAAAAAAAAATTATGTTAGATTTTATTTGTATTTTTTCAATTTATATTGTGTATACAAATTTAAGAAGTTAAAAAAAATTAAAATAAAAATAAAATAAAAAAGACAGAATAACTATTAAAAAAAAACTCACTAATTTTGGCCAATTTTTGTCTTTTTTGAATTTTTTTAGAATTTAATTTTTTTTATTTTACAATTCATCTTGTTGAGTAAAAATTCAGAAGCCTAATTTTTTTTTTTAAAAAAAAATCACTAATTACAAAAATAAACCAATAAAAAAATCACTAAAAAACAAACACTAATATTCATTTTTAAACCTAGTTGCAGACACACGTGTATATATATAGAAAAAATTACAAATTATGTATACTTTTCAAAAATAATTACACACACGGAAAAATTTATGACTTTAATAACAAAAAATTTGTAAACTTTATTATTAATTTAAATTTTTTTTCAACCATACACTGACTTATGTATAGACACAACAATTATTGTACACAAGCACTCACATATATATATATATTGACTTTATTAATTTTTATGGGTTTGCAGGTCGGTTAACTTTTGGGGCTTTTTATTTTGGGCCAATTAAAAAACTGTTGTACTTTTAAAATTCAATTACTGATCAATGGAAAATTTTATGATTGTATAGTATAATGTATGGGAGATTCTATTATTACATAAAATTCATATATAAGACTTGATAAGAATGATGTAATAATAGTATTCTTACAATTATAAACCAAAGCGATGGGAATTTAAACTTCCAATGAATGACTATTAATGAGGCATATCATTATATATGAGTTTTTTTATATAAAAATTATATTTGTATAACATTACTCTGAATATATAGCTTATTATTAATTTAAAAATATTTTTATAAATCTACAGTGAACTAATATTTTCACTTTTATTTTTGACGTTTTGATGAAAATTAAAAAATGAGTTTTTGTTGCAGGTCAATGGTGATCTCAATGTGAAGGGATTGATAATGGTGGCGGTTTGGGTAAGGCAAATGTGGGGTTGATAGAGACAGAAATGGATAGGAATATGATAAATAAGGATAAAATAGGAATTTAAATTTTTTTAATTACTCATCTCAGCATTTTTTTGTTAGTGGATTGAATAGTTAACTAAGGCAAGGGTGAAATCGTAATATGGCTCTAAACTTTAAGGAGGGGAGTGTAATTTTTAGAGAGACCATTGTCATCAAGCCAAATCATAAGGGGTGTCAATGTAATTTAACTTTCTTCTTTTTTAACTATTATAAAATGATGTCAAACTTTAACCACCGCATGTCCTCTGCAGACCTTCCTGTCATGCGCTATATCCTTATTCAACCCCCCTTCCCCAAGTCTATTCATACAAATTTATTAGAGCATATCTAATGACAAATATTATAATAGTATTGTTATTACTATAATTTGATAATAAATAGTAGTAAATTATCAAATTATAGTAATGGTGCTCTAATGGTTAGATGTCATTTTGGTAAAGCATCTCCAACTTTGTAGAGTCTTCCAGTCGTCCGATCAGTCGTCCGGTGTTTGGTTCTATATTTGGTCCTCTGTGTGCGTATCATTATTGTTGCTGAAATCATTTGAAATATGAACAAAAAATGAAAGGTTTTAGCTGAGATGACACATATGACAACTACCATATGGTACCATTGGAGCACCGCTTTCATCTCCAGCTGCCAAATTATAGTAATGGCAGCTCCAATGACAAACTATTAAAGATGATCTTAGGTACCAATTTCAGAATTTATTTCATAATATTTATTGGATAGATTAGAATCCCATCTTGAGATTTTAAAAAAAATATAAGTTCATAATTTTTACATAATTATATTATCATTTTTTAATAAAATTAAAGAAACCAAAACTAATATAAATGATACGAAAAAAAGATAAATATACATTTTAATGTAAAATCGATTATAACATTATTTTTTTTTTCCATACTTTTCAACAGTTTAGATGATTTATTATACGCTTTTATAATTTAGAAAATGAAAATAATATTTTCCAATAATTTAGAAAGTTTCAATACAAATAATCCAATAATTTTTTGTGATGAATAGTGGGCGGCGATTGGCAAGCAACCATTGAAACATATTGTGGGTGTTTGGGAAGTAGGTTTTTATGTAGGTTTTTTTAGTTGTAGAATTTTATTGGAGAAAAAAATTTTGGTGTTTGGGAAGATATTTGGGTTTTTTGTGATTGGATGTAATGTTTGTGAGAGAAAAAGTAAAATGATTATGAGGTTAGATGTGATATTTTGTTTGGATTTATTTTTTTTAGTTTTGCAAAAAGTTTATCTTTTAGTGGAAAAAATAAAAAAAAAAACCCAACACACAAACTTCCCAAACACAACCAAATGTCTCATATAAATGTAAGTTTTATTTGGTCAAATATTTAATCCTTAACATTATCCACGATTCGCAATCGAATAATACTATATGTACCAATTAATGTACTAACTAGTGTACTAATTGATAATATAACATAATTTAAGAGATTTTTTATATTTGTAATTTGTATAATGAGTGTGATCAATAATAATGTCATAACTAGTATGGATACATTAATTAGTACACTAATTGGTGCAGGTAACATCACCGTTCGGAAAATTGTTGGGCCCCACCCCACCACGTATGGTCAAGTTGCAAGAGCCTATGTCGTTTTTGTCTGTCAAAACTACCGGAAAAACAGAAAACTCGAGTTGGCCCAGTTTGAACCCAAAGCTTGATTCGGCCAGGTCAAACTCGACCACTCTTTTTACTAGGGGTGACAAACCTCAAAGCAGGCTGGGTTGATAGTTGGAACTAGTAGTCCACCGAAAGCTCAATTGCACATGGCAAGTGCTCGTGTGATGGGTCCTTGATGTTGCACTTGCTAAGAAGCAATAAACTCATCCAAAACAGTCCACAAAACTTCCAATGCTTGCCCAACACCTGTTAAATGTAATTAATTTATTATTTAAAATTATTATTATTTGCTTTACATGGAACACGTGATCTCCGACACATGAGTGAAGTGGCATGACCCACAAATGAAACCCTTACAAGATAACAAGGTATCAATTTGTGAGTGGTATGACGCGGAGAGCAATATGCATCTAAAATAAGAAAGTGTACGTCACTGAAACTTCAAAAGGTATTATCTTAACCTTTTTTTATAGAAAAATAATAAATAAAAGTGGTCTTTTGGACAGAGTAACAAGTTATGGGAGAGGGAAATTTTTTTTTATGCAAATGTCTTACTTTATTCTTAATAAAATAAAATAAAATAAAATCAACTAGTTCTATGAACTTTTTTTTAAAAAAAAAAATTCAATGAATTTCATAAAAATTTTAAAAATTCAGTGTTAGCAGCACTAATGTTGTTTTTAGTTGGAGAATTTGAGGAGAGATTTAGAAACACAAATAGAAGAGGTAAATAAAATATGAATAAAATATAATTATATTTTATCTAATTTCACACACATTTTCTCTTTTCATTTTTAAATTCCTTCTCAAACCTTCCAACTAAACAGCGTAAAGCTCTTAGCATAGCATGATCCATTTTAAAGGTGTCGTTTGGTAACACTTGCGTTTTCAGTTTTCTGTTTATATTTACAAAAATTTTAAAAATTCAAATAAAAACTTGTTTGGTAAATTTTTGATTTATAAATCAGTGGTCTTAGTTTATAAATTTGACCAAAAAATGTAAACTCAAAAAATGTTTTTCCGTTTTAAGTTTTGAGTTTTTTTCTTTTTACCACCCAACACTAGCGACTACCTGCCACCATTTTCCACCACTGTCTTCCGCCACCACCACCCACCACCTACCTGCCACCACTACCCACCACCAGCCACTGCCCACCTGCCACCCACTCGCTACTACCACCCACCCCTCGCCGCCACCACCACCACCACCCACCTGTCATCCACCCGCCACCACCCGCCACTACCATCCACCACCCACCGCCACCACCCACCTGCCACCTACCAGCTACCACCACTCACCACCCATCTGCCACTACCATCCACCACCCGCCACCACCAACCACCCACTACCACCACCCACCACCCACTTGCCACCCACCCGCCACCATTACCCACCACCCACCACCACTACCCACCAGCCACCCACCTGCTACCACTACCACCGCCACCATCCGCCACCTCACCCACCCACCCACCACCACCACCACCCGCCATTCGCCACCCACCTACCACCACCCGCTACCACCACCACCACCACCACCATCACCACCACCACCACTACCCGTCACCATCACCCACCCACCCACCATCACCACCCGCCACCAACCACCCACTCGCCACCGCCTACCACCACCTGCCACCACCACCCACCACCCGCTATCGTTACCCACCCACCCACTACCACTACTCGCCATCTACCCGCTACCACCACCCACCCGTCATCACCCACCACCACCCGCCATCCACCACCCACCTGCCACCACCACCACCCACTCGCTACCACCCACCACCCGCCATCGTCACCCACCCACCAACCACCACCACCACCCATCGCCACCACCCACCACCACCCGCTACCCACCACCCACCATCACCATTTTCTACCACTGTCTTCCGCCGCCACTTGCCACCACTTGCCATTTCTCATTCTTTTTTATATTTTTAAATTTTTTTAAACATTTTGTCAATTACCAAACGCGTTTGTAGTTTATATTTTTCTAAAAATAAACAAAAATCAATTTATAAAAATTTTTGTAAATATAAATGGCAAACATAAACATTACCAAACAGACTCAAAATATTTAGTTTATAATTTGTGATGGGCCAACACTGAAAGCCTGTTAAATGGGCTGGACCTGGCTTCAAGCTTTGTTACATCAATGTTTTCAAGACAGACAATGGGCCAACACTAAAGGCCTTTGAAATGGGCATCATCAAGCTTTTTTACATCTTACATTAAGCTCTTTTTTCTTTTTCTTTTTTTTCAAAACCTGAATTTTTATTTTTTTTTCAAACCTGAGAATAAATTTCTCCAGTTTGAAGAAATTAAAAAAATAAAATAAAATACAGGTTCGGGTTTTCTGATCGTCACCAAAAAATAAAAAATAAAAATAAATAAATAAATAAAATCAGGTTATCTAAGCACAGAGTCACAAAGAACAAAGATCCAAGATCAAAGATGCAGTGATAATCTTGACATTAGCATTCAAAGATACCACTGGAAACTCCCGCCAAGGAATCAACCTAAAATAACCCTAAATAAATAAAATTCATAAACTGAGTTCAACAAAAATAAAAAATAAAAAATTCAATACTTACACAACTAATCATCTATGAAGCTATTTTTCAATATTTCAACACCCATGCTTACCACTTCCTACTAATAAATGTTCTAACCTCATTCCATCCAAGTGTCCCCCTACGATCTGTTTCTCATCACGAACAATTTTCTTCTCCTCCAAGACACAACCATAATTTCCTCAACCGAAGAAGATTTTCGCCTTATTCATGGAAGGTTCCAAATCCACGATCTGCTAACTTTCCTAACTCTCATTCCATCTTTGTACACAAAAATATTAAACCCCCAACCCCTGAAAATACAAACCAAAATCCTCCCATTCTAGGAGTATTGCCCTCTACCCCTAAAATGCAATCAAAATCAAACAAATAGCTACTCATTGGCACAAATTCCGGTGGTGGCGACAATGGAGGTTCTGTCTCAGCAATGGCAGCTTCCTGGGTTGCTTTGAATGGTGACAATGGAGGTTCTGTCTCAGCAATGGCAGCCTTTTTGTTAGGTTTGTGTGGTGGTGACATTGGAGGTTCTGCCTCAGCCTTGGCTGCTTCCTGGATAGCTTTGTTTCTCATCTCGACAACCTTCTTGTGGGAATTTGAGTGCAGAGATGGAACAAAGGTAGGACTTAATGCTGGACGGTATTGTGGAAAGAGACGGCCGGACCTGTATCGGACCCCACATGCGTTGCAAAGGGTCTTTGGCCCCATTGGTCCTTCCCTCCACTGTGGGGTCTTTGACACGTCGCAATGGGTGCATCTTTTTGTTGCAATAGGCCGTTGCGAGGAAGTTCCGTCAATCTCATTGGCTCTTGATAGCTGCGATAGTTTCTTTTTCTTCTTGAGTTTTCTTTGACAGGGTTTGAGTTCATATTGGGGAGATTGGATTCAGGAAAGTCATTGGATTGGGCAAGCAAATGGTGTGATCCTTTGGAAGTCGAAGAAATGGGAGGCGTCATCACAACCCATGGGTTGATGGTTGAAGAGCGTGAACGCTTGGTTCGAGTACGCGCTGGGATGTAAGGTTTGAAGCTGAAGGAGACGTTCTTTTCAACTGAGCAGGAGCTGCTGCTTTCGAGGACTGAAACTGGGCTCGGTACTTCGAACATTGCAGGCTCTAAGCGATCAGAATGATCATTCTGAAGGGGAATGCTTGCTCCCGAGGCAGCTTCAACTAAGTTCGGCAGTAGTTTTAGCTCGGAGGAATGCTCACTCTGAAGACAAGATTAATGAACAATTAAACAAAATATCAGATGAGAACGGCAGATAAAGATACTGCATTTGCCTACTAAACAACTATAATTAATCTGTTCCTTTTATCATATGCAATATTTAACTGAATACAAAACAAAAGAAAATATGCCTCTCAAAGGTTAGGGACATAACTTCAAACCAAATGCAATATGCAGTGCTAGGGTTTAGGGTTTAGATATGAATACAAAAGAAAGGAAACATGATCACCTTGACATCAGGCTTGGGACTACATAAAGGAGTGGCAAGATAACACCTTGAAAACATAACCAATTGGAAACAAGTTTTGAAGCAGCAAATAGCCTTCTAACATGTGGCATAATAGTTAAAAGTATTAAATGTCACAGGATGAAATTCTTTTTTTAATATGAAGATCCAGCAGATTTCACAATTGTAGTTTGATGACAAGACATCTCAAATTTAAAAATAAAAAAAATAAAAAATTATGAAGGAATGCAAAAATCAGCAGGTTTTATCAAAACTACAAAGCCTCAACACTAATGTAGCAACTGATCATGAAGTAGGACAACCTTTATAAAAGGGTTGAGTGAACGAAAAAACCAAAATAATAGGTGGTTAATGATGACAAAGTGAAAAGTTGGAAAAGGAAAGAGAAAGAATGGAGGGAAGAGGGATAACCTGGAAGTCACACCTCACTACATCAAGGAGAGTAGCACTCATTATTCTAGAATAAAGAAATGCCTAGACAGTTGGACAATGAATCTTGGACATCAGGACTCAATAACAGAGGCATCACACATTCAAGCAATAAGCTTCACACTATGTATCTTCATTTACTACTTCAAATGGTAAACCAAAAAAGCCAATACAACACTAATATAAAGGGGCTATAGCTTGGAAGCCAAGAAAACTTGGTGACCAAGCCATCTTGGAAGCCTAAGTACAGACAGGGTTGTCCTCTGTTTAAACCCTGCTAGACCCACTAAATCTGACCCAAAATAAACAAATGAGCTCACAAATAAAAGCAGAGCCTCATGGCACCTACTCTACAGCCTAAAACCAAATTACTAAACACCCATTACAAGAAAAGCTCAAAAATATATCTTAAATAATAATTCAATTACTCCTTCCATCTCAAAATATTAGTCTCTTATTCCATTTTTCATTGTCTCAAAATATTAGTCCCTCTTCAAAAATCAAATACAAAAATAATATAAATTTCCTATTTTGCCCTTTTTTTAAATTAATAAACAATATAAAAAGTACAATTATGACATTGATATTCCCAAAAAATGTACTATCAAAAGGGTAATTTTGGAAATCAACTTTTTTCAAATGCAACAATTGTACTACCAAAAAAAGTTGAATTCCCCAAAAGGGACCATTATTTTGGGATAGAGGGAGTATATGAAAGACTCCCAACTAGGAAAATGACAAAGGAGTGGAGGAAGAGTATTTTAGTACCAATATATAAGAATAAAGGAGATGTCCAGAATTGTAACAATTATAGAGGAATCAAGTTAATGTGTCATACAGTGAAAGTGTGGGAGAGAGTAATGGAATATCGATTACGGGATATAATAGAGGTGTCAGAGAATCAATTTGAGTTTATACCTGGTAGGTCAACAATGGAAGCGATCTATCTTTTGAAGAGAGTAATAGAAAAGTATAGAGAAAAGAAAAGAGACATTCATATGGTTTTTATGGATCTTGAGAAAGCATATGATAAAATGCCTCGGGATGTAATCTCGTGACAAAAGGTTATATTGATGTGATTATGAATATGTATGAAGGTGTGGTAACCACTATTAGATTGCCTGTTGAAGAGACGAGTGAATTTCCAATTATTGTAGAGTTACATCAAGGATCAACCTCAAGTCCTTATCTTTTCGCTTTAGTTATGGATGAGTTGACGCGAAATATTCAGGATGATGTGCCATGGTGTATGCTTTTTGTAGATGATATCATGTTAGTGGATGAGACTAGAAAATGAGTTAATACTAAGTTGAAAACTTGGAGAAAATCACTTGAATCTAAAGGATTTAGGATAAGCAAAATTAAGACAGAGTATATGGAGTGTAATTTTAGTAACAGTCACAATGAAAGTTAAGAAGTGAAGATTGAGAACCAAGAACTACCTGAGAGTGAACATTTTTGTTATTTATGATCGATTATCACAACGACTAGGGAGATTGGGGCGGATGTGATCTACAGAATTAAGGTGGGATGGCTTAAGTGGAGGAGTGCGTCTAGAGTACTGTGCGATAAACGAGTTCCCACTAGACTAAAAGGGAAGTTCTATAGAACGATTATTAGGTCAGCGATATTGTATGAGACGGAATGTTGAGCAATTAAGAAACAACATGTAGATAAGATGAATGTTACTAAAATGAGGATGCTAAAGTGAATGTGTGGCAAGACTAGAAAAGACAGAATTAGGAATGAATATATTCGAGAATGGGTAGGAATAGTACTGATAGAAGATAAGTTGAGAGAGAATAGATTGAGATTGTTTGGTCATATACAATGGAGACCAACAGAGGTAGTAGTGAAGAAATGCGATACAGTGACAATAGATGATAGTGTTAGGGGCAGGGGTAGAACTAGATTGACGTGGACTAATATAGTAAAGAGAGATATAAACCTTCTTAATTTGACTAGCGAAGTGGCATTGGATAGAGTCAAGTGGAAAAGACAGATTCCTGCACAGCCGACCCTATTTGATGAGACTTAAGGCTTGGTTTGGTTTGGTTTGGTTTGGTTATGGAGCTCTCTTATGGGACTCTCCTTGAAATTGAGCCATTTCTGAATTTCCCTTCTCTTTTGATTTCTTTTTTCTAGGGCCTTCTATGGTCTACATTAAATCAATGTAAAGATCCTTGAATTTTCTTTTTTCTAGTTCAGATTACTATTCTGAGATATTTCGCATGAGCTACTAATTTTTTAAAGACACATAGGCTATTGAACACACAACAAAACAAAAACAAAAGGAACATAAGTTAATTTTGGTCCCACATAATCTCAACCTATAAAGCACAGATACCTCCCCGGAGGCAGCGTATGAGTGTCCGACACGTGTCGGACACTCTAAATAATGTGTCTCCTTTTTTTTTTTGAATTTTTGCAGCGAGACACACTTGAGACACTCTTGGACACGTTATGGACAAAGAGAGAGAGAGAGAGAAGAAGAACCTGTTGAAGTGCTATATCGAGGTATGCTCTTCGTTTCTTCGAATCTGTTCTTTGTTCTTCTTTTTGTTCGTCTCTCTCTCTCTCCCCTTTGCGCGTTTGACTCTCTCTTTTTGTTTTATTCTTTTTTCTTTTCTTTTTTTCCCCTCTTTTCCTTTTTTCTATTTTTTGGATATTCTTGTTTGCTAAATATTAACACACATAGAATAAATTATTTTTAATTGTAGAAAAAAATTAATTTGTGAATGATATTTGATATTAAAGTAAATAAATAGATAAATAAAAATAATATATATATATTTTTTAATTTTACATATAATAAATAAATAAAATTATATATATTAAGCGTGTTCCCAGCGTGTCGTGTCCCCTATTTTTTGAAAATTTGCGTGTCCGCGTGTCCATGTCATGTCCCATGTCTGTGCTTCATGAATCTCAACTCTGCATACCTCTGAAGCTTCATCCAACACTTCGTCACCTATACTTCATCGTACATCCGTGTTTTATTGTTATATATTCCATATTGCACTAGTGGAACTGGCTTGGCTCTTGTCTACACAGATATGTAACTTCAACAGGAACAGATCTTACTTCATGAAAGACCTAGTAATGGATTTCAGCATGGAAGTGTGTTTAGAATCGAAAGTTTTCTCAACATAGATGTTATTTTTAGTATAAGATCTTTCACAAATAAAAGTTAGTGGTTCTAAGAATAAATGCCAAGATTAGATGATAGCTCATAAGCCTATTTCTTCTGCAATAAGTCTCAAACGAATAAATGTACATTGAGGGAGCACTCCAAAATCTGAAGCCTGGCAGGGGAGTAAGCAAATTATCTTCCATAAAGAAGGAAGGTTTTTCAAATATCTCTTAAAGTAGGTGTAAATCAGGTTTTTGACTCCTTTCACCCTCTTAACAAATTAAAGATTTTTGTTGGAGTTTTTGAAAATTCATGTACCCAAATAGGAGCAGCATGGTGGTCGACAAGGTTATCTTTTTTGACAGAGACACAGCCATTAGTTTTGCACCATGATTTCTAAACATAGGTGCTTTTGAACACTGATTTTACAGTGAATTTCCATAATCTTATTGAGCAATACAACGGTCAAACAATGCTTCTACTCTAAGAAGCACGGACACTTCTAAGAAGGCGACGTATCCGTGTCGTGTCCGTGTCGGACACCAACACTTTTTGGACACTCTTAGGACACGTGTCGGACACTCTTCAAAACATGTCTTATTTTTCAAATTTTTTTAAAGACCCGGACACTCTTTGGACACTTTGAGGACACGCATGTCTATCGTTTAAACATATGTAAAACTAATTATAAATTCAAACAAAATAACTTAAGATACAATAATAAAACAAAAACCATATAAATTTTTAAGAATTAGTGTTATATTCCATTTTTTATTATTTTTGAATGATATATTCATATATATAACATATAATAAATATATAAATTTATATATTTCATGTGTGTCCCTCACGTGTCGTGTCCTGTATTTTTTGAAAATTAACGTGTCGGCATGTCCGTGTCGTGTCACGTGTCCGTGTCCATGTTGATTTACCTTATCATGCTTTTCTTTGGTGATTTATTAGAATTGTGGGCAGGAAGTAAACTGGTCTTTTTGCACCGCTGAGTTAGCATGCTAGTTTTTTACTACATCTGTTTTACACATAGAGGTGCATAATTTCTATATTGAAAATGACCAAATCAAAATTTCAATCCTTATCCGCAGTTCGATTCTCTTCACCATCTTCAATCTTCTTTGTAATAACACCAAGTCACCAATGTGTTTCATTAAAATCTTTCAATATAATTCATTTCAGCCACTTTAGGACAAATTAGGAATTTACTCATCGTCACTCCCTAGCTTGAGGAATGTAGGACAGAACTCACGGATCCAAAGGGTTCTACAACTGCAGAGACCAACAGATAGTCGGCTTAGAAAAGGGATCACATGGCCTAGCAAGGATCTCTGACAACCAAGCTCGATCCAAGACCAAGTATACAAGCAAAAAATAGTATGACTTAAAAGGAAACTCTCTAGCAATGTATTCCACATTATATCATATGGAATGCACAACCTATATATACAAGCAAAACCAGTTAAATTATTGGCGTGGGCACAAATTTTCAACATCCTCAACTCCAATCTAGCCAAGAATCAATGGTTATGATCTCTTGGTGAATAACATGATTCTTTGTCCCTGCATTCTCTCAAGAGTTCACATACCGTGTAAAGACACTATACTTATCTGTCTCTATTAATTGTTGTAAATATAACAACTTTGTTATCATTATCTCACAATGATGATTATTACTTTCTTCACAATGGCAAAGAACCCTACCTAGGCCGATTTCTCAGTCATCAAAAAAAAAAAATGGCAAAGCCAGTGAACATTTTTCTTCCAAAGCTAATTGTAATGTTCCTCTTGCAAGAATTATTTAGAACATGAGTCATCATGAAATTATAAATTCAATCTACAGTTCCTCTTTCGAGAGTGTTAGTACAAGTTCTTTTGAAATATAAATTCGATATGTGCCCACTCTCTTGCCTTGTTACACAGAAGAACGTCATCAAACAGACCTGAATAAAAAAACTCCCATGCAACCTCATAAGCAAAGAATTCATTGATTTCTTTTTTCCAATATTATTTGGTAAAATAACTAAAAAAATACCAACTGTTTTAAATTCTGCTAATAACCCTTGAATTTTCATCAAGTGCAACAATATGGGTTCTAAAAAATTGGATCCAAAACACAAAAATTTTACACAAATATTATAATGCATCTTTTCCAACTCGCAGTCTCATAAGAGAGACAAGGAATTCTCCCAATGTGCACTACACTCGTTCGATAATAAGACCAAATGAGTCAAACCCATATAATGAAAAAAGTTCTAAAGCAACTACAATACTCATGCATCAAATAATAGCCGCAAGTAAAACAATCTGTCTATGAACACAAAATCATTGATTTTAAAAAATGAATAATGATTGAAGATTGTAGCATATTTTTTATAAAGAAAAACTACTACTTGGACGTAATCAGGAAGCATACAGCAACAAGCACAATGAACTCACAGGAATAGAGAAACACGGAATACACCCAATGTGCACTACACTTGTTCGATAATAAGGCCAAGTGAGTCAAACGCATTTAAAAAAAAAGAGTTACAAAGCAACTGCAGTCCACATGCATAACATAATAGCAGCAAAACACTTCTTCCACATACAGTGCTATGAATGTCTATTAACAATATATGAAGACAAAATCATTAATTTGTAAAACAATAACAATGAACTCACAGCAACAGAGAGATTAGGTGTCACAACCGAGCCGGCATTGCCAATGTCGCCACCAGAAGTCGACAACGAAGCCATCAAAGATTCAGAAGGAATTGGCCCAAGGCCTTGGAGCTTTGCATCCCAATCCCCTTCATCGAGGCCATCCCCTTCCAAACTTTCCATGGGAAAGTCAAAAAATTTCAAATTTTCCATGAAACCATCACTACAGACCCCATTGTTAGTTCGATCAAAAAACTCAGATCCGACCATAATGTTTCTGTCGAGCAATAGTTTGAGAAAGCAATAAAATGTCATCATCAAACAATGACACAATCACATACACACCTCATAGACATAAACCCAATATACATATACACACACATATGTATGGAGTGAAGACTATGATGTTTTAGTTAAGGTATATATAAATTTGAAGAAGGAAATTACCAATCAGGTGAAGGGAAAAAAAAAAATCTTATCTTGTTAATTGGATTGGATTATTACGAAAAGTGTTATGAACAGTTAGGAGTCGGTTAGGAATTGTAATTCCAATTACTGAATCTGTTAGGGCAGTTAGGGGTTGGTTATGTGTGTAGATATAGGAGGGAATACACTGCCCATTTCATTCATTTTTGTATTGTTTCATAACCTGTTCGTTGGGTTGGAATAAGAGCACCAAATAACTCTTTTCCTTCTATATTTCTTCTTCTTCCATTTCTAGTCATTACATTGGTATCAGAGCAGGCATTTCTCGACCTGTGAAGCAATCAATTTGCAATGGCAGATGGGACTAGGAGTCAAGATCTCAAGAGACTCGAAGATTCCTTTCGAATTTTGAAGGAACAACAAGTCAATTCCGCAAAAGAAACGGAGGAAATCAAGAACACTCTAGTAGAAATCAAGGAGTTCATGGCAGCAGTGACTTTCAAGTATGATTAGGTGGCGGCTCATGTGTATGGGAAGCAACGCGAATCTGTACCTGGGGTTCCCGAAAATCTAGGGCTGAGTTCCAATCAATTCAAAGCAGAGTCTTCCCAATCTCAACATTTCCCTGAGTTTGGAATTAGGTATGCCAAGATTGACTTCCCTAAATTCTTTGGTGATAATCCGTCAGGCTGGGTTTACAAATGCGAAAGATTTTTTGAGTATAACTGTGTTGAAGACAATAATAAGGTGAAATTGGCAATCTTGCATTTGGAAGATAGGGCTCTGCAATGGTATCAATGGTTTGAGAAAACACACGCTTTAGGTAATTGGGATCTGTTTAAAAATGGGTTGATTTCTCATTTTGGTTCTGATGTATATGAGGATGCTGTTGGTGAATTAACCAAATTGAAGCAAACATCATCTGTCAGGGATTATCAGGAACAATTCGAGATTCTTGCTAACAAAACCCAAGGCCTACCTGAACATTTCTTTACTAGTTGCTTCATTAGTGGATTAAAGAAGGAGATACGGGCCAATGTCTTGATGTTTAAACCTACAAATACCATGCAAGCCATCGGTTTAGTCAAGTTACAAGAACTCAATATTGAGGCAGTTACCCAGAAAACCAGGCTGCCACTAAGAACTGGAGAAAATTTTTCGTATGGGCAATCCAGACTTAATTCTTTTCCTGCCATTCGAAGAGAGTTACCAAAGGAGTTGGAGGAAAAGAGGGCAAAAGGGTTGTGTTTCAAGTATAACGAAAAGTTCACACGGGGACATCAATGCAAGCAAAAGCAGTTGTATGTTTTGGATGGGGACCAAGAGGACTCCGATCAAAAACCTACACAAGAGGAGGAAGGTGAGAAAGTCTTGGAACAAGAAGGTGAGTTGCAGATTTCTATTAACGCAATAATTGGTTCAGTCTCTTACAGAACCATGAGGGTACATGGGTTGGTCAAGAAACAAAAAGTGGTGATTTTGATTGATACTAGTAGCACCCATAACTTTTTGAACCAAGAAGTGGTTAAGAAAGCAGGTGTAGAGACTGTTGACACTGATCCTTTGACTGTGTTTGTTGCTGATGGAACACAGATGACCAGCAGTGCAGCTTGTAAAGATTTCAAATGGGAGATGCAAGGGGTGGTCTTCCAAATAGACATGAGGGTTTTGGAACTCAAAGGGTGTGATATGGTGCTTGGGATTCAATGGTTGGCTACACTGGGTCCTGTGCAATGGGATTTCAAAAACCTCAGTATAGATTTCACCCTCAACAATAGGAGGCATGTTCTAAGGGGTTGGAAAGCAAGGGGAATCCAAGTTGGTGGATGCTGCACACATGCAGAAATTACTATAGAAGAAACCTCACGGGTTTGTGGCTCACATTAATGCTATACAAGCTGTTTCTCCAGCAGTAGCTAATGTACCTGAAGTGGAGCAGTTGTTGTCCTAATTTACAACAGTATTTCAAGAACCCAAAAACGTGCCTCCAGCAAGAAGCCAAGACCACCACGAGCTATTTTGGAGAGATGGTTTATAATCAACTTTTTGGTTAAAAGCTGCTTATAAGCAGTTTTTTTGTGAGAGAGGAAGTGGGTTATAATCTGGGAAGTTGATTATAACCCACTTCCCAAAAGGGGCCCACATTCCCCTAAAACCAGGTGTAGAACCTCCAAACATATGACCTTACAGGTACCCTTATTTCCAAAAAACTGAGATAGAAAAACAGGTCAAAGAGATGCTTCATTCAGGGGTCATTTAACCAAGTGTTAGTCCTTACTTAGCACCTGTTTTGTTAGTTAAAAAAAAAGGAGCTTGGCGTATGTGTGTTGACTACAGGGCTTTAAATACCATTCCTGTGAAGGATAAGTTTCCAATACCTGCCACTGATGAGTTATTGGATGAGCTCTGTGGTGCTTCTTTCTTTTCTAAGCTTGATTTGAGGGCTGGATATCACCAAGTTAGAGTGCATGCCTCTGACATACCAAAAACAACTTTTAAGACTCATGACGGACATTATGAGTTTCTAGTCATGCCTTTTGGGCCGACAAATGCACCCTCAACTTTTCAAAGTCTCATGAATGAGATCTTTAAGGAATATTTGAGGAAGTTTATCTTAGTTTTCTTTGATGATATACTGATTTTTAGCAAAACGTGGAATGAGCACTTATCACATTTAAAGTTGACCTTGCAACTCTTACAGAAGCACAGCTTGTTTGCTAAAACGTCTAAGTATGTCTTTGCCAAACAAGAAGTTGAGTACCTTGGCCGCTTGGTCTCCGACAAGGGTGTTTCTACAGATGCTAGCAAACTTGAGGCCATGGCTAACTGGCCAATTCCTAACACCCTCAAACAGTTATGAGGATTCCTTGGTTTAACTGGATATTACAGACGATTTGTGAGGAATTATGGGCAGATTTCAGCTCCATTAAACAATTTGTTGAAGAAGGAGTTTTTTACTTGGACTGATGAATCAACATCAGCTTTTCATGCTCTCAGGTCCGCTATGATGACCTTACCAGTCCTGGCTCACCCTAATTACACCAAAGAATTCATTATTGAAACAGATGCTTCAGATAGAGGGTTAGGAGCAGTATTAATGCAGGAGGGGCATCCAATTGCATTTTGGAGTAAAGGATTGTCAGGGAAATATTTGACTTTCTTCACCTATGAAAAAGAGTTAATGGTTGTAGTCTTAGCAGTCCACAAATGGAGGCATTACTTGCTTGGGCGGAATTTCATTATCAAGACTGACCACCAAAGCTTGAAATATTTACTGGAGCAAAGAGTTGCAACCCCCTTCCAGCAAAAATGGATTGCCAAACTGCTTGGCTATGATTATGAGATCACCTACAAGCATGGAATAGAAAACAAAGTGGCTGATGCGTAATCAAGGAGGGAAGATTTGTTTCCTGCCACTGTAAATACCTTACTGGCAGTAGATTCTACTTGGCTTCCCACAATCAAACTCAATTGGCAAACTAGCTTGGCATTACAACAGCTTATAACAGAGTTAGTGCAGGACCCCAACTCTCATCACGGGTTCTCTTGGGCAAATGGTACACTAACTTACAAAGGAAGTCTGGTAGTGGGGAATTCACAGAATCTCAGGAAGCAATTCATGGCTGCTTATCATAACTCATCTATGGGGGGCCACTCAGGTATAGACAAAACCACTAGACGGATCAAAAGGACCTTTTATTGGAAGGGATTAAAGAAGGATGTTCAGCTTTTCATATCTAAATGCTCAGTTTGCCAGAGGTTCAAAGGGGAAAATGTTCACCCACCTGGGTTACTCCAACCTTTGCCAGTTCCTGAAAAGGTATAGAGTGATATCTCTATGGATTTCATTGAGGGTCTTCCTAAATCACATGGACAGACCACTATCTTTGTGGTGGTGGATAGGTTAACCAAATATGCCCATTTTATGTCATTATCTCACCCCTTATACTACTAAGGATGTGGCACAATTATTCCTAGACAATGTTTACAAACTTCATGGCCTTCCAAGCACCATAGTTTCTGATAGAGATGTTGTGTTCACAAGTCTGTTTTGGCAAGAATTGCTTAGAGTTCTGGGAATTGAGCAATGCCTTAGTACAACTTACCATCCACAGTCAAATGGGCAAACTGAAATAGTGAACAAGTGTTTGGAAAATTATTTGAGGTGCATGTGTGGTGATTGCCCTAGACAGTGGTCAACTTGGCTGTCCTTTTCAGAGTGGTGGTATAACTCTTCTTATCATTCCTCAATCAAAACAACTCCTTTCTATGCAGTTTATGGACAGCCACCATCATATCACAATTTCATGAACATTGGAGGGTCACCAGTAGCAGCAGTGGAAAATTGGGCAATGGAAAGGACTTCCATTCTGAGAATGCTTAAAGAGAACTTGCAGCAAGCACAAAACAGGATGAAACATTATGCAGACAAACTAAGGAGTGAAAGAGAATTTGCAGTTGGTGATTGGGTGTATTTGAGATTACAGCCCTACAAACAATCTTCCTTGGCTTTGCAGAGAAATATGAAGCTATCTCCACGTTTCTATGGACCTTTCCAAGTCATTGCAAGGGTGGGCAAGGTAGCCTATACGCTGGATTTGCCTAGCTCTGCCAAATTACATCCTGTTTTCCATGCTTCATTGTTAAAGAAAAAGTTGGGACAGCAAGTCATTCCTATTCCAACTCTTCCTCCAGTCAGTGATGCAGGAATGCTACAAATGAAGCCTGTGGCTGTGTTAGAAAGGCGGATGGTCAACCGAAACAACAAGGCAGTAGTGCAATGGTTGGTTCAGTGGTCAAGTAAGATGCTACCTGGATGGACTATGAAGAATTCCACTCACAATTTCCAGATTTCCAGCCTTGAGACAAGGCTTTTTTGAAGGAGGAGGAAATGTTATGAACAGTTAGGAGCCGGTTAGGAATTGTAATTCCAATTACTGAATCTGTTAGGGCAGTTAGGGGTTGGTTATGTGTATAGATATAGGAGGGAATACACTGCTCATTTCATTCATTTTTGTATTGTTTCATAACCTGTTTGTTGGGTTGGAATAAGAGCACCAAATAACTCTTTTCCTTCTATATTTCTTCTTCTTCCATTTCTAGTCATTACAAAAAGAAACATTATCCATATGGGTATGTGGACAAAATTATCTTTCTCTACATAAAATCTTTAGGGTTGTATTTTGGATTTTTTACCAAAAAAGGAGTCTATGAATCCAGGAATAGTCCTAATTGAGAAAAGGGTATCGCTATTTTCCCGGGAAAATCTGTATTTCAAGCTTACCAAATCACACCAAAAATCGTTGGTGAAAAATAGCAGTTTCTTTCAAATTTTGGGATTTTCTAATAAGCTACGACGACGTATTCCGTTCTGTGGTTCGTTTTCTTCTAGAATTTCACCTCATCGAAAATCTGTAAGATAAAAGTTATGAGTTCTGTTTCGTTGCTGAGAAAATGCAGGAAAATCGACTGGAGCAAGCGAAAAACTCCAGTAATTGAAGGTTTTCACAACTAGTCGGCTCAGGTGATGTCATTTGCCTCCACCGACATTGTGAAAACCCAAAGAAAAAGGAATTAGGGGCAGAAGATATGATTTTGTTTGACATTTTTCCTCCACTTTCTCAGCAACCAAAAAGAAGGGGAAAAGCAAGTTCAATAGTGAAGAACTTATTGAGAGTTAAGAATTTAGGTTTGAAGAGGATGATAAGGGAAACCAAACCTTTGACAAACCCTTAAAGCCACATATCAGAGTCAAAGGCACATAAATGGACTCACCACCACCACAGTGACCAAAACCCTTTTTAGGCCATTGTTGTTATCCAGAATGGCACTTTGCACACAGAGAGATGGAGAGGGAGAGGTGAGGGAAGGCTCTCTTCTCTATGTCTTGTCTGGATTTGCTTGGGCATTTTGGTGAGAAAATGGGAGTGTTTGTTACAAGTTGAAAGGGTGGTTGTTTTAAGAAAAATGTTAAAAAAGCCCACTTACAAATCTTGTATTAGTTGTGTGGTTGAATTAAATTTATGTAATATGGGTTTAATGAATAAAATAAATTTAAATTATAAGAAGACAATCTTAGGTAATTTTTGAATGGTTATATCTAAATTTGTAATATTATTATTATTTTATTTTGGTAGTTTGTGTTGTAGTTTTTGCTTATGACTTAAATAAGTTGAAAAAAATTTAATTATCTAGAAATTGAAAGAGAAGTGCTTTTAATTTTTATTTTTAATTAGGGGTGTGTGCGATACGATTCAAGCGATTTGAGAGTAAAGTTATAAACTAAATAGCAGTTTGGCGGTTTGAAGTGAATTGGCGGAAGAAAAAATATTTTTAACCAATTATCAAGTATTTACATAATATATAATACTAATTTGCGTAATATTTTTCATATATAAATGCAAACTAATTGTAAATAATATTTTTCATACATATAACTAATAATTTGTAACAAATTTCACATCTTAAATCTTTCTCACACTCATTTTTATTTTGATATTTCATTAGAAATTAATATATATATATATGTATTAACTATAGCGGAGCGAAGAGATTTCGAAGGCGGATTTTAAAGTTTAAACTGAGGTTAGCGGATAAAGCAATGCAGATTGATGCGGATCAGTGCGATTTTAGGAGATTAAGCGATATTTTACACATCTTTATTTTTAATTATCAGCTTTTAACTTCTGATAATTTATACCAAACAATATATTATTGACTAATAAAAAAATCACAAAGAACCCAGGGGTGAGTGGCAACCTGGTAAGGGCCTGGGGTTTAAGCTCCTAGGTCCTGGGTTCAACTCCCCTCTGGGCCAATCTCCTGGGCGTAGCACAGTTGGTTAGGAGGTTGACCTCAAGGATGCCTTATCAGCTACTTGGTGTGGGTTTAATTCTCCCCCGCTGTGCGAGTCCTGACTTAAGCGTAGCTTGCCTTGGGAGGTCGGGACAAGCTTCCAGGTTATAGTCTCTTACTCGGATCCTGGGCGTAGCACAGTTGGTTAGGAGGTTGACCTCAAGGATGCCTTATCAGCTACTTGGTGTGGGTTTAATTCTCCCCCGCTGTGCGAGTTCTGACTTAAGCGGAGCTTGCCTTGGGAGGTCGGGACAAGCTTCCAGGTTATAGTCTCTTACTCGGAACGGACAACAGGACACCCTGGTGATCTCCTCAAGGGGCGCTGCCTTGGACCTGCGGGAGAGTGGGAGGATTTTCCTGTAACAAAAAAAAAAAAAATCACAAATAAAATTAGATAGAAAAGTTGTCTCCCACTAAAATTCAATTTGTGATTTCTATTATTATGATATTGTCACATGAAATTATCGTCACATCTAATATTCACTGGTTTTCATGGAAAGATTTGATAATCTAATATTGAAATCATATGGTCTATTTTGGAAAGATGAAAATAAGTAACTTTTTGACTTATTTTTTTATTTTTTGACTTATCCACAAAATTATTTTGGAAGTACTAAATAAATGGCTTTTTTATTTTTTTTAAAATTATTATTATATGGTGTCATATCGCTTGTATAATTATAAATTTATCATATTACCTCATGTATTATTAATATTTTTGTCACAAGTTATACAGACGAGAATATTTTGATGATTTTACATTCCAAATAAAATTTTGCTCAAATAAACTAACTTTTGACTTTTAAAAATAAGCCAAAATTTTGTTTTTATTTTTTTTTCTTTCCTTCCAAAATAGGCTCATATAATTTCAATCAAACATAGCTTTTGTAAAGCTCAAAAAAAAAAAAAAAAAAATTATCAAAATATTTTTTGTAAAAAAAAAAAAATTAGTTTATTTGGGCTGGAAGCAAAGGGGACCAGCACCGCACCGACGTAGTAGATCATGTGTTAGTATTGCTTGCTATGTTGGGCTTGATAATTGCTTTTAGCAGCAAAGAGAGCCCACCTTGTCCATGGTGGTGGACCACCTGCCCACTTGTGTATTGTACCATTATGCATTATCTCTCATCTCTTTCACTCCCCTTTTGTTCTGTACTCTTTGGTAAAGGTGATAAACATGTGCAACAGTTAACTGTTTAAATTTAATTTGAAAATTTTAATAAATGTTAAAATTTATTAAAATTTGATTCATTAAATTTTTCCACCGATTTCAGATAAATTTTTATCAAGTCAAACTCAAATAATTTGATATTTTTAGATAGTTTTAGATTTATCAAATTGAATAAAAAGAGCAATTAATTGTTTAAACTTTGTTTGAATCTTTAACAAATTTTAAAATTTATTTACTTAACAAATTAAGTTTAAAAAAGTTTTTAATACAAGTCAAATTCAAGCATTTATTAATGAGCCAACGACCATTTGTTTAGCTATGCAACCATGTAAAAAAGAAGGTAAAAGGGAAAAATTGGCGGTGTCTGGGAATAAATTTTTTAGATTTTTTTTTTAGTATTTTTACTAAAAGATAAATTAGTTACAAAATCAAAAAAAAATAAATTCAAATAAAATATCACATCAAACCTCATAATCATTTCATTTTTTCTTTCACAAACATCCTATCCAACCACAAAAAAACCTAATTATCTTCTCAAATACAAAAAAAAAATTTCTAATGATATCTTACAACTAAAAAAACTTACAAAAAAATTCACTTCCCTATTTACTTAACAAATTGAGTTTAAAAAAGCTTTTAAGTCAAATTCAAGCATTTATTAATGAGCCAACGACCATTTGTTTATCGGGCCATGCTATAGACCCCCAGTGGGGTGACCCCCACTGACAACCCCCAGTGAGGTGTCACCCCCTCATTCGCTGGAAAAAAAAAAAAAAATAGAAAGCAGTTTTTCACCAATGGAAGACCACCCCCAGTGACCCCCACTGGGGGTGTTAGGCATTTTTCTTGTTTATCTATGCAACCGTGTAAAAAAGAAGGTAAGTGAAGGGAAAAATCATTCATGGTTTTGATTTCTAAAACTTATTTTTCAAAAAAAATTATTTTTTTATTTTTCATATTTTTTTATTTTCACTGAATTTTTTTTGTTATTTTAAGATTTTATATTTTATTTTTAGACACACCTAATATAAATATATTTAAAAAGTATAATATTTGTACAAAAAATATTTTAAAAATTCAATAAATACCAAAAATACAAAAGAAAATATTATGAAAATTCAGTACAATTTTCGTATTTTTGTGTATTTATTAATTTTAAAAAAAAATTGCTTAGAATTTAAAAATATTCACTAAAAAAAAATAAAAAACATGAAAAATAAAAAACTCAATTTTCAAAAAAATGAAACCAAACACATTGATTAGTACAATAAACTTCACATTCTAGGGTGTTTGAGAAGGCAAAAGTTGGCTTTTTTTTGGCTAAAATTCACAAAAAGACAAAATAAGTTAAAATAAATGTCATATCAAACCATAATCATTTCACTTTTTCTCTCACAAATATTACATCTAACTACAAAAAAATTCAGTTTTCTTCTAAAACATAAATATTTTAACCTACTAAAATAACTAAAAATTAAAATAGCCTACTAAAATAGTCAACTTCTCAAACAAAGCCGTGGGTTGTACTTCAGTACAAAAATGGCATGTAAGATGGCATAGTAAATAATAATAATAAGTAAATTTGATACAAAATATTTCATTAAAAAATTTTCAGCGTCTTGTACAACTAGGCCATTTCACATTGAGAAGCTCTTGATCGAGACAAGACCACGATAGTCATTAACTAGCAGATAAAATGAAAACAAAACCAGGTCACCCTAGCGAATTTCATCAGAACATATCAACAATGGACCTTTACTTGCAATGAATGTGACAGTTTCCAGTAGCAAAGGCTCAACCTTTCTCAAATATCTAATTTACCATCCATTTACAGCCCAAAAGAAACAAATAAAACAAAATAACTATCAACTTTTCATGATTCATCATCCTGACAAAACTGCCCAAATCCGGGTTTAAAATTCCGCACTGATAATTATGGACACTAAACTACTAAAATCTTACTTTCTATCCTTTATTCTTTTAACTTCTTGTATTACCTAGAACTGCAACTAAATCACATTCACATTTTAAGTTTCGAAGTTCTTCTTGCATCTACACATAATACAATGATGAACAAAAGAAGCAAGACTATGGACATTGCTAACCAAAGGATGTTCCAAAAAGGCCGTGCACCATATGAATTGTTGAACATGTTCACCTGCCTCTCCTGCAATTTATCACATTAATCAAAAGTTACAAAACAAGTCACTGCAACAATACATGCCCATTTATTTGAGAAAGCAACCAAGAAAATATATCAACTATGAAGAGGCTCAAGTACTTGAAAAATATTACTAAGTTTGGGATATTCAAAAAAATCTAAAAAGCTAAAAAATTATTAAAAAAGTTAAAAAGTTATCACTATTCACAAAAAAATATATAAAAAAATTAATTTTACACAAAATTATTACAAACAACTCTGACGTCCCACAGGCATAGAGTTGAGTTTTTTGGAAAAACTGAACAGGCGGGATGCACAAATAACACGGTGCTGTTCGGTCCGTGGGGGCCCATCATGGGTCCTTTTTTGATAATCTGAACCGTTAATGTGTAGAACTCGTTGAGTACTATATGTCTATAAAAAATCACGTTGATCGAATATCACGAACTACATGGTTAAATTAGTTTTGTATAAAAAAATGGATGGTGTTATAGTTAACAGTTGAAAAAAAAAACTAATCCGATCAGATAGCTATCGATATCCGATCAACGTGATTTTTTACAAACATATAGTACTCGATGAGTTTTATACATTAAACGGTTTAGATTATCAAAACAAAATCCGTGAGGGCCCTCACGAGCCGAACAGCACCGTTCAATGCAATTCCCGAAAAGTAGGCGACCGTTTCTTATCATCAATTCACTTTGCCCAGACGAACGACTGTACTGCCTACTGTCCTTATCTTCTTCTACACACTAATTTATACAGTTTTTTAATATACATTTTTTCGTAAAAAGTCAAAAAGTTAACCCAAACAACCATCTTTTTTTTTCTCAACTTTTTAGTCCAAAAAGTCACAAAGTGCACTTATTTAGAACACCCCAAAAATGTCTCAAGCATTTATTTAAACACATGCCAAATGAAATCTTTAGCAACACTATTCTTCCAAAAAATTTTACTTTTAAAGAGAATCCATAAACAATGCGACAAATATTGCATGTCATAATTTTTTGTTTTATCTTTTTGTTGGCTACATATTTTGTATAAGCCAATCACAGCTTAACACGTGGCTCGTAAAAGGTAATTTGGAGAGTTAATGCAAGTCTTCAGTCAATGACAGGCACGTGGCAGTTTATATTGATAACAATGGATCTGCGCAACATTGGAGCAGTTAGAAGGCCCAAGGTGACGCGGCCCAATGGTTACTCATAATTCAAATTCAAATTCAAGAGAGAAGTCCAACTGCAAGAATGGCGTAGTGGAAGCAAACTGTTTAAGGCTATGACCAGTGATCGTGGAAAGGCATTTCGACGGTAAGAATACCACTTCGACAGTTACCATTAGAGGGTATAAATAGAAGAGAAGGCTAACAGAAATAGACCTAGACTTAGATCTAGAAACCAGTTATTTACTTTATATTTTTCTTTCTAGTTTTTACATTTCTAGTTCTTCAATTCTTGTATTGCACTTCAATTTTTAGGAGTAGTTCCAAGTAGTCTGTTATTGTAAAACCCTTCGAGACTGTGGAAGTGCGAGGGTATCATTGTAAGTTCTTATTATTTAATGAAATTCAATTCATGAAACTGTTTTTATCTATTATTATTGTCAATTTTCTCCTAAGTAAAACCACCAGTAAAGTCCTCTTTATTGAGACTGAAAGAATTTTAACACAATCGTCTGATAATTAGTTGGCAATTAAAATTTCTATAAGGATTTATTGATCCTTGCTAGCACGCTTAAAATTACATTATTAACCTTCGAAAGCCAAAAAAGTCAACACATATTTTTTGGCACGCCCAGTGGACTAATAAAATGGTTAGACATCGAGCAAGAGAAGAAAATGACCACCTCGAAGAAGGTGTAGAAGGAGCTAATATAGAGGAGAATGTTGAGCCACATCCTGAAAATCTGTCTGCTTCAAACAATCCTCCACAATTGGTTGAAGAAACCATTACTTTAGTGTATACAACCCAAGTCCAGAATATTGGACAAGGCCAAGAAGCTGGCCCTTCGACTATCTCATCCACACAACCAGTTAATCAATGGGGAGGTTTAGTGGATATTATGGGACACCAGCTAATGTATACAATGGAGAGGTGGGCAGTGTTCTTTTTGGACCGAATGCATACATATCAACCACCCATCATTAGACAAGTTGAAGAAAACATAAATCTGCTTTAGCAGCAATTGGCTATAAATAGACAGCCTATACAAAATAATGGTCAAACCAGTAATCAAACACCTGAAAGACCAGTAGCATTGCCTTAGTCATGATATGAGCCCCTTCCTAGAATGCCAACAGGCCAAAACATGTCTATACCTATCAGCGAAGCCATAAATATTGGTGGAGTAGGATCAACACAAGGAAATAACAGAGCATATATTAATCCCATGTTCGAAGTTACACTCGGGAGGTTGGATGGGATTCCTGCAATTGGAAGAGAAACAATGCATGTTCCCCCTCCAGCGGTTCCTTTTGTAGTACCTTTTGTAGGCCAGGTACCTGCCCAAAGGGGTCAACCATATCCTTACGTTTATCAGGTACAACAGGGACCACCAGTCCCAAATATGCCTTTGCATAGACCAAGGGGACTCCAAGCACAAGTGGTTCCTTCAAACCCAGTGTTTGCTCCCCCAATAGTGGCTTAATTAGCACCAAACATGGTACCTAGAGACCACATTGCTGATGTAGTAAGACAAATTTGTGGACCCATGGCTCGGGGGGTCCAGACTCCTATCTACAAAAAGCCTTACCCGGAATGAGTAGATAGGCTGCATGAGTACCCAAGGGGATATAAAATATCGAATTTTACCCTTTTTTTTTTTTTTATGGAAATGGAAATCAATTAACCATTGAACACATTGCCAGATTTACAGGTCAATATGGTGAGTTTAATAATAATGATTATATGAAACTACAACTTTTTCCAAATCCTCTAACTGGGGCAGCTTTTGTCTGGTATACGAACCTTACACCTGGTTCCATTCAAACTTGGCAACAAATTAAGGAAGTGTTTCATGCCCAGTTTTTTCAAACAGAACCTAAGGTTTCTATGGCAGACTTAGCAAGATTGAGCCAAAGGCCTGATGAGAAGGCTGCTCAATATATTGCCAGATTCAAAAGAGCACGTAACAAATGTAGAGTCATTTTACCCGAACCTGAATTTGTTAGATTAGCCCAAAATGGGCTAGAATTCAGGCATCGAAAGAAGTTTGATTCAATAAAGTTTCGAGATCTAGTGGAACTCACTCATAAAGTTTCTAGATATGAAACCTTACTTAAAGAAGAACAAGACTGAAGCAATGCATCCTATAGGACCTATTATAGGGACCCTAACTTTGAAATTGATGCAGCAGAAATCATAGGAAAATAACCTAATGACCTGTGAAGAATTGATTCAGAAAGATACTACAATTGACCAGCAATTTAAAAGAAAGACATTCATAGGAAATATTCTTTTGACATAACAAAAGCAGATGACATATTTGATCATTTGCTAGCAGCACATTTTCTAAAGTTGCCTAAGAGAGTTAAGGTCCTAACTTCTGAAGAACTTAAAGGAAAATTGTACTGCAAATGGCATAATTCTTGGTCCCATTCAACAAAAAATTGCATTGTTTTTTGAAATAGGATCCAAGAACAAATTCGGAAAGGGAGACTGAAATTTCCAACTAAGACTGAAAAGGCCATGGGAATGATACAAACCATTTCCAAAAATTGGAGAGGCAGCAGCTAATGTTGGCACACCAGATTTCTAGAATCTCTCTTTGAAGGAATTGGAAGAAGTCAATGTGCAAATTGTATGTTGCTAAGCCAGACTACTTTCAAAAAGAACACAAAAGGTTCACCAGCCAGTGGACAAAACTTTGTAGGTCAAAGGGGATGGCTCCAGTGAAGAAGCATTGGGTGATGACTCCTTCGAAGCAACTGTAATGTAGAGAATGTGTCCCAGGTGTAGGTTGAGTTATAAATGGTTGGAGGGGTCCCAATTGATAGGAAGAAGTACTACAAAAATGTGCAGAGAGACCGTAGGCTAGTTAACACTTATGGTAGGAGGCCATTTCCAATTGGTTCTAGGGCAGCAGCCACCCTTGGCTAGGCCTCCAAAACACTAGGAATCTATCAAGGGGTAAGAGAACTCTACATGAGATCATGCCACATAACTACTACAGGACAGTTAGCCAGCCTAAAAGAAAACCTGAATTTGGCTCAAGACAAGGCACCAGAGCCAATGATTGGCCTTCAAAGACAACTTCGAAGATAGTTTCAAAGACAAGAGTAGCAAGCCCAACAGTCGAAATAATAAGTACATAGATACCAGGGGGTGCCTAATTGGTTTGTCATGCAAAACAAACCTAAAGTGATGCCTATCTAGGAAAGGGTTTTGGAGGAAAGGAAAAGATGATCAAACCTTTTTGGTAGCCCCAAATAACTTGGTATTATTGAAAAACCCAAAGACAAGGGCACCAAATATGGTCCCTGTAATCTCCAGGTCTTAGAGAAGGAAAATCCAGCGAAGGTACACCCAGTACCAAAGAGATTGAAGGAGAATGAAGAAACTACTTCCTTGGCACTATCAAAAAGGCCAGACAGGAGAAGGAGAAAGTTCAAAGCCTGGTCCTAAGATCAAAAGGAGAGTGCCAGTAGAGAACAAGTGGCCAAAGTTCAAGGCTGAACTAAGAACCAAAGAGAGATCCAGCCTAGCAGGCCTTGAAAAGGCCTTGATGGAGAGTGATGATAAGACAGATGAAGGAATTGAACTAGGCCAAGAAAAGGTATTGGCTGAAGAGGAAATGTTTAAAACTTTTATGGTTGAATAGACCTTCATGGTTGAAAAGCCAACAGAGGTTGACCACCAACAAACTACTTCGAAGGAACTTGCTAGTACTGAGGGTACCATAATGCAGTATGGAGGAGGCTTTCCAAGCATCAAAGCAAACCAATATAGAGGGAAAGCAAACACAGCCAGTAGTACAATTTGGCTTATTCCCTCCAATGCCAGTTTATATGGTTTATGTGCTGCGTCAGGAGTTTCAAGCTGAGGAGGAGAACCAAGAAGGTCAGGAGAGTGATCCCATTCCAGTTTCCAGTGAGGATTCACAAACCAGCATGGTCCAAGATGAATATGAGGTGGCCAGGCCCATGGAAATTAATGAAGAGAGTAAAGAGGTAAGCATTAACCTCTCATACCCCTTCGAATACCCTATAGTATCCATAACCCAACATGTTAAGCCCCTTTACATTAAGGCTTATTTTTGATGGAATAGAAATGGGCAGAGTAATGATAGACAATTGGGGGCAACAGTGAACCTGCTTCCACAATCCTCCTTGCAGAAGTTGGGGAAAAGAAATCCCAAATTGATCCCAACAAGCACTACCATTGCTGGTTTTGCTAGAGATAAGCAGATGGCTCAAGGGATTCTACCTATTAACCTGAGTGTGGGAACCAGAGACTGTATAACAGCATTTTTTCACATATATAGCAATGTCAAATATAATTCTTTGCTTCGTAGGGATTGGATCCACACAAACAAATGTGTGTCTTCTTCTTTGCATCAGAAGATAATGATAGCAATAGGCAATGGGGAAAACAGAGGAGATCGATACACATTTACATCCCTTTATTGCTTGTGCAGATTTTCCAGAAGCCAAGTTGTACACTGAAGGGAATGGTACCACTTAGTGTACTAAGGAAGTCTAATGTAACAGCCAAAGTAACGGCTGATGAAGAAGTGGCACACCTGAAGCATCTAGTACATGAAAGTGCTGATGAGGAGTTCATCATCAAAGATGCCAATGATGCCTGGTTGTAGGCAAAAAAATCAAGATCAAGAAGCTAGACCTTTGGCTTTAATCAAATTTTCAACATTGGACATAGAAACAATAGTCCAAAAGGTGCAGGAAGAAGAGAAAGAAAAGGATCAAGATCAAGAAGCCAGATCATTGGCTTTAATCAAAATTTCAACATTGGATATAGAGACAATAGTCCAGAAGGTGTAGGAAGAAGAGAAAGAAGCCATGGTGATTGGCTGTAGTCAGGGGCGACAAAATGCCAGACCTTTGGCTCTTGGTAAGTATTGTACATTGGACATTGAAACTAAAGTCCAAGAAATATAGGAAGAATAGGCTCTATAGACAGATTTTGTCTATGAAGAAGAGAGTAAGGATGTTGAACCAGACAAGGTAGAAGAAAAAAAGATGAAATGATTGCTTCGAAGATAGAAGAAGTCAAAAATTGAGCATCAAGTGAGTGCTCAAGTGCAAGATCCTTGGAAGAAGTCCAACCTAGGAGAAGGTTTACTACAACAACCCACCTACGTTAGTGCTTGGTTGGCTCTTATTAACAGGAACCAGTTGTTGGTTGTCTTGAAACAATATAAAAATTGTTTTGCTTCATCTTATAATGAGTTGCTTGGGTTGGACAGGTCATTAGTGGAACATAGGCTCGCAATGAAGCCTAATTTCAAGCCACACAAGCAGAAACCAAGACGAATGAGCCCTGAAGTGATTCAAAAGGTGAAAAAGGAGATTGTTAGGTTCCTTAAAGCAGGCTTTTATTAGAACAGCTAGGTATATCAAATGATTGTCTAATATTGTGCCTGTGATTAAAAAGAATGGCAAGTTGAGAGTATGCATTGATTTCAAAAACCTGAATTTGGCAACTCTAAAAGATGAGTACCCCATACCTATAGTTGATTTAGTGGTGGATAGTTCGGCAGGTGTAGACACCCCATTTTTGACCGACCTTAAGACTCAGACGTCACCGATTGAGCGCTCGGTGATGTTGCATGTTGCGCTCATTCAGAAGCCTCAGAGTCGCGGCCGTGCGCCCTGCCTCCGGACTTCCGAACTCTCTTCTGTGCCTTGCCTCGGTTTGCGAACCAGACTCGGTTTTCTCCGTTTTCTTTCCTGAGGGGAGGGAGTGGTCCCGTAGACTATCTCCCAGTGTGCGTGAGCTACATTTTGTGGCCGTAGGCCATTTTGCCCATTTCGGAGCCCGGTTTCCCGGTTTTCGGGACCGTCAGGCCGTGTGCCTCGGTTCGGGACCGCCCAACCATCTCCGATTTCTCTGGTTTTTGGCAGGTACCTCTGTTTATCATTCCGAGGAACACTGGGGTCTCAGATACCCACTTCGTGGCCGAACGCCACTTTCGGTGCCTGCAGCCCATTTTCGGGACCCCGAACCTCGCGGTTTGGGCCCCGAGCTTTCATTTCGCATCGGTTTTTGTTCATTTTTGGCGGGGACCTCTGTTTTATCGTATTTAGGAACACTGGGGTCTCAGATACCCACTTCGTGGCCGAACACCACTTTCGGTGCCTGCAGCCCATTTTCGGGACCCCGAATTGCCCGGTTTTGGCCCCGAGCATTCATTTTGCATCGATTTTTGTTCAATTTTGGCAGGCACCTCTGTTTTAGCATCAGGAAGATCACTGGAGGGTGGGAGGCCAGCAATTGTTCCAGAAAACCAGTTTCGCTCTTCCGGCGCCCGTTTTGCTCACTTCCGGGCTAATGTTGAACACCCTAGGGGTATTTTCTTCCAACCAAAGCTACATATTTGTGATGAGGGCACATGGGAGGACACTAAAAAGTCCTGGTCGGCCAGTAATTCAGATTTTCATTTTTGAGCCTCTTCTTCAAATGCAATGTTGTGAATCCTGTTTCAATGTTGCCAAATTCCAACCTTGGATCCCTGTTCTACACACATGGGAGGACACCAAAAAGTGGTGGTCGGCCAGTAATTGTGAATTTCATTTTTGAGCCTCTCCTTCAAGTTCTATGTTGTGACTCTTGTTTCAGTGTTGCCAGATTCCAACCCTGGGGCCTTATTCTACACACTTGGGAGGACCCTAAACAGTGGTGGTCGGCCAGAAATTTTTGACTTCATTTTTGGGCCATGGCCGGCCGGCCAGGGGGAGTGGCTGGCCGACCAGTTGGGGTGGCCGGCCGGCCACCTTCCAGAAAGTTACCTGGCCGGCCAGCTTTCTGCTTTCCAGCCCTTTACAGCTGTCCAGCTGCTTTTTAAAATATCTCACCCCTCCGGGAGATATTTTGGGAGGGAAAGCTTGGGTGCATTTCCCTCCCCTTTTACACCCTTTCTTACCTATTTGAGGGGCTGGACAGCTCCTTCCCTAGGGTTAGAAGATTTCATCTTAGAAGCCTCTCTCCCAAATCCTTCATTTCCATAGCCAAAAATCCAAAAAACCTTCAAGTTTCTAGCTCTTCTCTTCATCAACCCTAAGCCTCACCATCACCATTACCATTCCAGCAGCAAAAGAAGGTTCTCCAAGGGCCAAGAAGCAACAAATTCAAGCCAAGAGGTAGCAACAATTGGATCTTCAAAGGTAAACCTCAAATTCAATCTTTTGTGCCATTTTCTTGCTTCCCATTTCTACCCTACTTGCCTACTGTTTTGGGCTCCGACCCCTACTGGTTTTAGGCTTATTTTGAGCCCCTCTACAACATTGTAGAAGGGCTCAACCTCATTTGGTGCTTCCATGCATGACCTATCATTATAGCCTTCTTTTGGTCCATATATCGCATGCTATTTTGAGCATATCTACATACTGATTTTGGGGATGTCATTCACTGTAAATATGCATATTTTTGGCTCCTCTTTAATGTTGTAGAACTGTGTTTTTCATTTTGAGCATTGTAGATACCACTTGCTTTGTAATTCTCCTCTTTTTCCCCATTTTTGCATGCTATTTTTGCCATACTTGTGGTTGTTATTTAGCCTTGTTTTGTACTGGAAAAATGCCATATTTGGGACTGCCTTGCTACTGTGTTTGCTGTCATGTATCAATTTTGCATGTTTAGTATAGCTGTAGGCCATTTCGGGGGCTTAATATCGCATTTCGGGATGATTTCATGTATTGGTTGTCATTTCGTATCATTTCGGGGCTGTTTTCCCTTTCATTTAGGTGCTGAAATTTGGTTCGCATGCTTGCATATCATTTCCCGTGCCATTTCATGCCTTTGGGCCATGCCTCGGTTTGCGTGCCTGTGGGCACGCACTTCGAGGCACCTCCGTTTTCATCCGACGGCATCTGATGTGAGTGTGGCTGAGGTCCGCTCATGTGAGTATAAGCCCAATTTGTATTTCCATCTCACATCATCACCTCGGTTTGCGTGTCCGTGTGCATGCATTTCGAGGCACTTCGGTTTTATCCGATTTGCATCTCGCATCATCGCCTCGGTTTGCGTGTCCGTGTGCACGCATTTCAAGGCACTTCGGTTTTATCCGATTTGCATCTCACATCATCGCCTCGGTTTGCGTGTCCGTGTGCACGCATTTCGAGGCACTTCGGTTTTATCCGAGTTGCATCTCACATCATCGCCTCGGTTTGCGTGCCCGCGTGCACGCTTTTCGAAGCATCTCGTTTTCATCTCATTTTCCCAGTATAGTGCATACCAGGTTGTATCTTAGATTGCATTCATGAATTTTCTCAGTTTGCGTGCATGCGGGCATGCATTTCGAGACATCCCATCTTTTCATATCATCGTGCATGCTAGGATTGTATATTAGTTGCATTTCATGCATATCATGCATATTGCACGGGAAACGAGGTATGTTTCGCACTCCGAGTGATGGAACGTGTCTCAATTCCCCAGTCACCGACACTCCGGATTATCCATGATGGAGTTAGGTTTTGTTGTAGCATTCACATTCATTCATCCTATATTGAGTTGTGCAATTCGGCTCCTCGGCCATTATGCATCGAGATGCGTGATTGATGGCACGAGGATCGAAGCATGCATATATTTGTGAAATACATTGCTATGCCCCTTTCCTGCTCTCTGTTGCAGCAAAATGAAGAATCAGCAACTTTTCAGAATCTGGCACGCATTTCGAGAAAAATGCAAACAGAGGCTAATCGGGGCACCGCCGTGGATTTCCGCGCAAAGGCATCCGGGCATGCATCATTTCATCATCCGGAAGCAGCAGCAAGGCAGTCCCTGGCTTGCATGCCAGTTTTACAGCTTTTCTTAGTTAATTTGTTAATTAATTAGGAATCTGTATTATTTCGGACTGTACTATTCTTTTATTCGGACTGTATTATTTTATTCGGACCCTCTGCGCGAGGGCATAATTGTAATAAGTGTGGGTGAGTGTGATGTATGTCTTCCAACCCCCATTTCTTTCTCCCTTTTATTTACCCGCTTATGATGGTTAGATATAGGGCATATTTCAATTAGCATACAGTATGACAGCATGTTTGCATCATTCATCTGTTTTGCATGCTCCGGGCTCGGCGCATCATACAAACTGCATCATATTTCAATTCCGAGTTGAATACATGTTAGTTGTAGCATTTCACATACCATGTTTAGAATAGCCGAGCCTGCTATAGTTGCATTTTGCATGTGTTGCATTAGGCATTTCAGTATACTTAGGATCATGCATGATTTCTAATGTAGTTTCTGTTTTGGCTTGGAGTACTCGGTAAGTTTTATGCTTTAGCATCCTTGCATACATGTGAGTGTTGCCATGAATAGCATGCTTACCATGAGGCTAGCTGCTTATGTGATATAACTGCCTGAATGCCTGTGGGTGAAGGTTGTGTTATTTGAATTGGGACAATTCATCAAATGTTTGTTTTAAGCCCACTAGATTGTGGCAACATCATGTTTTCTAAGCCCACCCGAGGGTGGCAAAATCTACATTTTAAGCCTACCTGCGGGTAGCAAACCATCTTTCAAACAAACATGAAATGTTTTGTTCCAATTCAGGCGATTCAGTCTATACTTGTTTGCTGCGAGCATCACATAGTAATCTAGGCTAATAACCGGAATAAGAACTCACAATGTTTTCAAAAACAGATATCATGGTTAGTAGAGGCCGGTCTTTGACCGGGCGAGCGGGGGTGCTCACGATGTGACCTTCCCCAATCGTACCCAAGTTCCCGAGCCGAGGCAACTTTGGTGATGACGGACACGTGGCCTTTGGCACCGAGTCAGGGTTTCCTAAATTTCCCATTTTAAAAATATTTAGGTGGCGACTCTGTTATCTGGCAAAGCAGTCCATGTTTGGCACTTCTTTCAAAAAAATCTGTTTTTCTTCAAAACGATTTGCCAGAGTTGGACTCTTTGGTTCAGATTTAGAACCGCAACAAAATCGAGTCCGAACTGTAGCGAGGTCCCTCGCGGGCTTGTTACAGTTTCTGGCGACTCTGCTGGGGATTTAGAGAACTTGACTCGAACTCATGATATCTGTTTTTGACTACACCTGTGTGTTTCTTTGCATTGCATTTGCATTGGTGCTCCTAGGACACCGTGTTTGCCATATGCCATTCCCGAACGATTTGCCGGAGGCTTGTCTTGTCAAGTCATGACCATAAGGCTGATCGGCTCTGGGCTCTGACAGCATGGGAACACAAACCCCGGTTTTACTGGGGCACCCTTTTTGACCATTCGACCTAGTGCATATTCGGATCCATAGTGACCATTCCAAACTAGGACAGGTTGCTTACCCGTTTATAGGTTGTTTGAAAACGCTGCGTGCGTAGTGAAACCCTAGTTCCTGACAAAATAGGACAGGGAAACCCTACCCCAACATAGGGGTATTTTGACTCTCGCTTGCTGGTTATGTGCTTTAGAGTGCGTCTCTACAGGAATGCATGTATCAGTTTGCAAGTCTGGGCATCAGGCCTGCGGGCATTACTATCAGTATTTGGGAGTCAGCTTTACCTGTGGGTATCAGACTCAGATTTGGGGTAGAATTCGGTAGAGAGCACACTCATTCAGCTTTGCTCATATTTGTTATGGTGAAATCAGGCTGAGATGCTGTCGGTTTTCTCTTTTGCTAGGGTAGTCTCGGAACTATAGCTTCAGAAGGCTCCGATATCCCCCGAGGTTCATCGAACTTGTGCTGATAGACTTTGTTAGGTCAGAGATTCAGTTCAAGGGCAATCAGTGTTCCTTTGCCAGAGGCAGGGTAAAAGGGCCAGTCAGGCACAAATCACCAGTTCAGCAGTTACCAGATCAGTGGCCCTTATCCACCCCACCAGTGAACAGTCAGGCTGAGGTCTCAGTTTCTACTGCAGGGATAGATACCAGTCAATTAGATGGATCGGCAGAACACGTCAGGGACAGAGGCAATGATGCGCCAAATGCAAGAAAGTATGAAACTCATGCAGCAAGACGCTGTCCGCCAAGCGGAATTCTCCAAGCAGCAGGCTGCTATCATGGCTCAACAGGCTGAGCTCATCACCAGGCTGCAACAGCAAAGCGGCGCATCTGCTTCACAACAAGTTCTTCCCCCAGCAGGAGCTCTAGCACCTGGGGAGATGCCAAATGTCCAGGAAGGTACGGACATTCCAGCAGGGCCTGCTCCGCCCCCAATTTTACCCCAGTTATCCAAAGCACCTACCAATCTGCCGGACTCTCCTTTCGAGTTCGAGGTCGACCCCACAGCGTTGAAATTGAGCAAACTTGAGAAGATGTTTAAGAAATCTCAGGGAGTCAACTCCATCCCGGACATTGGAGATGGGTATACTGATTCGGTGGTGACATTGCCGGACAGGTTCAAGATGCCTCACATCGACCGTTTTGACGGGTCAGGAGATCCCATGGTCCACCTGAGTTTGTTTTCGGATGTTCTGCGCCCGATGGGCTTGACAAGATTACAGAAGCTCTCCCTTTTTGGCAGGACCCTGTCGGGTATCGCGGCCATCTGGTACGCCAAATTGGAAGATTCAGTGAAACGAAGCTGGGAGGAGATGGCCGAGGCCTTCGTTGCGCAATATTCATACAATACCCAGATCGAGATCACAACCCGGGATCTTGAAACGACAAGGCAGGAGCTTAAAGAGAGCTTCTCTGAATTCGTGGCCCGGTGGAGAGCGAAGGCCTCAATGATGACCATTAGGCCAACGGATAAGGACCAGATACGGATGGTTGTGCGCAACCTCCAGCCCAAACTAATGCAGAAAATGATCGTGCTCCCCTTCCATACCTTTTCAGATTTGCATGAGATGGGAGTACAGATCGAAGATGCCATGAAGCAGGGCCTTATTGACCAGGAGAAGGAGCAGCCTAAGCGGGCGTTTTCCCGCAATTCGAATGCGACCACCAGTGGTGATGCAGCTGCAAGATCTTCTGAAGTGGGCATGGTTACCACTACCGCATCAAAAACAGCTACCCCATTCACCGGTGCGTCCGGAAGTAGCTCACAAAAAACCAAATACCCACCTCGAGTCAAGAGGGTTTTCACTCCACTTCATATGCCTCTGTCAAAGGCTCTAGAGGTCTTACTCCGGGAAGGACATTTGAAACCGTTGGAACAACGGCCCCTACCCGATCATATCCCTGCAAAGCATGACCAGACTAAATACTGTGCCTACCATCAACAAACCGGTCATGACACCGACAGTTGCTTTCGTCTGCGCCATGATGTACAAGATTTGTTTGACAACGGGGTCATTGCCGCACCAGGTCCTGCAAAGTCTATCGGCACTTGATCAGTGAACTTATGAGGAGATAATGTGATGTGATCAGGGGATGAACCACCTGCGGCCGGCGCTCGATTAACTCCAGACATGGGAATGGCACGCACTGTTCTGAGCAATGTGCAAATACCAGTTTTTGTGCTTTCTGACTTGGGTATTGGGTCAGTTTTTGTTGTTTTGTTTTGAGTCTGTCTTTTTGTTTTGAGTCAGTCTCTTATGTTTTGGGTCTGTCTTGTTGTATCGAGTCAGTCCTGTTGTATAGGAGTCGGGTGATTCCGGGGGTGTTACCTCGGGCGTCACCATTTTGTTTTGTATTCGTCTTTTCGTTTTGTTTTGAGTCTGTTTCTGCCAGGGAGCCAGTTGTGCCAACAGATTTTGAATGAAATAGTAGTGATTTTCACGCTCTCGCGTTTGCTTCTGCCTTGTGCCAGTTATGCCGGAAGTTCTGAATGAGATGGCAGTATTTGACTGAAAACTCTGTCTTTTCTGTGCCTTGAAGTCATTGTAATGACCTAAGTTTTTCAAAACTTTTTGAACACTGTGGTGAAAAACGAAGAGGAAGGAATTCCTCGGGATTTGCAAAACTTTGATCAATTGAGAGAAAGTGAGGCGTGCTAAGCCCTTAATGAATGAAATCATGCTTGTTAGTATGAGTACTGAGAAGGACCTTGGCTTTGATCCAGATTGATCCTACACTGTCTTCAGCGCGAGCGATTTGTTGCTTTCTTAAAAACTTTCAAAAAATGTTTTGCGCTGTCCTGCGAAGACATGTGTGGAATCGCTCTTGAGATTGTGCAGCTTAGGATCGCTCTCAGCCTCGAGACTCGCCCCCCCCTTTGTTTTCAAACCTTGGACGTGCATTCAGAATGTTCAACGGTCGACCACAATGCAAGGCCTGTGGGGGCAGATTTGAAGCAGCCCTCGAACAAGAGGCACCGAAGTCAGATCAAGAAGATCGGACCTCATCAGAAGAAGCTTGCGAAGCTAGAACAGAAGCACCCCTCGAACTAGGGGCAAAAATGTCCGATGTGCTCGAAGAGTCAAAGGTGGATCTTTCTACTAATCAATACAACAGCCACTCTCTTGGGTACAGAGGGCTCCAATCTCAAAACCATTTGGCATGGACGTGTTACACTTTTACCCTTCGAGAGGCTCGCTGGGCCGAAAACCTGGAAGGGCGACCCAGGCAAAAGTTAGAGCGAAGAAAAGAATGAAGAAAGAAAAAAAAAAAAAATGCAAAAAGCAAAAAAAAAAAACAAAAAACAAAAAACAAAAAAAAGAAGAAAAGAAAAAAAGAAGAAAAGAATTGAAAAGAAAAGAAAAGAAAAACAAAGCTCGCAAGGTCGAAAACCTGCAACAGGCGCCTTGGCAAAAGTTAGAGCATAAAAAGGAGAGGTTAAATACCCGAGTGTACCTTAATCCCGAACTACGTGAGGCTTGATTCCCATCTTTGGGATACGTAGGCAACTTCATCCTGAAGTCCAGCCGTAAAACAATTCAAATTTGATTGTGTCCATGCGATGGTTCTGGTCATCTTTGTCTTCTCTGTATCTGAGGATTCGGTTGTGTTCGTCACTCTGAAGACTGACTACAATGCGCTGCGGTGCCTTTCAAACAAGGGGCAACTCTTCGTTGCCATTCAATGCGCTGCGGTGCCTTTCAAACAAGGGGCAACTTTCCGTTGCCATTCAATGCGCTGCGGTGCCATTCAAACAAGGGGCAACTTTCTGTTGCCATTCAATGCGCTGCGGTGCCGTTCAAACAAGGGGCAACTTTCCGTTGCCATGTAGTTCTCTTCAAGCACGAGGCAGTTTTCCTTTGGATCCGAGGTAGTGCATCTCAGGAGTAGGTTTCACGCTCGTTGAGCAAGTGGCCGTTTGAAAAAATAGTTTTTGAGAATTTTTACTGAGGTTGACTAATTTTCTCGAAAATTGTTCCATCTTTTCCAAAAACTGGACCACTTCTTGGACCCAAAAAAGGAAAATTTTCAGTGCTCATAACCTGACTTGCATGATTTCAAATCAAAAATTGAACAAGCATGTTAATCTAACTCTCATGTCGGTCAAAATTACTTTAGCAAAAGCTCAAAAAAAAATAAAAAATGGTCAACATGATGAACTAGGGGCACAGTTGAGTCAGGAGTTCTGTCTTTTCCCCTTTGTCAAAATACTTGCCAAGAAGGGCACTCTACCTGCCAGAAAAGGCACAACTGAAGGCGACAACAAAAGGGCCGAAAAGCTCCCTCATCCTCCGAGCAACGAGGTATCAAGCCCAGTGTGAAGCACGAACTGGAATGGATCAAGGTATTCCACTTCCTCATCTGGACACATCTGATTACGTCCAAACTCTCCAGCAGAGCATCGTCAACCGATGTCAGCTGCAAATTTGCTACACACCCAGTTGTAGCGCAACCTCTCTGTGGGAGGAATTCACTAGCTGTAAGCGGAAGAAAGAGAATCTAGCAGAATGCTAGGGGCACGAGCCCACAACTTGTTGTTTATCCATCAACCACCCACGGGAGGGATTGAAAATGAGAGATTGAAGAATAGAGAGATGTGCGATGAGAGGAAAAGTGAGAAAAGGGCTTTTTCAGAAAAACAGAGCTTGAGGGCCGAGTGATGTGAGAACCACAAATAAAGAAAATGGTGGGAAACACTACCCGGTGAAACAGGCTCCCTGTGCACGTCTGAGTGTCGTGTCTTTTTGTTTTGTCTCGTTCTTGTTTTGAGTCGTTTCGAGTGTTACTCGATGTGTCTAGGTTGTGTGCCTTTTATTTCCTTGTTGAGTCGTTTTGCTGTGTTCAGTCGTAGGCTCAATACCTGGTCGAAAAATTCATCTCTCAATTTCAAAAATAAAATTGTTTTGTGCTCTGAGTGTCGTGCCGTTCTCCACATTTGTGCAAAACAGAATTTGTTCTTTCACAAAACCGCAGGGTTCAACCCAGGTCATATGAGAACAGTAGAACCAGGACCTATCTGAAGCTATAATGGTTCCGGACTGCAAAGCGAAAGCAAAAGAGGAAAATGTCGGGCATCTGAGTTTGTTCCAACTTCAGTAGGCTCCGAGATTGTATTCCGTGTGTACCTCTTCAGGTCTTGCCAATGCTCCGAAGTATGAGTGTGCCTCTACCTCAAGCTCAAGATCAAGCCTACTTCAAGCCAGAATGGCGATCAGAAATGCTCTCTCTGAATACCAGCCCCTGCCAGATGCATCTTGGCCGTGTTCGCAATGAGTTCCTAGGAGACCAACTGCGACGGTGGAAACTAGAGTTCGAATGGCCGTGGCCTAGAACGCAAAGGTTCGGGATTTCCGAGACTAAAGTCTGGTTTAAATACCCAGAGGCGTGCCCTTGGCTTGAAATCTGTATGGAAGCCCCATAGGTTGAGATAGCGTGTATGCACCTCAATTCTGGATACTGAACCAACCTAGTCTGTCACCCCGTTGGAGAATAGGGAAAGTTGTGAGTATGATCAGGAAGACAAATGGCATCTGTAGCTCCTACATGCAGACGTTATTACTTGTTAGCATTCCAGAACCTTTGTACTGTGAGTTGAAGGTAAGTGTTCGAAGAGCACGAGGGGAGATCCCCATCAGAGTAGAGCGGTTTACCGCCACTCACCTCATGAGGCGTTTTCTAAAGCGCCGCTTTGTCCATTTATCGCTTTCCTTAAGCATCATGCATTGTAATGCATTGTACCCGTCAAGTTTCTTTCTCAGTCATGCATGATATTGTATGTACGGTTCATTCAAAGAAGTTCCATCTGAGATCGTTCACATAGTGCATCTATCACACTTTGTGTTCACCGTTTAGTGTATCAATCACACTCTGTTCACTTAGTGCATCTATCACACTTCGTGTTCACATTCAGTATATCAATCATACCTCGTTCACTTAGTGCATCTATCACACTTTGTGTTGGTCTTTTGTGTATCCATCACACTTTGCTCATTTCGTTTATTTAGTGTATCAACCGCACTTTGTTCATATTGTGTATCAATCACACACACTCGCTTTGTATCTATCACACATTCTCATTTTGTGTATCAATCACACTCTCTTCACTTTAGCGTATCAATCACACTTCATTCATTCTGTGTATCTATCACGCACATTATCCTTTTGTGTATCTATCACACATATATTCACGTTAGTGTATCAATCACACTTCATTTGGTTAGTGTATCAATCACACTTCATTCGTTCAGTATATCTATCATACTCTGTTCACATAGTGCATCTATCACACTTTGTGTTCGCTTTTAGTGTATCAATCACACTCTATTCACTTAGTGCATCTATCACACTTTGTGTTCGCTTTTAGTGTATCAATCACACTCTGTTCACATAGTGCATCTATCTCACTTTGTGTTCGCTTTTAGTGTATCAATCACACTCTGTTCGCATAGTGCATCTATCACACTTTGTGTTCACCTTCAGTATATCTATCATACTCTGTTCACATAGTGCATCTATCACACTTTGTGTTCACTTTTAGTGTATCCATCACACTCTATTCACTTAGTGCATCTATCACACTTTGTGTTCGCTTTTAGTGTATCAATCACACTCTATTCACTTAGTGCATCTATCACACTTTGTGTATCTATCACACTTTGTGTTCCCGTTTAGTGTATCAATCACACTCTGTTCACTTAGTGCATCTATCACACTTCGTGTTCACATTCAGTATATCTATCATACTCTGTTCACTAAGTGCATCTATCACACTTTGTGTATATCAATCATACTCTGTTCACTAAGTGCATCTATCACACTTCGTGTTCACATTAAATGTGTATCAATCACACTCTGTTCACATAGTGCATCTATCACACTTTGTGTTCACCGTTTAGTGTATCAATCACATTCTGTTCACTTAGTGCATCTATCACACTT
The DNA here is from genome assembly GCA_036172215.1 of Camellia granthamiana. Lineage (NCBI taxonomy): Eukaryota > Viridiplantae > Streptophyta > Magnoliopsida > Ericales > Theaceae > Camellia > Camellia granthamiana. The sequence goes on from CM069915.1 coordinate 44,128,721, forward strand.
CGTGTTCACATTCAGTATATCTATCATACTCTGTTCACTTAGTGTTCGTGTTCACTTTCAGTATATCTATCATACGTGTTCACCAAGTGCATCTATCACACTTCGTGTTCACCTTCAGTATATCAATCATACTTGTTCACTAAGTGCATCTATCACACTTTGTGTTCACCTTTAGTGTATCCATCACACTCGCTTCACTTTGTGTATCTATCACACGTTCGCTTTGTGTATCTATCACACACTCACCTAGTGTATCCATCACACTTTGCTTCATATAGTGTATCCATCACACTCGCTTCACTTTGTATATCTATCACACACGCTCGTTTCGTGCATCAATCACACACTTCGTTCACCTTTGTGTATCCACCGCACATGTTCGTAAAGATTCCATAATTTTCTTACATCCTTTCTGCATGAGGTATAGTTTGGTTCGAGTTTACTTGCTTGCCTAGCATTCGCTTAAAACTGTTGCATCTATTTGTCAATACTTGCTTCATTACAGCTTGCTGCACTTGCATGATCACCTGGCTCTGTGCATATCATTTGCATTTTGCCCCCTTTGCCTGAGGGCACGCCTGCAGGCACACATCTCTGTTTACCTTGTATGATTGTCTAAGTCTTCGGCCTTGTCAAAAATGGGTCGTCTCTGGGCTTTGACATTCACTCCCGTCAATCCTTGACTTCAGAGTTCTATCAAAGAGGGGCAACTGTAGACACCCCATTTTTGACCGACCTTAAGACTCAGACGTCACCGATTGAGCGCTCGGTGATGTTGCATGTTGCGCTCATTCAGAAGCCTCAGAGTCGCGGCCGTGCGCCCTGCCTCCGGACTTCCGAACTCTCTTCTGTGCCTTGCCTCGGTTTGCGAACCAGACTCGGTTTTCTCCGTTTTCTTTCCTGAGGGGAGGGAGTGGTCCCGTAGACTATCTCCCAGTGGCCGTGAGCTACATTTTGTGGCCGTAGGCCATTTTGCCCATTTTGGAGCCCGGTTCCCGGTTTTCGGGACCGTCAGGCCGTGTGCCTCGGTTCGGGACCGCCCAACCATCTCCGATTTCTCCGGTTTTTGGCAGGTACCTCTGTTTTATCATTCCGAGGAACACTGGGGTCTCAGATACCCACTTCGTGGCCGAACGCCACTTTCGGTGCCTGCAGCCCATTTTCGGGACCCCGAACCTCGCGGTTTGGGCCCCGAGCTTTCATTTCGCATCGGTTTTTGTTCATTTTCGGCGGGGACCTCTGTTTTATCGTATTTAGGAACACTGGGGTCTCAGATACCCACTTCGTGGCCGAACACCACTTTCGGTGCCTGCAGCCCATTTTCGGGACCCCGAATTGCCGGTTTTGGCCCCGAGCATTCATTTTGCATCGATTTTTGTTCAATTTTGGCAGGCACCTCTGTTTTAGCATCAGGAAGATCACTGGAGGGTGGGAGGCCAGCAATTGTTCTAGAAAACCAGTTTCGCTCTTCCGGCGCCCGTTTTGCTCACTTCCGGGCTAATGTTGAACACCCTAGGGGTATTTTCTTCCAACCAAAGCTACATATTTGTGATGAGGGCACATGGGAGGACACTAAAAAGTCCTGGTCGGCCAGTAATTCAGATTTTCATTTTTGAGCCTCTTCTTCAAATGCAATGTTGTGAATCCTGTTTCAATGTTGCCAAATTCCAACCTTGGATCCCTGTTCTACACACATGGGAGGACACCAAAAAGTGGTGGTCGGCCAGTAATTGTGAATTTCATTTTTGAGCCTCTCCTTCAAGTTCTATGTTGTGACTCTTGTTTCAGTGTTGCCAGATTCCAACCCTGGGGCCTTATTCTACACACTTGGGAGGACCCTAAACAGTGGTGGTCGGCCAGAAATTTTTGACTTCATTTTTGGGCCATGGCCGGCCGGCCAGGGGGAGTGGCTGGCCGACCAGTTGGGGTGGCCGGCCGGCCACCTTCCAGAAAGTTACCTGGCCGGCCAGCTTTCTGCTTTCCAGCCCTTTACAGCTGTCCAGCTGCTTTTTAAAATATCTCACCCCTCCGGGAGATATTTTGGGAGGGAAAGCTTGGGTGCATTTCCTTTCCCTTTTACACCCTTTCTTACCTATTTGAGGGGCTGGACAGCTCCTTCCCTAGGGTTAGAAGATTTCATCTTAGAAGCCTCTCTCCCAAATCCTTCATTTCCATAGCCAAAAATCCAAAAAACCTTCAAGTTTCTAGCTCTTCTCTTCATCAACCCTAAGCCTCACCATCACCATTACCATTCCAGCAGCAAAAGAAGGTTCTCCAAGGGCCAAGAAGCAACAAATTCAAGCCAAGAGGTAGCAACAATTGGATCTTCAAAGGTAAACCTCAAATTCAATCTTTTGTGCCATTTTCTTGCTTCCCATTTCTACCCTACTTGCCTACTGTTTTGGGCTCCGACCCCTACTGGTTTTAGGCTTATTTTGAGCCCCTCTACAACATTGTAGAAGGGCTCAACCTCATTTGGTGCTTCCATGCATGACCTATCATTATAGCCTTCTTTTGGTCCATATATCGCATGCTATTTTGAGCATATCTACATACTGATTTTGGGGATGTCATTCACTGTAAATATGCATATTTTTGGCTCCTCTTTAATGTTGTAGAACTGTGTTTTTCATTTTGAGCATTGTAGATACCACTTGCTTTGTAATTCTCCTCTTTTTCCCCATTTTTGCATGCTATTTTTGCCATACTTGTGGTTGTTATTTAGCCTTGTTTTGTACTGGAAAAATGCCATATTTGGGACTGCCTTGCTACTGTGTTTGCTGTCATGTATCAATTTTGCATGTTTAGTATAGCTGTAGGCCATTTCGGGGGCTTAATATCGCATTTCGGGATGATTTCATGTATTGGTTGTCATTTCGTATCATTTCGGGGCTGTTTTCCCTTTCATTTAGGTGCTGAAATTTGGTTCGCATGCTTGCATATCATTTCCCGTGCCATTTCATGCCTTTGGGCCATGCCTCGGTTTGCGTGCCTGTGGGCACGCACTTCGAGGCACCTCCGTTTTCATCCGACGGCATCTGATGTGAGTGTGGCTGAGGTCCGCTCATGTGAGTATAAGCCCAATTTGTATTTCCATCTCACATCATCACCTCGGTTTGCGTGTCCGTGTGCACGCATTTCGAGGCACTTCGGTTTTATCCGATTTGCATCTCGCATCATCGCCTCGGTTTGCGTGTCCGTGTGCACGCATTTCAAGGCACTTCGGTTTTATCCGATTTGCATCTCACATCATCGCCTCGGTTTGCGTGTCCGTGTGCACGCATTTCGAGGCACTTCGGTTTTATCCGAGTTGCATCTCACATCATCGCCTCGGTTTGCGTGCCCGCGTGCACGCTTTTCGAAGCATCTCGTTTTCATCTCATTTTCCCAGTATAGTGCATACCAGGTTGTATCTTAGATTGCATTCATGAATTTTCTCAGTTTGCGTGCATGCGGGCATGCATTTCGAGACATCCCATCTTTTCATATCATCGTGCATGCTAGGATTGTATATTAGTTGCATTTCATGCATATCATGCATATTGCACGGGAAACGAGGTATGTTTCGCACTCCGAGTGATGGAACGTGTCTCAATTCCCCAGTCACCGACACTCCGGATTATCCATGATGGAGTTAGGTTTTGTTGTAGCATTCACATTCATTCATCCTATATTGAGTTGTGCAATTCGGCTCCTCGGCCATTATGCATCGAGATGCGTGATTGATGGCACGAGGATCGAAGCATGCATATATTTGTGAAATACATTGCTATGCCCCTTTCCTGCTCTCTGTTGCAGCAAAATGAAGAATCAGCAACTTTTCAGAATCTGGCACGCATTTCGAGAAAAATGCAAACAGAGGCTAATCGGGGCACCGCCGTGGATTTCCGCGCAAAGGCATCCGGGCATGCATCATTTCATCATCCGGAGCAGCAGCAAGGCAGTCCCTGGCTTGCATGCCAGTTTTACAGCTTTTCTTAGTTAATTTGTTAATTAATTAGGAATCTGTATTATTTCGGACTGTACTATTCTTTTATTCGGACTGTATTATTTTATTCGGACCCTCTGCGCGAGGGCATAATTGTAATAAGTGTGGGTGAGTGTGATGTATGTCTTCCAACCCCCATTTCTTTCTCCCTTTTATTTACCCGCTTATGATGGTTAGATATAGGGCATATTTCAATTAGCATACAGTATGACAGCATGTTTGCATCATTCATCTGTTTTGCATGCTCCGGGCTCGGCGCATCATACAAACTGCATCATATTTCAATTCCGAGTTGAATACATGTTAGTTGTAGCATTTCACATACCATGTTTAGAATAGCCGAGCCTGCTATAGTTGCATTTTGCATGTGTTGCATTAGGCATTTCAGTATACTTAGGATCATGCATGATTTCTAATGTAGTTTCTGTTTTGGCTTGGAGTACTCGGTAAGTTTTATGCTTTAGCATCCTTGCATACATGTGAGTGTTGCCATGAATAGCATGCTTACCATGAGGCTAGCTGCTTATGTGATATAACTGCCTGAATGCCTGTGGGTGAAGGTTGTGTTATTTGAATTGGGACAATTCATCAAATGTTTGTTTTAAGCCCACTAGATTGTGGCAACATCATGTTTTCTAAGCCCACCCGAGGGTGGCAAAATCTACATTTTAAGCCTACCTGCGGGTAGCAAACCATCTTTCAAACAAACATGAAATGTTTTGTTCCAATTCAGGCGATTCAGTCTATACTTGTTTGCTGCGAGCATCACATAGTAATCTAGGCTAATAACCGGAATAAGAACTCACAATGTTTTCAAAAACAGATATCATGGTTAGTAGAGGCCGGTCTTTGACCGGGCGAGCGGGGGTGCTCACGATGTGACCTTCCCCAATCGTACCCAAGTTCCCGAGCCGAGGCAACTTTGGTGATGACGGACACGTGGCCTTTGGCACCGAGTCAGGGTTTCCTAAATTTCCCATTTTAAAAATATTTAGGTGGCGACTCTGTTATCTGGCAAAGCAGTCCATGTTTGGCACTTCTTTCAAAAAAATCTATTTTTCTTCAAAACGATTTGCCAGAGTTGGACTCTTTGGTTCAGATTTAGAACCGCAACAAAATCGAGTCCGAACTGTAGCGAGGTCCCTCGCGGGCTTGTTACAGCAGGACATAGGATTTTGTCTATGATGGATGGACATTCTGGTTACAACCAGATCTGCATAGCAGAGGAGGATGTTCACAAGACAACTTTCAGGTGTCTTGGAAACATTGGCATATTCGAATGGGTTAAGATGCCATTTGGATTGAAGAATGCTGAAGCAACATATCAGAGGGCAATGAACACTATCTTCCATGATCTGATTGGAGGATACTTTGAATGTTATATTGATGATATTGTTATGAAATCCCAGTCTATGGAGAAGCATCTGGCTCACTTGACATCAGCCTTTGAAAGAATCAGAGAGTTCAAGCTGAAACTCAATCCTCTCAAATATGTTTTTGGTGTATCAGCTGGAAACTATGTGGGGTATGTAGTATACAAGAAGGGAATATAGATTGATCAGAACAAAGCCAAAGCCAAAGCCATCACTGAGGCCACACCTCCATCAGGTAAGAAAGAATTGCAAAAATTCCTTAGTGAGGTTAATTTCCTTCAAAGGTTTATTTCTAACACTACTGGAAAAACTAAAGTGTTTACTTCTTTATTGAAGTTAAAAAATGAAGAAGAATTTGAGTGGATAGCAGAGCATCAAGCTACTTTCGAAGGAATCAAAGCCTACTTGGCCAAGCCTCCAGTATTAATGCCACTAAGGAGAGACAGACCTCTGAAGCTATACATTGTTGCAGCAGAAGATTCATTAGGAGTTTTTCTAGCTCAGGATAATGAAGAAGGCAAGGAACAAATAGTATATTACCTTAGTAGATTTTTAACTTCTTGCGAATGTAAATACTCAGCTGTAGAAAAGCTGTGTTTAGCATTGTATTTTGCAGCAATGAAATTAAGATATTATCTTTTGCATACTGTTGTTTTGGTAATTGTAATCACATAATTGCTTAAATACATGTTATCTAGACCCATGTTAAGATGAAGAATTAGCAAATGAATTTTAGCTTTATTAGAATTTCACTTGGAATATGTTCCCCAAAAGGCAGTAAAAGGACAGGTTTTAGCTAACTTCTTGGCTAATCATCCATATAAAACAGAAAGCCAAGAAAGCCAAGAGATAATGGAACTTGGCACAATTGATGTTGAACCATAGCAAATGTGGTTCGATGGATCAAAAACCAATGGTCTAATCGAAATTGGTGCTGTAATTAAGTCACCATAGGGGGTAGAAACCACACATGGTTTTAGAATTGATGAAGCTACTTGTTCCAACAACCAAACTGAGTATGAAGCTTTGGTAATGGGACTTGATATACTTATCGGATTACAGGCTCATGCAGTTGATATATTTGAAGATTCCCAATTGGTAGTCAACCAAGTAAAAGGAATTTTTAAATGTCAAAATGTAAGCATGTTGCCATATTATGTTGCTACATTACATTTGTTTTTCTCAATTTCAAATAGCACATGTGACTTATATCTCAAGATTCATGAATCACAAAACCAATGATGTAGCTTAGAGGGCTTCAAATTTCAGAAGAAGAGTTGACACTCAAATGGACATAAGTCAAGCAGCATATCAGAAGCTAATACCACATTTGGCTAAAAGGGGTATCATGGTAAAAGTTAACCAGAATGATTTGGAAGAACATGATTAGAGATATCCAATCATCCAGTGTTTAACTGGTCCTTCTTCGAAGGCCAGCAGAAGGCTTAAATTGCACTAAATGCAATTCATAGTGTATGGGAATGTCATTTACAAAAGGGAAACAAATTGGTTGCTATTGGAATGTCTATGGCCAAAAGAGGCATTGACTGACATGGCTGAAGTGCATGAAGGCATTTGTGGTACCCATCAACCTGGTGTAAAGATGAGGTGATTACTTCGAAGGTATTCTTATTATTGGCCAACCATCCTTAAAAGCCATAAATTTGACAAATTGTCACCTAATTAGGAGCGACCATACCAAATTCATAGAGTCCTGCCTAGGGGAGCCTACCATCTGAGAAATCTAAATAGTTATGTACATCCCAAAGAAAATCAATAACAGATATTTGAAGCCTTATTATCCAACTGTGTGGGAGACACAAGGGGTGTGAGAGATGCTATGAGAATAATGTAAGAGCATTGAACACTTCGATAAATTTAGATAAATAATAAGGATTTTATTTCATAAAAATTCCATTACACCATGCCATAGTTTGGCCCAAAAATCTGTACAATGTTTTAATTGTTCTTTTACAATCAATTCTCTGCTTTTTAGAGTTTGGAACAATTGCATAGCTGAAGTCATTTCTTGACGGCGATTGGATAGTCTCTGGTTAGTAGTATGCAGCTTTTCAGCATTTTGCTTCAATGCTAGATTCACTGTTGCTAGTTCATTCTCCAATTCTGCTTTCTTTTACATCAGCTGAGTTTGAAGATGGGAAGCATGAGAGTATTTTCCTTTTAAGTCGAATACCTCAGAATGAATCTGGGAGACAAACTCTTTATCTTTCAGTAGTACCCCTTCTTCAGCCTTAGCCATCTAACAGATGTTGATGTAAAAGTCAATGGTAGCTGCTGCCTGAGATAAGTGGCTCTTGAAGACCATATTGGACTACTCAAAAACTTTACAGCACGTTAGGAAGCCATTCTTGATAGAAGGTTTTTGCAGAGCCTTGAATGGAATCCTTGAGAATGACTTTAGCAGATCTAAGCAAATGCCTAAATCCACTTGAGGCAAAAGAGTCTCAGTATCAGTGAAAGAGTTCCCAATAATCTTAAATAAAGAGTCAGCAAGGATCAATGGCTCGGCTTCACTATTGGTAGATAAATCTGGTACAGAGATGTCGAATAGACTGGCCAGCTGAGCTTCGAAGATGTCTATCTCTTCCTTAGAAAGTGGAATTGTAGGGAAATCATCAGTTGAGGGAAGAGCTGGAAGCATTGGTATAGGCAGAGGGGTAGAAGCTTTCTTAATTGAATCTATTGTCTTGGCTACCAGCAAGTCAAGGGATGAGGGACTAGAGCTGGATGGTAGAGAAGGAGTTGGTGAGCTGCCAGTATCATCCCTGGAAAAGCCAATTGCCACTGGAGGAGGAGTGACAATTAGAGTGTTTCCAGTAGATGGAGGGATAGCCAAGACTCTAAAAGGAATAGGTTGGAATGAGGTAATGGACATCAAGGGTAGATATAAAGTTAAGCTAGGAAATAAGGAAGATGAAATGTTTTGCCTCAAGGAGAAAAGGGAAGAAGGTATGGGAAGTGTAGAGGAGGGAAGTAGAAGTATTCTCTTAAGAGGTTTTACACTTAATGGTAGTTCAGGGCTGACCTTCCCTTTTCCCTTTAAGGCTGCCCATAGCTCTGAGGGAGTAAAAATTGGCCTTTCATGACCAGCTAGGGGAGGAGAGGCCAGTGTCAAAGGAGGAAGGATTGGACTAGTTGTTGCTGCATTCCAAAAAAAAGAAGAAAAGTTAGGCCAGTATCAACCTTAAGACAGGAACAAACAGAAAATGAGAAAAGTAATAAGGAAAAGTACCTGCATCAGTGGTAGTAGGTGTAAGGGTTGGAGAATTTCAAAAGGAATAGTGAATAGCAATATTACTCTTCTTTGTAGCTTCCTTTTGTGCCTCCGCAGCAACAGCAGCCGCCTCCTGTAAGATCTTTTGTTGTCTCCTTTTATCCGCTCTCTAGAAGATAATGACCTCTTTGGTCTGCTTTTTTTCTACTGCTTTGATAGCTGCCTCATGAGTGAAGTCCATGATGAGCTCAGTAGGAGAGAATGTCTTTTTCTTTCTTTTCAATGGAATTTTTTCTTTTCCTTCTTCTTCCTCCTCTGAATGAACTTTAGGTACTTCCTCTACAGGGTCAAGCAAAAGTTTTCTTTTTCTCTGCTGTTACTGCTTGCCCTTGAGAATATCCAAGGCCTGAGTCCTCTTGGTAGATTCCTTTTGAGAATGTCCTTGCGGCTAAGTTTGAAGAAGAAATGTGTAAATAAGGGATTCTGAAAGGAAGGGAAAAGGAGAAAACAAAAGTACATACCTTTCTTTGAAGTGGCCTTGGTGACTCTGAGAGGAGGAGATGATGTAGCCAAGACATGAGATAGAGCAGTAGGAGCAAAAGTGAGAGTAGAAGTAATGGTGATTCCAGTCTCCTTGGGCTCGACTTAAGATGGCACATCTAGCCCTTTCAACAGATCTTTAGGAGAAATGGCCAGGTACACTTCCATATTGGCTGTCCACCAATCTTGGAACCTTTTCAGAGCTCTGCCATGATGGATGAAGGGTATGAATTCAAAATCAGTCAAGTCTTTTACCAGATTGAGGATTGCTTCATCCAACCTGGATTTTGGTATCTTCAAATATTTGGTTACAAGGTTTGAGTTCAAATGCCTGCAGAGGGGGACAAGGATTTCCTGAGTAAGCCCAAACTGTCTAGCAAATTGAGCAGGACAATAGGCCTAAAAAATGCACTTGTAAGCTCGAGGGGCAAAAGTGCCAATAAAGATCTCCGTTGGAACAAGAAGTGAAGCCCACATTTCTTTGTAAATAGGCCCGAAGCAATTTGTGTTTGTCAGAAATGTTCTCAACCATGTTGGGCCTCTGTTGGCTTCGAAGAAGGAGAAAAAGGTAGAGAGAGAAGAAGTTGGGAGTTGGTGGAAAAAAGAAAAGTATGAAGCAAAACCAGAGGGACAGAGGGAAACTCTGACATATTTCTCTCCATAAGTGGTAGGGTCTTGCACTAAGAATTTCAAACACCTGGAGTGTAAGTTGGTGAAATATGCAAAAAGCTAGAGTTAGAGTACCCAGAATGGGCCTCGTTGGTTAACATCCAGGGGCCTTTCACAAAATTGGAAACAAACTCTATAGACATGGCCTAAGACAAAAAGAGCCAAGGCTATCTTCTTCTTCGAAGTAAGAGCCTTGACAAAAGGGGCAAATTCAGGCATAATCCTCTGAGAAGAGGTACAAAAAAGAAATTTACAAAGCCAATATAAGATAAAAGAAAAGAACTCTCGGTCGGTCATAGGGCCTTACTTCTTATTCTCAGAACTTACAAAATCACTAAAGGAAGAGTTCAAAGCGGGAATGTAGAAGGGAACCTTAAGGTCAGGATAGTCTGGACTAAAGGGGGCACTAATGGGTGATAACCCTAAAAGATGGCACATGTCAAGAACAGTTGGGGCCATCACGCCACACCGAAATTGGAAAAAAATTAAAGGTTAGGTTCTAAAAGCAAATTGCAGCATGTATTAAAAAAGGATCTTTAGGAATAGTGAACCTGGATGGTCAGAGGGCGTCAAGGATACAGAGCTCTTGGAGGTCCATGTTCTGGCAAGAACGACTCGGTCATTCTATTCCTCCCATTCTAGCCTCAATGTAGGCCAGCAGCGATAAGGTCGATTTATCCTCCAGCTTCCCAATTAAGCTTCCCTTCGTAGAGGAGTTGGTGAACTTCCAAGCAAGGATACAGAGTAGGAAGCAAGGCAGGGGCTTCTCTAAAGATAGGTCCAATGATGTATTCTCCCTGAGTGTGGTTATAGAGACCCTATTTTTTGGTAATTACACTTGAAACCCTAAGCCGTAGGTTAATTGCATTTTAGTTCCAAATTTCATAAAATTTTACAAAATGGCCCAAGAAAGAATAATTTTTCTGTATTTATTTTGTATTATAACTAAATCCTAGAATGCCATTTTTATATTTGAAAATACCCCTAACACCTAGTTTTTATTTATTTTAACCCCTAGTCTCTACATTAATTCATACATTTTATTTGCTTTAGCCTATTTGAATATTTATTAGCTATTTGCATCTTTATTATTTACTTGAGCAAATAAATATTTTTATTATTTATTTGAGAAAATTAGTGGGGAAAAAAAAATCTAGATATTTATTATTTTCCTTAGTCTTTAAGCAAGAGGGTGGAATGGTCTTTTTAACCCAAATTTATGGCCTGTAAATTGAGAGCCTTGTCTCAATTCCACACCCACATTTTCAGCAGCATAGGGAAAGGGTGAGAGAATGAGAGTGTGATTAGGGGGAAGTAGAGAAAAAGAAGAAGGGAAAAAGAGAGAGAGAGAGAGAGAGAGAGAGAGAGAGAGAGAAAAGGAAGAAAATGTGCCTTTTTGAGTTAAGGTAAGAAGACACCCCTCCCATGTCTTCTTCAATTCTTTCACCATCTCATCCTATTGTCTAGATGCCTTCTTGTGTTGCATATTACTGGTAAATAGGGTTTTTGATGTGTATGAAAGTGTGGGTTTGATTTAGTGACTTTGCCTTACAAATTTGTCAAATTAGGCACTGATGTAACTTCTCTAATTTAAAAGAAATATCAAATTTATTTATTTCTCAATTCTGAATTTATTGTAGGCTATTTGGTGTGTTTAGAGCTTGTGATAATTTTATCAGCCCCTAATTGTGTGATTTTAGGGCTTGGATATTTTTTTTTAAACTTTGGTCTTGAGTCTCTGAAAAACAGTCCACTTCTTGCAATTTTATAAAATTCCAAAAAAAATCATCTCCTGTTGGTTCTTCTCCAAAATTTATAATTCTAAGTCCTCTTTCCAATGGAATTTATTTGGGTGAAAATCATCAAGTAGATTGAGAGGAAAGCTAGTTTTCCTAACGGGTGACAATCTGGACAGGTTTTCGAACAGAGCTTATAGATGATTTTCTGGAGGTTCTGTGAAAATTCTAAGAATTGAAACTGAAACTAGACAGGTTGATTATTGTTTCTGTGCAATTTCAACCCCTAATTTGACCTGGAAGTATTTTTATCAAAGCATTATTGTTAGCCCTACAGAACTGAATAGTGCTAGAAATTGTGTTTTATTGTGTTATTTGTCTCTAAGTGTTGCAAAGCATTCCTAATGTTGTTTGCTTGCTTTACCATACTTATGCATGCTTATCATGGGTTATATTTCCTCTCTTATGTTTGTCTCATGCTCTTTTATATTACCGATTTACCGAATGTGACTAACTTGCTTAGCAAAAGATCTAACAAACAGGAAATGATAAGGGGTAGGCAACGGGTTGACATTCACATTAGTGTTTCGACATAATTTATACATATGAATGACATGAATTATGATAGGATTAAAACCAAATGAGTTAATTCTTACGCAAGCGGTCTAAGCGAGACCCTAGGTTGACACAGATGTATTTAGACTCTATGCGGTGGTTTCAGGGTGTAAACGAGCCCTTTGGTATGGTGTGTGCAGGGTGTAAGCGAGCCCTAGGCACGATTTGGTATGGTATGTGCAGGGTGTAAGCGAGCCCTAGGCACGATTTGGGTGTAAGAGAGCCCATTTGTTTGGCCGGCCCTTTTGAGGTCCATCAATGTCACTGACCGGTAAATAACCGGAAGGTGGGCATAGGTGGTAAGGTCTGCAAAGCAGCAAAAGGGGGAGTTCTGAATAGTCTAGTGTTTAATCCTTGTGGTTGTGTAGAAGGATCTCTTTTGGGGATTCTCGATGTCTAGTCTAACTACTAATTCATAAAACCTTATTGTAATGTTGTATGTTATGTTACCCGATTTGTTCTGTGTATGGTTGATTGGTTGATAAAAGATATGGGGGTGTGTGTGCTTTGACTGGGCATTCCAAGCTCATGACGTGTCATGCCAGGTGATGAAGCAATTTACAATAGTGAACGTTAATTCGAAAGCAAATAAGATGAAGTGTTGGAGCTATGGTTCATTTGAAGACTTAAACTAGTTATTTTTTTTCCTTTTGACTTTTGGTTTGGCAATGTTTTGGTAATCCTATAATGGAACATAAACGAATTATCTGTGATATTGTCACGACCCAAACCCGGCCCTATGGGTTTAGCACCGTAACCGGCCAGTAATCCGGGATTACCGAAGGCCTGCTTAACAGTAGTACAGTAAAACAGAGTTCAGGGCCTGGCGGAAGCCAATACAGTAAATAAATAATGTCCATTGAGCTGTGACAGTCTGTATGCCAAAAAGATTTTTCATGCAATCACACATTCAAACAGTACAGTCTATACAAAATTTACAGTCACACAGTAAAGGGACCTAATCCCTTGATAACAGTACAGTTGGTAGCTGACAGTCTATACAGTTGTCCAAAACAGTACGGAGACAGACGGGGAAAAACAAAACACCCCAAAGCCATAACATGGCAACTCGGAACCTCGCAGTGAGGCGCATAGGCTGGCTTGACAAAACTGGAGTCTAACCCACGCTCCTAGCTCCGATCTGGTGGCTGAGCACCTACATATATATATAAACAGTGAGCTAAAGCCCAGTGAATAACATAATGCGTAAAGAGGTTAGGAATGAAATGTCCTTATAGTAATGAAAACAGTTCATTAAACAGTATTTCAATCTTTCAGTCGGAACAGTTATTCAGCCATATGTGGTACATCCATTAGCATAGCAATAAACAGTAGGTCTTAAAGACCGAACAGTAATGATGGCCATCAATCAGTAAACAGTAGCGGTTCCACGAGGGAACCGACAGAGATCTCTGTAACAGTAACAGTAAACAGTAGGGGCTAAGGATGCCACAGTACATTTCAGAATATGGACATACATTCAGTCAATTAACAATAATCAATTCAGAAAACAGTTCGGTTAATCAGTCAGAAAACATTCTCAGTTGAACATATCTTTACACAATTGTTACTCACAGAGTTTGGGCTACAGTATGCTAGAGCGTGACTCCCCAGTCGCCAACCCTACACAGTTCACAGGTTGAACACACACTAAGCTACACAGTTGGGAAATACCATAACTTAATCCCTAATTTGACTTGGTGTGTTCTACATCTATATCCTCATTAAGATGTCTTAAACTAGGCCTAAGAATGCCTAGAATGGGATGAGGATGCAAAAATACACTTAGAAAACATTTTGCAAAGTTTGCTGAAAATAGGAGCCTCGCTCGAGCGAGCCTTCCTTCGCTCGAGCGAGCTTCCAAAATCAAAGGCTTGGCTCGAGCGAGAAATCCTTCGCTCAAGCGAGCTGCTGAAACAGTAAAAGTACTGGATGCTGAAATTTTACGCGCGAGGGTCGCTCGATGCTCGCTCGAGCGGAGCCCTGGATAAAGGTGCTCGCTCGAGCGAGGAATCCTTCGCTCGAGCGAAGAAGCCAAATCTGGAATTTCCAGATTTGCCTTCCAAGCTCAAACCAAGCATTCTACCACTCTTTACTCGACTTCTTGGGCCCAAATTCTGGAAAACATCTCTAGATTCAATATACAACAAGTTTCAAAGCTTAATTTGTGAATTCAAAGCCCAAGAGTGAGTCAATTAAAACCATTTTTCAAACCCATTTTCCATGAACATGGAGAAATGCAAACATGCATGAAATCCAACCATTTTAAAGCTCCAATTTGATGTTCTAGTGAGCCATTAATACCAAAAACAAGTTGAAATCATGGACTAAGCTTAAACATGAGCATGCATGTACAATTCTACCATGAATTCAGCTCAAAACTCATCCTTACAAACATGCATGCATGAATTCTAGCATAACTCACCATATATGAGCTACAACATGACTTAGTTCTACAATGGAGCATGAAACATGCAAGACTTAGCTTAAACTCACAATTAGAGGGATGAATTCTCTTACCTAAGTCTTCAATTAGGAGAATGCAAGCTCAAGTTTGTAATATATACTTCAATCTTCAAGCTCCTTAGCAAATCAACAAGATGAATGCACTCTCTCCCTCTCTCTCTCTCTAAATTCGGTGGGGCTCTCAATTTGGCTGAGGAATTGTTTTAATTCAAGTGTGATGAAGCTCAACAATAAGAATAAACTAAGGCCCACTCAATGGCAATTCCGTAAATAAGGCAACTCATATGTTTAGCTTATTTTAATCTAATTTAATCATTCCTAATCACATTTTAGATGAATACACCATAAAATCACATAAATCCTACTGATCATGAAACACTAAACAATTCTCAGTTCGGCCGCCGATAAGGCCTTCAATTTGTAGTTTGAACATAAAAACACGAACAGATAATCAAATAATCGAAAAGATAAAAATGCAATACAATAAACATGCTCAGTCAATTCGGTTTCAATTTTCGATCAATCCGTTCAGTACTCCAGGTAGTTCAATTATCAGTCATAAGCATTCCAGTTTAGCAGTAATCAGTATGTAATTCAGTAAATTATCGGTAAACGGTATGGGGGTTGTTACAGATATTAACTCTGGTTGTATATGTATATTAAGACGTTTTGGTTATCTATCCTACTGGTGTTGTATTATTGTACATATTTAACTGCTCAGAAGTTAGGGCGTTACAGAATGGTATCAGAGCTTAGGTTCAACCCTTACTCACACGTTTCGACTTTAAATGATTTGACGATCACCTACGAAGGGAAGTGGTTTTAACTTTGAATAGGGCAACAAGTTGAACATTAGATACAATATAGAAGTAAGGGATACTGTTATTTCTATGAGTCTTCTATCGATCATCATACCCTCATTTCATATTTGTAACCTTGTTTGATGTCGTTTACTTCAAGATTAAGTCATTACCATCTGGTCTTACTTTATATCTTTTAATTATACCATTTGCTAGATTGACAACCTTGAGCCTTGATTATGCCATCTTATACGAGAATTTTTCTGAAAGTTGCAATTTCTTTATTCGGTGACGAATCTTGGATATTCAGTTTGAAACACGAATGGCCGACGCAGTTTCAAGTTAAATATCTAACTTAGTCACTATCTTTATACCTTGACCACATAAAAGTCTTAAATCATAACCCATCCGTATTTCCGACGATCCTTGTATTAATTGATGCAATTACTATAATATTCTTCCATCTCCACTTCATATTTTCCTTTTATTAATCCAGTTTTAAAAGTCTTGTAGTTATTATTTTGCCTATATATATATATATATGTGTGTGTGTGTGTGTCTGTGAAGCTGTGTTGTGTGCTTCCCTATATTTGTTATTTACTACTTGATCTTATTGCTTTAAACACCGTAGGATAATTAAACCATAACTTTAAGATTAGTTGATTACCCTAGAAAATTGCCTCCATAATTAGACTCCAACTTATGCCTCACCCTGTACTATGAACAGAAAGAAAAAAAAAATAGTGAACCACACTCGAGCCAACAGCTACACCGAGACAAGCGATAACAAACAACCGCGAGCAATAACGCAATAAGAATGAAGTATCATGTAATTGAAACCCTGAGAATGGACCAATACCCACAGCTGAAATCTTGAGCCGCATTAGAAACCAGATTCTGGAACAATTGGGTCAATTGAGAGAGAAAATGCAAGAAAGTTCGAATGGGAGCTAGACCCTACAATCAAAGGAAGAGGACGAAGACCCGTTAGTAATTAGAGGTAACATCATACTCTATAATTCTTGGGTTCACGCTCTATCCGATTATGGTGCACCATTTTTTTATTATAAAAACATTATGTGTTAAATCATTAGGTCTTACATATGAACATTTAAAAACTACTTTAAGTATCGCATCACCTTTGGAAGGAAGTGTTAGTGCAAATTAGAAGTGTCAGGTTTACACTTGATTTGCGACCTTATGGTCAGGGACATGTTCGATTTTGACATAATCTTAGTTATGGATTGGCTATCTGCCCACTAAACGGTGATTGATTGCTACTAGAAGAGTGTGACAACTTACACACTTGATAGGAGGTGTTTCCAATTTAAAGGGGATAGAGAAGAGTGTCTGAGCACGATAATGCAGTGGCATAATCAACTTGCTGGGTGTTCTGGTTGAAGGAAGTTAAATTTTTGGGACACGTAGTGTCTGAGCATGAGATTGCAGTGGACCCAACCAAGGCAGAAGTAGTATTAGATTGGAAGCAGCCAACCTCAATATTCAAAGTTCGTAGTTTCTCAAGGTTGGCCGGTTATTACCGACAGTTTATTCAAGATTTTCTTTTTAAACTGGCCAAGCCGATGACTCGTCTAAAGCAAAAAGGGGTAAAATATGATTGGGATGAAGCATGTGAACGATCCTTTCAAGAACTCAAAAGGAGATTGACTAGTGCCTAATACTCATCATTTCAGAGTGAGATAAAGGATATACAATTTATTGCGATGCGTCTAAGGATGAGCTTGGTGGTGTGTCAATGCAAAATGGAAAGGTGGTGGCTTACGGCTCCACGCAACTGAAACCGCATGAAATGAATTATTCGACACATGATCTGGAGCTGGCAACGGTGGTTTTTCGCTAAAGCAATGGCATTAATATGGTGAACAGTTTGAGATTCTTACGGATCATAAGAGCTTGAAGTATTTGTGCACATAGAAGGACTTGAAGATGAGACAAAGATAGTGTTGTATCTTATTATCCTGGCAAAGCTAATGTGGTGGCAGATGCCCTAAGTTGCAAGAACCGGGGGATTATTGTTAGCCTGGCACTCAAGGAATGGAACATGGTCGGAACACTTAATGAGTTTGGAGTACAGATGCTCAAGCCGCTACGACCAAATTACTGAACGAGGTAATGGAGTCATAAAAGTATGATCAGGAGGTGGCGTTCATAAAAGCGTAAATAGCATCCGGCGATCATAAACTTGATTGGACGATTCACTCGGATGGAAGTTTGAGACATCAAGGCAGTGTGTTTGTGCCATAAGATGAGTCTCTTAGAGAAAAAGTTCTGAAAAAGTTCCATCATTCGATGTTTGCAGTGCATACATGAGGGACGAAAGTGTACCAAGACTTAAAACACCAATAGTGGTGGAACAGAATAAAGAAACTACAGAAAATGTGAAACTTATTCGACAAAGATTGGTGGCAGCACAAGATCGTCAGAAGAGTTATGAAAATAAAGAAGACCTCTAACTTCATTGTCGGTGATGTTGTCTTGAAAATTCAGCCCTAACGAGGTATCATTCGTTTTGGAAAGAAAGGAAAATTATCACCTTAATATATCGGACCCTTCGAGATACTTTAGAAAATTAGAGAGGTTACGTACAAATTGGCTCTACCCCTACAATTGGCTGGAGTAGATGATGTTTTCCACGTATCTATGTTGCTGAAGTCCATAATGCACCCTTTTCAGATCATCAACTGGGAAGAAATCCAACTCAACGAAGACGCTACCTTTGAGGAGGGACCAGTAGCAATTATGGACAAACAAAAAAAGAACTTGCGAGGAAAGACAATTCAACTTCTTAAGATACTCTGGCGTCACCATGGTATTGAAGAGTTCACCTGGGAATGTGAAGACGCGATGCGAGCAAATTATCCACAACTATTTGAGACGTAAGGTATGATTTAATTTCGAGGACGAAATTTATTTAAGAGGGATAGGTTGTAGAGACCCTAATTTTTGGTAATTACACTTGAAACCCTAAGCCTTAGGTTAATTGCATTTTAGTCCCAAATTTCATAAAATTTTACAAAATGGTCCAAGAAAGAATAATTTTTCTGTATTTATTTTGTATTATAACTAAATCCTAGAATGCCATTTTTATATTTAAAAATACCCCTAACACTTAGTTTTTATTTATTTTAATCCCTAGTCTCTACATTAATTCATACATTTTATTTGCTTTAGCCTATTTGAATATTTATTAGTTCTTTGCATCTTTATTATTTATTTGAGCAAATTAGTGGGAAAATAAATATATAGATATTTATTATTTTCCTTAGTCTTCAAGTAAGAGGATAGAATGGTCTTTTTAACCCAAATTCATGGCCTATAAATTGAGAGCCTTGTCTCAATTCCACACCCACATTTTCAGCAGCCTAGGGAGAGGGTGAGAGAAGGAGAGTGTGATTAGGGGGAAGTAGAGAAAAAGAAGAAGAAAAAAAAAAAAAAAAAAAAAGAGAGAGAGAAAAGGAAGAAAATGTGCCTTCTTGAGTCCAGGTCAGAACACACCCCTCCCATGTCTTCTCCAATTCTTTCACCCATCTCATCCTATTGTCTAGATGCCCTTTTGTGTTGCATATTACTGGTAAATAGGGTTTTTGATGTGTATGAAAGTGTGGGTTTGATTTAGTGACTTTGCCTTACTAAATTTGTCAAATTTAGTGACTTTGCCTTAAAAGAAATATCAAATTTATTTATTTCTCAAATAAGAATTTATTGTAGGCTATTTGGTGTGTTTAGAGCTTGTGATAATTTTATTAGCCCCTAATTGTGTGATTTTAGGGCTTGGATATTTTGTTTAAAACTCTGGTCCTGAGTCTCTGAAAAATAGTCCACTTCTTGCAATTTTATAAAATTTCAGAAAAATCATCTCCTGTTGGTTCTTTTGTCAAAATTTATAATTCTAAGTCCTCTTTCCAATGGAATTTATTTGGGTGAAAATCATCAGGTAGATTGAGAGGAAAGCTAGTTTTCCCAACAGGTGACAAATCTGGACAGGTTTTCGAACAGAGCTTATAAATGACTTTATGGAGGTTCTGTGCAAATTCTAAGAATTGGAACTGAAACTAGACAGGTTGATTATTGTTTCTGTGCAATTTCAGCCCTAATTTGACCTGGAAGTATTTTTACCAAAGCATTATTGTTAGCCCTGCAGAACGGAATAGTGCTGGAAATTGTGTTTTATTATGTTATTTGTCTCTAAGTGTTTCAAAGCATTCCTAATGTTGTTTGCTTGCTTTACCATACTTATGCATGCTTATCATGGGTTATATTTCCTCTCTTATGTTTGTCTCATGCTCTTTTATATTACCGATTTACCGAATGTGACTAACTTGCTTAGTAAAAGATCTAATAAATGGGAAATGATAAGGGGTAGGCAATGGGTTGATGTTCACATTAGTGTTTCGGAATAATTTATACATATGAATGACATGAATTATGATAGGATTAAGACCAAAGAGTTAAGTCTTGCGCAAGCGGTCTAAGCGAGCCCCTAGGTTGACATGGATGTATTCAGACTCTATGCGGTGGTTTCAGGGTGTAAGTGAGCTCTTTGGTATGGTATGTGCAGGGTGTAAGCGAGCCCTAGGCACGATTTGGGTGTAAGCGAGCCCACTTGTTTGGCCGGCCCTTTTGAGGTCCATCAATGTCACTGACCGGTAAATAATCAGAAGGTGGACATAGGTGGTAAGGTCTGCAAAGCAGCAAAAGGGGGAGTTCTGAATAGTCTGGTGTTCAATCCTTGTGGTTGGGTAGAAGGATCTCTTTGAGGGATTCTTGATGTCTAGTCTAACTACTAATTCATAAAACCTTATTGTAATGTTGTATGTTATGTTACCCGATTTGTTCTGTGTATGGTTGATTGGTTGATAAAAGATATGGGGGTGTGTGTGTTTTTACTGGGCATTCCAACCTTATGGCATGTCATGCCAGGTGATGAAACAGTTTACGAGGGTGAAGGTTAATTCGAAGGCAAATAAGATGAAGTGTTGGAGCTATGATTCATTTGAAGACTTAGACTAGTTGTTTTTTTTCCTTTTGACTTTTGGTTTGGCAATGTTTTGGTAATCCTGTAATGGAACATAAATGAATTATCTGTGATATTAACTCTGGTTCTATATGTATATTAAGATATTTTGGTTATCTATCCTACTGGTGTTGTATTATTGTACGTATTTAACGGCCCAGAAGTTGGGGCGTTATAGTGGTGACAAGGGACGAAGATGCCCCCATCAATGGTATTTGGTTCACCAGCTTTGTATTTATCTATCTCATCAGTAAGACACCTTCTCAAAGCCACAGACAGGCTTATACGCTCAACGACTGGTACTTTCGATGAAGAAGAAGCCATTAGTGAGAGAATAAAAGGAGGGTGAAGAGAGTGAGTATGAGAAGGGTAAGAGGTTGAAGTTGACATCAATGAGAGTGAAAGGAAAAGACTAGACAAGTGAATAAGTAAGATCGTGAGAAATTGGGGCTTTAAACTTTTCTGTCCAAAATTGCCCATTCAACCTAACGGGTCAAATAGACCCAAGTTAATTAATTGGTTATTTTGACCCATGTGAGATTAAGGCCTTTATTTTAAAATAAAAGGGGTCCTAGAAATGCAACAAAGAGAGCTTCCTTCAAGAGACAGCATTTTGAGAGGGAAATACATTTCAAATGCACAGCTGGGCTTTGAAACAGGTGATTGACTTCGAAGCCAGTGTTTTCCCAGAATCTTTAAAGCTTATGCCTTAAACTCAAGTAGAGTTAGGACTTATTCAATTCGAAGGTCTTCAAAGTACGATCCTAGGCTTTCTGACAAAGAAGATTTCCTTTGAAGGAATACTCTGTGGCCTTTTAAAGAAGAAGAGTTTGCTTTTTGAGCTTCGTCTGTAGCTTTGAGATAAAAAGTTATGATCAAGCCACTATTGATTGAGATAATGCTAGATCTGCAAATTGACAAAATGAAACCCATGCCTTTAACTTTCAGAAATATGAAAGTACTTTTTGGACTTTCTATTAAGACAAAACTTTTCAAAGGGAAAATCTTGTCATTTTGCAAGGGGAGCTCTGCACTTCGAAGTAGGAATAGAAACGGGCCGAGACGCGGACGGAGATGACACTCCCCATTGTAAACACCCTTTTTTTGACTGCCCGCAAGACTTGGGCGCTTTGTCCTGAGCACTCGATGATGAAAGTGACATTGTCAATGGTTCGAATTCTCAACGAAGGAATCCGGTTTCAAGTTCTAAACACATCATGACCTTTCATACCAAGCTGTTTCTATACCTCTAAACCACAAAAATCCATCTTATAGCACTATGCCACCCTATACTGAGCCTAAAATAGAGTAATAAGGGAACACATTGAGGCTCGACTGTGCCTCATTTAGGGTCGGCCGTGACCATTGGAGCCCGGCTGTGCCTTTTTGGTGAGAAACGCTATTCTGGGATGGAATCCTCCAACTGTCTATTTTTGAAGATATTGTTGACCTATTTTGCTCAAACTCTATAAATACGAGGCTTTGTCTCTGTTTTGAGGGTTGGAAAATTTTCAAAGAGCCTAATACACCCTTAAGAGTTCCTTTTTTCCTTTGCAAGCTATCTTTGAGCAAACTTATCATCCTTAAACTATATCTATACACCATATACAACCCTAGAGCAAGGCCTTAGAGTCTTTGTTAAGGCTTGAGAATCACAATTCAAACTTGAGAGTGCCTTTGGATTAAGCTTGGTTTACAACAAGAGCTTGTTCTCTTCAAGAGGTATACGCTTACCACATTTCTCTTTGTTTTCATTTCAGTCTTGTTCTATCTCTTTCTTATGTTTTTATACTGTTAAATCCATTTCAAGTGTTGGAATTTGGGGTTGAATAGCTATCAAAGGTAGAAAGGATTAATACCCTTTCTTACACCTTATTTCATAGCTCATACCCTTTGTTCTTGCACTCTTTTCTTTCTTGTTCAAACTGATTTTCAGAGTTAGAAGGTCTGAAAAACATGATTTAAAAGTCTCAAAAGTGGAGGGGTTAGCCACCTCTCCTTGATTTTGCTTACTAGTTTTGTATCTCTTGCTTTTGTCTATCTTTTTGGGCTCTTTAAACACACTTTGGGCTACTATTTTTATACTTTAGGGGTTGTTTAAGGTTGTTTAAATTCGTTTAATTAGTTTAGGCTTTGAATGCTTTGCTTGTTGTATTATATGTCCTCATGGCTTTGGTTATTTAGGCCTTAGATACCGAGTGATTCGAGTTGATAGCCTTCTTTACCTTCCTTTCATGTAAAGAGTCTTATTTTAATAATCAATCTAGCATAATCATTTCTGCACCCTCTCTCCTTTCTTGTTTTTCTTTGTTTGAGAGTTGTTTCGAGCAATTGATTGTTATTCAAGGCATGAGAAAGGGACCCTATGTGTCACGACCCCATTCCGCCCCTAGTAGAATGGCGCCGTGACGGCTAGTAATCCGAGATTACCAAAGGCCAACTTGCAAAGATTCTTACAATCAGAGTATACGTATGGGGCTTACATGTGCGGAAGCAATAAATTTAAATCTAAATAGTCCACAAGAGTTGTGCATAGATCAAATGAAATGGCGTACATTTTAACATGGTTTTACAACTTGAATATAGATAAAGTAAAGTGCATGTTACATCTTGATCAAAAGGCTTCTCAAGCCGACTGTGAGAACCCGAATATAAAAATTAAGTAAATAATTAAATAATAATATTACAATCTCAAATATTTTGGTGGTGAATTCTGAGGTGCAAATTAAATACTATTGGAGGATCTTTTAATTAATTTTTAAACCTAAAATAAATTTATGGTGAAAGTCTTTAATTTAGAGGCAAGATTTATTATCTAAAAATAAAATAAAAATAAAATAAAGTAAATAGAGAGAAGGTTGTGACTTGAACTCTAGACCACAAACTTAATAAATAAGGCTTTACCATTTGAGTTGCATATAATGTAAACATAAATTTCAGAACATAAACCTTACACTTTGGATCATTTATCATGTGTATTATCAAGAAATCAAGACAAAACGACATACCTGAATCCATTGATGAACGGTTAAACGGAAGCGTGATTATCAATAAACTCTTTGTTATTGATTATGTTATTGCCTTCTAATCCTTTCCCCTTTGGTGCCTTATGTTTCTCCTTGAGAGGATTTAGAAAAATGGCAGTGTTCTTTTTTTCCACTTGGGAAGGAATAGGGACCATAACCTTTTAAAGGTTGTAATTGGTTTTCAAAACTAAAAGGTTGTGGAAGTTCAAAAGGAATGAAAACCAACTTTAACCATTATTGGTTTTAATTTCTATTTATTGGTTTTCAAAACTGAAAGGTTGTGGAAGTTCAAAAGGAATGAAAACCAACTTTAACCAATATGTTTTAATTTCTATTTTTGCCCCTCATAGAAATAGAAATTATACAACTAGTATCTACACATTAGGTCCATAACACATATACCCTTAAGCCTATTAACTAAATTGAATCACTTAAATTGTAGGCTTCTTATAAATGATAACACCACATTTAATTATGTGGTCCCATTGAGACATTATCTAACAATCTCCCACTGGACCACATATGTATCCTGAAAAATGTGCTTAACTTTAGTGAGCTCAGAAATTTGTTATCATAACTTGAGGGTATCCAAACAATCTTGTCCATTAACTATATTAATATAGGATCAAAGCGGTCTTCGTTACATCAATCGTAACTCGACCCACCAATGGTCACGTATACTAATACAGCTAAATGACATAGATCAATCATGGATGCGTAGCATGGAAATTACATGTGATGTGATCCATACATGCCTATTTCCAACTGGTCCTACTTAACTTTATTGAGATCAATACTTCACAATACATAACAGAGCGTAATAAACTGAATATTTCATTTCTGCAGAAATTAATCTAATTACATAGATAAAACTCAAGGCTGACATAAAGCAGTAATATAAATACAAACTCCCACTAAACCAGAATGTTCTCAAATAGAACAACACCCATCTGAGCAGTGTGCTCATGAAAGACCTTGGGTGGTAGTCCCTTCGTAAGTGGATCCGCTATCATGGAGTTTGTCCCAATGTGCTCTATGGAAATCTGTCCACTCTGCACTCTTTCTTTTACAACTAGGAACTTGATATCAATATGCTTTGATTTTATCGAGCTCCTGTTGTTATTGGAATATAAAACTGCAGACTTATTGTCACAATATAACTTAAGTGGTCTTGCAGTGCCTTCCAAAATACGCAACCCAGTGACAAAATTCCGTAGCCATATCCCTTGGTTTGATGCCTCATAACATGCTACAAATTCTGCGGCCATGGTGGATGAAGCTATGAGCGTCTGCTTTGCAGACCTCCAAGAAATTGCTCCGCCAGCTAACAGATAAATATAGCCTGATGTGGATTTCCTACTGTCTTGGCATCCAGCAAAATCGAAGTCGGAATATCCAATGACCTCTAACTTATCCGATCTCCTATATGTGAGCATATATTCCTTTGTTCTCTGTAAATATCGCATAACACGCTTGACTGCTTTCCAATGATCCATGCCAGGATTACTTAAATATCTGCCTAACATGCCAACTATAAACGCAATATCCGGACGCGTACATACTTGAGCATACATTAGACTCCCTACAGCCGAGGCATAAGGAATCTTCTGCATTTCTTGAATTTCAAGACTGTTCTTCGGGCATTGGCTGAGACTAAACTTGTCTCCCTTAGCAACCGGGGTTTCGCCTGATTTACAATTTTGCATGCCAAATCTATTGAGTACTTTTTCGATATAGCTCCTTTGTGATAATCCCAGAATACCCCGAGAACGATCTCGGAGTATTTCGATTCCTAATACAAAGGAAGCATCACCAAGATCTTTCATTTCAAAATTCTTAGATAGAAATCTCTTGGTGTCATGCAATAAGTTTATATCGTTTGTGGCAAGCAATATGTCGTCAACATATAAAACCAAAAATATGTGTTTACTCCCACTGAACTTATGATACACACATTCATCAACAACATTAGTTTCAAAACCATACGAAGTGAGAACTTGATGAAATTTGAAGTACCACTGACGAGAAGCTTGTTTGAGTCCATAGATGGATTTAGTCAATTTGCAAACCATATTCTTTGGGTCTCCTGACACAAAGTTTTCTGGCTGCACCATATAAATTGTTTCTTTAATGTCACCATTAAGAAAAGCTGTTTTGACATCCATCTGATGCAACTCAAGATCAAAATATGCAACAAGCGCCATAATTGTCCTAAAAGAATCTTTCGAAGAAACTGGAGAGAAAGTTTCTTTAAAGTCAATTCCTTCTTTTTGAGTAAAGCCTTTGGCTACAAGACGTGCCTTATACCTCTCCACATTACCATTTGAATCCCTTTTGGTTTTAAATATCCATTTACAACCTACGGGCTTCGCACCAACTGGTAATGAGACAAGTTCCCAAACTTTATTGTCTTGCATAGACTTATATTCTTCATTCATGGCTTCTATCCACTTATGAGAGTTGGAACTTTCCATGGCTTGACGAAAGTTGATTGGATCATCTTTCGACATTCCATTTTCTACCTCATGTTCCTGGAGATATACAATATAATCATCTGAAAGTGCAAATCTCCTTTCTCTGGTGGATCGCCTTAATGGCACAGATTCTTGAGGTTGAGGTTGTAGAGTTTGTTCCTCAGGAACAATTACCTCATCTTGAATGGGGGTTTGAACTATATTATCTTGAACAACATTGTCTGGTTGAGGATCCGAAATTACTTCTCGAGCAATGACAAGTATAGGAACCTGTGATTAGTCAAAAGTAGTAGTAGGAAGTGGGATTACTCCTGCTTCCTGCTCAAAGACAATGTCTCTAACTGGATTTCTCCCCCCAAACTCAACATCCTCAAAAAATGTTGCAATTCCCGTCTCAAATATTGACCTATTTGTGGGATCATAAAACTTGTAACCCCGTGATCGTTCGGCATAGCCAATAAAGTAGCTGCTAATGGTTTTAGAGTCCAATTTTCGTTCATGAGGTTTATAAGGCCTCACCTCAGCAGGACACCCCCACACATGCAAATGTAAATTCTGTTTTTTCCTGTTTTCTGGAATTGTAAAATGATTCGGTGGGCAATTTTTTTTTTTTTTTTTTTCTCTTAAATGGATGAACATCATGTATTTATATATATATATATAGATATATCTTGCGTTTTGATCGGTTTATTTTTTAACATCATAAAAAAAACTATTTGTTTTTGGACCCGTCAATTCTATTTATATATGTATGTATATAATTGGGATTGCTGCAGATTATATAACATATACGGGGTCACAAATTTAGAAATCTTTAAATTTAATGTAATTTCATACAACGTCTACAGAAATTTAATTTTCTAACATTCTCAATATAAGTCAATTCAAACAAGATGTCACAAAAGTGATCTCTCTTGTCTAGATTGTTTTATATGGAATGTTTTGATGTTCATGTCTGTGTATCTCATGCGGGTATTTATCGGTCCAAAGACATGATTAAGACTTGGCAGAATTACACACACATTTTGTGGTGATAAACATGTACCAATTGTCAAGAAAACCTAATGTGAATAATAAATCCATCAAAAGATAGATTTGTTATTTGACATAACTTATTGTCAATGTTTGATCATTACAACAAGAATACCACTTACAGTTAATATCACTACCCAAAGGCTTGGTATTAATGTTGTGCTAGGTATCTTGAGATGTTGTCATTAAATTAATTTATTTAGAGATTATCTGTTTGGTAACTTAATGTGAGCATAATTGTTTATTCCTTTTATCTTCTTTTCTATTCAGCTTTAATGTCGACTACTTCAATCTCTGCCAACATGAACAATGTTCCAATGTTAAATGGAACAAACTTTAAGGACTGGAAAGGATACATATTGATTGTTCTCGGCTGCATGGACATAGACTTGGCATTAAGGATGCCAAAACCGAATGCTCTCACTGCACAAAGTACTCCTGAGGAAATTGTGTACTTTGAAAAGTGGGATCGTTCTAACAGGCTAAGTCTTATGATCATGAAGCGTGGGATTCCAGAAGTTTTTCGGGGTGCAATAACAGAGGATGTTACCGTTGCCGGTGAATTTCTTTCAGAAATTCAAAAGCGTTTTGCTAAAAACGATAAGGCTGAAACAAGCACGCTTTTAGCAAGCTTGATTTCAATAAAGTATAAAGGCAAGGGTAATGTTCGCGAGTACATCATGGAAATGTCTCATCTTGCTTCAAAACTTAAGGCACTAAAGCTCGACCTATCTGATGATTTGCTCGTGCATTTAGTTCTCATCTCTCTTCCTGCACAATTTAACCAATTTAAGGTCAGTTATAACTGCCAGAAGGAGAAATGGACTCTCAATGAGCTCATTTCATTTTGTGTGCAAGAGGAAGAGAGATTGAAGCAAGAAAGGACTGAAAGTGCTCATCTGGCAAGCACCTCCAAGCATACGGGCAAAAGAAAGCATAAGGGAAAGGAAGTTGCTATTCCTCAGGGTCCGGAACCAAAGAAACAGAAAGTGCAGGATGGTTGTTTCTTTTGTGGCAAGCCCGGACACAGAAAGAAGGATTGTGCCAAATACGTCGCCTGGCGTGTAAAGAAAGGTACATTTCATGTTTTGGTCTGTTCTGAAATAAATTTAGCTTCAGTACCAAGAAACACTTGGTGGGTAGATTCTGGTGCTACTACTCACATATGTGTTTCTATGCAGGGTTGCCTGAACTACCGAAAACCAACTGATGCTGAAAGATACATCTTTGTGGGTGATGGCAAGTCAATAGAAGTGCAGGCAATAGCGCACTTTAGATTATTACTGAAAACTGGTTATTATTTGGATTTATTAGACACTTTTGTTGTACCGTCCTTTAGACGGAATTTAATTTCTGTTTCTGTATTGGACAAATTGGGATATTATTGTTCTTTTGGAAATATGAAGTTTAGTATGTCTATTAATTCCAATGTTGTTGGTACTGGTTTACTTAATGTGTTTGATAATCTATATTTGCTCGAAACTATTGCATCTTATAATGCAACCTTGCACGTGGAATCACGAGGTACAAAGCGTAAATTAACTAAGGAAAATTCAGCCTCATTATGGCACAAACGCCTAGGTCACATCTCTAAATCTAGAGTTGAGCGTCTTGTGTCTGATGGAATTTTGGACTCTCTTGATTTTTCAGATTTTGATGTCTGTGTTGAGTGTATCAAGGGAAAATAGACCAAAATAAAGAAATATGGTGCCCATAGGACTACAGATGTCTTAGAATTAATTCATACGGACATTTGTGGCCCATTCCCTATGGCGTCTTGGAATGGTCAACAATATTTTATCACATTCATAGACGACTATTCCAGACATGGGTATCTATTTCTTATTCATGAGAAATCACAGTCTTTGGACGTATTCAAAAAAATTTAAGGCCGAAGTTGAGTTACAACTCAACAAACGGATTAAAAGTGTCAGGTCTGACCGTGGTGGTGAATACTATGCCAGATATGATGGATCAGGTGAACAACGTCCAGGACCGTTTGCAAAATACTTAGAGGAATGTGGCATCGTTCCACAATACACCATGCCAGGATCACCTAGCATGAATGGTGTATCTGAGAGACGAAACCGGACTCTTAAGGATATGGTAAGAAGTATGATCAGTCATTCTACTTTACTAGAGTCCCTCTGGGGTGAGGCTCTGATACCAATTGTAAACATAAATTTCAGAACATAAACCTTACACTTTGGATCATTTATCATGTGTATTATCAAGAAATCAAGACAAAACGACATACCTGAATCCATTGATGAAGGGTTAAACGGAAGCGTGATTATCAATAAACTCTTTGTTATTGATTATGTTATTGCCTTCTAATCCTTTCCCCTTTGGTGCCTTATGTTTCTCCTTGAGAGGATTTAGAAAAATGGCAGTGTTCTTTTTTTCCACTTGGGAAGGAATAGGGACCATAACCTTTTAAAGGTTGTAATTGGTTTTCAAAACTAAAAGGTTGTGGAAGTTCAAAAGGAATGAAAACCAACTTTAACCAATATGTTTTAATTTCTATTTTTGCCCCTCATAGAAATAGAAATTATACAACTAGTATCTACACATTAGGTCCATAACACATATACCCTTAAGCCTATTAACTAAATTGAATCACTTAAATTGTAGGCTTCTTATAAATGATAACACCACATTTAATTATGTGGTCCCATTGAGACATTATCTAACATATAACTTATATATGTATTTTGTATATTTATCTATTTATTTGACCTATGTGTGCCCACCACTAGTATAAATAAAATAAACACAAACCCTAATTATTATGATATTGTTTTCCCACAACTTTTCTGAGCAGCCGTGAGAGGTAAAGGAAGGGAGAGAGACGTCTAAGTCATTGGGTGAAAATTGTTGAGTTTTGTGGTGGCCATTGGCAAGGTAATCCCTTATTATTTTTATTCCTTCACTATCTTTTTCTTCTTCTTGTGAGTTGCTGTGTAGTTGATAGATCAAATCGGTGAAGTAGGTTCATGTGTTGGGCATGACTATGAAATATTTGGCTGATTGGGATAGTGCTTTATGTATAAAGAATGGTGTAATTCTTGGTCCAAAAATTCTGCACAGAATCACAAACTTTAAAAATCAAGAAATCATATCAAACGAATGAATTTTAATCTAAAATTTTTACAGTAGATTAATTACATATTAAATTGCATATCTGAATTTTTTCATAATTTTTTGGAGTCAAAATCCATATAAACTAATGCGTTCAAATCTGTCCAGAAAAACTGGTTTTTAACAGTAAATTCGAGAGTGTTTTTCTTTTTGGGTATAAATCCAAAAATTATCAAATCAGCGTTATTAGAACCGGTTACGAGTCTAGTCTCTTTGTATATATCATTTTGTATTTTGCCCTTGAACTACATAGATTTGATTCCTTGCACAGGGATACATAAGCTACCCTCAGGTTCAACCAATTGTATTTTCATTTATTTTCTTGCCCAAGTCTTACGACCTCATGAAATGGGTCGTCTTTGGGTTTTGACATTCACTCACGTCATTTTATAACTTCGAATTCTGCCAAAGAGGGGCAACTATAGACACCCCATTTTTGACCGCCCGCAAGACTTGGGCGCTTTGTCCTGAGCACTTGATGATGAAAGTGACGTTGTCAATGGTTCGAATTCTCAACGAAGGAATCCGATTTCAAGTTCTAAACACATCATGACCTTCCGTAGCAAGCTGTTTCTATACCTCTAGACCACAAAAATCCATCTTACAGCACTATGCCACCCTATACTGAGCCTAAAATAGAGTAATAAGGGAACACATTGAGGCTCGACTGTGCCTCATTTAGGGTCAGCCGTGACCATTGGAGCTCGGCTGTGCCTTTTTGGTGAGAAACGCTATTCTGGGATGGAATCCTCCAGCTGTTTATTTTTGAAGATATTGTTGACCTATTTTGCTCCAATTCTATAAATACGAGGCTTTGTCTCTGTTTTGAGGGTTGGAAAATTTTCAAAGAGCCTAATACACCCTTGAGAGTTCATTTTTTCCTTTGCAAGCTATCTTTGAGCAAGCTTATCATCCTTAAACTATATCTATACACCATGTACAACCTTAAAGCAAGGCCTTAGAGTCTTTGTTGAGGCTTGAGAATCACAATTCAAACTTGAAAGTGCCTTTGGATTGAGCTTGGTTTACAACAAAAGCTTGTTCTCTTCAAGAGGTATACGCTTACCACCTTTCTCTTTGTTTTCATTTCGGCCTTGTTCTATCTCTTTCTTATGTTTTTATACTGTTTTGGATCCATTTCAAGTGTTGGAATTTGGGGTTAAATAGCCATCAAAGTTAGAAAAGATTAATACCCTTTCTTGCACCTTATTTCATAGGTCATACCCTTTGTTCTTGCACTCTTTTCTTTCGTGTTCAAACTGATTTTTAGAGTTAAAAAGGTCTAAAAAAACATGGTTTAAAAGTCTCAAAACTGGAGGGGTTAGCCACATCTCCTTGATTTTGCTTACTAGTTTTGTATCTCTTGCTTTTATCTATCTTTTTGTGCTTTTTAAACACAATTTTGGCTACTATTTTTATACTTCAGGGACTATTTAGGATTTTTTTAATTTGTTTAATTAGTTTAGGCTTTGAATGCTTTGCTTGTTGTGTTGCATGTCCTCATGGCTTTGGTTGTTTAGGCATTAGATACCGAGTCATTCGAGTTAATAGCCTTCTTTACCTTTTCTTCATGTAAAGAGTCTCATTTTAATAATCAATCTTGCATAATCATTTTTGCACCCTCCCTCCTTTCTTGTTTTTCTTTGTTTGAGAGTTGTTTCGAGTGATTGATTGTTATTCGAGGCATGCGAAAGAAGCCCTATGCTCAATGGCTTAATCTCTTCGGAGATTCATCGTCAAGGCATAGCCTCTCTTTCATGTTATGGATCACTTCTCGTTTGACATTCCTCTTCAATTAGTGGACTTAACTATCACTTTGGACAAAATAATTAAGTAATGGAAATGTAAGTTGAAAACGGCTTATAAAATCGGCTCAAAATCGATCAAACCGACATAAAAAAGATTAATAGAATTAGTTGGATTCGGCTGGACGTTATGTCTAGTCCATCGCTTCAAGAGTTGTCACATATCAATTCATGGTATTTTGACGAAACTTGAGGCATGTCTACCTCTTTCTTTGAACCTCCATGATGAGAGGGAGGGGTGATCATTTTCATTGCATTTATTAATTATTTTGTCCAAATTGTGTTCGAAATCGTCAAGCCATCAACTTGTGCCTATTGATGGTTTCGGACTCGAATTCACTCTTCTCTTGAGTTTCATGATAGAGAAGAGCAGAAGGGACAAACATGGCTTAAAGTTGCTCTGTCTGCACTGTTTTCACCCCAGAGCACAAAAATAGATTTTTGCAAGAAATTAGGGCACGACCGGCCTTATTTAGACCCGGTCGAGCCCCATTATGGGCCAGCCGGGCTCCAATGTTTGTTAAATAGAGTATTTTGGCAGAAATAGGGGTTGTGGCTAAGGGTGAAACAGGGCAGATTCCTAGGGAGGCAGACAGAGTAGCTTTTGCAGACTGTCCGCATGAGCGCGCATCCGATTCTTATGCATTATTAATGTCGTTCATATTATTGTTGCACATAATCTTGTTGCAATTTCATTGTTGTAATTATAGTTGTTGTAATTCCTATCATAATGCCTTTATTGTGATAAATTAGGTGGTTGGTTATTTATTATTTATTCCAAAATTTGTAATAAGTAATTGGTTTAGCTAATTTATTATTCATTTGGATTTGTAATAGTTAGTTTAATTCGGACACTTGGACACTCATTCGGACCCTCTTATACGAGGGCAAATTGTAATAATTGTGTATGTCTTCCAACCCCATTTCTTTCTCCATTTTATTTACCTGCTTATAACGGTAGCATAAAGCATCATGTTTCCTTAGCATTTTCCATGATTCACATACACTCGTTTTGCATGCATTAGGGTTTGGCTCATCATACTAACCATCGCCAAATTCAAATTCTTACTCAAATACGTGCTTCATTATATGCCATCAAATCATATACCATGCCAGTAGCCGAGCCTATTAATTGTATGATTACATGTGTCACATTAGTCATATTTCATTAGTTTAGGGGCATGCATGTTTTCTAATTATTTTGCTTTTTTTGGCTTGCCTTGGAGTACTAGGTGAGCATTTATTGCTTTAGCATATTGCATTATATGTTTGTGTTGACATGACAAGCATACCTCCCATGAGGCTAAGTGCTTAAGTGATATACTTGTTTGAATGTCGGTAGATGAAGGCTAAATTGCTTAAATTGGGATGAATTGATTAATGTACATACAAACTCACTTTTTCAAGTGATGCATATTCAAACCAATTTTCAAACAAACATAAAATCAAAATGTTTCAATCTTTGCAAATTAGTCTATACTTGTGTGCATCACAAAGTAAAATTAGCCTAATAATCGGAACAAGAGCATATAATGTACATAAAAATCATATCATGATTAGTAGAGGCCGATCTTTGATCTGGCAAGTAGGTGCTCAATTTATGACCTTCCCTTCTTGTACCTAAGTTTCCAAGCCAAGAGTGATGACGGACTAATGGCCTTTGGCACAAGTCACGGGTTTCCTAAATTTTCTAAAAATATTTAGGTAGAAACTCTGAAATTTGGCAAAGCAGTCTATTTTTGGCATTTGATTCAAAGATCAATTTTCCAACAGATTTGCCAGATTTTGACTCATTTGTGTTTATCTATTTCATATTGTACTTGTGAAATCAGATTCAGAACCACAAGAGTCCGAACTATAGGGCTAATCGGATCTGAGAGAAGCATGAAAAGCAAGCTACACCCGTCCCTGAAGGCAAAAAAATCCCCGTCCCTGCCCCTGATCCCTAGTGGGGAACCCATCACCTCCCCCGCCCCTACCCCCTGACGGGGATCGAATTTTCCCGACCTCGAAAAATCCCCGACAAATCTGTTCAACACACACATACACAAGAACAAAAAAAAAAAAAAAATTTAATCTGTATATGGACAGATTTGTTCATCAACAACTTAAAAAATAATAAAAAAAAAGATTTGTTCATCAATAACGACAAATTTGTTCATTATATACACACATATAAATATACAATCAAAATGGAATTTGTGTGAAAGTAACATATATATATGTATATATAGAGATAGAGGGAGAGAGAGAGAGAGAGAGAGAGAGAGAGAGAGAGAGAGAAAGAGTTGGGCGTTGATTCCTTCATTGGCACCGGTACCGGCACCGATGAGTTCATTGATCAAGACATCAGACCATGATTTGTTCAGATCGGTGGCTTCACGATGGTAGATCTGGATGATGATGATGATGATGATGATGAAAAGTGAGAGAATGAGAGAGAGAAATCTAAGTAAGTGAGTGAGGGAGAGAGAGATAAGAGACGTGGTCTGAGTGTGAGATGAGGGTTTGGTTTATATATATATATATAGAGGGGTAAAATAGTAATTTCACTTCGGGGACTAATGGGGACGAGGACGGGCCAAGTACGGGGTTGGAACACTTATCCCTATCCATGGCCCGAAACTGATCGGGGATTGATTTTTGAATACCATTCCTGCCCCGTTGGGGCCGTTGGGGAAATTTTTCAAGAAAAAGCCGCTCAAATCGGAGTCGGAGGGTCGGGTCCCCGTCGGGCCGGGTTCCCGTCGGGCCGGGTTTAAATTGCCATCCCTACTTTGAAGCACTTATAAACCAGGCTTCGAAGTAAGATTGGTTACTTCGAAGTTGCTATTTATAGATTATACGAACAACGTGAATGATGAAGTCATATTAACTATGCAATTAGAGTATGCAAACCCAATTCTATTAATGTAAACATTTACATTGGGAGAGCCTATTTGGTTACATTCTCAATTTCATAAAAGTAAAGGATGGACAAAGTTACAAGGTCGTGAAACTTGGTCCAACAAAATTCAATAAACACATATTCCTTTTCTAACCTCTCTTCTATCCCATCTAAATTTGGTTTATCTAATTGGTGAGCCCTTATTTGATAGAAGAGTTGTTGGGCCTTCATTTCAAATTCTGTTTGCCTAAAGGCTTTCTCGACGTCATCCATCTCTCCCATACCATCCATATTGGCATCTTCTCCGTACTTTGAATCTTGATTCTTGAAATCTTCATATTCTTCAAGAAGATTCTCTGCCTCATACTGGGTTTGAACACGAGCAGCAGAGATTTCCTCTAATGATGCACTATTGGCATAAGTGTTTTTGTGCTAGTTGAGCAACAAGGGAAACTGATCCAGGAAAGTGTAAAGCTCCGCTTGAGCCACAGGGTTGAGGATGTGGCTTCGAGAGACAATGCCATAAGCCCATAGAAAGTTCTTGTGAGGGATGTCGTCTTGAAGGACTTCAAAGATGAATAAGCCCTACAGTATCAGACTCTTGCAGTTCTAAATCTGATTCCACAAGTGCAATGTGAAATAGATAAACACCAAAGAATCTCAATCCGACAAATCTTTTGAAAAATCGATTTTCAAATTGCCAAAAAGGACTGCTTTGCTAGATACAGAGTCGCCACCTAAATATTTTTTAGAAAATTTAGGAAACCCATGACTCGTGCCAAAGGTCACGTGTCCGTCATCACCAAGATTGTCTCGGCTCGGGAACTTGGATACAAGAGGGGAAGGTCATAAATTGAGCACCCCCGCTCGCCCGATCAAAGATAGGCCTTTACTAATCATGATATGGATCTTATGTATATTATATACTCTTGTTCCAGTTTATTAGGCTAGCATTACTATGTGATGTGCACACACACAAGTATAGACTAACTTTGCAAGAATTGGAGCACTTGATTCATGTTTGTTTTGGAAATTGTTTCGAAATGTGTACCACTTGAAAAAGTGATCGCATAGAAACATTACTCAAATTATTCTAATTCAAGCAATAAGCCTTCATCCATAGGTATTCAATCAATTATAGCATTTAAGCATTTAGCCTCATGGTAAGCATGCTAGACATGGCAACATCAACACTCATGCAATTATGCTAAAGCGAGTAAAGGCTCATCTAGTACTCCAAGCCAAAAGAGAAATGAGTTAGAAAAATGCATGATCCCTAACTATACAATATGACTGATGCAACACATACAATATGCAACTAATAGGCTCGGCTACTAATATGGCATATGAATCAATTAAATAGCATGCAGTCTAAGCACGTATTCAAAGAAGTATTTAACTAACAATGCAAGTTAGAATGATGAACCGAGCCTCGGTGCATGCAATACAAGTGGATGCAAACATAGAGAATACTAAACAAAACATGATGTCCCTAAACTAACCATCATAAGCTAGTAAATAAAAGAGAGAAAGACATGAGGTTGGAAGACATACACGTTATTACAACATTGAGCTCTCGCGAAGGAGAGTCCGAACAAACTAACTAGCTAACTAACTAACCCAAGCTAATTATTACAACACAAATTAAATTAGCTAAACTACTTAACTATTACAACAAATGAATTAACTATTCTAGTTAACTAAAATAATTAAAAGACAAAATCGAACAACTAGTTAACTAATTAATTAATTACAACACTTTACAAAATTAACTAGTTACAACTAATTAATTACAACAAGTATCTAAACTAAATATTTAAACTTAAACATACTTGGTATGCGAGGAATTCTCATGCACGTGCTCGGTTTCCACCTGAAAAGCCACTGTTTTGCTTCCAGAAGGTCTCTGTTGCATAGTAGAACACTTACACCTTTGTCCACCTCTAGAATAGTTCTGCTCTGCTAAAAAAAAACACTGCTGGATTTTGCATTAGTGGCCAGCCGGCCAAGAGTGAGGGCTTGTTGGCCACCAATGATGGCCTACCGGCCACTGCTGCACAGTTCATCTTGCTACAACAGAGAACAAACAAAGCATGCACAGGGTATTCTCAAGGGTTTGTTTGCACAATTCACCCCTCCTTATCATGAACAAATCAAAGGAGTAGTAAACTTGGTCCACAAACCATCAACTCAAGCAATTTCATTACATGATGGCTTATGAACCAATGTGTGCAAGTTCAATAAATGCAACAAAATAAGACTCTAACCTCCTCCCTTTCATGAATTGATCAAGGGAAGTGGTGACCTTAGAAACTTGAACCATATCATCACTAATGAGTATGAAATGCCTCAAGCTTTCATATGTTCAATTAACGTTCGATTGAACACAAAAATAAATTCTTATCTTGCACCATTTTAGTCCCATTTTAATTTCTTCATTTTAATTACCAACCATCCTTTAATTCATTAAGTCCAAAGGGTAAAGTTAAGTCCTCTAATGGAAAGAGGGCTCAAACCAAAAGTTGCTTTCGGCATAAAAGAGATATCATACTGTTGGTAATGAACTCCCAAAGAGATTAAACCATTAAGCATGACATCTCAATCTCATGCTTAAACAAACAAGTAGTTTGAAACCACTTTCAAAGAAAAACAAAAACCAAGAAATGAGGGAGGTTGCAGAGGTGATTAAGAGTGATCACAAGTATGGAAAGACATAAATAAACACTATCAACTCAAATAAGATGGTGTCTAAGGCCTAGAACACCAAACTCATGAGGACAATTACACTATAAGCATGCAAAACAAAACTCAAATGCAAATATCAACCAAAAATAGTGCTAAAACAGTCTAAAAACAGTCTTAAAATATGCTGAAATTAAGACAAAAAAAAACTAGATTAATAAGCTAAAACATAGCACAAGTTAGGCTAGTAAGCAAGATACAAGAAGGGAAGGCTAACCTCTCCAATTTTGGACTTCAAAACATGATTTTGGCCACTAAAATAACTATGGAAAACAGTGCTTAAAAGCTCAAAAACAGATTGTAAAGGATGGGAAACACAAGGGAAAAGGCCTTCAAAATAAGGTGCAAAGAATGGTGGATCACCCCTCAACCTTTAATGGTCTTAAAACCCAAGTTTCAGCCCAAAAAAATAGAGTTTTTACAACCCAAAAACAGTTGGAAAATTGCAAGAAAAAGAGTAGTTAAAGCAAGTAAAGAGGCAAAGCCTTATACCTCTTGAAGAGGAGATCAATTCCAAGCAATAAAACCAAGTAAACACACCCTCAAGAGCTCAAACAAGGCTCAAAGATACCTCAGCTCAAATATTGAGAGGTTTGGTTAAGAGTGTATAGGCAAAGGTTAAGGATATGTAAGCAAGAGTGTAGAAATTTGCAAGAGAGAGAGAGAATTGTAGAGAGAGAGGAAAAAATTTGAAGGTTAAGGATATGTAAGCAAGAGTGTAGAAATTTGCAAAAGAGAGAGAGAATTGTAGAGAGAGAGGAAAAAATTTTGCTCCAAAATTTTTCTAACCTTAAAACATGAGAGGGAGGCCCTCTATATATAGAAAACATGAATTCCCCTCAAGAACATCCAACCATACACACGGGAGCAGATGCAAGCATCTGTGCAAACAGTTGGCACAATTGTCACAAAATATCCGCAAAAGACATTGGTAGCCAGCTAGCCATCACTGGTGGCCGACAAGCCACATCAGTGGCTGGCAACCAAGAGTAATGGCCGGCAGCCCAAAAAGGTGACCGGCAGACCATCAAAGGTTACAAGTTTGAATAACACTGGGTTTAGTCAAAAAATGAGGCAACAGGCGTGCAAGGTTTGAAAGACTCAAAGTTGTGACATTCCGCTGAGGACTTTGAGCACTTAACAAGCATATAGACTTATCATTAGGTGTGTAAGCGATGGCATCCAAGTCGTAATGGCCTGTAGACACCCCATTTTTGACTGACCTTAAGACTCAGACGTCACCAATTGAGCGCTTGGTGATACTGCATATTGTGCTCGTTCAGAAGTTTCAGAGCCTCGGCTGCGAGCTTTGCCTCCGAACTTCCGGACTCTTTTGTGCTTTGCCTCGGTTTGCGAACCAGGCTCTGTTTTCTCTGTTTTCTCTTCCCAAAGGGAGGGAGAGGTCTCGTGGATCATCTCTCAGTGGCCGTAGGCTACGTTTCGTGGTCATAGGCCATTTTTCCCATTTCGGAGCCCGATTCCCGGT
The DNA here is from genome assembly GCA_036172215.1 of Camellia granthamiana. Classification (NCBI taxonomy): domain Eukaryota; kingdom Viridiplantae; phylum Streptophyta; class Magnoliopsida; order Ericales; family Theaceae; genus Camellia; species Camellia granthamiana. The sequence goes on from CM069915.1 coordinate 44,167,771, forward strand.
TTTCGGAGCCGTCGGCCGTGTGCCTCAGTTCGGGACCGCTTAACCACCTCCGTTTGCTCCGGTTTTTGGCACATACCTTATTTCCCCCCTTTTGAGGGACACTGTGGCTCGAGAGACCAACTTCGTGGTCGAACGCCACCTCCGGTGCTTAACAGTCAGTTTTCAGGCCCCCGGGCTGCGCGTTTTGGCCCCCGAACCTTCATTTTGCATCGATTTTGTTCCATTTTTAGCAGGGACCTCTTTTTCATTGTTAGGAAGGCTGTAGAAGGGTGGGAGGCCAGTAATTGTTCTGACAACCAGTTTTATTCCTTCATCGCCCTCCGTCGCCCGTTTTTCTCACTAGAAAGCCAATGTTGACCACCCTTGGGCCACTTTTTCTAGCCCTAAACCACATATTTGTGTTGTAGACACCTGGGAGGCCACCAATATGATATGGCCGGCCATTAATTGTCTTTGACCCTTTTGAACCTCTCTAAAAAATGGGTTTTTCTCTCTCCTGGTTCACTTTTTCCAGTTTTTGACCACATGGTTGTGTTGTGCACACATGGGAGGCCATCTTTTTGGCATGGCCGACCACTAATCATGATTGACCCTTTTGAACCTTGGCCGACCGGCCATGGGGGAGGCCGGCCGGCCACCTAAACCCTAGATAACTGGCCGGCCACCTAAACCCTAGATAACTGGCCGGCCATGATCCTTGCACCCTGTTCCTTCCAGCTGTGACCTCCTTTTCCCCCCAGATTCTGTATCCGAGGGGGGGGACTTTTGGGGGGGAAACTTAAATTTGAATCTCCCCCATTTTCTCCACTCTTATGCCTATATAACCAGCCCCTCCCCTTCAGTTTTAAGGGTTACAAAAAACCCTTTGGAGCTCTTGCATACATTCCCCCCTCTCTCCCTCTCTTCCAACCTTCAAACCCTTGATTCTTGCACCATTTCTACACCACCACATAGCACCACACCACCACCATCCTTTCCAACACTTTGAGGCTGTTTTCCAGATGCTAGGAGCTCCTCTTCTTGGTTCAAGAGCTGCTGGTCCATTGGTCTTCAAGGGTGAGCCTTCTTCTTCCCTTTTCTAGCATTTTCTTGATTTATTTATAAGTCTTACTTTCTTACATTTTTGAGCTCTGACCCAAACTGTAAATAATTATATTTTAAACTCCTTTTCGTATTTGATTAAGGACCTCTTGCTATTTGAGGTCTCCAGCTACCACTTGCTTCTTTACCTCTCCTTTTGGCTTTTTTTTTTGCATAGTATTTTAGGCCTATTTGTGAGCTGTTTTGGACTTTTCCATAAACTGTAAAATACCATTTTTTGGGCCCCTCTTCAACATTTTTGAAGGGCCCTCCTCTATTTGAGGTCTCCAGCTATCACTTGCTTCTTTATCCCTCTTTTGGCCTTTTTCTTGCATAATGTTTTAGGCCTACTTGTGTTTACTTTCGGGGCTTGATGTAAACTGTGAAGTGCCATTTTTTGAACCCCTCTTCAACTTTGTTGAAGGGCTCTTGGCCATTTGGGACCAGCTGCTGTCCCTTGTCTCTATTCACTCTTTTAGGGCCGTTTTTGCATGATAGATTAGCCCTGTTTATATTCATTTTTGAGACTTCTTATAAACTGGAAAGAGGATTTTTTTGACATTATCTTCATGTTTTATTAAGGTTCCATTCTTGTTTGAGGTCATATGCTATCTTGTATGCTTGGTTGCCTCTTATTTTGAGCTTTATATCCTAGCTATTGTTGCATGCCTTGTTTGGCCCTCTAGCCACTGGAATCCAGTGGATTTCCAGTGGCTTGGCCACTATTTTGAGCTTCCAAATTAGAGGGGGGTGCCCCCCTCTCACCTTGGCTTGTTTGATGGCCATCTTGGCCCTTCAAAGCGACCCCATCTTGCATACTTTGTGGATTGATTTTGGGGTCAATTTGGTGAGTTTTGAGACTACCATATTTGATTTTCAAAGTGGGTGTGGGGCTGCCACATGCCCATTTTATATGTGCTTAAGAATCCCTTGTATGGCCCTCTAAAGCAACTCATCATTTTGGCATGCCATGATTGCATATTAGTGGTTATTTGGGCCTATTTTCATATGATTTATTCACTGGTTTTTGATGGTTTGGTTAGATTCCATGTGCATCTTACACTTGCCATGTAAACCGTGTTTGTTGGTCAAATTTGCATACTATTTTAGGCCATCTTGCTAGCACCTTTTAGCCATACTCTAAACTGGAAATGTGCATGTCTTGGGACTGCCTTGGTTCTTTCTTTAGACTTCATGATCAAATAATGCATGCTTTGTATAGCTGTAAGTCATTCCATGTGCCTAATTTCGAGTTTCGGGTCTCACCTCATGCATCGGGTGCTGTATTTCCATGATTCGGGACTATTTTGTATCATATTTCAGTGCTGAAATTTACTTGTTTGCATATCATGTTCCATGCATTGCCATGCCTTGTTAGGGTGGCATTCGTGCCCTAGGATCGGTCCTCGGTTTGCGTGCATGTGTGCACGTATCCCGAGTGTCTCATTTTCATCCACTGGCCTCTTATGTGGGTGTGGCTGAGGTCCACTCATGTTGGTGTAAGTCCATTATGCATTGTATATGCCGTTTCATTTCATAGCATTGTGTATGCTAGGTTGTATGTTAGCGCATTGTGTATGCCATGTCACCTCGTGCATCGTGTATGTCATTTCATAGCATTGTGCATGTTAGGTTGTATCTTAGTTGCATTCATGCATGTCATGCATATTGCATTGTGTTTGGGATAGGAGTTAGCCCGAGCACGGGAAACGAGGTACGTTTCGTACTCCGAGTGACGGAACGTGTCTCAATTCCCCAGTCGCCGACATTCTGGATTACCCATGATGGAGTTTAGGTTTTGTTGTGTTTTCATGTGCATTCATTTCATATTGAGTCGTGCAATTCGACTCCTCGGTCATCATGCATCGGGATGCGTGATTGGTGGCATGAAGATCGAGGCAAGCATACATATGTGAAAATACATTGCTATGCCCCTTTCCTGCTCTCTGTTGCAGCAAATCAGAAATCAGCAGCTTTCAAAAGCCTTACACAGCATTCCAGCATCAACTGCAAACAGAGGCTAATTGGGGCATCGCCGTGGATTTCCGCGCAAGGCAGCGCAAACATGCATCATCCATCATCCGGAACAGAGTCAAGGCGGTCCCTAGCTTGCATACTAGTTTACAGCTTTCCTAGTTTAATTTGTTAATTAATTAGGGTTTTTGTACATATTTGGACTGTATTATTCATTCGGGACTGTATATTATTTATTTGGACCCTCCGAGCGAGGGCAATATTGTAATAAGTGTGCGTGCGTGTGATGTATGTCTTCTAACCCCACGTCTTTCTTTCCCTTTTATTTACCAGCTTATGATGGTTAGATTAGGGCATGTTTCAATTAGCATACAGTATGATAGCATGTTTGCATTCATTCATCTGTTTTGCATGCACCGGGCTCGGCTCATCATACTAACTGCATTTGTATTTCAATTCTAAGTTGAATACATGTTAGCTGTAGCATTCCATATGCCATATTTAGAATAGCCGAGCCTGCTATAGTCGCATTTTTGCATGTGCTGCATTAGGCATTTCTGTATAGTTAGGATCATGCATGGATTTCTAATTAGCTTCTGTTTTGGCTCGGAGTACTCGGTAAGTTTTATGCTTTAGCATCCTTGCATGTGTGTGAGTGACTGCCATGATAGCATGCTTACCATGAGGCTATGTGCTTATGTGATATATCTGTCTGAATGCCTGTGGGTGAAGGTTGGGTTATTTGGATTGGATCAAATCATTGACTGTGAGTTTTAAGCCCACTAGATAGTGGCAAAACCATCTTTTCTAAGCCCACCTGAGGGTGGCAAAATCTGCATTTAAAACTACTTGCGAGTAGCAAATCATATTTCAAACAAACAGGAAATGTTTTGTTCCAATTCAGGCGATCCAGTCTATACTTGTATGCTGTGCGCATCACGTAGTAATCCTAGGCTAATAACCGGAATCAGAACGCATAATGTTTTCAAAACTAGATATCATGGTTAGTAGAGGCCGATCTTTGATCGGGTGAGCGGGGGTACTCACGAAGTGACATTCCCCAATCGTACCCAAGTTCCCGAGCCGAGGCAACTTTGGTGATGACGGACACGTGGCCTTCGGCAACGAGTCAGGGTTTCCTAAATTTCCCAAAAATAAAATATTTAGGTGGCGACTCTGTATCTGGCAAAGCAGTCCATGTTTGGCACTTCTTTCAAAAATCTGTTTTCTCAAAACGATTTGCCGGATTTGGACTCTTTGGTTCAAGATTTAGAACCGTGACACGAATCGAGTCCGAGCTGTAGCGAGGTCCCCCGCCGGCTTGTTACATGGCCGTCAAAAATGGGGTGTCTACACTTGGTTAAGAGTAAAAGGCTGATTCCCAGAGCTTCAATGGGGTGCGGAGTTTTTCGCACTATTCTGATGGACAAGGTAGAGGTATACCAGGCCAAAAGCAAGTTGTCTTCGAGGCAACGAGGACGGTCGAAGGGGACATATGAATAAACAACAAAGCTGCGCGAAAAATGAGGAATTGTAGTAGGGTCATCGAATTCAACAAATCTGTGATGAATCCGCTCCCTTGTTTGAGGTTGAGTTGGTATTGGCCAGGCACCCCAACCCGTATTTTTAGTAGAAGAAAAGGCAACTGTATCCCATGCAGAGGGTTTAGGAGCAGATGAAGAGCTTCCAAGATCTATTTTGGCAAATGTTTGATCTAAAGGCTCGTATTCTGCGAAAGCCTCCATAACTTATATAAATATGGGAAGATAAATATGGCTAATAAATGCATGAAAGTTCTTTCAAGATTGGTTATCATTGTCAAAAACCTCCTCGTATGCTTGATCAATGCAAGAGAGAGCTTGATTAGCCATTGAAAGATGTGTTAGTCCTTTCGTATACACAGATAGTGAAGGTAATGTTCAAATGCAAGGGAGAATTTAATGAAGTTCAGTGTTTCATTGCTTGGAGACGATTACACTTCCAAGGTAAATAGAAAGTCCATGCACGTCCTAGGACATGGGCGAAGCACACTGATCCACTAATATTACCAAGTATTGGCTATATTAGTGTGAGGGGTATTGTTGACTATCTATTTTGTATAAGCCAATCGCAGCTTAACACATGGCTCGTAAAGGGTAATTTGGGGAGTTAATGCAAGTCTCTAGTCAACGACAGACACGTGGCAGTTTATATTGGTAACAATGGATTTGCGCAGCATTGGAGCAGTTAGAAGGCGCAAGGTGACGTGGCCCAACGGTTACTCATAATTCAAATTTAGATTCAGGAGGGAAGTTCAACTGCAAGAATGGTATAGTGGAAGCAAACTGTTCAAGGCCATGACCAATGATCATAAAAGGGCATTTCAACGATTAGAAGACCACTTCGACGGTTACCATTAGAGGGTATAAATAAAAGAGAAAGCTAACAGAAATAGACCCAGACTCAGATCCAGAAACCAGTTATTTACTTTATATTTTTTTTTTCCAGTTTTTACATTTTCAGTTCTTCAATTCCTGTACTGCACTTTAATTCTTCGGAGTAGTTCCAAGTAGTCTGTTGCTGTAAAATCCTTCAAAACTATGGAAATATGAGGGTATCATTGTAAGTTCTTAGTATTTAATAAAATTCAGTTCATGAAAATATTTTTTTCTATTGTTCTTGTCAATTTTCTCCTAAGCAAAGCCGCTAGAAAAAATCCTTTTCATTGAGGCTAAAAGAACTTCAATGCAATTTTCTAATAATTAGTTGGCAATTAAAATTTCTGTAAGGACTTATTGATCCTTACTGACACGCTTAAATTACATTATTAACTTTTGAAAGCCAAAAAAGCCAACATTTTTAAAATATGATGAATTGCAATGCACAAAACAGAACTAGTAAGACACCAAAAATAAGTTTTGGAAAATATGGGCACTTACTGATTTTTGCATCATTTGCTTATGTTGCTTTAAGAAGATGTCCAGTAGGGATGGCAATCTAAACTCGACTTGATGGGGACCCGACCCCCCGACCCCGAATTGAGTTGTTATTCCCCGAAAAATACCCTCGACGGGCCGGGGATGGTATTAAAAAATGAATTCTCAATGATATTCGGGCCAGGGACAGGGATACATGTTCCAGCCCCCAACCCTCACCCCGTTTAGCCTCAATGTAATATTACTATTATGCCCCTGTTTATATATATATATATATATGTATGTGTAGGGTTTGGTTGACACACTCACTCACACACAAACACAACGTTGCTCTGCTGCTACTCTCTCTCTCTCTCTTACCGCCGCTATTTAGTTTAGGGTTTTGCCTCTCTCTCTCTCTCTCTCTCTCTCTCTCTCTCTCACACACACACACACACACACACACACACACACACACACACACACAACGACAGTTGTTGCTTCTTTGTCACTGCCGATTCTCCCTCACCGTCGCTTGTACCTCACTGCCGATCCTCCCTCACCGTCGCTGCTGTTTAGAGTTTCATCACCCTCTCTCTTTCTCACACACGACGGCTGCTGCTTCCTCACCGCCGCCGATCCTCCCTCACCGCCGATCCTCCCTAACCGCTGATTTTCAAAGGGTATCTCTCAATTTGTCTCTCTCTCTCTAGGGATTTCGATCTAGGGTTTACATACATATATATATATATATCTGAATGTATATATAGTCTCTCTCTAGGGATTTGGACCTCTGTTTTTTTTTTTTTCTTCTCTAAATTTATTTATTTTAAATATATATATGATCTGTTCTTGATCTGTTTTCGACGATCTGTTATATATATATAACAACGATCTGTTATTTATTTTAAATATATATATATATATGTGATTTATTTTAAATATATATATATCATCTGTTTTCGACCTCTGTCATTGATATGTATGATATGTTTTTAAAATTATTGATCTATTTATTTTAAATATATATGTCATTGATGATATATATCTAGTTATTTATTTTATATATCTATTTTTTTTTTTAATTATGACTTGAGGCTGAATATGATAGTTTGAGGGGGTAATTTGACACAAAATTTAAGGTGCCGTTTGGTAACACTTATGTTTTCAGTTTTCTGTTTATATTTACAAAAATTTTAAAAACTCAAATAAAAACTTGTTTGGTAAAATTTTTGATTTATAAATCAGTGGTCTCAGTTTATAAATTTGGCCAAAAAATGAAAACACAAAAAATGTGTTTCCGTTTTGAGTTTTCAGTTTTTTTTTTTTACCACCCAACACTAGCCACCACCCGCCACCATTTTCCACCACCGTCTTCCGCCACCACCACCCACCCCCCACCACCACTCACCACCACTCACCACCCACCTGCCACTGCCACCCACCACCCGCCACCCGCAACGCGCCACCACCACCCACCAGCCACCCACTAGCCACCACCCACCTGCCACCCACTCGCCACCACCACCCACCCCTCGCCGCTGCAACCACCACCACCACCACCACCCACCACCCACTTGCCACCACCACCCACCACCACCACCCACTCGCTACCACCTACCACCCGCCACCGTCACCCACCCACCCACCACCACCACCACCCGCCACTTACCCGCCACCACCCATCACTACCCGCCATCCGCCACCTACCTGCCACTACCACCCGCCACCGTCACCCACCCACCCACCACTACCACCGCCACCACCACCCACCCGCCGCCACCACCACCTGCCATCCGCCACCACCCACCACCACCCGCTATCCGCCACCCACCTGCCACCACCACCCACCACCGTCACCCACCCACCACCACCGGTCGCCTACCCGCCACCACCACCCGCCATCCGCCACCCACATGCCACTACCACCCACCACCCACCACCCGCCACCACCATCACTACCACCCACTCGCTACCACCCACCACCCGCCACTTACCCTCCACCATCACCCACCCACCAATGTTTTCAAACCCGGACCGGACCGGCCGGTCGAACCGGTTGGACCGGGAACCGGGCCTAGTTCCGGTCCGGTCAACCCCTTGAAACCGAATTGGGGCCAAAACCGGAAAACCCGGCGACCCACTGGTCGAACTGGCCAAAACCGGTCAGTTTTTTTTTTTTTTTTTTTTTAATTTTCTCTTTCTTTCTTTCTTTCTTTCTTATATATTTCAAAATTTTGATTAAAAATTCTTATTTCAAGAGTCTCTTCTCATAAGGAAGAGTCTCATTGAAAGCTTGAGAACAATATGAAAGTCTATTCCTATTTATAGGAAAAGATTTTTCAAAGAGAACCTACAAAATTCTATGTGGGATTCAATCAAATAATTTGAAACATATTGATTGAAGGGAGAGTTGAAAATTTCATTTCCCTCCAAAATTAAATCTAGCATTCAATCAATTTATTTGGAGAGAATGTTTAAAAATTTTAATTTCTTTAAAATAAGTGACTTTTTTTTATCAATTAAGACTTTATAAAACATTATTAATAAATATTATGCAACAATTTTTATTTTTATTTGATTATTTATATATATTTTTATTTATTTATAATTTATAATTATATTTTTTAATTATATAATATTAATTATGACGTCACGGTTCGACCGCTTTGACCCGGCGGTTGAACCGGTGACCCGTCCACCCGGTCCCTTTTCCGGTTCACTCACCGGTCCGGTTTTGAAAACATTGCCACCTACCACCACCCACCATCCGCCACCCACCTGCCACCACCATCACCACCATCACCACCACCACCACTACCCACTAGCTACTACCCGCCACCATCACCCACCCACCCACCACCACCACCCGCCACCTACCCGCCACCACCACCCACCTGCCATCCACCATCCACCTGCCACCCGCCACCCACCTGCCACCACCACCCACCACTGGCCACCACCACCACCCACTCGCTACCACCCACCACCCGCCACCGACATCCACCCACCCACCACCACCACCCGCCACCACCCGCCACCACCTGCCATCTGCCACCCACCTACCACCACCACCCGCCACCACCACCACCACCCACTCGCTACCACCCACCACCCGCCACCATCACCCACCCACCTACTACCACCACCCACCCGTCACCACCAGCTACCCACCACCCACCGTCACCACTTTCCACCACCGTTTTCCGCCACCACTTGCCATTTCTCACTCTTTTATATTCTAAATTTTTTTTAAACATTTTATCAATTACCAAACGCGTTTGTAATTTATGTTTTTCTAAAAATAAACAAAAAATAAACAAAAACTAGTTTATAAAATTTTTGTAAATATAAACTAAAAACGTAAACGTTACCAAACACACCCTAAGAATTTTAAGTTTAAAACAATAAAATTTAACAAACCATGAGAATTTGAAATTCTAACTTTCTAGATTTCCATAATTTTCATGTTTTGTGGAAAATAAAGCAACTTAAATTAAAGTAACAATAATCATGATAAAATCAAAAACTCATCTTAGAAAAGAAACAGAGAAAGAAAACAAAAAACATAAACTCATTTTTTTTTTTATTGAGTAAAAATTACTTCTATAGTCTCCTTAGTTGTTTTTATTTTTCTATTTGTAGTTCTAGGTGAATGAATATTGATGATTCCATTAGCTTAGTTATTAATTGTTTCTTTGATATTTTCAAATGTTTAGTTAATTTGTTTCTCAGTTTCAAGTTCAGAAAATTTAACTGCTTTGGTAGTAATGTGGTGGTCAGAGAGATTAAAAAACAACGAGTTATATATTTAAGGGTAACACTCTACATCTCATGGTTTTAATTTTTTTGTGTGTATTTTTCTTAAAAATATAATTTTATTTTTATTTTTTTCATGCGATCGCTGGTGGATTCTAAATGTTTATGATATGATTTCATTAGCTTGGCAACTGAATGTTTGTCATATTTATTGGCTAAAGGGCGAAACTTTTTGTTGGATTTTGGGTGATGGTTTGACTAAGTTTAAGCTTTCTCATTTTGTTTGGATTATATATTGATTTTGGCATATGGCATATTTAGAATTCCTGCATGGTGGCTAAATTTAGTATTGGTTAATGATTTGTTGTTTAAGGACCAATTTTATATTGCCTCTGTTAACATTAATTCAATCCATATTATTTTTATAAAGGTTAAAAATGTCAGATGTTAACTCTGAAGTACCAGTTAACTCTCAAGTACCATTTGAGAGTGAGGCGTCACAACAATCATCGCCAGCTACCAACTCACCTACGAACTCACTGTCTCCCCTCTCTAATCAAAATATTATTGATTTAGAAGAAGAGTCTAATACTTGTAGAGTAACTAAAAGAAAACCTAGTGTTGTGTGGCAACACTTTAAGAAACAACAAGTCAAGAGGATGTGGAAGACAATATGTAATTATTGTAATAAGCATCTTGGAGGTGATTCAAAAAATGGAACTAGGCATTTGCATGATCACTCTAAGAGTTGTACTAGGAAAAAAGTGATGGACATGAGGCAAAAAGTTTTAACTAACAACTTTAATAGAGAGAGTCCAAAAATGAATTCTTATATTTTTTATCAAGATTTTGCTAGGAAAGAGTTGTCACATGCCATAATATTGCATGAATATCCCCTCTCTATCGTAAATCATGTTGGTTTTAAATGATATTCAGCAGCAGTTCAACTATTGTTTAAAGTACCTTCTCGAAATACAATAAATAGTGATATTTTAAATATTTATGATTATGAGAGAATGAAGACATTAAGTTTTGTGGAGCATAATAAAAGTAGGGTGGCAATCACAACTGATATGTAGACTGCTAGTAATATAAAAAAAAAGGATTCATAGCTGTCACTATACACTTTATTGATGATTCATGGACATTGCAAAGTCGCATTTTGAGGTATAAATTTGCAAATCATTTAAAAGTTCTATCTTATTCAATTCAACTTGCATGTTATTAATACTTGTTCATGAATATTATATTTTAGGTTTATTTTTGTTCCATGTCCACACACAAAAGAAGTTCTTTGTGATATTTTGTTTCAGTGTATGATGGACTGGAATATTGATAGAAAAATCTCTACTATTACTGTTGATAATTGCTTCACAAATGATGCCATGATGACCATGTTGATGGATAAGTTGAGTAATACATCGCTTTTGTTGGGCGGTACTTTGTTTCATATGCGTTGTTGTGCGCATATTTTGAATTTGATTATGAAAGATGGACTGGATGTCATACGAGTGGGTGTGGAGAAAATTTGAGAGAGTGTAGCTTATTGGACAGCAACACCAAAAAGACAAGAAAATTTTGAAGAAACAGTCAATCAATTGCGTAATCCATATACTAAGAAATTAAGACTTGATTGTGCAACTAGGTGGAATTCAACCTTCTTGGTGCTTCAGACTGCCTTATTGTGTAAGGATGTCTTATCTCGGTTGAAAAATAAAGAGCCCCAATATAAGACCGTGCCAAGTGAGGAAGAATAGGAGTTTGCTAGAAAGATTAGTGAGAGGTTTAAGATATTCTTTTCTATCACAGAGTTATTTTCTTGTACTAAGTGTCCCACAGCTAATGTTTGTTTCCCAGCTTTATGTGAGATTAAGATGACATTGTCTTAATAGCTCTCTTGTGAAATTGAAGTGATTAGAACAATGGCATAAAAAATGGTGAAAAAATTTGATAAATATTGGTTAGTGATACATGGTATTATTGGAGTTGCTGTTGTACTTGATCCTAGGTATAAGATGAGTGTATTGGAATTTTATTTTGAAAACTTTATAGGGACAAAGTTGAAGATGAGGTTGATAAGATTCGTCTGATTTGTTATGATTTGTTACAAGAGTATCAGCACCTAGTTGGTATGGAGACCGATGTTGTTGGTGACTCTTCTATTCATCCAGATATTGTTACAGAGACCCTTTCAGAGTATGATTTGTTTATTAGTGGAAAGAGAAGCAAAAAAAATGAAGAATGTAAGATCAGAGTTAGACCATTATCTAGAGGATGATGTTTTGCGAAGAACTTCAGGTTTTGATGTTTTGAATTGGTGGAAAGCCAATGGACCAAAGTATCCAACCTTACAGGCAATAACTAGAGATATTTTAGCTATTCATGTATCCACTATTACTTCTAAGTCAGCATTTAGTACTAGTGGAAGGTTGGTGAGTCCACATCGTAGTAGACTTCATCCAAACACATTAGAAGCATTAATGTGTGCACAAAGTTGGTTGTGAGGTGCAGAGATAAAAGGTACTCATATTATTATTTCATCCAATCTACATATTATTATTTCACTTTTATATTACCATGGAAATTTCCATACTGAATTTATATTCTTTACTTTTTAGGAAATTCAACATTGAAATCGGTGGGCTATGTGACTATATATGATGATGATGAGATCGACTCGGATGAGTCGTGTACTACTTTTGTGTCGGTTGTCATCTTTTTTGCTTTAATTGTTAACATTTTTTACATCTTATTATTAGTATTGATTATTTATTTTTTTTCTTTTTTTTATTTAACAAGAATTCAAGTTGAGGGAGATGATGAAAGTTGTGGTTTGATTGTATAAGAGTATTGAAGAAACAATGTTGTTTTTTTTTTTTTTCCACAATAGATTTGGTTTTTTATATTGTAATGGATTTGTTTTGTTTTTTTGTTGGGTAGCCTATACCTTGCGGGCTATGCTTTGGACTAATTTTTCTCTTTGCAACTTGTTCAATTTTCCTTTGTGTAGGCTGCTGGATGGAATATGCTATTTAAATATGTTGAAAATATGTTGACAGATATGCTATTTGAAAATATTTTGACAAATATGCTATTGAGTGGAGCTTGAATATGCTATTTGAATATCTTTTGTGTGGAGCTTGAATAGGATATATTGACAGATATGCTATTTTTTAATTTGAAGATGTTTACAAATCACTATTAATCTTTCCTTTGAATCCAAAAAAAAAAAAAAAATTTCTGATATGCTACTGTAATTTGGAGATTTTTTGGGATCAAGGATACCTGATCCCCGATCGGGGGCGGGGGCAGGGGCAGGGGGGACAATGGGCTCTCCGCCGGGGATCGGCGACGGGGAATTTATCACTTTCGGGGATCAGGGACGGGGATTGTAGTCCCCGGCCCCGGCCCCGGCCCGCCCGTTGCCTTTCCTAATGTCCAGAGCATATTTATAGAGCAGCTTTATATCTAAGCTGTCGAGAGATATGATCTCCTGGAGAAGCACTTCAGAACCTGAAGATGCGCCTGGAAGAGTTCAAAAATTTCAGTACATTAGTCAAAGGAGGACAGCACACTTCATCTAACAGCATAGAAACTTTGCAATTTCTTCCATCTCAATTCTAGAATTCATTGATAAAGCATTATCTTCAAAATCAGGATACACAAACAACCAGCCTTATAGGCAGTAGTTCCCAGTGATCTCTCAGCTCTCATTTCAATGGCTCAAATATCCCTTTTTTTTGTCTTGCTGAACCCTAATATGACCTTTGCAACTGCAAACACATATTCACCGAGAGTTTGATGCTTCAGTACACAATAATGCCCTTCATGTGACTCGGACATATAAGAGTTGTTTGTAAGCCGTGCAATCTATGCATAAAAACAAAAATTCAAAAAATTTGAATTTCAGTTCTCTCTCCCCCCCCCCCCCCCCCCCCCCCCCCCCCCCACAAAAAAAAAAAAAAAAGTGAAACAAATTCCAAAGAAATTTCAAAAAATATCAATTCCCATCCCGTGTCATACATGTATTTTCTTTTTTTTTTCTTTTTCTTTTTTTCCAGCATTCCTAATGTGCTTCCAAAACTCTCAAAAATTAAATAAAATATTGGGTTTACTACTTCCCCGCGCTGACAAATTAAGGAGACTTAGGCTATGCGGTAAAAAAATTGCAATTAGTTGCATGCCTGTATATTTTTGGCAAGTAGCAATTTGTAAAAAAAAATTCAAAAACAACCACAACCTGTGTGTAGACCACTAAAGCCTCATCTCCCAAAAGAAACTATCAAAGTATTAGTCAGCACAGAGAAACATGCTGTCAACCAAAAATACGACACAGCATCCTGAACTTGATCATAAAGAAACATGCTCGTCTACCAGTCTTCTATTTAGTATCTAACTCGTCTCTCAAGAGAATCAAGTGAATAAACTGCTTTCAGGCCCCATCAAAGAAGGCACTTGGGCAGCTCAATTATTCAAACCAAATGAATCACTCTTTCATAATGTCTGGGCCGCTAACCAATTCCTTTTGAAATCTTTTCGGAGATATCAGAAACAAGTGCATATTTATTGCTATCATAACATGCAGTCATGAATGCTGCAATAGTTATATGATTCACATTCTGATCTTTATCTACTAGTTTGTGGAGAAACAATGCTGCCATGTCTACTTTCTTCTCACTGCAAAGCTTCCTGACCAAGGTATTAACTGTGCGGATCCATAGCTTTTTGTCTAAACTGTCTAAGACAGCCATGGCAGTGGCAGATTTATCCTTCTTGCAATACTCATAAGCTAGTGTCAACCGAGTAACTTCACATGGAGAAATTCCCTTGTCTATCATGGCAGCATAGAGCCTGTGAGCCTCATCCAATTTACTCTCTTTGCAAAGCCCACTTATCAGAGCACCATAAGTAATACTATCTGGTACACAGCCATGCGCACCCATTCTCTGGAATAACTTTACAGCCAAGCTGGTATCTCCGTCTCTACAATATCCATTTATCATGGATGTGTAAGTTTTCTTGGTTGGAACCAAGCCAAGCCTGACAGCATCATTAAAAAGCTGCTGGCTTTCTTTCATTTTCTTTTGCCTGCAAAAGGCAGAAATTAATGTGGTGTATGAATGCATATCAGGTGTGAGGCCAACTTTCAATATCTTACTCAAAAACACCAGGGCTTGTCTAGTATCAGTCTCCTTGCAGTGCTCAGACATGAGGATGTTATACGTGACTATATCAGCTTGCAGTCCATGTTTAAATCCCCTCTCCAGCAGTTTATAAGCCTCTTGAACTCTTCCCTTCTTACAGAGTCCATCAACAATTGTGTTGTATGTACAGATGTTGGGAGTGAAACCATTTTTACCCATTTCATCCATTAGCTCATATGCTTTATTGAAATTCCCCACTTTGCAATGCCCATTAATGAGAACTGCATATGTATTGGTGTTAGGAACCAATCCCTGTTCCTCCATCCTGGTCAACAACATCTCTGCCCGATGCAACTTGTCCTCTTTGCAATACCCATTTATCATTGCAGTGTACGTGTACACATTTGGTTTGTACTTATCACTCCTAACAAGCTTGAGAAATAGTCTAAATGCCTTCTCGGTCCATCCCTTCTTACAGAGGCCATCAATCAATGTTGTATGGGTATATATATTTGGTTTCCAGCCTTTTCTGACCATTTCATCTAACAATTCAAATGCTTGCTTGATGCTACCCCTCTTGCACAACCCATTAATCATAGAAGTGAAGTTGATCATGTTTGGAGTCAAACCCATCTCACGCATCTTACCAAATAGCCAAAACGCTCTATTCACATAACTATTTTCACAAAATCTGCTGATGATCAACGTGCAAGTTGCATTGTCAACAAGAAAGCCCCTCTCCAGCATTGCACTCAACCACCTGTCTGCTTCCGCAATTCTACCCATCCTGCAATATGCAATCACCATTAGCTTAAAACTAGAAGAATTGGGAGACACCCCTCTATCAGACATTTCATCAAACACATTCTCTGCAATTTCAACCAAACCAATTTCAGTAGCCACACCAACAACACAATTCAGGGTCTCAGTACTCAACACTAGGCCCTGATTTTTCATCTCAATAACCATATTAACAGCCTCCTTAAGCTTCCCAATTTCAGCAAAATTCCTAACCATAGACTGCATTACTTCATGGGCTCTCTCCAAATTGTCATTTTCAATCAAAGACGTGGCCAAGACAATATAAAACCGCATAAAATACCTGAATTCGACAAACCCAATTGCCCAGTAAAAGAAACTCAACGCTACCATTGAACCCGCCTCGTCGGCGAGAGAAGCAACAACTGTGATGGCCTGCTCAGGACTCAAATACCTAGAATTAATTGAAAGAGTTAGCCTGGGATGTGTTCCTCTGAAATGAGTTTGTTGTTGGTAGTAAGATTGACAGACCAAAGAACACACAGTTCTGACAACAGATTGGGATGATGATGAAGTGATCTGGGAATCAACAACACGAGGAGCGTAAGACAATTGTCTGAAGAAGAGAGCATTGTGGGTAGTAGTTAAAGATAGTATGTGCTGAGGTTGAAGGTGAAGTCGCCGAAGATGTAGAAGACTAAGAAGAGACACCATGAAAGCTGGATGGCTTCGCTATTGGCAAAACGCTAGATGGGACGATTTCAGGACAAGTTTCACTTTACACTCCGTTTGGGTAGGGTGAAAAAAAATTAAGGATGATTTGGAATGTTCTAAATAAGTGTATTTTTTGACTTTTTATAAAAAAAAATGTGTATAAAAATAGAGATGAGATATTAATTGATGTGACCTAAAAAAGATAAAAAGATGGACTAAAATAGGGTACCCCAAACAAGGCCGGCTCTTTTATTTATTGGAAAAATTACATACACATAGGAGAAATAGAAAAAAATTATCAACACATGGATGTAAGTGTTGGAAAAATGGTTTAATATAGGCATATTTTTTAGCCAAAATTTTGAGTGGGTTCGAAGAGGTGAAGCGTTCATTGCCGCGTGACAAGTCACACAGTGAAGACAGAACGTCAAAACCATTTATGAGTGAATGGGAAGTTAACGTCGTTTTCGGGTCTAACATTAATTTTTTAGATAAAATTCATTTGAATTTTTTCAATAAAAATTATTGTGGGAATTTAATTTAATTCTAAATTCAAATTTTAAATTCTTAAAAAGTTTCCTAAAATTTGTACCTCTTTATTTATTTATTTATTTAACTATTTAACTATTTCAATAGTTTAATATATATATATTTGAAATAGTTTAAATAATAAATGAACCTACTGTTCCTTTGTTTGACCAACGGAAACTTTTCAAATTTGTTTTCAAAGTGCTAACGGTCAAATCAATGTTTGAATTCATGGTGCACCTGTTCATTTCTTTAGTGCATCGGTTCATTCCGGATTTGGTATCTGTTCGGGCCTTTGGAAATTTGCCTATAAATACAATCTGATTCCAGCAGTCTAGGGGTTAGGAAAAAATCGGTCAAGTTGTCTCATTGTTATCCAATTTTTCTCTAGTGCACTTATTCTTCATATTTAGTTTTAGAATAAATTAAAGAGAGTATAGATCACAGGTTTGGTTCGCCGAACAAATTGTTTGAAGTGCTACTACAATTTGTGAAAATCATTGTATCCTGGGAGATAGACGCCACTCAACCGTAAGCACCGCAACGGGGCGAATCTGTCTTAAGGACAGAGTGTCACACACTCGACTTGGTCTTAATTTTAATTCGGTTCGATAAATAAATCTGATATGTTATTTATTTATTTTGTTTGAATTTATTTCAAGTTATTTTATATACACAGAAGATTGTTCCAACAATCTTAAGACAGATTCGAATTTATTCTGTTTACAGAATTTTTTCGTTTGTTTCTTTTTCTCTTTCTTCTTTTAAGAAAATTATTTTCTGTGAATTTACAAAATAATATTCTAGTTGGAAAAACAAATAGTGATTATATGCTATTTGACAGATAGTAGTAATATACTGTCTCTTTTCTTTGACAACTAGTAGTACGATACTGGTGTCATTAACAATTCAGAATATATTTTTGTGAAATTTTTTCAGAAATTAATTTTGGGTTTTAGAAATTATTTTCTGAGTTTTCATTACTTAAAATTATGTTTCAGTATTTTAATTATTGGAGTGTTACAAGAAATTTATGTTTCTGTGTGAAATTAATTTGATTAAATAAAATTTTATTTTATTTCAAAATTAATTGAAAAATAAAAGTTATATTCTTATTTCTTTTATTTTACAGAATTTAATTTCTTGTGTGGAATTAATTTGATTAAATAAAATTTTATTTTATTTCCAAATTAATTGAAAAATAAAAGTTATATTCTTATTTCTTTTATTTTACAGAATTTAATTTTCTGTGTGGAATTATTTTGGTTAAATAAAATTTTATTTTATTTCCAATTAATTGAAAAATAAAAGTTATAGTTTTTTATTTCTTTTATTTACAGAATTTAATTTTCTGTGTGGAATTAATTTGTTTCAATAAAATTTTATTTTATTTTCAAATTAATTAGAAAATAAAAGTTACATTCTTGTTTCTTTTATTTTTACAGAATTTAATTCTGTGAATTTGGTTTAATTTTCTGTGTAGTGTAAATTCTAATTATAATTTTGTTTTATATATTAGAATTGATGGCTACTGAAACTAATGCCCAAACAAGTACTACTGTGGTGGCTGCGATTGCACCAACCCTCTCTCCTGTGATGACAGTACCAATAAGTCATGGAGAGAAGCCAGAGCAGTTCTCAGGAACTGACTTTAAAAGATGGCAACAGAAAATGTTGTTCTATCTTACAACTCTGAACCTGGCTCGTTTCCTCCGTGAAGATGCTCCTATTCTGAAAGAGGATGAAATCGACCGACAAGTGGTTGCTGCGGTTGATGCTTGGAAACATGCTGATTTCCTTTGCCGGAACTACATTTTGAACGGACTTGACAACACATTATACAACGTCTACAATCCAATCAAGACAGCAAAGGAACTTTGGGAATCGTTGGAGAAAAAGTACAAAACGGAAGATGCCGGCTCAAAGAAATTTGTGGTTGGCAGATTCTTGGATTTTGTAATGGTTGATTCAAAAACTGTGATCAGCCAAGCTCAAGATTTCCAACTCATTCTGCATAACATTCACGCGGAAGGCATGTCACTCAGTGAATCCTTCAAGTTGCAGCCTTAATTGAAAATTACCAAAAGGCTGGAAGGAATTCAAGAACTACCTCAAACACAAGCGCAAAGAAATTTCTATGGACGAATTAATTGTGCGTTTGAGAATTGAGGAGGACAACCGCAATTCTGAAAAGCGGGCTGGTAAGCATCATATGGAGTCTAAGGCAAATGTGGTGAAACATGCTTCAAAAACCAAGAAACGAAAGTCTTCTGGAGAAAGTTCATCACAAGACTCTAAAGGGGGGGATAATAAAAAGTACAAGTTTAATGATAAATGTTACATCTGTGACAAAGAGGGACATCAGGTCAAAGATTGCGATAGCAAAGGCAAAAGCAAAAGAAGAACAAGCAAGAAGCCTGCTCAAGCCCATATGACCGAAGTGGACAATATTTCCAATGGTGTCGAAGATATCAATCTTTCTGCAGTTGTTTCCGAGGCAAATCTTGTCAGAAATCCTAAAGAATAGTGGGTGGACACTGACGCTACTCGCCATATTTGTGCCGACAAAAAGATGTTCACATCTTATTCTATAGTGGACAATGGTGAACAACTCTTTATGGGCAACTCCTCAACTTCCAAAGTTGAAGGACAAAGAAAGATTGTACTCAAGATGACATCTGGAAAGGAACTCACTCTTAACAATGTGCTGCATGTACCGGACATTCGCAAGAATTTAGTTTCCGGATCTTTGTTGAGTAAGAATGGGTTTAGGCTAGTTTTTGAAAGTGACAAGTTTGTACTTACCAAAAACGGGATGTATGTAGGAAAATGTTACATGTCTGATGGCATTTTCAAGTTAAATGTAATAACCGTTGTACCTTCAGTTATTAATAATAATACATCTTCTTCTTACTTGCTTGAGTCTTCAAATTTATGGCATGGTAAACTAGGACATGTTAATTATGGATCTTTGCGTAGATTAATTAATATGGAATGTTTACCTAAATTTGACATTGATTCAAATCATAAATGTGAAATTTGTGTTGAGGCAAAATTATCTAAAACTCATTTTCATTCAATTGAAAGAAGTACGGAACCACTTGAATTAATTCATAGTGACATTTGTAATTTTAAATCAATTCAAACTAGAGGTGGGAAAAAATATTTTATCACTTTTATAGATGACTATACTAGATATAGTTATGTTTATTTAATTCGAACCAAGGATGAAGCTTTGGAAACTTTCATTCAATATAAAAATGAAGTTGAAAATCAACTTGGTAAGAAAATCAAGAAACTTAGAAGTGATAGAGGTGATAAATATGAATCACCTTTTGGTGAATTTTGTAAAGAACATGGAATAATTCATCAAACTACTGCTCCTTACTCACCTCAGCAAAATGGAATTGCTGAAAGGAAAAATAGGAGTTTACAAGAAATGATGAATGCCATGTTAATAAGTTCTGGATTACCTCAGAACTTGTGGGGGGAAGCAATATTTTCAGCTAATTATATACTTAATAAAGTACCCCTAAAGAAAGTGAATCAAACACCTTACGGATTGTGGCATGGAAGAGTACCATCCTACAAATACTTAAAAGTGTGGGGGTGTTTGGCTAAAGTGGCTATTCCTAGTCCTAAAAAGATTAAGATAGGTCCTAAGACCATTGATTGCATTTTCATTGGTTATGCCAAGAATAGTAGTGCATATCGGTTTTTGATTCATAAATCAGAACATTCCGAAATGCATGTAAATACTATTATTGAGTTTCGGAATGCATCATTCTTTGAACATGTATTTTCAAATAAGACTGGACAAGAGACTAGTAATAATAAGAGATCTTTTGATGTTATTACTAGTAATAATCAAGAACATGATCAAGAGCAAGAGTTAGACCAAAATGAGGAAGAAGAACCTAGGCGTAGTAAACGTGCTAGAACCTCAAAATCTTTTGGTCCAGATTTTCTAACATTTTTGTTAGAAAATGAGCCTTTAACTTTTAAAGAGGCTATGTCCAGTCCTGAAGCTCCTTTATGGAAAGAAGCTGTCAACAGTAAAGTTGAATCCATCTTGCAAAATCACACTTAGAAATTGGTGGATTTGCCACCAGGTTGTAAACCTCTTGGGTACAAGTGGATTTTGAAAAGAAAATTGAAAGCGGATGGATCAATAGACAAATATAAGGCAAGACTTGTAGTCAAAGGTTTTAGATAGAACGAAGGTCTAGATTACTTTGACACATACTCACCGGTTACTAGAATAACATCCATTAGAATGCTAATTGCCATTGCATCTCTATACAATCTAGAAATTCATCAAATGGATGTTAAAACCGCTTTCTTAAATGGTGAGTTAAATGAAGAAATTTACATGGAACAACCAGAAGGGTTTTCTGTTCTAGGGAAAGAAAAGAAAGTGTGTAATTGGTTAAATTATTATATGGTTTAAAACAAGCGCCAACGCAATGGCATGAGAAATTTGACAAGGCAGTGATGTCAAATGGATTCAAAATTAATGAGTGTAACAAATGTGTTTATATTAAAAACAAAGACAAAGGTTATGTCATTGTATGTCTTTATGTAGATGATATGCTCATCATAGGTAGTAATAATGACATGATTAAAACTACTAAGAAAATGTTGAATAAACAGTTTAACATGAAGGACATGGGCATTGCTGATGTAATTCTTGGTATAAAAATTACCAAAACATCGGAAGGATATGCTTTGTCACAATCTCATTACATTGAGAAAATACTTGACAAATTCAGCAAAGATGATGATCATCTTGCTAGAACACCTGTAGATGTTAATTTGTATCTTTCTAAGAATGTACAGGAAAGTATTTCTCAATTAGAGTATGCCCAAATTATTGGAAGCTTAATGTACTTGATGAACTGCACTCGCCCAGATATAGCTTATGCAGTAAGTAAATTAAGTAGATATACGAGTAATCCGAGAGTAGAACACTGGAAAGCAATTATAAGGGTTCTAAGATATCTCCGATTTACTCGTAACATTGGGCTTCATTATACTAAATATCCAGCAGTACTTGAAGGATATTGTGATGCAAATTGGATATTGGATATTAGAGACTCGAAGTCCACCAGTGGGTATGTCTTTACTCTTGGTGGGACGGCTGTATCTTGGAAATCTTCCAAACAGACTTGTATTGCTAAGTCTACTATGGAATCTGAATTCATAACTTTAGACAAAGCAGGGAAAGAGGCAGAATGGCTTCGCCACTTCCTTGAAGATATTCCAATATGGCCAAAACCGATGCCTGCTATATGCATACATTGCGATAGTCAATCTGCAATAGGTAGAGCACAGAGTCATATGTGTAACAGTAAGTCACGACACATTCGTCGTCGACATAACACCGTAAGACAACTACTCTCTAATGAAATTATTTCTATAAAATATGTTAAGTCTAAAGACAACATAGCGGATCCACTAACCAAAGGGTTAGCAAGAGAGCTAGTTGAGAATTCATCGAGGGGAATGGGACTAAAGCCTATGAAATAAGAGCTACCACAACGGTAACCCAACCTAGTTGACTGGAGATCCCAAGATCTAGGTTCAAAGGGACAACCGAGTTGTGAATGACTCAGAAGGATCACTGGGGAGTCTAACTCCTACCCATTTCTTTGATGAAATAATGATGTCTGCAGCGGTTTAGGTTAAGTAATACTTTTAATGATTCTTATATCTAGGTAAACCTAGTGGAGTATGGCAGGATACTTTTCATAAGAATCACCTATGTGAGTGTGAACTGGGCCGGTTCTATAAGATTTGTGAAGGGCTACAAGTCTTTAGAGCACTCATGAAAGACCAGGTTGTTCAAGGCCAAAATGAACACAATAGTGAGAACTAAACTGTGTCTGGAGATATACTGTGTGGGTTCTATTGTCTTGGTTTACACAAACGGCTGAACAGTTCAAGACATCATGTTCACTGTTTAGCTAGTAAATCCGATAATGTCTCACAAGGGAAGGTTCAAAGCCAAAAGCTACCTATCCTTTGTAGAATATTTCCAATTTCTGTACTCTCTGTAATAGATCATGTTGTTACATTTTCTCTCTGTCAAATTCCATTCATGTGGGGGATTGTTGGAAAAATAATTTAATATAGGCATATTTTTTAGCCAAAATTTTGAGTGGGTCCGAAGAGGTGAAGTGTTCCTTGCCGTGTGGCAAGTCACACAGTGAAGACGGAACGTCAAAACCATTTATGAGTGAATGGGAAGTTGACGTCATTTTCGGGTCTAACATTAATTTTTTAGATAAAATTTATTTGAATTTTTTCAATAAAAATTATTGTGGGAATTTAATTTAATTCTAAATTCAAATTTTAGGTTCCTAAAAAGTTTCCTAAAGTTTGTACCTC
Organism: Camellia granthamiana; assembly: GCA_036172215.1. NCBI lineage: Eukaryota > Viridiplantae > Streptophyta > Magnoliopsida > Ericales > Theaceae > Camellia > Camellia granthamiana. The sequence goes on from CM069915.1 coordinate 44,191,013, forward strand.
TTTATTTATTTAACTATTTCAATAGTTTAATATATATATATATATTTGAAATAGTTTAAATAATAAATGAACCTACTGTTCCTTTGTTTGACCAACGGAAACTTTTCAAATTTGTTTTCAAAGTGCTAACGGTCAAATCAATGTTTGAATTCATGGTGCACCTGTTCATTTCTTTAGTGCATCGGTTCATTCCGAGTTTGGTATCTGTTCGGGCCTTTGGAAATTTGCCTATAAATACAATCTGATTCCAGCAGTTTAGGGGTTAGGAAAAAATCAGTCAAGTTGTCTCATTGTTGTCCAATTTTTCTCTAGTGCATTTATTCTTCATATTTAGTTTTAGAATAAATTAAAGAGAGTATAGATCACAAGTTTGGTTCGCCGAACAAATTGTTTGAAGTGCTACTACAATTTGTGAAGATCATTGTATCCTGGGAGATAGACGCCACTCAACCGTAAGCACCGTAGCGGGGCGAATCTGTCTTAAGGACAGAGTGTCACACACTCGACTTGGTCTTAATTTTAATTCGGTTCAATAAATAAATCCGGTATGTTATTTATTTATTTATTTTGTTTGAATTTATTTCAAGTTATTTTATATACACAGAAGATTGTTCCAACAGTAAGTATGTCTGTAATGAGGTACAAATAAAATAATGTGAGACTTGCATAGCTGTATATAATTTTTTTCTTATTTATTTAAGTGAGAAAAAAAATAGAAATGAATGTGTTTTCTTTACTTTTAGAAATAAGTTATTTTAATAATTTTTTGATTTTTATGAAAAGATGTAGAAAAATATAGGGAGGTGGTGTCTCAAATAAGATAAAAATAAAATAAATTGTTCCCAAACAATTGGATGAGCAAGAAAGTAAAGCAATAAAAATATGAGTGAGATTTATTTTTTTCCTTTATATTTTAAAGAATGATCTTGATATCATAAATATTTTACAACCAATCAAATTATTTCTTATTAAAATCTTATCTTTTTTATGAAAAAAAAAAAAAAAACTTGATAAGAGAATTTTCTTTCTCACAATTTCAAAACGGAATTAGTCTTGTTTGGTGTATATGCAATTTACCTTTTATTATTTAGAAATAGTCAAAGAATACTCTTTTCGTTTAAGAATAGAATGCATCGTTCAATATTTTATCTAAGTTAATGTAAAATACGTGTCTGCATATAAAAAGGTATATTGTATTTTAAATGTTTAACGGATAAATTACACAAAGAGTAAAATATAGGGGTTAAACTAAAAATTTATAATTTGCATGATAATATTACTTAAGTATAAAGACATTATAATCTTTTTTACTTAAGCTGTTAAATAATTTAACATTGCATTTTGTCGGTATTGATTTCCGACCATACAACCAAACAGGGAACTTAATTGGAGAGTACGCGGCAAAAAAGATTAAGTCAACCACTTGCCAACAAGAAGATGAAAATACTGCGGTAACTCGTCCACTAAGGGTATTCTGACGATCAAGTCTATCAAACAATCTCTCAGATATACCAAATAAGTATTAAACCCACATAATAAAGCGTACCTTAGAGCCATATCACTTTTATAGCCAGCAATACCCTAGACCCCTAGACATCTCACTTTATAGGACTCAAGCACAATACTTATCTCAAACCCTTAGCTAGATAGAGATAAACTCCTCAAGAGCTTTATCCTTATCCAGATTAAGTGTCTTCTGTTATCTAGGACTCATGTTCCCTATCCAAAGATTTCAGATTTCGGCATTACTGTACCGAACCTTGGCAACATCGCAATCACCTCGACAAACATGACCCGCCCACATGGTACCTTGGCCGACATCAAGAAGGCACCTTGGCCATGTGGCGTCATTCTCAAATACTTCCCTGCACATTTTAATTTTCAAATGATATGAGAATTATATAATTATTTCTAAATAACTAGAGTAAACAACATATAGAGCAAATTGAAAAAACCACATTGTTTTATTCAAATGGATGAGGCTTCCCTCCTGTTCTTTATCGGACTGGAGGATACTGTTGGGCCCGTGGGAGCTTACAACGGGTCCCATTTCGATAATCCGAACCATTAATATATAGAACTCGTCGATTACTATATACCTACAAAAAATCACATTGATCGGATATTGATAACTATGTGATCAAATCAATTTTGTATGAAAAAGATGGACGGTAAAAAATAAACGGCTGAAAAAAAAATCTGATTTGATCACATAGCTATCAATATCCGATCAAAGTGATTTTTTGCAATCATATAGTACTCGATAAGTTCTACACATTGAACGGTTCAGATTATCGAAACGGGACCCGTGATGGGCCCCCACTGGCCCAACAGTACTCTCAAGTCCGATAAAGGACTGGAGGGAAATCTCATCCTATTCAAAATGATGTTTTGAGTCAAAAAGAAAGAGGGGTTTGGAACAGGTGTCCTCTTGCGAAAAATAAAAAATAAATTGGGAGATATGACTAGGAGTGCTGGATTGATTTTTGATGGTTTGATTTGTGATTTGGACTTGCCTGTATGTCTGCGGTTTGGGAAGTAGTGTGAGTTACAAGTTATGCGGATAGGGTTCGCGGATATGCAGGTGGTTGCGAGCGGTTGCGGACGATTTGCGGATTGAATATTTTCTCTTTAAAAATTTATTTTTGGACCTATTTTTCTCCATTTTCTAAATATTGATTTTGGGCATTATCTCCTCATTTTCTAAATATTATTTTAGTTCGTAAAATCACATATTTCTTATTATAAAATCATTATTTTTGAATCATTTTTTATTCATAATATTTTAATCTCAAAGATTCAGAAATTGATAATCCATATTTTAAAAAAAAAATTCCATCTACGTATATAAATAAAAGAAGTTCAATTTACTAGGAATATATAATATATATTATGTTTATGTTTATGTTTATGTTTATGTATATATGTACACACAGCAACTGTAAATATATAATATATATTATATTATGTACGTATATATATCTACTAATATAAAAAGTTAAGATTGTCCAAAATTTTATGAAGAAAAAAAATATATATATATATAAGTGTGTGCGAGTACGGGTGAAACCCACAATTCGCCCACAACTTGAAACATAGAAATATTTTAAACCGCATCTGATTTTATTGCAAGTTTGAAATCACCCACACATGCACTAATCGAACCGAATTGAGTAATTTTTGCGAATCGGATGATCTTATACTCAGTCATAGATATAACCCTTTGCAGTTCGATGATCTCTTTGGATTATGAGGAATGATGTGTTTGACAATTCTTCCTTCTCCAAGGATGAGGTTGTGTTGCTCTCTCTCTCAATTGAGAGCATCTTTTTTAAAGTGTTCTTCTTTAAGTGGTGCTTTGAAAAGTTGGTAAAAAGTTAGTTTTTTGACTTTTTTGGTGATTTTTTTGACAAAAAGCTAGATTCTTTTTGGTAAAAAAACTGACTTTTTTTACCTAAAAAAATTTAAAAGCCAAAAAACTGACTTTTTTAACCTCTTTCCAAAGTGCCCCTAAGTCTTTTGCTAAGTATGTCATTGGGAATGGGGAGGAGTTCTGGCCGCCAGTCTCCTCTTTTTTCCTTTCATACCTTTTTTTTTTCTTTATTTTTTTACTTAATTAGCATATGAATCTGTACGACGTACAGACTAAAAATAATTTTAAAATTAAATAATAGTATAAAATTTATTTGAAAGTATAAAAAAACAATTTAAAATGAATTAAATTATAACCATTTTATTAGAATATATATATTGTAATTGTTATATCATTAATTATATATTCTAAGTTCACAATAAAAAATAGATATCATAATTTAATTGATAAAGATGAAAAAAAATAGATTAAATTTAAAAATATATATATTTATGATAAAATAAAAACAAATTTTGTTTTATAAATTTTTTTGTTTTAGTTTATTCTATATAAAACTTAAACATACATACAATACATATTTTGATTAAATCGTTAAAATAGGTCAAAAAACCAACCAACTTACACAAAAAATAATTAATTAAAACTTTTGAATTTTATTTTATTTTAAAATTTAAATTGTCTTCAACTGAAACATACACAACACTACAATACTAAATAGTAGCATAAGTTTATTTTATATAAGTGAAACAACTCACTTTTTCATTCTTTTCCCGATATGCGATTGTGTAAAATAAAAATTAACAATTATTCGGGCGGAAAGTTTATTTCGAATCAAACAATATCAGTCATTTAATCTTTAATTATTTTTTTTTCAAATCAAACAAATCTAATCAATATATCTTGACAAAACTGCTAAGATCGCAGTTAAACCAGTGAATTAGTCAAACCGAAAACGGTTCAACCTAATCGGCTAAGTAAAAAGACCAATCAACTTATACAAAAATTAATTAATTAAAACTTTTAAATGTTATTTTAATTTTAAAATTTAAACTATCTTAATTGAATCATGCATAATACTATAATATTAAATGAGAGTACAAGGTTCACTTTATATAAGTGAAGCAACTCACTTTTTTCTTCATTTCCTGATGTGAGATTATAAAATAAAATTAATAATTGTTTGGGCAGAAAGTTTATTTCTAATCAAGCAATATCAATAGTTTAATATTTAATTAGATCAATCTTTAGTTTATTTCGAATCAATTAGATCTAACTAATATATTTTGATAAAACCGTTAAAATCACGGTTAAAACAACGAATCAGTCAAACAAAAAATGATTCACCCTAATCGGCTAAGTCAAAAGACCAACCAACTTACACAAAAATTAATTCATTAAAACTTTCAAATTTTATTTCAAAATTTAAACTGTCTTGAACGAAAACATGCACAATATTATAATATTAAATGGAAGTATAAGATTCACTTTATAAAAGTGAAACAACTCATTTTTTCCTTCTTTTTTCGATGTGAGATTATAAAATAAATCATAGACTAATTAGAGTTTTTATTTTAAAATTTAAACTGTCTTAAACTCAACTATGCACAATACTATAATATTAAATGCGAGTATAAGATTCACTTTATATAAGTGAAATAACTCACTTTTTCCTTCTTCTCCCAATGCGTGATTATAAAATAAATCATAAACTAATTAGAGTTTTAGGCTGTGTTTGGTTATGAATTCAAAACGTGATTCTACACGTGAACTCCTACTTCACGTTTGGAACGGATGTTCAAAAATTGATTCCGCGTGTTAATTCAAATTACATTTTGAAAATCCGTTTAGCAGCTTGTATCTCCACTTTCAACGTTTCTGAAAAGCTTCCATGTCCTTCTCCTCCATCGTCTCTGTTTCACGTGAATCTGTGTATCAAACCTTGGGGATGACCGGGCGGTAGACCATGGAGATGACAGGGCGGTAGACCATGGGGATGTCCGGCCGGTTGTTCTCCTCTGAACTGGCATCAATTATTTTATAGAAAGGTGAGGTTCAAAAGGTTCAGAAAGGTGAGATTTTATTTAGATTTTATATCAATTATTTTAGAAAAAAATTAAAAACGTATTTTACAAGATGTTTGTACAGGCGTAAAAAATAAATTGATAGAAAAATTAATTGAAACAAAATAATTGACATTGGTTTATTTTAAAATGACAAAATTATTTGAAAAAAAAAATTATTCAAAAAAATGATTTGAAAAAAAATTAATTGACAAAAAAATGGTGTTTTTAATTTCAGTATTTTAAAAATAGTTTGGTTATTATTGTTGATAAAAAATATGGATATCGATAGAAAAATTAATTGGCAGAAAAAAATTGACATCGGTTTATTTTAAAATGAAAAAATTATTTCGAAACAACAATTATTCAAAAAAATTACTAAAAAAAAATAATTGACAAAAAAAATAAATTTTTAATTTCAGTATTTTAAAAATAGTTTGGTTATTATTATTGATAAAAAAATATGGATATCGATATATGAGTTGTGTGTTTGATGATAAATTATTGGTTGAATTAAGTTATGAACATTATTTTCAAAACACATCACCAAACAAATTTTCACCTTTCACATGTCACATCAAACTTTCAAAACTTAATTCAAAATACATCTTCAAAACACAATTCAATACTCTATTTAAAAACCATAACCAAACATATTTTCGAGTAGTGATTGGTAGCTCGAAACCGTTGGCTCGAAACGCGGCTCGACCCCAAAACGACGTCGTTTTGGGGTCGATTTTTTTTTTTTTTTTTTTTTTTCCCCCTGGTTTTGTTGCAGATCGGGAGAGGGAAGTAGGGAGAAGAAGAGGAGGGGGAGGGGAGGGGAGGGGAGGACTGGAGGGGGCCTAAATGGAGGAGGAGGGGGCGGAGGCGGGCTGGGCGGAGGCGGGCTGGGCGAGGCGACGGCGGTGGCGAGGACGGCGGTGACGAACTGGACAGGACGGGGCTGCGACGGGCTGGGCGAGGCGACGGCGGTGGCGAGGACGGCTGGCGACGGCGGTGGCGAGGACGGCGGGCGACGGCGGGCGAGCAGCGACGAGGTCGCGGTGGATCTCCTCCCTCCCTTCTCTTCTCTCCCTCCCTTCTGTTTCTCGAGCCAATTTTCGAGCCATTTCGTCGAGCTACGAGGATTTACTCCATATTTTCTACACTCAAATCATAATTCTACAACCCACAAACTCAAAATACAACTCATACTCTTAAATCACATTTACAAAACACAACCAAACGCAGGCTTATTTTTTTATGGTTAAATGGAAGCTAGCAAACGGAAATTTTTTAATTGTTTAAAATTAAGAAAATCAACATAAGAAATCGCAGTTAAACCGGCAAATCAGTCAGATTGAAAACGGTTTAGCCTAATCAGTTAGGTCAAAAGACCAACCAACTTATACAGAAATTAATTAATTAAAATTTTTAAATGTTATTTTAATTTTGAAATTTAAATTGTCTTGAATTGAAACATACACAACACTATAATATTAAATTGAAGTATAAGGTTTACTTTACATAAGTGAGAAAAAGATGTGAGATTATAAAATAGAAGTTAACAATTGTTTGGAGGGAAAGTTTATTTCTAATCAAACAATCTTAGTCGTTCAATCTTTAATTAGATCAATCTTTAATTTATTTCGAATCAAACAAATCTAACCAATATATTTGGATAAAACCACTAAAATCACAATTAAACCAACGAATCAGTCAAACCAAAAATTATTCAACCTAATCATTTAGGTTAAAAGACCAATCAATTTATACAAAAATTAACTATTTAAAACTTTTAAATTTTATTTGAAAAATTAAACTATATTGAATTGAAACATGCATCTATATATTATATAAGCAAAATGGAGTTTCTAACTATGAGAGCTCCAAGAGTTTCAAAACTCCAATCCAATTATGTTGATTTTTGATTATTTTTTAAAAAGAAAAAATATCAATTGGCTACTAAAAATTGAAATTTAAAATTATAGTCAACAAAGAATCTATTGAATTCACCTATAATTTAGGGATTTAAATTTCAAAATACGCTTGATTTAAGGAATTTGTTTCCATAATAAAGATATAATATATATTTTATCTAGCTAATTAATCTTTCTTTTAGCAAGAATTTACTATTAAAAAAAATTATACAAGAAACATCTTTCACTGCTTTCACGTATAATCTTCTCCATTGCTTCATCTCTACCCAAACAAATATTTTTACACCTCTCTATATTTTTCAAAATGGTGATTGTTACGGTTTCATTTAGTGTTTAATTTTATTTTTCTTTTTATTTTTTCCTTTCATTCAGGCTTAATCTCCATGTCCGTCCAGCCTATGTTAGCAACAAAATAATAATAGACCAGACCCATATGTGAAGGTAACGATGGATGCTTGGCTACTAAAAATTGAAATTTAAAATTATAGTCAATAAATAATCTATTGAATTCACCTATAATTTAGGGATTTAAATTTCAAAATACACTTGATTTAAGGAATTTTTTTTCCATATTAAAGATATAATATATATTTTGCCTAGCTAATTAATCTTTCTTTCGGTAGAAACTTACTATTAAAAAAAATTATTCAAGAAACATCTTTCACTATTTTCATGTATAATCTTCTCCATTGCTTCATCTCTACCAAAATAAATATTTTTTACACTTCTCTTTCTTTTTCAAAATGGTGATTGTTAAGGTTTCATTTGGTGTTTACATTTTTTTTTTCTTTTTATTTTTTCCTTTCACTCAGGCTTAATCTCAACGTCCGTCCAGCCTCTGTTAGCAATGAAACAATAATAGACCAGACCCATATGTGAAGATGACCATAGATGCCTCTTTCAAATGGTAACTAAAAATAGTTGTTGGCATCGGTGCTAAGATTAGGTGTGAGATTTTTTGTATATTTGTTATTTATAAGACATGTAATGGATCAATGTGTCACATATAGTCTTTTAAATTGTCAATATTATTAAAAGAAAATTAGAGTTTGTGATTGATTATAACTCTATCAAATAGATTATAAATAATAAAAACAAAAGAATTGTATATTTTTTGATTATATATATGTAATCCTTAAAAGCCAATAATTATATTTTTCATAATTTTCAGTTTCAATTCAATTCAGTGAATATTTAATTTATCAATTATTATGCTTCTATAATTTTAAGGAAAAATTACTTATAAGTCCCATATTAGAAAATGTTACTCTATCTAGTCCTGAGTGTTTTTTTATAAACCATTTAGTCTTTTTTTTACATCACAACATCATCATCAAAACAACATCAAACATCACCATCAAAACAATATCAATATCCCCTTCCCCTGCATCTGCATAGATACATACACAAACACACACTCACCGATGGAACAAAGATAAAAAATTTCTCGCAGAGACCCATCAGTTTCAGTCGCCGGAAAATTGATCTTCACTTGACGGAAAATTAGTACGATTTCATATGTTATTTTTTTTCATTTGATTGTACACATGTATGTACATAGAACAAGTATGATGTGTATATATATATAGATATTAATCTCTAAAACTGTATGAATATCCCCTTCAATGTCCTGAATCTGCTTCACAGACCATCAATATCCCCTTCCCCTGCATCTACGCCAATGGCACCGGAATCCCCAAAGATCCGCCGCTATACACGGTGGTTTCCGGCGACAGCTTGGACCACATCGCGACAGAGGCGCGGCTCGAATCGGAGGAGAATTGAGAGACGAAAGAACATCGCAACCAACTTTTAAAACCAAAAAACGAGACTCCAAATCCGAAATTTCAGATCGCTGTTCGTCACTCTCTCTCTCTCTCTCTCTCTCCCCCTCCCTCCTAGGGCACCCAATTCACACACATTGGTTCCTTTCCTCTCAGATTCTTCGTTCGTCATGTTTTTTGATGTTATGATAATGTTTGATCAAAAAAATTGTTATGATGATGTTTGATCAAAAAAAATTGTTATGATGATGATGTTTGATCAGAAAAAATTATTTAATCGTTATTTTGACGTTTGATGTTATTTTAATCGTTATTTTGATGTTTAATCGTTACTTAAAAATTTGTTTACTCGTTATTTTGATATTGTTTTGATGATGATGTTGTGATGTTTGATGTTGTTTTGATGATGATGTTTGATATTGTTTCGATGATGTTACTCATAAATCTGATGTTTGATGTTTGATGAATAATCCTAATGTTTAATGGTTGAGAATCTGTGTTTAATGTTTGATGAACAATCCTAATGTTTAATGGTTGATATTTGATGAATAATCCTAATGTTTAATGGTTGAGAATCTGTATTTGATGTTTGATGAATAATCCTAATGTTTAATGGTTGAGAATCTATGTTTAATGTTTGATGAATAATCCTGACGTTGTTAATGTTTGATGTTGGATGAATAATGTTTGATGTTTGAAAATAAGAAAAATCATAAAAAGGCCTATAGTAAGTTTCTTGGGAAATAGGACCTATTAGTCCAACAAAAAACCTTCGGGACTAAATGGGTTAACATTCCCAAATTTGAGATTTATTGGTGCTTTCCCCTAATTTTAAATATTAAAAAAATATTTATAAATACAAAGTCGAATAAATGAATTTAATTATCTCTAAGCCACATCTAATTTGATATTTGAAAATCCTTAAAAGGAAATTCTGAATTTAATTTTAGTATTAATTTAAAATTATAAAAATATTTACTTCAAAATATTATTCATTTTTTTAATATTTGAAACTGAAAAATAAATATAATTTAAAACTATTGACTTATCTAACCATATCTAATTTTCAAATTCAAATTTAATAAAAAAATGTACATAAAATGTCAAAAAATAATTTAGCTATATCTTTTTGGTTAGGTTGTAATTTTTTTAGCTATGTCTGAACTATATTTAATTTTAAATTTAAAAAGAAAGTCCAAAGAAAATTTGAATCATCTATAATTTTAAAATATTTAAATTTGTTTTTAGTTGTTAATCATAATTTATCAAATGGTCAAAATTTTCAAGTACACGTGTCATAATGTTATTGAAAAAAATATACCGAAAAGTTTAAAATTTAAGTATGAACTTCATATTAATAAATTTGATGTACAACTTCACTTTGACTACCAAAAAAAAAAATAATGATGTACATTTATTGTGAATGTGACTCACATCTCACTAATTTTAAACTTATATCAGACACTCACTTTTGGAATAAACTTTTATGGTTCATTGCATTTTTAGGTTAAGACATAGTCTAGGGGCTATAGCTTGGTCTAACATTTGATATATTCTTTTGAAATATAAATATACTTCAATATTGATATAATAGATACTTTCTTTTTTTTTAGATTTAATTTGAATATTATAAAATATTCTACTAATCGGCCAATCAATTTTTCTTAATAAGGTCTAGGTTAGACTTATAACATGACCCATGATATAGCTGGATCAACTTTGGATAATTTTTCATAAATAAACATACCCTATTATTCATGTAAAAAAAATTTGACTCGAACTAGATTTTCGATACTCATTTATAGTATTTTAATCCAATATTAAAACTCTCAAACTAGCTTACATCGGTTAAAAACTGTTAAATTATGATATAATTTATGCATAATGTTTAGATTTATTGTTATCTGATTTTTTTACTAATTAACTTATCAATTTTTTAAATTCAATGTAATTTTAGGACTATAATATGATTTATAATTTAGGCCTAGTTTGGAGTGTTTCAAAAAATTCAAAAGGTCAAAAAGTCATCACTATTCACAAATTAAAAATATAAAAAAATTAATATACATAATATTTTAATACAAACCAACTTTACACCACTGTAGGTACTGACGTGAAAGGAGAGTACAATGAAATGAACAAAAAAAAAATTACATATATATATTCACTAAGTTGGATGGCAATGTTGGGCCCGTGGGGGCCCACCACAAGTCTCGTTTTGATAATCCGAACCGTTCAATATGTAGAACTCGTCTAGTACTATATGCCTGTTGAAAATCACGTTAATCAAATATCACTAACTACATGATCAAATCAGTTTTGTATAAAAAATGGATGGTGTTATAGTTAACAGTTGACAAAAAAACTAACAGATCAGATAGTTATTGATATCCAATCAACGTGAATTTTTACAAGTATATAGTACTCGACGAGTTCTACACATTCAACGGTTCTGATTACGAAAACGGGACCCGTAGTGGGCCCCCACGGGCCAAACAACACCGTCTAATTCAAGCTCGAAAATGAGACAATCATTTCCCATCTTCTAACCAGCCCACTACACTGCCCAAAGTGTACAGGCTACTTCACTAACTTCTCCTATACACTTATTTATACAATTTTTTAATACACGTTTTTTCGTAAAAAATCAAAAAGTTAACCCAAACATGCATTTTTTTTCCTAAACTTTTTAGTCCAAAAAGACAAAAAGTGCACTTATTTAAAACACCCCAAACAACTCCTTAAGGTGGTTCTATCTTAGATGATTTTTTTTTTTTTTTTGAACATAAATATACATAACTATTCATTTCATAGTGTTAACATAAATATATAATTTTTTACCTAAGTTCAATTTTTTTAATAAATATGCATAAAATATATTCATATGTTCATATTTTTATTATAAAAAAATACTGACAAATATTTGTTTACCAATTTAAATATTATTTTCTGCCCAATTTTTTACTTATTCATTTAAAAAAGGAAATCAATTAGGGGATATTTACCAATAAATTCCATATCACAAACAAGTACTCCAATTAGTCCCAAGCTTTTTTTATTGATCTATTAAGTCCTATTAGTAGAGAGTTTCTTTCCGTATGGTCCTATTTTTGATTTTGTTAGTATTTTGGTAGACAACTATACTCTTTTATTAATGTGACAGGTATTAATGTGACACTCCAACGATGTGACACTAAAAAAAAATTAAAAATTCTTTAGTGTATTTTTCCTAAATGTGACAACGTGACGGGTATGCGACACTCCAAAATGTTTACTCCAAAAAAAATAAAAACTTCTTAGTGTATTTTTTTCAAAATGTGACAATATGGCGGGTATAATGTGACACGATAAAAAAAATTAACAACTCCTTAGTATACTTTTTCAAATGTGACAACGTGGCAAGTATGATGTAACACTCTAAAAAAATTAAAAACTCCTTACTGTACTTTTTTAAACGTGACAATGTAGCGAGTATGATGTAATACTATAAAAAAAATTAAAAATTCCTTACTGTACTTTTTCTAAACGAGAAAACATGGCGGATATGATGTGACACTCTAAAAAAAATTAAAAATTTCTTAGTGTACTTTTTCCAAACGTGACGTGTGACACTCCAACGTGGCGAGTATGATGTGACACTCTAAAAAAATTAAAAACTCTTTGATGTATTTTTTACAAATGTGACATTTTAACATGGTGGGTATAATGTAACACTAAAAAACTCTTTAGTACACTTTTTTCAAATATGACACTCCAATGTAGTAGGCAAATGAGTCATTACACATCCAAAATGATTAAATAGATTAGAAGAAAAAATATGGGACTATATGGATTACAAGTCTAAAATATGGGACTTATTGGTCAATCTCCCATGAATTAAAGGGGCTAGTATATGGGGGTCGTTCTCGTTTGTAATGATCCCTCGAAAATATTTTTAATTGGGGGTATTTTGTTACATAATCGGTGGGACATCTTTCTTTGCAGAGTATAAAGAATTGTTCCTTTGTTTCTATTTCTGCAAGTATTTCCCGCCAAAGTTCGTCTTTGTTCTTCAAGGGATTTTTCCTCTTCGATGAAAATTCTCCCCATTCTATGAAATTGCCGCCTTTCTGTATATACTGTCAACTTGCTGTTGGAGAATGGAGTTTTTTTTCCTGTTCTTAACGATCCTTCGAGGTAGAGGGATATTGGGCGGATGAGTCGCTATTCAAGATCCTATTATCAGAGAAGGAGTTTGGCATTGTGCTCCAACTGAAGTTCTTTCGATTCTATCGCGGACTAAGTCTGTTGGTTTACCTACGAGGCGAAGAGATTTGTTGTTAAGAGATTTTGAGAAAAGTGGTTCAGTTATTGATGAACGTAGAGGTCATTTTAGCTTATTCGAGATTGATGTATATAGAGCTTGTTGGACCAATCTTCTGTGTAAATAAAATAAATTGAAATAAAGCCAAACAAATAAATAAAAAATGTACCGTATTTATTTATCGAACTGAATTAAAAAATTCAAAGATCAAGTCGAGTGTGTGACACTCTGTCCTTAAGACAGATTCGCCCCGTTACGGTACTTACGGTTGAGTGGCGTCTATCTCCCAGGATACAATGATCTTCACAAATTGTAGTAGTACTCCAAACAATTTGTTCGGCGAACCAAACCTGTGTTCTATACTCTTTTTGTAATTTTTCTAAAACTAGAATGAAGGAAAATCCCCTAAATAAAAGTTGGACAGCAATATAAATAATGTAGACTAAATCTCGGGGGTCCTTGATTGCTGGAATAAAGGCTATATATATAGGAAAAAATCTCAGCCCGAATAGGTTCCAAAACAAAATGAAAAGGTGCTACCACTATTCAAACATTTCTTTGACCGTTGCTAAGAACCAACTTTCAAACAATTTTGAATAAGGATCTATTGGTGAACAGTTTCTAAACTGTTGGACCTTTATCATTTAAACCATTTGACCTTTATTATTTAAACAATTTGAAACATATATATATATATTAAACTATTTGAATATATATATATTAAACTATTTGAATATATATATATATACATTAAACTATTTGAATAGTTTAATAAATAAAGGAAGAGGTACAAACTTTAGGTAACCACTTAGAAACCTAAAATTTGAATTTAGAATTAAATTAAATTCCCAAAATTACAAATTTTAGGAAACCACTCAGGAACTCAAAATTTGAATTTAGAATTAAATTAAATTTCCACAATAATTTTTTATTGAAAAAATTCAAATGAATTTTATCTAAAAAATTAATGTTAGACCCGAAAACGACATCAACTTCCCATTCACTCATAAATGGTTTTGACGTTCCGTCTTCACTGTGTGACTTGCCACGCGGCAAGGAACACTTCACCTCTTTGGACCCACCCCACAAGACGTTTGGGGCCCACTCAAATTTGGCTAAAAAATATGCCTATATTAAACCATTTTTCCAACAATCCCCCACATGAATGGAATTTAACGGAGAGAAAATGCAACAATATGATCTAAATACAGAGAGTACAGAAATTGGAAATATTCTGCAAAAGATAGGTAGCTTTTGGCTTTGAACCTTCCCTTGTGAGACACTATCGGATTTACTCGCTAACCAGTGAACATGATGTCTTGAACTGTTCAGCCGTTTATGTAAACCAAGACAATAGAACTCACACAGTATATCCCCAGACACAGTTTAGTTCTCACTATTGTGTTCATTTTAGCCCTGAACAACCTGGTCATTCATGAGTGCTCTAAAGATTTGTAGCCCTTCACAAATCTTATAGAACCGGCCCAGTTCACACTTACATAGGTGATTCTTATGAAGAGTATCATGCCATACTCCACTAGGTTTACCTAGATATAAGAATCATTAAAAGTTTTACTTAACCTAAAATGCTGCAGACATCACTATTTCATCATAGAAATAGGTAGGAGTTAGACTCCCTAGTGATCCTTCTGAGTCATTCACAACTCGGTTGTCCCTTTGAACCTAGATCTTGGGATCTCCAGTCAACTAGGTTGGGTTGCCGTTGTGGTAACTCTTATTTAATAGGCTTTAGTCCCATTCCCCTCGATGAATTCTTAACTAACTCTCTTGCTAACCCTTTGGATAGTGGATCCGCTATGTTGTCTTTAGACTTCACATAATCAATGGAAATAATTCCATTAGAGAGTAGTTGTCTTATGGTATTATGTCGAAGACGAATATGTCGAGACTTACCGTTATACATATGACTCTGTGCCCTACCTATTGCAGATTGACTATCACAATGTATGCATATAGCAGGCACCGGTTTTGGCCATATTGGAATATCTTCAAGGAAGTGGCGAAGCCATTCTGCTTCTTCCCCTGCTTTGTCTAAAGCTATGAATTTAGATTCCATAGTAGACCTAGCAATACAAGTCTGTTTGGAAGATTTCCAAGATACAGCCACCCCACCAAGAGTAAAGACATACCCACTGGTGGACTTCGAGTCTCTAGTATCCGATATCCAATTTGCATCACAGTATCCTTCAAGTACTGCTGGATATCTAGTATAATTCAGCCCAATATTACGAGTAAATCGGAGATATCTAAGAACCCTTATAATTGCTTTCCAGTGTTCTACTCCCGGATTACTCGTATATCTACTTAATTTACTTACTGCATAAGCTATATCTGGGCGAGTGCAGTTCATCAAGTACATTAAGCTTCCAATAATTTAGGTATACTCTAATTGATAAATACTTTCCTGTACATTCTTAGAAAGATACAAATTAACATCTACAAGTGTTCTAGCAAGATGATCATCATCTTTGCTCAATTTGTCAAGTATTTTCTCAATGTAATGAGATTGTGACAAAGCATATCCTTCTGATGTTTTGGTAATTTTCATACCAAGAATTACATCAGCAATGCCCATGTCTTTCATGTCAAAATGTTTATTCAACATTGTAGACACCCCATTTTTGACCGACCTTAAGACTCAGACGTCACCAATTGAGCGCTTGGTGATGTTGCATTTTGTGCTCGTTCAGAAGTCTCAGAGTCTCGGCTGCGAGCCTTGCCTCCGAACCTCCACACTTCTGGGCTTTTCTGTGCTTTGCCTCGGTTTACGAACCAGGCTCTGTTTTCTCTGTTTTCTCTTCCCGAAGGGAGGGAGAGGTCTCGTGGATCATCTCTCAGTGGCCGTAGGCTACGTTTCGTGGTCGTAGGACATTTTTCCCATTTCGGAGCCCAATTCCCGGTTTTCGGAGCCGTCGGCCGTGTGCCTCGGTTCGGGACCGCTCAACCACCTCCGTTTGCTCCGGTTTTTGGCATACATCTCATTTACCCCCTTTTGAGGGACACTGTGGCTCGAGAGACCAACTTCGTGGTCGAACGCCACCTCCGGTGCTTAACAGTCAGTTTTCGGGGCCCCGGGCTGCGCGTTTTGGCCCCCGAACCTTCATTTTGCTTCGGTTTTGGTTCATTTTTGGCAGGGACCTCTGTTTCATTATTAGGAAGGTCGTAGAAGGGTGGGAGGCCAGCAATTTTTCTGAGGACCAGTTTTATTCCTTCATCGCCCTCTGTCGCCCGTTTTCCTCACTTAAAAGCCAATGTTGACCACCCCGGGACCACTTTCTTGAACCCTAAACCCCATATTTGTGTTGTACACACCTGGGAGGCCACCAATATGTCATGGCCGGCCAGCAATTCATCTTGACCCTTTTGAACCCCTCTAAAAACTGGGTTTTTCTCTCTCCTGGTTCACCTTCTCCAGTTTTTGACCACATGGTTGTGTTGTACACACATGGGAGGCCAGCTTTTAGGCATGGCCGGCCACTAATCAGTCTTGACCCTTTTGACCCTTGGCCGGCCGGCCATGGGAAGGGCCGGCCGGCCACCTAAACCCTAAATAACCAGCCGGCCTTGCTCCTCTCTCCTGGTACATCACAAATATGCATTTTGTTTTCCCCCAAATTCTATATCCGATGGGGGAAATTTTTGGAGGGGGAAACTTAAATTTGAATCTCCCCCCCCTTTTCCCACTCTTGTGCCTATATAACCAGGCCCTCCAGCTCCCTTTTGAATGGTTAGAAAAATTGGTTTAAGTCTCCTACATTGTATCTCTCTCTCTCTCTACACTCCAACCCTCAAAACCTCTCAAATCCTACACCCATTCCACTCCATCTCCAAGCCAACCAATCCACACTCCATTCCAGAAGCTTGGAGGCTCTTTCCAGAGGCTAGGAGCACTACTTCTCAGGCCAAGAGTTGCTGGTTCATTGGTCTACAAGGGTGAGTCCCTATTCTCCCTCTTTTGTGCTTTATTTTGTTCTATATCTAACCCATACTTGCTTATATTTTTGGGCTCCGACCCTAACTAAAAATAGTCATGTTTTGAAGTATTTTTCATGTTTTATTAAGGGTTCTTCCCTGTTTGAGGCTTCATACTACCACTTGCCTCTTTAGCTCTCATTTATGTCTCTTTCTTGCATAGTATTTTGGGCCTATTTTTAAACTGTTTTGAGCTTGGTCATAAACTGAAAAGAGGCTTTTTTTGAGTCCTTCTTCAACATTGTTGAAGGGTTCTTCAATGTTTGAGGCTTTCATTTGTCACTTGCCTCTTTATCTCTCTTTTGGCCCTATTTTTGCATGCTTTTTTAGCTCCTTGTGCTTGTATTTTTGGGCTCTGGTCCAAACTGTAAATAGTCATATTTTGACCCACTCTTCATGTTTGATCAAGGGTCTTTCACTTTTTGAGGCTTCCTTTTTGCTCTTTGTGTTAAAGCTCTCTTTTATGCCTTATTTTGTATAGTATTTTAAGCTTGCTTGTGCACTGTTTTGGGCTTGATCATAAACTGTAAAATATCATATTTTGGGCCTCTCTTCAACATTGTTGAAGGGCCCTCCTCTGTTTGAGGCCAGCAGCCATCACTTGCTTCTTTGTCCCTCTTTTGGCCTTTTTCTTGCATAATGTTTTAAGCCTGCTTGTATTTATTTTCGTGGCTTGGTGTAAACTGTAAAGTGCTTCATTTTGAGCCCCTCTTAAACTTTGTTGAAGGGCTCTTTGCCATTTAGGGCCAGCAGCTGTTACTCGCTTCTTTATCTCTCTTCCGAGGCCTTTTTTTGCATGTTAGCTTAGACCTACTTGTGTTCACCTTTTGGGCTTGCTCAAAACTGGAAATATGCTTGTTTTGGGACTGTATTGATTCTGTCTTCATACTTCATGTTCAAATAATGCATGTTTTGTATAGCTATAAGTCATTCCATGCGCCTAGTTTCGAGTTTCGAGTCTCATCTCATGCATCGGGTGCCATGTTTCCATGTTTCGGGGCTGTTTTGTATCATATTTTAGTGCTGAAATTTGCTTGTTTGCATATCATGTTCCATGCCTTACCATGCTTTGGTAGAGTGGCATTCGTGCCTTAGGTTCGGTCCTCGATTTGCGTGCGTGCGTGCACGCATCTCGAGAGTCTCATTTTCATCTTATGGCCATTGATGTGGGTGTGGCTGAGGTCCACTCATGTTAGTGTAAGTCCATTATGCATCGTGTATGCCATTTCATTTCATAGCATTGTGTATGCTAGGTTGTATGCTAGTGCATTGTGTATGCCATGTTACCTTGTGCATCGTGTATGCCATTCCATAGCATTGTGTATGTTAGGTTATATATTAGTTGCATTCATACATGTCATACATATTGCATTGTGCTTAGGATAGGAGTTAGCCCGAGCACGGGAAACGAGGGACGTTTCGTACTTCGAGTGACGGAACGTGTCTCAATTCCCAGTCACCGACACTCCGGATTATCCATGATGGAGTCTTGGTCTTGTTGTGTTTTCATGTGCATTCATTCCACATTGAGTTGTGTAATTCGACTCCTCGGCCATCATGCATCGATATGCATGATTGGTGGCACGAGGATCGAGGCATGCACACATATGTGAAAATACATTGCCATGCCCCTTTCTTGCTCTCTGTTGCAGCAAATCAAGAATCAGCAGCCTTCCGGAGCTTGGCACGTATTCCAAGAACAATTGCAAACAGAGGCTAATCGGGGCATCGTAGTGGATTTCCGCGCAAGGCAACTCAAAACATGCACCATCCATCACCCGGAGGAGAGTCGAGGCAGTCCCTAGCTTGCATGCTAGTTTACCGCTTTCCTTAGTTAATTTGTTAATTAATTAGGATTTTGTACTTATTTGGACTGTAATTATTCATTTGGGACTGTATTATTTATTTGGACCCTCCGAGCGAGGGCAATGTTGTAATAAGTGTGCGTGCGTGTGATGTATGTCTTCCAACCCCACGTCTTTCTCCCTTTTATTTACCAGCTTATGATGGTTAGATTAGGGCATGTTTCAATTAGCATACAGTATGATAGCATGTCTGCATTCATTCATCTGTCTTGCATGTACCGGGCTCGGCGCATCATACTAACTGCATCTGTATTTCAATTCCAAATTGAATACTTGTTAACTGTTGCATCTCATATACCATGTTTAGAATAGCCGAGCATGCTATAGTTGCATTTTTGCATGTGTTGCATTAGGCATTTCTGTATAATTAGGATCATGCATGGATTTCTAATTAGCTTCTGTTTTGGCTTGGAGTACTCGGTAAGTTTTTATACTTTAGCATCCTTGCATGCGTGTGAGTGACTGCCATGATAGCATGCTTACCATGAGGCTATATGCTTATGTGATATACCTGCTTGAATGCCTGTGGGTGAAGGTTGGGTTATTTGAATTGGGACAATGCATTGATTGTTTGTTTTAAGCCCACTAGATAGTGGCAAAACCATGTTTTTAAGCCCACCCGAGGGTGGCAAAATCTGCATTTTAAGCCTACTTGCGAGTAGCAAACCATCTTTCAAAAACAAACATGAAGTGTTTTGTTCCAATTCAGGCGACCCGGTCTATACTTGTATGCTGTGCGCATCACATAGTAAATCTAGGCTAATAACCGGAATAAGAACGCATAATGTTTTCAAAACTAGATATCATGGTTAGTAGAGGCCGATCTTTGATCGGGCGAGCGGGGGGTGCTCACGAAGTGACCTTCCCCAATCGTACCCAAGTTCTCGAACCGAGGCAACTTTGGTGATAACGGACACGTGGCCTTAGGCAATGAGTCAGGGTTTCCTAAATTTCCCAAAATAAAATATTTAGGTGGCGACTCTGTATCTGGCAAAGCAGTCCATGTTTGGCACTTCTTTCTAAAAATCTATTTTCTCAAAACGATTTGCCAGATTTGGACTCTTTGGTTCAAGATTAAGAACCGTGACACAAATCGAGTCCGAACTGTAGCGAGGTCCCCCGCGGACGTGTTACAAACATTTTCTTGGTAGTTTTAATCATATCATTATTACTACCTATATAAGCATATCATCTACATAAAGACATACAATGACATAACCTTTGTCTGTGTTTTTAATGTAAACACATTTGTCACACTCATTAATTTTGAATCCATTTGACATCATTGCCTTGTCAAATTTCTCATGCCATTGCTTTGGCGCTTATTTTAAACCATATAATGATTTAACCAATTTACACACTTTCTTTTCTTTTTCTGAAACAGAAAAACCTTCTGGTTGTTCCATGTAAATTTCTTCATTTAACTCACCATTTAAGAAAGCAGTTTTTACATCCATTTGATGAATTTCTAGATTGTATAGAGATGCATTGGCAATTAGTATTCTAATGGATGTTATTCTAGTAACCGGTGAGTATGTGTCAAAGTAATCAAGACATTCTTTTTGTCTAAATCCTTTGACTACAAGTCTTGCTTTGTATTTGTCAATTGATCCATCCGCTTTCAATTTTTTTTTGAAAATCCACTTGTACCCAAGAGGTTTACAACCTGGTGGCAAATCCACCAATTCCCAAGTGTGATTTTGCAAGATGGATTCAACTTCACTGTTGACAGCTTCTTTCCATAAAGGAGCTTCAGGACTGGACATAGCCTCTTTAAAAGTTAAAGACTCATTTTCTAACAAAAATGTTAGAAAATCTGGACCAAAAAATTTTGAGGTTCTAGCACGTTTACTACGCCTAGGTTCTTCTTCCTTATTTTGGTCTAACTCTTGCTCTTGATCATGTTCTTGATCATTACTAGTAATAACATCAAAAGATCTCTTATTGTTACTAGTCTCTTGTCCAGTCTTATTTGAAAATACATGTTCAAAGAATGATGCATTCCGAGACTCAATAATAGTATTTACATGCATTTCGGAATGTTCTGATTTATGAATCAAAAACCGATATGCACTACTATTCTTGGCATTACCAATGAAAATGCAATCAATGGTCTTAGGACCTATCTTAGTCTTTTTAGGACTGGGAATAGCCACTTTAGCCAAACACCCCCACACTTTTAAGTATTTGTAGGATGGTATCCTTCCATGCCACAATTCGTAAGGTGTTTGATTCACTTTCTTTCGGGATACTTTATTAAGTATATAATTAGCAGAAAGTATTGCTTCCCCCCACAAGTTCTGAGGTAATCCAGAACTTATTAACATGGCATTCATCATTTCTTTTAAAGTCCTATTTTTCCTTTCAGCAATTCCATTTTGCTGAGATGAGTAAGGAGCGGTGGTTTGATGAATTATTCCATGTTCTTTACAAAATTCACCAAAAGGTGATTCATATTCACCACCTCTATCACTTCTAAGTTTCTTGATTTTCTTACCAAGTTGATTTTCAACTTTATTCTTATATTGAATGAAAGTTTCCAAAGTTTCATCCTTGGTTCGAATTAAATAAATATAACTATATCTAGTATAGTCATCTATAAAAGTGATAAAATATTTTTTCCCACCTCTAGTTTGAATTGATTTAAAATCACAAATGTCACTATGAATTAATTCAAGTGGTTCCGTACTTCTTTCAATTGAATGAAAAGGAGTTTTAGATAATTTTGCCTCAACACAAATTTCACATTTATGATTTGAATCAATGTCAAATTTAGGTAAACATTCCATATTAATTAATCTACGCAAAGATCCATAATTAACATGTCCTAGTCTACCATGCCATAAATTTGAAGACTCAAGCAAGTAAGAAGAAGATGTATTATTATTAATAACTGAAGGTACAACGGTCATTACATTTAACTTGAAAATGCCATCAGACATGTAACATTTTCCTACATACATCCCGTTTTTGGTAAGTACAAACTTGTCACTTTAAAAAACTAGCCTAAACCCATTCTTACTCAACAAAGATCCGGAAACTAAATTCTTGCGAATGTCTGGTACATGCAGCACATTGTAGAGAGTGAGTTCCTTTCCAGATGTCATCTTGAGTACAATCTTTCCTTGTCCTTCAACTTTGGAAGTTGAGGAGTTGCCCATAAAGAGTTGTTCACCATTGTCCAATATAGAATAAGATGTGAATATCTTTTTGTCGGCACAAATATGGCGAGTAGCACCAGTGTCCATCCACCATTCTTTAGGATTTCCGACAAGATTTGCCTCGGAAACAACTGCAGAAAGATTGATATCATCTATACCATTGGAAATATTGTCCACTTTAGTCATGTGGGCTTGAGCAGGCTTCTTGCTTGTTCTTCTTTTGCTTTTGCCTTTGCTACGGCAATCTTTGGCCCGATGTCTCTCTTTGTCACAGATGTAACATTTGCCATTAAACTTGTACTTTTTTATTTTCCCTCCCTTTAGAGACTTGTGATGAACTTTCTCCAGAAGACTTTCGTTTCTTGGTTTTTGAAGCATGTTCCACCACATTTGCCTTAGACTCCATAGGAATCTTACTAGCCCGCTTTTCAGAATTGCGGTTGTCCTCCTCAATCCTCAAACGCACAATTAATTCGTCCATAGAAATTTCTTTGCGCTTGTATTTGAGGTAATTCTTGAATTCCTTCTAGCCTTTTGGTAATTTTTCAATTAAGGCTATAACTTGGAAGGATTCACTGAGAGACATGCCTTCTGCGTGAATGTCATGCAGAATGAGTTGGAAATCTTGAGCTTGGCTGATCACAGTTTTTGAATCAACCATTACAAAATCCAAGAATCTGCCAACCACAAATTTGTTTGAGCCGGCATCTTCCGTTTTGTACTTTTTCTCCAACGATTCCCAAAGTTCCTTTACTGTCTTGATTGAACTGTAGACGTTGTATAATGTGTTGTCAAGTCCGTTCAAGATGTAATTCCGGCAGAGGAAATCGGCATGTTTCCAAGCATCAACCGCAGCAACCACTTGCCGATCAGTTTCATCCTCTTTCAGGATAGGAGCATCTTCACGGAGGAAACGAGCTAGGTTCAGAGTTGTAAGATAGAACAACATTTTCTGTTGCCATCTTTTAAAGTCAGTTCCTGAGAACTTCTCTGGCTTCTCTCCATGATTTATTGATACTGTTACCACAGGAGAGGGGGTTGGTGCAATTGCAGCCACCACAATAGTACTTGTTTGGGCATTTGTTTCAGTAGCCATCAATTCTAATTTATAAAACAAAATTATAATTAGAATTTACACTACACAGAAAATTAAACCAAATTCACAGAATTAAATTCTGTAAAAATAAAAGAAACAAGAAAGTAACTTTTATTTTCCAATTAATTTGGAAATAAACTAAAATTTTATTCAACCAAATTAATTTCACACAAGAAATTAAATTCTGTAAAATAAAAGAAATAAGAATATAACTTTTATTTTTCAATTAATTTGTAAAATTTTATTCAACCAAAATAATTCCACACAGGAAATTAAATTCTGTAAAATAAAAGAAATAAGAATATAACTTCTATTTTTCAATTAATTTGGAAATAAAATAAAATTTTATTCAACCAAATTAATTCCACACAGAAAATTAATTTCTGTAACACTCCAATAATTAAAATACTGAAACAGAATTTTAATTAATGAAAACTCAGAAAATAAATTCTAAAAACCAAAATTAATTTTCTGACAAAATTCCACAAAAATATATTCTGAATTGTTAATGACACCAGTATCGTACTACTAGTTGTCAAAGAAAATAGACAGTATATTACTACAATCTGTCAAATAGCATATAATCACTATTTGTTTTTCCAACAAGAACATTATTTTGTAAATTTACAGAAAATTATTTTCTTAAAAGAAGAAAGAGACAAGGAAACAAACGAAAAATTCTGTAAACAGAATAATTTGAATCTGTCTTAAGATTGTTGGACCAATCTTCTGTGTAAATAAAATAAATTGAAATAAAGCCAAACAAATAAATAAATAACGTACCGTATTTATTTATCGAACTGAATTAAAAAATTCAAAGATCAAGTCGAGTGTGTGACACTCTGTCCTTAAGACAGATTCACCCCGCTACGGTACTTACGGTTAAGTGGCGTCTATCTCCCAGGATACAATGATCTTCACAAATTGTAGTAGTACTCTAAACAATTTGTTCGGCGAACCAAACCTGTGTTCTATACTCTCTTTGTAATTTTTCTAAAACTAGAATGAAGGAAAATCCCCTAAATAAAAGTTGGACAGCAATATAAATAATGCAGACTAAATCTCGGGGGTCCTTGATTGCTGGAATAAAGGCTATATATATAGGAAAAAATCTCAGCCCGAATAGGTTCCAAAACAAAATGAAAAGGTGCTACCACTATTCAAACATTTCTTTGACCGTTGCTAAGAACCAACTTTCAAACAATTTTGAATAAGGATCTGTTGGTGAACAGTTTCTAAACTGTTGGACCTTTATCATTTAAACCATTTGACCTTTATTATTTAAACCATTTGAAACATATATATATATATATTAAACTATTTGAATATATATATACATTAAACTATTTGAATAGTTTAATAAATAAAGGAAGAGGTACAAACTTTAGGTAACCACTTAGAAACCTAAAATTTGAATTTAGAATTAAATTAAATTCCCAAATTACAAATTTTAGGAAACCACTCAGGAACTCAAAATTTGAATTTAGAATTAAATTTAATTCCCACAATAATTTTTTATTGAAAAAAATTCAAATGAATTTTATCTAAAAAATTAATGTTAAACCGGCGAAGAAACGACATCAACTTCCCATTCACTCATAAATGGTTTTGACATTCCGTCTTCACCGTGTGAATTGCCACTTGGCAAGGAACACTTCACCTCTTTGGACCTACCCCACAAGACGTTTGGGGGCCCACTCAAATTTGGCTAAAAAAATATGCCTATATTAAAACCATTTTTCCAACAGAGCTAACGATTGTGCTAGTGATGTTGATCCTGGTCCGTCGATTTCGGAGGTTGGTGCTGCTAGAAAAGAAGAAGTTGATAAGAGATGGTCTGTTGTTATTGACGGTCCAAATTTTTTTGATATTTTATGAAATGTAATCATGAGTGTAAAGAAGAATGATGATGTTGTTGTTGATGATAAGGGAAATGTAATAAGTAAATAAAAGTTTGAGTGGTTACATAAATAAAATTAATAAATATTTTCATTAATCATGACAATGATTACATTTACATCAAACCATTCTCTCATTTTTGGGGACATTGCATCTAACCAACTGCTATCCTCAATAATTAATACAATACAAGGAATTCCTTATCTAATGGTGAGATCTGGTTGGAATTTAACATATACATAGAAGTCTCTCTGGCAAACCTACTAAATTTTTCAATAGTTCGGTTGGGACTGATAAGTATTTAATGTCGTCTATGACATTATAGACGGCGTCTTTGGTCATAGTCTTTGATACTTATTTTGCTGGAGAAATAATTGTGTCGTCCAAGACTTCTGGCCCAGGCGGTTTTTCTTGTTCTTGAGGGTCCTTTGAGGTAGAGGGATATTGGGCGGATGGGTCACTGTTCAGGATCTTGTTATCAGAGCAGGAGGAGAGTTCTTCGTTAGTATGTAAATCGTATATATTATTATTGTATATCCCCTAATCTAATGTTGTCGTCTTCACTCTTAACAGAGAAACAACAATTTTCACATAGCTTGTATTTTACAAAATTCTGACTTATAAATAAAATATTATTTTCTACCTAATTTTTTACTTCTTTATTTAAAAAAGAAAATAAATTAAAGGGGCTAGTATATAGGGGTCATTCTCGTTTGTAATGATCCTCGAAAATGTTTTTAATTGGGAGTATTTTGTTACGTAATTGGGTGGGACATCTTTCTTTGCAGAATGCAAAGAATTGTTCCTCCGTTTCTGCTTTTGCAAATATTTCCTGCCAAAGTTTGTCTCTATTTTTCGAGGGACTTTACCCCTTCGATGAAATTTCTTTCCATTCTATGAAATCGCTGCCTTTCTGTATATACTGTTGACTTACTATTAGAGAATAGAGTTTTTTTATATTTGGATGATAGATTCTCCCGTTGGTTCCAGTGAGATTGAAAAATCTCTGGTTGGAGGTTTGGATCTTCTTTATGTATTGAACCATGGCATGAAGGTGAGGGTTTCCATATTCGTGGAGCTCTCTTGCGACAAGTATGTAATATGGCTGACAAGCTAGTTGAAGAAGGGATTGGAGGAGTTCTAAGAGTTATTCTTTGGGGGCAAGGGCATTGTGGGTAGGTGAGGGGAAAACATTATTGGCATAGAAACGGAAGGAGGCTTAGCAAGGCATTTTGTTGTGATAAACAACAAACTCACACCACCCGTACAAGGGCTTTCCTATTAGTTAAAAAACCTGATGTGAATGATGTGAGTTGGTGTGACCTAGGAGGGCACAGTATTAATATTACTAGCGCCCCCCCCCATCCGCACTAATATGGTGTCACGACCCGTTTCCGTACCCAACGGATCGTGATGGCCAGTAACTGAAGTTATCTCCGGCCAATTCTTGAATAAATTAATAAACGCGAGCGGAAATAATATTTAAGTGAGAGTACCAAAATAATCATCGGAGTTTCTATTTTTATTACAAAATTTATTAACCAAAAGGCCGATATTTACATATAAAAATATCATAAAGTGTTGTATGTGTCTATTCCGCAGTCCCGCGTCTAAGACTTTTCAAAAACTATTTATGAATTGCATTGTTTCCTAAAAATTGATAAACAGCTATAAGCACATAGTAGAGTGAGAAATATTATGCCAAGAGTATAAGGGATACAAAATAACCATGAATAGTTATATAACTAAAATACTTAAAATAACTTAGTCTGAACAAATAATCATTTAAGTAGCAAAACTGAGATTATGTAAATAAATAACCATAACCACAATACCGAACAGGACAGAACGGAGGTCACAGGAGTGACAGTCAGAATAGAGGTCAATGGATTCATAACAATACAGAGGTACGGATTCAAGAGGTGGCTCGTACAGATTATAGAGGTTGCTCCTACAATAGTGTAGTACTTATCTCTGTATAGCACTTTGCTCCACACAGAACAGAGAGCAATAGATCCATGGCAACAGAAGGCCACAAAGTGACCAAACAGAGGCGAATGGTTATTTAAGTCTCCCGATGCATGGGACTCCCGTGGTGGTACTTACAAAACATAATTATATATAAGGTCACAGTCCTAAAATTTAAATAAACATATCCATGGATTTCATTTTAAACAAATAGAGTTCAAAAATTAATCCACGTAATTGAAATATTAATATAATTTATAAAATATAACTTGTATAAAGTAAATTATGGTAAGTCAAAACATACGTAAAATATATTATAGTGACTCAAAGTATAATATATCCCACCTTTATATTAATCATTTAGTGTTATTTCTCCGTTCATCCAAGCTCCTTCCTATTACTAACCGATCACACCTCTTTTTCCTCTCCCAACTTTCTCCCAGCACCCCAAATATATGCAATGCCTTGGTCTCTCAAGGAACCACGTGGCATTACCATATGGCCTTGGTTGGCAGGCTTATCCGATAAGCATCTTGATCCTTATTTATTTATTTTTTCTTCTCTTGAGCTTATCCACTCCACTGAGGTTTATCTACAATGATCCTACTTAATTTTACATTAATCCTAACTAATAGAATAATTACGCAATAACAATGTAAATTAAATTACACTTTATCACATACACCCATAACATTCAATATTTTATTTTACTCTTACAGAATATTTAATTAAACATTTAGGGTTTTTCTCATTTATAATAAAATTTAATAGACAACTTAAATTTTCGGGTTGTTACAATCTTCCCTCCTTTTAAAATTTCGTCCTCGAAATTTCTCATGTGTAAGTTATCCGTTGCGCAATCTGATAAATATACATATCAAGAATAACTTTAATGATTAATCTGATATAAAATATTGCTAAATCATTACCCCAAAAAAAAATTACCAAAAACAACTCACTATTTATTTGTCAAAAGTTGTTTTGGGCCAAAATGAGAAACAATTGGTGACTTTAAAATTTTTTCATTGGTTTTATTTCCGAAAAAAAAAATGAGAACACAATTAAACAAGCGACTGGAAATGAAATGACAGAATCATATGCAGGAGTTGAAGGAATTTGAGATGAACTTTTATTTCTTTTATCCGTGAACTTTCTACTGATAGGAAATAGTTTCAAAATTAGTATCTTTTTTTTAAAAAAAAATTATAAATGTTGAAATATTATAAATTTGAACCCACAAATTTATTTTTTTTTAATTTTTTTTCTTCAAATTATTCAGCATATACATGAAAGATATGTACAATTTTATATAAAGTGACAAATAACTCATCTTAATTACAAAATTTAACAAAATACCATAATTATATACACCGTGACTATTGCTACACAAATATTTAATTTAAATACAACCTGAAATCTGACTCAACATTTCCCTCATCCTATTTGTGCATGTGTCTTATGCTCGAATGCTTTTATAAAAATAATTTTAAAAACCTAGGCTTTGATACCATTTGTCACGACCCGCTTCCCGTATACAAGGGTTAAGCATCGTGATAGCTAGTAACTAAAGTTACCTCTGACCAATTCTTGAACAAATTAATAAACGCGAGCAGAAATAATATTTAAGTGAGGGTACCAAAATAATCATTGAAGCTTCTATTTTTATTACAAAATTTATTGACCAAAAGGTCGATATTTACATATAAAAATATCATAAAGTGTTGTGAGTGTCTATTCCGTAGCCCCACGTCTAAGACTTTTCAAAAACTATTTCTGAATTACACTGTTTCCTGAAAATTGGTAAACAACTATAAGCACATGGTAGAGTGAGAAATATTATGCCAAGAGTATAAGGGATACAAAATAACCATGGATAGTTATATAACTAAAATACTTAAAATAACTTAATCTGAACAAATAATCATTTAAGTAGCAAAACTGAGATTATGTAAATAAATAACCATAACCACGGTACCGAACAGAACAGAGGTCACGGGAGTGATAGTCAGAACAGAGGTCAATGAATTCATAACAATACAAAGGTATAGATTCAAGAGGTGGCTCGTACGGATTATAGAGATAGCTCCTACAATAGTGTAGCACTTATCTCTGCATAGCACTTTGCTCCGCACAGAACAGAGGTCAATAGATCCATAACAACAGAGGGCCACAAAGTGACCAAACAGAAGCCAATGGTTATTTAAGTCTCCCGAGGCATCGGACTCCCGTGGTGGTACTTACAAAACATAATTGTATATAAGATCACAGTCCTAAAATTTAAACAAGCATATCCATGGATTTCATTTTAAACAAATAGAGTTAAGAAATTAATGCACGTAATTGAAATATTAATATAATTTATAAAATATAACTTGTATAAAGTAAATTATGGTAAGTCAAACATACATAAAATATATTATGGTGACTCAAGGTATAATATATATCACCTTTATATTAATCATTTATGTTATTTCTCTGTTCATCCAAGCTCCTTCCTATTACTAACCGATCACACCTCTTTTTCCTCTCCCAACTTTCTCCCAGCACCTCAATTTATATGCAATGCCTTGGTCTCTCAAGGAACCACGTGGCATTACCACGTGGCCTTGGTTGGCAGGCTTAACCGATAAGCATCTTAATCCTTATTATTATTATTTTTTTTTTCTCTTGAGCTTATCCACTCCACTGAGGTTTTTCTACAATGATCCTACTTAATTTTACATTAATCCTAACTAATAGAATAATTACACAATAACAATGTAAATTAAATTACACTTTATCACATACACCCATAACATTCAATATTTTATTTTACTCTTACAGAATATTTAATTAAACATTTAGGGTTTTTCTCACTTATAATAAAATTTAAGAGACAACTTAAATTTTCAAGTTGTTACATATGGGCCATCCATTCATGTACTTATGGATACGTATATGGATGGGGTTAAAATGAAGTCACACCCGTACCCAAGTGTGAGTGGTGTGAGTACTTTTGATTTCTTTGTCAGATAGTGCTGTACACGTGTCATGTTTGTGGTGGTTTG
The DNA here is from genome assembly GCA_036172215.1 of Camellia granthamiana. NCBI lineage: Eukaryota > Viridiplantae > Streptophyta > Magnoliopsida > Ericales > Theaceae > Camellia > Camellia granthamiana. Next base: position 44,221,484 of record CM069915.1, read on the forward strand.
AGTGGTTGTAAAGTAAAGATATTTTCAGAATGAGTGACACAAAGCAAAGGTGGAAAAATGATTATACTTTTGAATTATTTTGAATGGGGAATCTTCATCCATACTCACGGGCCACTTTTAATATTTATTTGGTACAAGAAAACATTTGATGGTAGAAAGGAATATGTTTTTGCAATGGGATAGTTATTGTAGTGACTTTGTTTTCTGGTACATTGTTTCGTCCCTCCTTTTCTGTCTTTCTTTTTTGTTAATTGTATTGGTATACAATGTTGTATTTCTTAGAAGAGTATTCCAAGAATTACAGACAGTTCACTCAAATGTGTGTCAATCATTTTTTGACGTGGCAAATAAGACTGTGATAATAGAGCCAGCAATCAGCTCCGGCGAAGTTTGTTTGTGGGTACGAGGAGCAGAGGAAAAAAATATCAAAGCTAAGGTATTTGAACAAAAAGGTTAACAGGGGTAACAGATCATGTAGAAGTGTTCGGATAAAAGATTTGGAGTTTTTTTTTTTATAAAAAAATGGAAACAGTAGTAAGAAGCCATTATCGGATTCCCCTTGCATACCGGAGGTCAAGGACACCGGCGGCCAGTGGATATAAGCGTAGTTACCGTGGTCGTGCACCTTTTAAGGCGGTGTACATTCGCAAATGGTACGTTTAGAATATTTCCCGATATATTAAAAAGACTAAGACGGGAGTAAGGAAGTTATAAATGTATAATGAACAATTAAGGGACATTAAATTTGATAATAAAGGTATAGTGAGATTGCTGAATAGGATTGAGTTGGGTAATAAAAGATGTGATGGTCAATCAGACAAGATCGTGGTTAAGGGTATAAAATTAATTGGGAATGTTCAATTGAGACAAGAGGCTAAAGAGGAAGCTGTGGTCCACCAGGTTTTGTTTTTCGTCATAAGTGATAATAGTCCTTCAGATTTCGTCCTCACACCTGACAAGATATTTATTGGAGTTGGTGGAGGTAATCCGAAGACCTGGATTGTTGATCCTGGCCGGTCCGACAGGTTTCGGATGCTAAAGAAAATGATATTCAAACTCGTTGGTGGCAAAAACAAAGAATATGTTCGTCACGAAATAAAAGTTGTGGACCAGTTTTTCCCAATTAATGTTTGGACGGACTACAAAGATATGTTGTTGGGAAATATTAGAAGTATTCAAAAGGGTACCATATATTTAGTGGCTGCTACTGTTAATGGAAAAGAATGTAAAATTACGTTAAGGAATCAAATGTACTTTAAAACTATTTAGAATTATGATTTTATGTATTTTTATTTGTAATGTTCAGGTGAATGGAGGTGGACAATATAAAAACTGGTATTGTTGAAGGAGTTTCAACAAATGATTTCAGTTGTATTGAACTTGCGTTAAATAAAATAAATGATTCAAGACAAATTTTAATGATTTGGTGAATGTCATGTTGGCATAAATATTGAGTCGACTAACTTTTAGGTCACTTTTAATATTTAATCAAACTCTAACATCACAAGTTAATCCTAATCCATTCTCATGTAAGAGTTATGACATAAGACAATTTATAATTTTGAATAAACAAAATTTTAAGTTTTACAAAATAAGAAAAAATTAGTATATTAACAAATGTAATTTACTACTATCATATTATAAATTAAAATTTCAAAACTTATAAAACGAAATGTATTTATATTTTATCGTAAGTATAACGTTTGTAATTTATTCTAATATTTTTATCAATTAAATTATGACATGTATTTTTTATTAAGAACTTAGAACACACATTTAGTGACATTAGAATAAAAAACCTTATCTTATGTGTAACTCTGATAAAAATGAATAAAATTTAAATAATTATATATCATTTTTACTACATATTTTAGATAAATTTTATATTATTATTTAAATTTAAAAACTAATTTTGGATTATTTATTTAGACTCGTGCATAGCTATGCTAGGAAACACTATAATATTAAATAAGAGTATAAGATTCAATTTATATAAGTGAAACAACTCTTATTTCATTCTTTTCCCAATGTGGGATTATCAAATAAATCATAAACTAATTAGAGTTTTATTTTTATATGGTTAAATAGAAGCCAGCCAATGAATATTTTCTTAATTGTTTAAAATTAAGAAAATTAGATATTGAAACTCTCACAAGATTCCTCATTATAAACTCATTTTTGCTTCTATAATATATAGATAATATTGGAAGCTTGTCCTTCTAACCCTTTTCAATGCCGCCACCACCACACCGCCACCAGATCTGTCATTTTCCCACCTCCATGGATCCACCCTCACTAGATATGCCTCTGACCACTGGTGTTAGCATCCTCCTTTCCCTCTTTCCAATCTTCTAGATCTTATGTTTGGCTTGTGCCCAAACTTTTACCCTCGTGCTCAAAACTTTAAGATCTGTATTAGTTTAGAGGAAGTTTTATTAGTTTTTTTTGTCTTTGAACATGGATCTTGGTTAGTTGGTTTGTTATGAAATGTTTTTAGTTTTTTTTATGTTTTGCTTTTCTCATGTGAAATTGTTCTAATAAGTTTTTGTGTAGGATTTTGGGTTTTGTCACGAAATTGTCAAAGGGGGAGATTGTTAGAATTTTTAATCCTACACTTTTGTTGCATCAAAATTTATTTTGGCAAATCCATGACAAAGCAATTTGATTTGTTATTTTGGCCTTTCATTTATTTTGTTTTTCTCATTATCCTCTTGGTCTTTCAAGTCATGGATGTTTCATGCTCAATCAAGATACAAGTCAATTTTGATGATGGCTCGTGGCTCAAAGATTGTGAGGTCAATTGATTATTGGTTTTACAAATTTTCAAAGCATGCCTCAAAGATGAATCTTGATTTTTCTTCAAATAAACACTTGAGATTTTGGTTGGAAAAAGTTGACAAATATCTTGAGCTGATGTTGCATATTGAAAACAATCAATTTGAAACCATCTTTCTTGAGCTAATAAAATTGAAGTTTTTAGAAAAGTTTTGGTCATAGATTTGATACCTATCATGTGAGCAAAAGAAAGGTTGAAGGGTGGTTGTTTGTCTACAGGATACGATGGCAAAGCATGAGAAAAATCGTGGCTCAAAATGTGGAAGAAAATATGCAAAAGATGGAGCAAAAAAGTCTGAAAAAACTACTGCACGCATGCTCAATCGGGCCCCACGAATAAGACAATTGCCCCGGCGGTCTTCACAATCGTGCCCACGACCAGGCCGCATCCAAGCTGCGACCAAATCATGCTCCAGAAGTTTTGTCTGCATCCCACGAAGGACGCTCGCTCCCGCGAGAGACATGGTCGCGCTCACGACCTCGAGGACTGCAGCCGCGATGTACTATTAGCCCAGGCCTATTTAAGGCATGCTCGGCTAATTCATTTTGGTATCTCTTACACCCCTTTTCTGAGCATTTTCATCTAAGCTTTTCTAAGTTTTTTTTTTTTTTTTTTTTTTTTTAATCTTTTGAGAGATCATTTTTATGAGTGAAATACATTTTTGTAAAGAGATTTTGTTGAGTACTTGAGAGTAAACTTTGTAGTGAGGATTACTTGTAATGCTCTCATTTGCTTGATTATTCTTAAGACCATAGGAGCTTCAAAGCTAATCATCAAGCTGTAACAAGTTTTCACATATTTCCAAAAATTAACCTTCTTGGTGGATTCTAAGGTTGTAGACTTCAGTGGATTCTGGAGTCATTGGCGTCGTGGATTTGACGACCGTTGCAGAGATCCAGTGAAAGAAGAAGTGTGACTCGTAGGTTGAACAAATGCACGAGCCCGGAGTAGCCTCTGTAAGATATCTCTTATACTATTTTCTCTCATAGTAGATTTTCGCTTAGCTAAGGACCCGTGGTTTTTTATCACAAGTTGGTGGATTTCAACTGTGATTTTTTCACGTAAAAAATATTTTGTGTCGTGGATTTCTTTTCTCTCTTTCTCTCTCCTCTACATTGATCATGATGGTATAATTTTTAATTGGATTACCTAAATTGATAATCACTTGTCACAGGATAAATCTAGATTTTAAAAAACAATGTATAATAAAACTAGATTTTTCAGTCTGGTTTCAAATCTTCCCACAATCTGAAGGCCGATGATGTTTAACACGTTCGTTTCTCGCTGGGCGACCACCTCAACATTAATGTTCCATTTTGACCAACGGAAGTGGAGTCTTTAGATTTCAAGTTGAAGGTTGCAGTGTATGGAACTTTGGATGCATTTGGCAACTTGGATATCTAGTTGTTTTTGGTTTGCTTTTTTATTTTATTTTTTTTATTGTTTGTTGTAATAATCCTCCTGTTGGAACAATCTTCTGTGTAAATAAAATGAACTGAAATAATTCAAACAAAATAATTAAATAACATACCGAATTTATTTCGTTGAACCGAATAAATAATTTATGACCAAGTCGAGTGTGTGACACTCGGTCCTTAAGACAGATTCGCCCCGCTACGGTGCTTACGGTTGAATGGCATCTATCTCCCAAGATACAATGATCTTCACAAATTTATAGAAGCACTTCAAATAAATTTGTTCGGCGAACCAAACCTGTGATCTTTACTCCCTTAGTAATTTTCCTAAAACTAGAATGAAGGAAAATCCCCTAAATATTTATTGAAGACAGCAATAAAATAATGCAGACTAAAACTCAGTTTTTTTTTTCCGAACTTTTTAACTGCTGAAAAAACAAATAGTATTTATAGGCAAACTATAGGACCCGAACAGGTATCAAAACAAGTGAAAAGGTGTACAAAACCTTTGAACAGGTGCACCCACAATTTGAATTATGATTTTGTCCGTTTGTACCTAAATACCAAATTTCAAACATTTGAAATTTGTTCCGTCCGTTAGTGCATCACAAACTGATGGAACTAAAGGTTCATTTATTATTTAAATTATTTCAAATATATATATATATATTTAATATATATATATATTAAACTATTGAAATAGTTAAATAAATAAATAAGAGGTACAAACTTTAGGAAACTTTTAAGGAACCTAAATTTTGAATTTAGAATTAAATTAAATTCTCACAATTACAAATTTTAGGAAACCACTTAGGAACTCAAAAATTTGAATTTAGAATTAAATTAAATTCCCACAATAATTTTTATTAAAAAATTCAAAAGAATTTTATCTAAATAAAAATTAATGTTAGACCCGAAAACGACATCAACTTCCCATTCACTCATAAATGGTTTTGACGTTCCGTCTTCACCGTGTGACTTGCCACGCGGCAAGGAACACTTCACCTCTTCGGACCCACCCCAAAAGACGTTTGGGCCCCACTCAAATTGAGCTAAACAATATGCCTATATAAAACAATTTTTCTAACAATCCCCCACATGAATGGAATTTGACGGAGAGAAAATGCAACAACATGATCTAATCAGAGAGTACAGAAATTGGTAATATTCTGCAAATGATAGGTAGCTTTTGGCTTTGAACCGTCCCTTGTGAGACACTATCGGATTTACTAGCTAAACAGTGAACATGATGTCTTGAACTGTTCAGCTGTTTGTGTAAACCAAGACAATAGAACTCACACAGTATATTCCCAGACACAGTTTAGTTCTCACTATTGTGTTCATTTTGGCCCTGAGCAACCTGGTCTTCATGAGTGCTTTAGAGAATTGTAGCCCTTCACAAATCTCACAGAATCGGCCCAGTTCACACTCACATAGGTGATTCTTATGAAGGGTATCTTGCCATACTCCACTAGGTTTACCTAGATATAAAAATCATTAAAAGTTTTAATTAACCTAAAACGCTGCAGACATCACTTTTTCATCATAGAAATGGGTAGGAGTTAGACTCCCCAGTGATCCTTCTGAGTTATTCACAACTCGGTTGTCCCTTTGAACCTAGATCTTGGGATCTCCAGTCAACTAGGTTGGGTTGCCGTTGTGGTAACTCTTATTTAATAGGCTTAAGTCCCATTCCCCGTGATGAATTCTCAACTAACTCTCTTGCTAACCCTTTGGTTAGTGGATCCGTTATATTGTCTTTAGACTTAACATATTCTATGGAAATAATTCCATTAGAGAGTAGTTGTCTTACGGTGTTATGTCGACGACGAATGTGTCGTGACTTACCGTTATACATATGACTCTGTACTCTACCAATTGCTAATTGACTATCACAATGTATGCATATAGCAGGCACCGGTTTTGGCCAAATTGGAATATCTTCAAGGAAGTGGCGAAGCCATTCTGCTTCTTCCCCTGCTTTGTCTAAAGCTATGAATTCTGATTCCATAGTAGACCTAGCAATGCAAGTCTGTTTGGAAGATTTCCAAGATACAGCCGCACCACCAAGAGTAAAGACATACCCACTGGTGGACTTCGAGTCTCTAGTATCCGATATCCAATTTGCATCACAGTATCCTTCAAGTACTGCTGGATATCTAGTATAATTAAGCCCAATGTTACGAGTGAATCGGAGATATCTAAGAACCTTTATAATTGCTTTCCAGTGTTCTACTCCCGGATTACTCGTATATCTACTTAATTTACTTGCTGCATAAGCTATATCTGGGCGAGTGCAGTTCATCAAGTACATTAAGCTTCCAATAATTTGGGCATACTCTAATTGAGAAATACTTTCCTGTACATTCTTAGAAAGATACAAATTAACATCTACAGGTGTTTTAGCAAGATGATCATCATCTTTACTGAATTTGTCAAGTATTTCCTCAATGTAATGAGATTGTGACAAAGCATATCCTTCTGATGTTTTGGTAATTTTCATACCAAGTATTACATCAGCAATGCCCATGTCCTTCATGTCAAAATGTTTATTCAACATTTTCTTGGTAGTTTTAATCATGTCATTATTACTACCTATGATGAGCATATCATCTACATAAAGACATACAATGACATAACCTTTGTCTGTGTTTTTAATATAAACACATTTGTCACACTCATTAATTTTAAATCCATTTGACATCATTGCCTTGTCAAATTTCTCATGACATTGCTTTGGCGCTTGTTTTAAAACATATAATGATTTCACCAATTTACACACTTTCTTTTCTTTCCCTGGAACAGAAAACCCTTCTGGTTGTTCCATGTAAATTTCTTCATTTAACTCACCATTTAAGAAAGCGGTTTTAACATCCATTTGATGAATTTCTAGATTGTATAGAGATGCAATGGCAATTAGCATTCTAATGGATGTTATTCTAGTAACCGGTGAGTATGTGTCAAAGTAATCAAGACCTTCTTTCTGTCTAAAACCTTTGACTACAAGTCTTGCCTTGTATTTGTCGATTGATCCATCTGCTTTCAATTTTCTTTTGAAAATCCACTTGTACCCAAGAGGTTTACAACCTGGTGGCAAGTCCACTAATTCCCAAGTGTGATTTTGCAAGATGGATTCAACTTCACTGTTGACAGCTTCTTTCCATAAAGGAGCTTCAGGACTGGACATAGCCTCTTTAAAAGTTAAAGACTCATTTTCTAACAAAAATGTTAGAAAATCTGGACCAAAAAATTTTGAGGTTCTAGCACGTTTACTACGCCTAGGTTCTTCTTCCTCATTTTGGTCTAACTCTTGCTCTTGATCATGTTCTTGATCATTACTAGTAATAACATCAAAAGATCTCTTATTGTTACTAGTCTCTTGTCCAATCTTATTTGAAAATACATGTTCAAAGAATGATGCATTCCGAGACTCAATAATAGTATTTACATGCATTTCAGAATGTTCTGATTTATGAATCAAAAACTGATATGCACTACTATTCTTGGCATAACCAATGAATATGCAATCAATGGTCTTAGGACCTATCTTAGTCTTTTTAGGACTAGGAATAGCCACTTTAGCCAAACACCCCCACACTTTTAAGTATTTGTAGGATGGTACTCTTTCATGCCACAATTCATAAGGTGTTTGATTTACTTTCTTTCGGGGTATTTTATTTAAAATATAATTAGCAGAAAGTATTGCTTCCTCCCACAAGTTCTGAGGTAATCCGGAACTTATTAACATGGCATTCATCATTTCTTTTAAAGTCCTATTTTTCCTTTCAGCAATTCCATTTTGCTGAGGTGAGTAAAGAGCGGTGGTTTGATGAATTATTCCAGTTACAAAATTCACCAAAAGGTGATTCATATTCACCACCTCTATCACTTCTAAGTTTCTTGATTTTCTTACCAAGTTGTTTTTCAACTTCTTTCTTATATTGAATGAAAGTTTCCAAAGCTTCGTCCTTGGTTCGAATTAAATAAATATAACTATATCTAGTATAGTCATCTATAAAAGTGATTACATACTTTTTTCCACCTCTGGTTTGAATTGATTTAAAATCACAAATGTCACTATGAATTAATTCAAGTGGTTCCGTACTTCTTTCAATTAAATGAAAAGGAGTTTTAGATAATTTTGCCTCAACACAAATTTCACATTTATGATTTGAATCAATGTCAAATTTAGGTAAACATTCCATATTAATTAATCTACGCAAAGATCCATAATTAACATGTCCTAGTCTACCATGCCATAAATTTGAAGACTCAAGCAAGTAAGAAGAAGATGTAGTATTATTAATAACAGAGGGTACAACAGTCATTACATTTAACTTGAAAAGGCCATCAGACATGTAACCTTTTCCTACATACATCCCATTCTTAGTAAGTACAAATTTATCAGTCTCAAATACTAGCCTAAACCCATTCTTACTCAACAAAGATCCGGAAACAAGATTCTTGCGAATGTCCGGTACATGCAGCACATTGTTGAGAGTGAGTTCCTTTCCTGATGTCATCTTGAGAACAATCTTTCCTTGTCCTTCAACTTTGAAAGTTGAGGAGTTGCCCATAAAAAGTTGTTCACCATTGTCCACTGTAGAGTAAGATGTGAACATCTTTTTGTCGGCACAAATATAGCGAGTAGCACCAGTGTCCACCCATCATTCTTTAGGATTTCCGACAAGATTTGCCTCGGAAACAACTGCAGAAAGATTGATGTCATCTACACCATTGGAAATCTTGTCCACTTCGGTCATATGGGCTTGAGCAGGCTTCTTGCTTGTTCTTTTCTTACTTTTGCCTTTGCTACGGCAATCTTTGGCCTGATGTCCCTCTTTGTCACAGATGTAACATTTGCCATTAAACTTGTACTTTTTATTATCCCCCCCTTTAGAGCCTTCTGATGAACTTTCTCCAGAAGACTTTCGTTTCTTGGTTTTTGAAGCATGTTCCACCACATTTTCCTTAGACTCCATAGGAAGCTTACCAGCCCGTTTTTCATAATTGCGGTTGTCCTCCTTAACCCTCAAATGCACAATTAACTCGTCCATAGAAATTTCTTTGCGCTTGTGTTTGAGGTAGTTCTTGAATTCCTTCCAGCCTTTTGGTAATTTTTCAATTAAAGCTGCAACTTGAAAGGATTCACTGAGAGACATACCTTCTGCGTGAATGTCATGCAGAATGAGTTGGAAATCTTGAGCTTGGCTGATCACAGGTTTTGTATCAACCATTACAAAATCCAGGAATCTGCCAACCACAAATTTCTTTGAGCCGGCATCTTCCGTTTTGTACTTTTTCTCCAACGATTCCCAAAGTTCCTTTGCTGTCTTGATGGGACTGTAGACGTTGTACAATGTGTTGTCAAGTCCGTTCAAGACGTAATTCCGGCAAAGGAAATCGGCATGTTTCCAAGCATCAACCGCAGCAACCACTTGCCGGTCGGTTTCATCCTCTTTCAGGATAGGAGCATCTTCACGGAGGAAACGAGCCAGGTTCAGAGTTGTAAGATAGAACAACATTTTCTGTTGCCATCTTTTAAAGTCAGTTCCTGAGAACTTCTCTGGCTTTTCACCGTGATTTACCGGTACTGTCATCACAGGAGAGGGGGTTGGTGCAATTGCAGCCACCACAGCAGTACTTGTTTGGGCATTAGTTTCAGTAGCCATCAATTCTAATTTATAAAACAAAATTATAATTAGAATATACACTACACAGAAAATTAAACCAAATTCACAGAATTAAATTCTGTAAAAAATAAAAGAAACAATAATGTAACTTTTATTTTCCAATTAATTTGAAAATAAAATAAAATTTTATTTAAACAAATTAATTCCACACAGAAAATTAAATTCTGTAAAATAAAAGAAATAAAAATTATAACTTTTATTTTTCAATTAATTTGAAAATAAAATAAAATTTTTATTTGACCAAATTAATTCCACACAAGAAATTAAATTCTATAAAATAAAAGAAATAAAAAAAATATATAACTTTTATTTTTTCAATTAATTTGGAAATAAAATAAAATTTTATTTAACCAAATTAATTTCACACAGAAAATTAATTTCAGTAACACTTCAATAATTAAAATACTGAAAACAGAATTTTAATTAATGAAAACTCAGAAAATAATTTCTAAAAACCAAAATTAATTTTCTGACCAAATTTCACAAAAATATATTCTGAATTGTTAATGACACCAGTATTGTACTACTAGTTGTCAAAGAAAAGAGACAGTATATTACTACTATCTGTCAAATAGCATATAAGCACTATTTGTTTTTCCAACCCGAATATTATTTTGTAAACTCACAGAAAATAATTTTCTTCCGAAATTATTTACGAAGAAAGAAAAAGGGAAACAAACGAAAAATTCTGTAAACAGAATAATTCGAATCTGTCTTAAGATTGTTGGAACAATCTTCTGTGTAAATAAAATTAACTGAAATAATTCAAACAAAATAATTAAATAACATACCGAATTTATTTCGTTGAACCGAATAAATAATTTATGACCAAGTCGAGTGTGTGACACTCTGTCCTTAAGACAGATTCGCCCCGCTACGGTGCTTACGGTTGAATGGCATCTATCTCCCAAGATACAATGATCTTCACAAATTTATAGAAGCACTTCAAATAAATTTGTTCGGCGAACCAAACCTGTGATCTTTACTCCCTTAGTAATTTTCCTAAAACTAGAATGAAGGAAAATCCCCTAAATATTTATTGAAGACAGCAATAAAATAATGCAGACTAAAACTCAGTTTTTTTTTTCCGAACTTTTTAACTGCTAAAAAAACAAATAGTATTTATAGGCAAACTATAGGACCCGAACAGGTATCAAAACAAGTGAAAAGGTGTACAAAACCTTTGAACAGGTGCACCCACAATTTGAATTATGATTTTGTCCGTTTGTACCTAAATACCAAATTTCAAACATTTGAAATTTGTTCCGTCCGTTAGTGCATCACAAACTGATGGAACTAAAGGTTCATTTATTATTTAAATTATTTCAAATATATATATATATATTAAACTATTGAAATAGTTAAATAAATAAATAAAGAGGTACAAACTTTAGGAAACTTTTAAGGAACCTAAATTTTGAATTTAGAATTAAATTAAATTCTCACAATTACAAATTTTAGGAAACCACTTAGGAACTCAAAATTTTGAATTTAGAATTAAATTAAATTCGCACAATAATTTTTATTAAAAAAATTCAAAAGAATTTTATCTAAATAAAAATTAATGTTAGACCCGAAAATGACATCAACTTCCCATTCACTCATAAATGGTTTTGACGTTCCGTCTTCACCGTGTGACTTGCCACGCGGCAAGGAACACTTCACCTCTTCGGACCCACCCCAAAAGACGTTTGGGCCCCACTCAAATTGAACTAAAAAATATGTCTATATAAAACCATTTTTCCAACGTGTGGAGGTTATGTCCCTCTTTTATGAGAGTTTTTTCTCCTCTTCTGTGGAGGTTAGGATATTCCTCTTACGGAAGTTCGTTATTAATCTGATTTTTTATTGATTTTGTAATGAAAATTTTCTTCTCAATCTTTAAAAATAAAAAATAAAAAAAAGACAAGGTTGCTAAACTAATTAAAATCATAGTGGCATTTTGGATTTTGTTGTCCACAATTCTTCTCTAGCTCGATTTTTCAAGGATTCAAAGTTTTTTCATCTAAGATTTTTCCAACTCAAGCTACGACCTCCAATGCTACGAATACAGAAAGATGCACATAAAATTAAAAAAAAAAAGTTGTCCAAGTTCATTTTGGATGTGGCGTACATTATATCATATTTTAATTTTTGACAACACATTTCATTTTTTTGTACATTTTTTTATATTTGTAATTTTTCTGCCTATGAATAAAGGAAAGACCAATTGAATCAAAAGATTTTACTTTTATTTCAAAGAATTTCAGTCTCATTTACACATCAAATGTCTGAAGTCTCATTTACACATCAAATGTCTGAAAGAGATCTTAACACATAAACTCTTCGTCACAAGCCTACAACTAGTATTTAAACAAGAGAGTCTTTGGCTGATTTCTTAACCTCATGACTTTCTTTCTCTTGACTACCTATGTTCATTCCCCCCAAAAGTGCTGCTGTTTCCTTATCCTTAATCTGCAATTACACACAATAAAACCAATTATTCAGTTCTCTAGAGGAGAAAATCTACATACACAAAATTAAATAAATAAAACAAACAAAATGTACTTGCATGTCAGCATGATGAGACCCACCAAAAGAATCCATCTTTGTTGGTTTTGTCATTATTTTCACTAAAAGTAGCCCATTGTGCTGACACGTACATTATTAATATTTTTCTAGTTTAATTTGTATACACATAGAGAGAGAGAGAGAAGTGTACCTGAGAGGCGGCTGAGAGGTCGCCTAGTTGCTTCTTTTTACTCTCAATGGAGCAAAAATATGAATACAAGACCATTCCGAGGATGGCGATCAATATTCCGATGATGTTTCTGGAAGTGAAGGGATCATGCAACAATGTATAGCCGAATGCAAGAACAAGGCATGTTTTCAGATGGCCGAGCACTTGATATGTAACAGGTGATGTCTTCCCAATAACCAAAAAAGTGCTAAAATTCACAGAAACCGCAATCAAGCATGAAAGTATGATGAATCCCTGCAAATTTTTTCAATTTTTTTAGAAAGGCAATCAGTCATTAATCATTTTCACAAAGATCCAATGATTATAAACAATAGTATTCTTGTGGATTCATATGCATTGGTTGTATTAATTAAGATGCTAATTTTTTAAAATAACTTAAGCTATTAAGAAATTAGTAAGGCTGTTCCAACTTAAAATTAAACTAAAACTGACTCATTTGAGCTCCCTATTATTGGTCCTCTTGTAGGGCCCATAAGCCTATGGCTAATCATAATTAACCAGTTGGCTTCGGCATAAATTCATGACATGCACATCATTTTTCTTTGAAAACTGGTCTAATAAAATGTCACCAATCTCACACGCTGAGAGTCAAACAAAATAAACTAACCAAGCGCACAAAAACAATAGCAGACATAACAAGAGAACAAACCCTAGTAATGATACTTGAATTTAGACTATTAGAAAATAAACTTAACAATATGTATATCACGCTTGCTAATATAATATGCTAGTAAAATAGCACATAAATGATAATGGAAAACAAAAGATGGTGAGAAATTACCAAGACAATAGGAGAATATTTGAAAGCAAAAACATTTTGCTTGGTGAGGCATTGATCGACAAAAGGGCCCGAGACAAAGAGAATGGCAGCTTGAAATGGGGCAGACTGATAGAGCAACTGTGTAGAAGAGACATTGAGCCTCTTTTGTATTGTGTTTGTCAGCTAAAATAGATCATTAGGTTAAGAGGGAAAAAAAAAAATACCTTACTTTTTCACTCTAAAGGCAAACTTATTACTTACTCTAATCTTATTGATGAATAGAATTTAAAATAAATGTCGACTTTAATAACATGATAGATGTCTAAGTAAAAAAAAAAAAAAAGTTTGTATAGCATTAGCCAAACCACATTTGTAATTTGACATGATAATTGAAAACTTTCACATCCATAAATAAGTTATCTAGCATAGGCGAAATGACGGTAGAAGTTGTCTACCCTACCACGTAGTTATGTGCTCACCCAATAATAAGGAGATATATGACTATTTTGTCTGAAAAATATAAGATAAATACTCTCTACTATTGAAAAGGCACACGACGTGTTATTGGAGAGGATTTTTAAGCCCATCTTTGCAAGAATAAATCCCAATTACTTGTAATCATCAAAAGTAGCACGTCCAAATTTACGACTCATCCTAGATTTCACCACTTAGCGACTACCCAGGTTACTTGAGCCATTTCTTGCAATGGATACTGAATTGAAAGAAATAGTAATGGAAGAAATTCAAAAAAAAAAAAAAAAAGGATACAATTTGACCAACACAGGTTGTTGCGATGGCTAGGAGGGAGAGAATTGTGCCGACTAAATTGAGTTGTAGATCCGTTATGGAAGCGATGCCAACTCCAACTAGTAAGAGGAAGAGAGAGAGCTTAATCTTTTGGCTGCAGGAATTCAAGCAGGAAAATTAATGAGTTTTTTTGTTTTTTGATATTATGAGTACTGTGATCTGTAAAAGCCCAGATCAATGAAAGAAATTTAGTAGTAGATTTTCTCAAAATTTCATGAGTATATAATAACCTGAATTGCTTATTCAAGAAAAGTGTTTCCAATAGCACAGTGAAAGGTATGATTGCAAGTTTGGTCATCTGCAAAGTAAAGGACAAAAGAAAATTAATTAAGTCATGAATATGGAGAAAATTAATTTTATTACAGGATTTAAGTCATGAAAAATGATATATATAATTGAATTTTATTTTAGATCTTTACCATATGACACAAACAATTAAACTGATAATGTAATATAAGCAAATTAATTAAGAAAACCTGGTAGAAGCCAATGGAGTTAAATCCAAGACTTAAGTTGAGAAATCCAATGGAAATTCCATTTAGAATTCCGAAAAGGATGACAGTCTTCATGTCGACTGCCTTGTTCTCAAAAAAATTGAGGCGTTGCGCCACGTGTAGAGTGCAGTACGTTACCATCAGATGCCAACTGGTCAATGTGGTTGCTGGAAAATTAAAATAAATAAAATCATCTAACTTATTGATTACAAACACTAATTTTTTGGGTACTTTGACGAAGCATTAAAATGAAATCAACTATGGTTTATCCTTCCTCAGAGCCTTTGAAGGTATAATTAGCCAATTCATCCTTCCACAATATTGTTGTTGTTGTTGTAGTAATTTTTTATTTTTTTGTCCAAATAAATTATAAATATCATGAGAATTACATCAAAATAGATATTCAACATGAAATCCAACAAATACGACAAATTCAACAAGCACAAAACACCCCAAATAAATATACGGAACATGAGAATCACATGTAAGTGCAGAGAGTCAAATTCTTAATATCCTAGTGAGCTATACTAGATCTTTTCTTTTCTTTTCTTTTTCCTTGGCAAAAAAATTAAAAATTAAAAATTAAAAAAAAACCAATAATTTATTAATGGTAATAAAACATTACAAGAGAGAGAAAAGAATATTCCTAGGAAAATCCTTGAGTCTAATTTTGCTTTGAAATGTTTGATAATTTAAGCAATGGACTCTGGACTAATTTCAACAATTGCTATAAACTAAAAAAAATACAAATGATTCCTGAGCCAAAATTTCTTTTTACTAAATATTTTATCATATGCAGTTGTTAACTTGTTATTAGTCAAACAAATTATAAAGACAAGGTTTTGGTCCATAGCAAGTGTTGGAAAATTGAATTAGTTAAGGATTCATGCCTTAAAATGAAAGAAAAAACAAGGTTTAAACCTTTATTTCATTTGGGATATATATATATACTTTGTTTGTAGTAATCTTATAAACAAATTAGATCAGATCAAGCTCTAGCAACAAAGACAGTCTGTCAAAATCCTTGTTATAGTATAGTATAGTATGTTTTGCACACAGTGACAATGATTTTCTAACCGCTAATTTGCCAAGGAAAATGAGTTGCCACCACATACTATAAAATAAATTACAAAAACAACAAGGTTGTTGAATAATAAAATTAGGTGAATGAAATAAAAGCTTTTTTTTCTTCCCCTTCCTCCAAAAATTCCTTTGATCCAAAGGAAAAAACCTTAATATATGTATTTTTTTATTTTATTTTATTTTTTTTCAGATTAAAAAAAAGGGAAAAAACTTGATGAGAATATAGAGGAAAAGACTAGTTTACCAAATGGGAAGCCAAGATTGCTCATCAAGGCTTTGTTGCAGATGACAATGGATACCGATGACGCCACGGAAAGAAACAGTGCACCTAAAACACCCAACTGGAACCCTGACATCTCTCCCATCTTCCATATGAAATATTAAAAAAATAGAAAATTAATAAAGAACGAAGAAAAAGAAGAAGAAGAAGATTAGCGCCATAACTCGTGAGATGTGCACAACATTTTATAATTAGCAGCCACTATTAATTAATCTCAAGTTAAGTTCTGCTAGACTTGACAATAATGCAGTAACTTTAGAATTTTAATATGAGAATTAAGTGACTTATGTATATGAAAAATTATATAAACAAATAAAATTTTTATACATAAATTTTATTTAGAATGGTGTGACAGTGATATTTTTGAAATTATAAATCAATATGAAGGGTTTTTAAAAGAACAAAAATGGCCATATCATTTTGTATAAAATATATATATACATATTTTTTTTAAATTCTATTTCGTATTATTTTATATCATTAATAGGTAGCTTAAAAATTGATACCAAGTCATTGATTTCCAATCTTTTGGAGGGTTGACCAATCCTAGTAATATCCCTTTAGGCAAATTACATGGGTAGGTGGTACATTTTGCCTATTGAAATATTTTGGTCCCTACACTTTTAATTGATTTAATATTGATTTTTACTTTTAGATTGTGTCAATTTAATCCACCTAATAATTCTATTAGTATTTTTGATGAAAAATGATCACTGAAATAGTTGAAATTAACTCAATAAGTTGAGCATGTTATAATTTTACTTCTAAAAGTATGACACTTGCTACTAATGTACGCATTTTCCATTAAAAAATACTAATAGTTACAATCAACTAAACTAAATTGAGACAATATCATAAATTCAAAATTAAACAAATTAAAATTACAAAAATCAAAATGACACAAGAATAAAAATACAAAGACTATTGACATAATTTACACTATCTTTTTTTTTTCTTTTTTTTTGTAAAAAAGTTCTAAAAAAATGATTGGTAGCAAAGCATGATTAGCTTGAGGTGTATGAACACAAAGCTTATATGCATATGCATATGCACATATGTATATTTCATATATATTTTTGAAATACAATGGATTAAAAAAAAAAAACTTTGGGAAACAGAATGAACCTTAGTTATGTGTTTGTAGCTCTATTATATATGTAAATGTGGTAACATTTTTAAATGAAAACAATATGCCAGTTTAATTAGCTAGTTACCTTCAAGAATGAGAGAGAGAGAGAGAGAGAGAGAGAGAGAGAGAGAGAGAGACCTTGAAAATGTAGTAATGAGTGACTGGTAAAAGAAATGGCTCCTACAACTCTTGAAATCACCCTAGTCTGGCTGAAAATCGACACCGGAGTTATGGAAAGAGTTCAGTAGAGAGAGAGAGAGAGAGAGAGAGAGAGAGAGAGAGAGAGACTGTGGCTTGTGCAATGCAGGTCTTGGTCTCTTTTAAATTCTGGGTGTAGGGGGGTGGGGTTGTTGGTAGCTAATTAACGCCGTTAGTTAGTTCGAGCGGTCGTTGGTTCACTGCTTAAAACCCCACTTTATATTTCCAGAAGGAAGTTAACGGCTACTAGAAGCAAAGGTGTGAAGTGAAACTGTATTGTTCACATGGCCGTTAAAGAATATTTACTTTGAATGATAAAAACGCCCTTACTTGTTTTTTTTTTTTTTTCTTTAAACTCACAATCCATATTATTTAATTCTATAAAAATGCCGTTAATATTTGTTATCTGCAATTCATATTATTCATTTTAAAGATATCGATAACAAAAAGTTGAATATGGATCACAGGATCTTTCTAGATATCAATACTTGCTTTTATTATAAAGAAAAATAAATTCATCGATAAATTTTTAGATTTTTTTGGGATCATTTTTTAACTTTTTAGGTGCTTTTTAGAATTGAAAACGCTAATTTTTTTTTTTTAAATGAATTAAATCTGAAAGAAAGGGTCCGATTTTATTGATTTAGAAAAAAAAATGTTTTTAGGTTTTTACTCTAAAAGCACTTACAAAGTAAAAAATGAATAAATAAAATTGATACATAAATTCTAAAAAGAAAAACAGCCAAACACAATTTTGAATATAATTAGTTTTATTTAAAATATGTCATATTTGTCAACAAAACTTCATGAAAATGAAAAAAGAATTTGAATTAATTTAATCAGTCCAAGAGAATGTTATCTGCATTTAATTTGGTGTTATCGTCCGAAAAGTCCTATAAATTATCGTGGTAATTTGTTAATTAACTGGCTTAATTACGTGCATAATTCAGAATTAATGTGGATATATAAATTAATAATTTATTTATCTTAATAAACAAGTCAGGGAAGGTGAGATATGAACATTTCTTTAATGTGACTGAGGTCCCTGAAAATGCAAGCAAAAAAAGCTAGCGACCCACAAACTCTTTTTTTTTTTTTTTTTTCCTTCTTTTCTTTTCTTTTCTTTTCTTCTTGGAAGTGTTTGGTGAGAGTGAAAAAGACTTCAATCTCACTCAAATGACAATTTCTTTGTTTTTCTGTTAACATCACCAACCAAGCATATGATACACAAGTTGGCTTAAGTACCCACTATTTAACATTTATAAATTTTGGAAAATGCATTTTAACCACCAAAGTTACAATTTTCTTATTAATTTGTCCACCAACTTATAATGGATGCTCTTGGGATACTATACTAGTTAATATGCTTATATATTCTCCACAAACATAGATATGTGAGAATTGTAAAATTATTAGTGTTTGGTTCGTAATGATTTCAAACAGTATCGAATGACTATTCACTGACTTTTCAATGGAATTACTGAACAGACATGGTAATGAATATTCTGACTAAATAATTATGTTATAAATCAAATACTGATGCTTTGTTATCTAAGTAGCTAGGAAGCTCCTTAGCAAAGGTCACTGTTTTTTTATTTTATTTTTTTATAGTCAACAAGATTCTAATTATGGCTCCGCTCCTCTACAACTTTTATATATCATCACACCAATTATTAACAAAAGACTATAAAAAAATTAAATTCTTGTTGAGGATGGGCATCAGATCCTTGAATATTCAATCAATGTTTCCAACAATTGCAACTGGTTAATCAGATTTTAAGGTACTTTTTTAATTATTATTTTTTGGATAAATGGAATATTTTCTTCTTGCTATAATACGAAAACTGAGATTTTAGAAGAGAATAAACAGAAGATTATGTGTACTCTAATAATTTTTTGGATAAATAGAATATTTTCATCTTGTTATAATACAAAAACTGAGATTTTAAAAGAGAATAAACAGAAGATTATGTGTACTCCCGGGGGAAGAGATTATACAATTGAATAAGGAGAAATATTGAGGAAAACAGTTCAATTTTATTTCTTATTTTCTTTTTTAGTTTCTTTTATTTTTACTTTTTAGTTTAGAACATATATATAAATATATTGAATCTTGAGCTAAAGTTTGAAAACCAATTAGCTAGCCCTTGATTAATAAGTACTCTATCTGTGTTGAGAATTGTTCATTACCCGGGCGAAGAAAATTCATTATTGTCATAAGTGTTTAATATTAAATAATTAAGCAAACTATAAAAAATATTTAAGCATAGTATTATAATTTTTTTTACAATGTTTTCCTCAATTGGAGTTAACATTTTACACAAAAATCCACATTCCAAATTAAAAAAATCAAAATGAAATGTGAAAGAAATTATAATAATCACCGATATAACTTATTTTTTTATTTTTTTATGCCAAAATTATTAAAATTTTCACGTGAATTACAATTGATTCTTTTCCATCCAAGATGCTAATGGCAATTAGCAAAGGAAGCACGAGGAAACTTTTTGGAAACTTAATTAAAATTGTACAATTTAAATTGATGAAATTAAAAAAAAAAAATTTAAGCAAAATAAAACTTAGTTTCAAACTAAACGTACCAACTGTTTAATTTACCCTATCTTTTATTAACTTTTTCTTATAAAAATTTATTTAGTTAAACAAAACAATACATAAAAAGATCCGGCCGACAACGACTTTATGGATGTTTATTATATAATGGCAAAAAACTTAAAATTTCAATTCAAATTTTATATATTCATAGTTCTATACAGTTGTATATATCTTTAGTATTTCAATAGAATTTTTACATACATAGCAATATTTCATTGGGTAGTGTAGTGGTTAAAAGTTTCTTTTTGAAATTAAATGAAATTAATTTTAAAAATTATTAATTTCAACTATCTCATTTTTAAAATTTAAAAATCTAATTTTTTTTTTTTTTATTTTTCATTATTAGATTGATTTCAAAATAATAAACAAAAAGATTGGGTTATCTCAAAAAAGAAGCAAAAATATTTTATTGATCATAATTTGTTCTTTATTTGACTAGATGAAATTACGTGAGAAGTATACCTCTTAGCCTAAATGACAAATAAAAAAAGCAAAACAATAAAACAACGCTACCGGTTGGTAGCTCGAAATTTAGGGGCCCGAATGCCCCTAAATTTCCATATAAGGCAAGAAAAAAAAAACAAGGCAAAAAGAAAAAAAAAAAAAAAAAAACAAACTTTTCCAGAAAAGGAAATTAGGGCCATTAGAGCCACTGTTTTTAGGGCCACAAAACATTTTTCATAAAACAAAAAGGACCATGCATGCCTTTACCCTAGGCAATATAATTGTTTACTAAAACAGCTTATAAAAATAAAAAAATAAAAAGAAAAGGACCATTCATGCCTTTACCTTAGGCAATGTAAATTGTTTACCAAAACTGCTAATACGGCACCGTTGAAAGGTGCGCCGCAGCAACCAACCCTAAAATATCGTACCCTAAATAGCAACCCTTAAACAACAACCGACGTGGACAAACGTGTCAAATGGACCTCTGCATTCATTAAAATAAAATTGAGACTATTTGAACCGCAAGTTATCCTTTCCGCTATGTTTGGCTAAAGGATTTGAAAAGAGATTTAGAAAGATAAAGAAAAAAATTAGATAAAATATGAATAAAATATACCTACATTTCACCTAATTTCACACCTTTTTTCCTTTCCCTTTTCAAATCCCTCCGCAAATCTCCCAACCAAACACAACATTAGAGATGAGTTAATCACCCATACTTCTTTTTGGAAAAATTACTGAAAAAATACAACAAATAATTTTAAAAATGAGAAATTAAAAAATAATTACACATAGAATCCCCAATTGTAATGATGAAAAATGTCCCACCCTCCACAATCCCAAAATTTTGCATTGTCTAAAAGTTTTCAATTTAGAACATCAAACCCCACAGGTAGGAATGGTTCAATGGGTTTGAGAAGTGGTTTGTCTTTAATATCAATCAAGTAACCAAATTTAGGGCAACAACCTCACATTCATGCCAATTTGAAATTGTTTAAACAAGTCAAAAACCAGAAGATATGAAGTTGATCCTGGCACTGCTGTGATGACAAAAGAAACCATTCACATATTTCTGCACAAAAAGGGTGAAAATTTTCTCTAATATGATTGTGTATGTCTATGACTACAGGAAATGTGGCTATGACACCTACCTGAAATATAAAACATCACGTAAAAGAATTGGGCTATGAAACACCCCTCGGGATACAGATGAAGAAAAAAAAAAAAGAGTGAAAAAACAAAGCATGTACAAAGACATTCATGTGCCGAGAATATGTCAAAGTTAACCCTTTCCAATATGCGCAAGGTATGCCTTGTCTGCATCAGCAAGACGATCTTGGAACTGAGCCCACTCGCTTCTGCACCTATCTCTCACCTACAATTGAATTAACAATAAATTAAACTTAATTAAGAGAATCTGGTTCATTAATTTGTGCCACTCAAAAAAATATTCCTTCAATTTAAAGCAAAAGAATTAACACGGACTAAAAGAAAAAGACTCTGAACAGCTGCAAAATAATCAGTGTGCATATACATACCCCCTGCCATGGAGGTTTACCATTCTCGGTCTGGCCCTGAATTTCACAGAAACATTCAGATTCATGAGTTCCAATGAACAATAATATGAAGATATTGAAAAAAATATGAAAATGAAACAAATGAACTGCAATAGAATTACTTGGGGATGCTCAAAACAAAAAAAAATGACAGAAGACAAAAAAAAAATGTCACCACGGAAAGTTTCTTCAAATAATGCAAAGTTTTACAGCTATAAGCCTATATGCAGACCTTTTTCTCATGGGTTAAAATACAAACAAAAAGAAAATTATTTAGAAAATTCACACAAAACAGAGCCACGTTGCATATCAACTTCATGACCCTGTACACTGCTCGTCTGCATAGACCTAAAACCACTAACCGCCCCAAACCACCCCCCCCCCCCCCCCCCCCCCCCCCCAAAAAAAAACAAAAGGAGGAAAAATCCCTCCAATTCCAAGTAAAACTAAATTGATTAAGAAGAAGCTTTAACTTCTACGTCGTGTAGGAAAAAAAATTATTTTGTTTTTTTGCTTCCTAAAATACTCTTCAGCTTTCAGGAAACACTCATCAATCTTGCCTATGAACACCAGTACATGAGCCTTGACTGATTAATTATCATCATATCACAGCTTTCCACATCAGAAGTAGCCGACTAAAGTTGAACATAAGGTCCAAGATCAAAACATGTACAACTAAACTTCATTCTTTGATTTATTTACATCTCCATGCTCATTCTGTTCAATAGAGTAATTTCTCCTCCATATAGACTGACAGGCAACATAAAACAACTTTGGGTACTTTTCCTTCCCCCATCAGCATGTGTATTATTTTTGTTCCCCACCATGGTTGCCAAAACAGTAAAGTACAAGTGGGAAATGGTCTAAGCAGAAGAATGAATGGAATTGAATAGCATACTAGCAAATGAATTTCATTAGAAACTTGCACAAAATTAAGAGGAACTTTATATATATATATAGTATCAGAAAACAAAACTGTGATCTTCAGTTGGAACTAAGGAAACTTAAAAGAGACGTTCATGAATCATTGTAAAAGAGAAAATGAGAATTTTGGTTATGTGACTTATAAAACCTCCATCTTTGATGAGTTTCAAAGATGGCATATTCCAAGTATGTAAAGTAAAAGAAATCACCTAGGTGCGTTTGCCTAAGAGTCTCCAAAACATGTAAATAGCATCCCACCTTAACTTCTTAGGAGCATGCATTTGAGTCATAAAGGCTAAAGAAACCTCAATGCAGCGTTTTTTACGTTCGACAATACCATTCCTTGGAGAGGTATAGCCATGAGAAGAATTATGTCATGTGAATCACATTAAGCTTGCAAGAACCAAGTCATTCTAGAATAATCATCCACAAAGGAACACTAAGCAAAAGACCTAGAAAAATTGTCTTAAACAATCCAAGCTAATGATGACTCACCTGGTTCCCAAGGGAGGGAATTACTTGATGGACAATCCACTGTGAATCAACCACACCAATTTTCTCATGTGCAGGCTACAGGCAAAACAAAAGTAATTATAGATTAGTGCTGAACAGAAGCTGCTGTCCTAATCTACAAGACCATGTTGTATAAAATGCACACATTGTTATCAGTCAAAAGCATCCATAGGAGCCCCAAAACAAATGTGCTATTCTCACTAAGACAACATTTACCACCTAAAAAACTGCATTGTTTTTTTTTTTTTTTTTTTTTGTTAAACCAAAATTACAAGACAAACAATTATTAGTCACTAGGTTCATTCTTTAGTTGATTTTGTCCAACAGTTTGCATGACACAATCTGTCACATCCACCCAACCAAAAAAAATTGAAAATAAAAATAACTGCACATATGCATTTTCTGAAGAATGTAACTGAAACATTTGTATATATCAGCAATCATGGGAGAAACTACCTCTACGCATCTTCTAAGGGCAAAATCCAATCCCCATCCATGCACCAAATCATTCTACAATGATATTATACAAACAGGTTAACATAGATACATAATTCAGAATGGAAATATATATATATATTTAAGCAGCAGAAAACTTGAAAGCACTCAGAATGGGAAAATTCAATAGATAAGAAAACATAGATGCATAGTTCACATATGCAGTCCCAAAAAATAAAACAATACCTGAATCATATGCCAAACACAGCGCCATGCTTCCCGAGAAAACACGGGGGCCATGATTTCCACAAATCTGAACAAATGCAAAAAAGTTCAAAAGTTCAAAAGTTCAAAAAATATAAATAAATAAATAAAATTAAAAAATTAGCTAAAGGTCTGGATGAGGTACACTTGTATTACAGATGAATTAAGGTTTGTATCAAGAAATTCACACATTAGATGAATCATCTAGCATGTTAATTGATAATTCTTCAGAGTTCGTATCTGCATGACTTTAAATATTTTGCAAATTTTGCTGCCCAAAGTCTCCAATTTCTTGCAGTTACCTATGAAGCATGGTACTTCAACAAACATGTCATACCCATACCGGATATTGGTACTTCATATGGAAGTTCTATATACATACCAGGTACACGAAATATGTGCTCAAATTTTATTTTCTTAATTTTTGGCATACCAAGATGTATCTAGTATACCCAAATCATACCGCACCTCAGTCGAAACAGCATTTTCTTCTACTACAAAAGTCAAATTAATCTCATTGGACTTCTTATGCTTAGCATGATTTTAAAATTAAGCTATGATTTGTAAGTTATTTAATATAATGATATTTAATTTTTGTTTATACCTTTACTTTTGACATTAAATGTGAATTGTAGATTGAATATTAACAAATTAAACATTTAACTAATTTTTGCATTACTCCACATTAAAAATAAATATTTTTTTTACAAACGTACCAAGCCATACCTGTACTGTATTCTTTTAGATTTTACTGTATCAACATACCAGTACTCATACCCGTACCTGTGCTTCATAGCAGTAAACAAATCCAATGTTCCCAATGTAGTACACCACATGCTCTAATGTGGGGTATGATAGGGTGGGCCTTACATAGAACAAATTGTTCGTGTGTTGAGATATTTCTAAATAAAGGAGTACTTTTCTTTCAATAAATAGATCATTCAGAAATAAAATTCTTAAAAAATCCTCAAACCTTCACTTAGAAACCTCTATATATTCAGTTATAATTTAATGTTTGTTTATTTAACATTTCCTTTCATAAAGAAGAAAACCAAAAGAGGAAATAGGAAAATGTGAAGTCAATCTTCTAGAAGTGTTCCATGTGTACAGCTTGACCTATGGTAAATTTGACTGTTTGTAACACCAAAAGATACTCAAGGTTAAATAGAATATACTGCATTGCAACAGAATATTTAATTTTGACCCATTTGACAGTCAGATTTAAATGCATGACCACAAAATTAGTTTGAGATTAACCTTATCCTACTTCATGATTTTCCGAAGTAAGAGAATCATAGTATAATTGCAGGCTCTTAGTTGGTGAACATGGCAAGCTGAATAAACAGATTTGATTAGAGATTTTTCTAGGGAGAGAAAAAACAAATGTTAACTTATTCAACAAATTGAGGCAGATACATGTTTGAGTGCACATGTGTGTGTGTATGTGCATGAGAGAGAGAGAGAGAGAGAGAGAGAGAGCTTACGCAGCACATGGAGGTAAATGTGGGTCACTGCACCAGCCTGGTTTCTCTTCTGTATTCCTGTCCACCAATCCAGACATTTAGAACTGAACACACTGTACAGATTGAGTGGCTTTGAAACAGGAGTTACAGCAATTGCCTATATAACAATATCACCTGTTACATGGACTTGAGAGCAAGTTCTACATGTGGGGATGTGTCGTAAGTGTCGAATTTATCAAATTGCCAAGTCAAACGACATCATGGTACAGATAAAATTCAAAATGGTACTTTTACTATGTAGCATAGAGCATTACACATGGACACTTCACTCATTTGGAAGCAACCCGGGCCACAAAAATAACATAATAAAGGAATTAATTTACATTTATACTATACAATTAAATTACCAGACATGCTTGGCGGGTGCATGTACAACTAGACATGACAGACAATTATTCCTTGTCCAGTGTCATGTGACTGGCATACGCATGCATCATGCATTCAAAAGAGTCCATGCAAACATCAAATATGAAGGGGAAGGCCTTATTTGGTTTGAATTTCAGAAATAGTTTTCTGATTTTTTTATTTTTTTTTTTGAAAAAATAGAAATTATTTTGACAAAAATAAATACAACAAAGATATTTTTAAAAATTATTCCTAACCTCCAAAAAGATAATATAAAAATGAAATATTTTTTTTATACCAAATTAATTTTTTATTTTTAAAAAAAATAAATTTAAAACAGTTTTTGAAAATCAAACCAAACTGAGGTGAAAATTTTACTTCGTTTTTTGTGTGTTGTGTGGTTGGGGTGGGTAATCTCAGAGTGAAACAGTAGAGCGTACTTGTGAACTTCTCTGTCACCCCTCCTTTTTGTCATCTGCCATGTTAGTCCATTGTTGGGCTCAAGACCCGGTTGTGAAATCTCCAGACCATGTTTCTTAACTAGTTGAATAAACCTGGTAGATTTGCCAAGATGAAAAGAGCATGTAAATTCTGGATTTTCAGAAAACATGAATGCGGAAATGGAAAAAGAAAGAAACAAAGCAGAGAAACTTACTTTTCACCATTGAAGTGTTCAACTCCAAGATCTTCATCCCAGATGAAAATATAGTCATAAGCTGCTACAATATCAGGATGCAGAAACCGCTTTGCATACCACCTGCATAAGATTAAAAATTTATAGATACAGGAGGCCACAAACTCTCACATCAGCGAGAAGACAATACAACTGGTAGCAAATCTTATGATTCAGTCACTTAAATGATTTTTTTTTATATAATTAATGCAATCGCTTAAATGATTAAATCTACAAAAGGATGCAATATTAATAAAAACTCATTTTAGTGTCTTTCTTGCCATAGTCTTTTCCTCAAAGATGCTAGAGTGGTGGAACACCAAAACTACGTGAATGCTAAAGAATCTTACCATTTTGTTTGTTTTCTTACACTGACATGAATTGCCGTCCGTGACCACTCAAATTCATCCCATTCACTTGTCTGGCCATCATAATGAAAAAGCAATATTTGGAAATCCTCCGAAAACTATCAAAAAATAACATAAGATGCAGACCTCAGTATACATGCAAAATAATAAAAAGAAGTAACAGGATGGTCCGTGAGTAACCTTATTAATTGCCGCATTAATATTGTTCCTCTGATCCCAACCAACTGTGAATGTTACCAAATATTTCGGCTTCTTTTTTAAATCCTGAAAATTTCAGAACATTATTCATGAGACAATCAGAGTTACAAGGGGAGCTAACGCAGTCGCAGTAGGAAACATTTTCTTCATGCACTTATTTTATAACAATTTGTATTTTATGATGTGAGGTCTTTTCTGTGCTCACAGTTGTCAACATGCTCAAAATGCATGCAGCAAAACATTTTCCTAGTGAAGAAGGTCAATCACCCTCTTGTCACCAACAACGATAAACCTACCGTTTTAATAATCCAGGCATGGAAAATGAAGAAACCAAACAAAACCAGAAAATTACAGTTTCATACAAACAAGTACCACACAATCTTAAAAAAGGCTTGTGGAACTCATAAACTTTAAACATTTGACAAGAAAATTAAACCATGAGCAATCTATGTTCTAATAGAACTACAAAATCATAAAAGGCCTAGTCAAGCCTGAAGAGTTAAAAAAATAACACATTACAACAAGTATAGATAACTCCAGCCATCTGAAATTGGTAAATAATTGCAAGCTCCAGCACCACAATACAGTTATTTTGTTGAACCACATACCTCACTGGGTTCACCCCATAACCTTCGCAAATAAAAATCAGACTTTGATTCTATGATTCCTGGAGGTAATGACTCTGCACCACGGGGATTCGTTGGAACATATATCTGGGAGGAAAACCAAACAAGAGAAATGTATCAGCGCAAATAAAAATTGAACATAACTCTTGGTTTGCTAAAACACACACTGCAGATAAGTTCTAAAACAATATTACAGATAAACATAATATCAAGCCAAATCATCAAACTAAGAAGCACAGACATATCCAAGAAGCTGTTGTGTCCCTGTCAGATACCAATGGGTCATAATGCTCATACAAATGTTTGCTACATGATTAATTCGGGGGAAAAAAAATTACATTTTATTGGATATGTAATAGTTAAAAGAACAATACTTTAGAAGTTGCTTAAATTCTTATACTATAAGTTATACAAGTCTACTCATATCGTACCACATTTTAGAGCATATGGCATCCTATGTTCCCGTTCCCATTCCCGTTCAATCTTCTAGAACGATTCACGTTCCAGGTAACATAGGGAAATATACATATACTATTTTTATATACATCAATTATACAAGACTTTGGTTGGTTTGGTTTATACATATTGTACAATGTACAAGTATATTACGTTGATCAATACTTTAAATCTCTATATTAAGACTTAACACTGCAGATGAGTTCAATTTGATTGTTATATATTTTGGCCATTAAAAGAAAGAAATGTTGGACATTTTGGGCTGTATTGAGGAGTGTTAGGATGTGTAGTCGAAGTGTCACTCACCTTAGATTTTAGTTCATTTGATGTTTTTCCTCCTAAGGAAACATATAAGGAAATATACTAGGGAAAAATTTTGCAATTGCTTCGGATCACTAAATTTACTGTTTTGGAACAAAAGTATACCATGTTTTGGAACATGTACTCAAAAACGAAATTCGCTAAGGTATTCACATTTTTTGGTAACACTGATATTTCCATATCCTACATTTGAGAATTTGTAGCATCACTGCATTCATCATGTCATATCATTTTTGGGCCCTATATTTTTGTCTATGCTACTTATTAGTTATTAGTTCGCAAAACAATATTACAGTCCCTCTTTGATTTCTCATATACATAGATTACAAATTTGAGCATATAAATCTATGATTGTAGCTATGCTACTTCACTTATTTCTTTCTTGAAAAATTTTGTTCAAATCTGAAAATGAAAAAAGGAGACTTTATTGCATATTAAGAAATCTGCAAATGAAAAGACCAAAAAGAACAAATGAAACCCTCCCATCTCAAAGAAGGGACAACATGTTACATGAGCCAGGAAAAAAATGACAGAACCAGACTTGGATTTCAAAAAATCAAATAGTTCAATCAAATGATACATGGACTTTGGTATGAGTATCACGTGACAATGTGTGTCCAAGCGCATCCAACCTTGATAAGCCTAAATCGTAGTATATTAGGATATGTATCTAAAAGTTGGATAGGGGAATGAGGATGTGTCATGGATATTTATATGTATCACATTGTACAATATTCTTAGATAAGACAATGCAAATTATGTAGAAATGTACTTGAATTAAATAAGATTTAGAAAATATATAAAATTTCTATGTCTCATTATGTGAGGAGCTAGAGATTTTTCTTTACTAGCAAATGTGAATTTCTTCTTCTTTTAACATCATAGAAAATTAAAAGATCCAAGGGTCTAAATTGAATAGGGTATCCAACATATATCTCACACCTTTACTCTTGTCATATGAGGTGGGCATAGGTATTTTGAGAAAAATAAGAGAGTCCATGTAACACCGATTTCAATCTATTAAAGTAAATTTCCTAGTTGTTTCAATCAAGAAATAACCATTACAAGTCAAACATTCTACTACTTTTATTGATAAGAGAACTTAATTAAAGCAGGGGAGAAGCAATCACAAGGGAAACTGTCCAAAATCAAGTTGAAGAACTAAACAAAATCAAAGAAGCAAAAATTGTGCAACTTAATGAAAACATCAAGAATAAATCTAAAAATGCATTCATCCCCAAACTTCCGCACTGGCATGTGGAATTTATGTTTTGAGATTGTAACAGAAATATATAATTTAGAGATTCAGCAAATCTATTCATAGATCAATTGAATTTTGGCATCAACTTTTGAGAGTATTTCTAATTCGCATATTATATTTTGGTTGGCAAATAACTATATCTTACGTAAGAAAACAAAGAAAAACCAATGGATTATAGCTGGTCCTATAGATGGAAGCTGCTTCAGAATTTATGATGCAAGAAATAAAAGAAAATTTTGAAGAACTAAATCACCAAAGAAAAGGTACCTTTGGAGGTGCAGTATCAGTTGAAACACGATTTTCAGGTATGTGGTCACTAACAGATCTATGATGATCGTCTTTGAAGGCTACATCAAGAGATGATATAATGCTTGAAGGCAAGTTAATCTGCGAGATTTCACAACGAATCAAATAGATGATAGGTGTCTTGTGCAACACAGGTTTATTCACAGAATTAGCCAACATACCTTAGTAAGAGAAACAGATGGAAATGAAACTCCAATAAAATATCCAAAGACCATTCCCATAATAGTAGTCATTACAAGTCTGGCACTGCCACTTGATTTCTTAGAGATTCCACTGCAAACAGAATGAGAAAACTAATCACCATGGTTTCACATAATAGAAACCGCATTTGGGTACTTCAAAGCCTACTTACAAAAATTAACTAGCAACTCATCAAAATGAAGCTTGGGAGAATATATCTGTACAAACCTGCGGTATGTGGTCCCCATCTTGGAAAAGTCACTCAACTTCACAGGTCATGCACTAGGCAAAAATCTACAACTTTTGAAGCTTAAAACAGAAAAACCCAGTTTCAAGAAAGCAACTGTGGTTTTCCCAAATACTAATTCCTGTTAAACACATCCATGAAATATTCAATATATAATAAACAACAACTACAAGAATCTGAAGCAAAGATGTATATAATCTTAAATCAAGATTTCTGCAATCTTTCTGCCTTGTTCTCTCATTAATTGCCCCCAACTTTACAATGTAAGCAATAAATAACCTAATTAATAAACCCAAAGAATAAAACCCTAAAAATAAAAATAAAAATAAATTTCCTTTCCTTTCCTTTTCTGTGTAGGTTACAGCTTTGCAGCTTGTGAGCATGACCCAAAAAAATAAAACCCTAAAAAACCCAGCAAAAGCTATTCCCTTTTTTTCTTTTTCTTTTAAAAAATTATAAACCCAGTAAAATTATGCAAGTTTAAACCAAGATTCGCATTGCATTAATACTATTCCACTTTATTAAAAAAATTTATTTTACTTAAATACTCTGATCTGCATCGTATAATAACTTCAAAAGATTTGGGTTCTCTTCTCGGGGAAGAAGGGTTCATCAAGACATAGCAGTGACGATTGACACCAAAATACAGTATTTTTACCTTCATATTTGTTCAGTATTATAGTGATTTTAAACTGCATAACATTCAATTTAAAAATTTTGCACTAAAGTAACACGAAATTGAGGACATTAAATAAAAACTGCAAAATATAAGCAAATTAATGGCAAATACGGACTAAAATTGTTGCATATGAAACACAATCCCTAAACAAATCGAATTCGATTCTTGAAAAAAATACACAAAGAAATAAGTAAATATGTAACAATCGGTACATTATTGAGAAGCTTACAGATTTCGTCGACACCAAGCGGGGGAGAGAGAGAACGAGAGAGAGTTCTTCTTCTCTAGAGATCGGTACGAATATCTGGTTTTTATTACGGCCAAAAACTGAGTATTGCGTCCAATTTAAGGTGACGAAAGTACCCTACTCACAATTAATAAACTACCCTTTTCACAATTAATAATGAGTGTGTTTTGTTTTAATTTTTGTGAATTTAATTTTTTGTCTTTTGTTTTTTTTTTTTCAGTAAATATTTTTTACAATTTTTTATATTTTTTGTAATTTTTTAAAATATTTTAAAAAATTAATAAATATACAAAAATACGAAAAATATATTGAATTTTTGTATTTTTTTATATTTTTGATATTTAGTGAATTTTTTTAAGATTTTTTTTACAAAAATTATACTTTTTAAATGTATTTATGTCAAGTGTGTCTAAAAACTGGAAAAAAAAATGTTAAAATATTAAAACAAATTAGTAAAAACAAAAAAAATACAAAAAATAATAATGTTGAACTTTCTGAAAAGTGTTTTCAAAAAAATGAAAACAAACATGTTGAATAATAATAATTTGGGTAAATTACACTTTGCCCCTTTATGTTTGGCCGCTATCTCACTTTGACTTTTTTAATTTATTTTTTCCTACTTTGGCCTTTCATATTTCAAGTTTTTTTTTCAAAATTAGATAGAATAACTATCCCATAATATCAAAAATATATTATTATATTAGAATTTAAATTTATGTTAGTGGTGTGAGTCATATATAATAAAATATTTTTATGTCACGTTACTAATAATGTGTTATTTTCTGCTTTAGAAGTAAAGTGAGAAAAACTTGAAACATGAAGAGCCAAAGTGAAAAAAAAATAAGCTTGAAGGGCCAAAGTGAAAAGTAGCCAAATATAAAAGGGGCAAAGTGTAATTTACCCTAATAATTTAATAAGAAAATGAAAAAAATACAAATACTTATCATTTTAATTATAAAAATAAAAAAAACTTTTTGGAGTGTTAAATAAATTTCATAGATAAAAATAATAATAATAATTTAATAAGAAAATGAAAAAATCACAAATACTTATCGTTTTAATAAAATAAAATAAAAATTCTTTTTGGAGTGTTAAATAAATTTCATAGATATGGAATGGATCACAAAAAATATAGATGACACAATTTAGATGAAATTGTATTTTTTTATGATAAATCCACTATGTGATATGTATAATCAAAATTAGGATGTGACTGATTAATTATTGGTAGTTATGTTGTTTTCAAAAATTCATAAATAGTGTTTGGTATTTTATTTTATTTTTTTGTTTTTATCAAACTAATTTCTAATTTTTTTCTAAAAAGAAAAATTCAAAAAAACAAGTCCAAAAAATTAAAGCAAACAGTGCCACTCTTACATTTTTGTTTTTTTTTATAAATATTTTTATTTTTTAAAATTGCAACAATTTCTACAACTTTAAGAGTCAAGACAAAGGTGCTTTCAAAATCTCAATAAAGTTTTTTTGGTTGTGATGAGGAAAAAAATTATATCCTAAATCATTTATTTTCTATTTTGTTAACCAAAACAAGAGAAAAATTAAAGCAAACAGAGCCACTCATACATTTTTGTTTTTTTAAAATATTTTTATTTTTAAAAATTGCAACAATTTCTACAAATTTAAGAGTCAAGACAAAGGTGCTTTCAAATCTCAATAAAGTTTTTTTTGTTGTGATGAGGAAAAAAATTATATCCTAATTCGTTTATTTTCTATTTTGTTAACCAAAACATGAGAATTTCATTTTTTAAAGTTTTCCTTCTCGGCACTCCATTTTCTCCACCAATTATTAAAGCAGACTATTATTTGGTAGTATTTTCTAAAGTTTTTACACTTCTTTCTTGTTTTTACATAATTGTTTTTCAATTTTCTATTTAAAAAAAAAATAGGGTCATCTATTCTGAACAAACTCAGAAAGTAATTTTTTATTCAAAAGTTGAAAAATAAAATTCACTAAAGACAAAAATAAGCTTACAAAACAACTCAATTTATAAATTGCATCAAAAAATATATATAGGTTGAGTTGCTTTCCCTTACAGAGAAATTTACAATATGCACCTTTTTAAATGGTGTACATTATCAAAAAGTTATGATTTTTTATGATAAATATTATGATTGTTTATGATGTGTTATGATATTTTGTAGTAAAGTTATGAATAGCGAATTTATAATGTGCATCTTAAAATTAAGGATGATAATGTTATGATATTTTGTGATTTTTGTTATGACATTTTAAGATTTTGTTATGACATTTTTTAATGAAAAAAAGTTATAACTTTTGTAATTAAAAAATTATGATATTTTATGTTTAAGTTATAAAATTTTATAAAAAAATATGAAAAACATATCATATTATATTACTTTTTTAAGAATGCATATTGTAGCATATTCCTTCACTTACATTTTTGTGATGGCTTACCTGTTGATGCACAAACATACATATGGCAATGCCAGCACAACATTGAAATAGTATACTGTTAATATAATTCCTTTGCCAAACTATGAAATATTTTACTATCAATAGTATATAATTTTGATACCCCAACCACAGGGCGGCACCAAAATTGACCTGTCCTCTTTATTCATGTACAACCTGTCTAGCCAAGCCCCACCATTTACAGTGCTAGCCAATCACAATGCACCACACTATTGTTTCCTTTAATAAAGAGGTTCCTTTAAACGAGGTGACAAATATTCCCACCAATAAAATTGTTGTAAAAATTAATAAATTTTATATAAACAAAATTACTAATGATATATTATGAAATAATAAAATTTTAAAAATTAAAGTAACATTCATTTTATATGATAGATGTCACATTATTAAGTAAAATTTTTAATTTATATAGCACTAACAAATTTTTAAACATAAATAATAAATTATAGCATCAATTTCTATTAATATAAGAAATGAAAAATTGTCAAATATATATATAAATGTAAAGAATCATGCCCTTTTTTCTTTTTCTTTTTTTTGTACTCACGCTAAGTTACACGATACATGCGTAGTGATTATTTTTCTTTTTTATGTTAGATAAGATTCCTCACATCTTTTACTTCTATTTTATTTATAAAAAAAACATATCATCTTTACCCTCACTTTTCTCTATTCTCTCTCTACATATTTTGGTCTCTCTTTTCTCTCTACATATTTGGGTCTTTCTTCTCTCTCTCATCTATCTCTCTTTCCAAACCTTAAAACCCAAATCCACTATCTCCTCACTCTCCCACGCCGCCACCTCCGCCTCTTTTCATTCCAACAACCGCTTCATCATCACTACCAGCTCCCACTTCGGCATCATCTTTTTATTTATCTTCTCTCTTCTCTCTCTACAGATTTGGATCTCTCTACCACCTCACAATCGTCTCTTCTCAAACCCTAGAACCCAAATCCACCATCTCCACATTCTATGACACCAGTACATTCGCCTCATTCCATTTTGATGATCATTTTATCACTGTCGGCCTTGTCCATGTCTTTGACGCCAAGTTCCGAACCCTTTTCGCCGCCTTGTGGCCATATCTACCTATTGACCTTGTTCACTACCATGAGGATGGGTCCTTGATCTATTTGCTGAAGAATAAAAGGTGGGTGATCATGGACAACAATAAACTCACGGATCTTGAGGAATTTGGAGGACTTGCTGAAATTTCTCTAGACCTGTACTAGAGAATTTGGAGGACTTGCTAAAATTTCTCTGGATCTATACCATAGAAATTTCACTAGACCTATGCCAAGTAATTTTCTTCGGACCTATTTTAGAGAATTTGGAGGACCTACTGAAATTTCTCTAGACCTATACCAAAGAATTTAGAGGACTTGCTGAAATTTCTCTGGACTTATACCAAAGAAATTTATTCATGAAGAGAAATTTTTTTGAAATTTCACTGGACTTATGCTAGAGAAATTTCACTGATCTTCTTTGGCCATCACACACTTGCAATCTAAAATTTTACTAGACCCATATCTGAAATTTCTCTATTATGTTGATTTTCTTTGAATCTCCTTTACAAATGTAGTCAAAAAAATCTACTTGCACGTTGATTTTTTTTCTAACACATTTGGGTTTTGTTTGGTTTGTTTTTGATAAACAAATTTTAGAGAAAAATTCCTAAAATTTTGTTTAGTTTAGTGATTTTGGAAAAAAAAATTCAAAATCACTTTCTATCTCCTATACATCAATCAATCAATCACTTTTTCTTTATCTTCTCTCATTTTCAATCACTTTTCTCTCACAGACATCTACTCAACTATAATAAAATATCAAATCATCCAAAACTCTAATACTCCAAAACTATTTCCAAAATATACAATCAAACAAATCAAAAAAAAATTCTAAATTCTTTCCCTAATTTTTTTTTAAAAAATTTATCTCCCAAAACCAAACCAAAAACACCCTTGATTTTTCTTTGAAATTTCTCTGTAAATATAGTAAGAGAAATTGACTTACATGTTGATTTTCTCTACATAATTGATTTTCTCTAAAATTTCTCTGCAAATATAGCCAAAGAAATTTCCTTACATGTTGGTTTTCTCTAACATATTTGATTTTCTATGAAATTTCTATGTAAATGTATTTAGAAAAAAATTACTTTCATGTTGATTTCTAACTCAGTGAAATTTTGTCAATTTTTTTTCTTTTCTATATTTCATATTCATCATGAATCTTGTTTGATACATCTCGACGAGGGCATTTCAAAATATAATTTTTGTTGAAAATAGACATCTAAATCAAAAGTTATTGAATTTTTAAGTTTTGAAAATTTTCAAAAAGTGAAAGACGTTTAAATGTAAAATGCAAGGATATTTTGGTTCAATAATTTTGGAGGGAAGATGCACATGTGTTTTAAGGGACTTGAGGTAGTATGAAAGTTTGGGATGTCATTTATCTCCTAAAATTGTAATATTAGAAACCTTAAAAAAAACCCATAATATGGTTGGTGACAGTAAGCGACTTGATAAGCTGTTATTTACCATTACTTTTATTCTTTAGACCCCCCACTTCTTTGAACCCTCTCCTAGCAAAATAAATCCCCTCCATTTTCTCTTGAACACTTACCTTAATTCCAGCTCTATCCCTTTTCTTTTGGACTCAACTTTTCTTTTATTTTTCCTTTCGTCGGCAACTCTCATCACTGATAGTCCCACATGCCGGCATCTGAAACCCTTTATACTCTCTCTACCCATTGGTGCCACCATCTCGCCACTGTAACCCACATCCCACCTCCTTCCTCTGTTTCTTCCTCATAGCAAATCCACAACTTACGCCATTGCTATAGGCTCCATTGTCCTTCTCACGATCTCAATCTTGATTTCGCCACCAACGCCAAGCCACCGTCGTCAGTCGTCATACCGTGGTCATCCAGCTGCCACCGCCGCAAGACTCTTCTCTCTCGATTCTACTTCGCCAACTGCAAACCCTAGATCTATAACTGTCGTCGCTTCTTAATCGAAAGAAAAAGAACTACAGAGGTAGAAAACGCAGAGGAGAGTCGAAGATGGGTGGCGGTGAGGGGTGGTCATAGGGTTAGGGTTTGGAAAATTAGAGTTAGAAGATTAGGGAAGAGGGTAAAAGTGAACTTTTAGGTTGGGGCAAAATTGAAACTAAAAAAAATTGGAAGAGATGGGAGTTCTAAGAAGCAAGGTAGGGGTTAATAGTAGCAATACTCCTTAATAAAACCAAGAAATGGAACATTATTAGACCCCCTTGTTTCAAGACCAATCCCAAAGGAAAATTGAAAAAAATAATAATTTGGGACATTTACACACAAGTGTGTCGAAATCTCATTAAATTTTTAATAGTCGAAATTATCTTTTAAATAATAATTGTTCACCATTTGTGATAAAAGAGTATGATGATATGACATTTATTTTAATTTTTAAAACTTTAAAACATTATAATTTTTACAATATATATATATATATTAAATAAAATTTACATTTTTAAAATCAACACAACGAGATCTGTCAAACAACACAAATATTAAATTAAAAAATGTAAAAATAAAAAACAACTTTTTATTATAATTTACAATTTAGACCATTTTTAATAGTCATATTTACTTGGTTTAGTTTTTTATTATAATATATATATAGAGAGTTTATTGAGTTAACTGAGAAATTTTAATACGAAATTGAAAAAAAAAATTAATGAGAAAATTAAACTAAAAAATTAAAATTTTATATTGCAACTATGAAATTCATCTA
The DNA here is from genome assembly GCA_036172215.1 of Camellia granthamiana. Lineage (NCBI taxonomy): Eukaryota > Viridiplantae > Streptophyta > Magnoliopsida > Ericales > Theaceae > Camellia > Camellia granthamiana. The sequence continues at coordinate 44,259,324 of CM069915.1, forward strand.
AAATATATGATTCCTAATATTAAGAAATTTCTCGATTTAAAAAATTTGAGAAAAAGTCAATTTACAATTTTCTCAATTTCTAACCATAAATTAAAATTTTAAACAAATAAAGTATTTTTCTCACATATAAACATAAATAAACAATTTGAGAAATATCTCAATTACGGAACTAAGCAAACTGAAAAATTTCTCGGTTGGTGAAACACCTATATAGAACAATGTGAAAAACTAAAAATGTTTTAAGTTTCACTGGATAGTTTTACAAACTAAGAAATTATCAATTCCGTACAACTAAAAAAAAAATTTTTTATAAGATTTTATATTCATTATTGGTCTTATTTTATAGATCTCATTGCATAAACTCTAGAAATATAAATTTATTAAAAATAAATGTAAATAAAAGTTATAAAGTTTTTAAGTTTTGAAACAATAAAACAAATGTCACATTAGTTTACCTACTTGAGTTAGGAGAAGTTATCTAGTGCTATTGAAGTAAGTATGGTTAGGTGGTACCCATAAGATCTGTGATTGGTAGAGAGTGTGTGGCCCATAATTTTGTATTGAGGTACGAGACATAATATTTGGTAATTGGTGGATAACATTATCATGTTATGCACTTTGAACACTTAATAATTTTATCTTAACACTTAATGAATTGATACTTTTCAATTTCTTATGCTTTTATAAAGGTAAAACAATCATATATATATATAAATCTTTTGAAAATAGGATTTTATTGATTAAAAAACAATGAAATAGAACTTAATGGAATATCAACTTTACAAATAAGACTTTTGAATAATAACCTCCTCATTACAACAACTACGCACATTATCATTTGTCAAAATATTATAATTTTCCATGAAAAAAATATTTTAAAATGTTTTATTACATTTGGTTAGAACTTTGAAAATGATGATTCTAGTGGTGGTGTGGTGATGGTAGGGTGGTAGCAGAGTTATGGTTGTATCATTGACGAGAGCAAGCAGCATGTCTTGTTAGATTTGAAAATATTTTTTTCCCAAATTATTTAATTTTCATTTGATTTTTTTTCTCATTATATCAAATGCTAAAAAATAATTTTAAAAAATGTTTTTTATCCAACCAAATGAAAATTTAATTTTTATATTTATATACATTATAAGTTTTTATAAATACTTCAGCTATTATGGATTTTTAAAATGAAAATAAAAATTTAAAAATTACACATGTCGGTACCTATGTCGGTAACTACGTTGTTGGTTTTATTGAATCGTTGGAACTATCCTATCCTATCATATACGTATATACTATCCTATCCTATCATACATATATATATAAATAGTATTTTTTTCTTGTGCATATTCTAAGGATTTATTTTATTTAAAAAAAAAAATCATATCAGCATATCTTTTTCATTTAATATAAAATTTTACACAAATTTAATTTCAATTATAATAATTAATTTTATTTGAAAAATACTTATAATAAAGATAAATTAAGTTGATCTTACATGAGATTTTGAGATAATAACAATAACAAAATTTATAATTTTAATATAATTATATTCACTTATTTTTTCAAAATGCTAAACAAATCGAAATGAATGTATAAAATTATTTTTTCATTCATATAATTAATGAATTGTTGATAAAAAATGGACTATGTATTTTGTAAATTAAAACGTTATGGGAACTCAATATAATTATGATAAATTGTAAAATTTATTATATTTTCTTCAAAACGTAAAGGGTGTTGGTGTAATTTACTCTAATAATAATAACTAGCACAATTAACAACTATGAATTTTAGAAAATAAATATTCCTCTGTTAGAAATTTGGAAGAAAAAAATATATTAGAGATATATCAATTTACATACTTTTATTAGAGTTTTAGGCTTCGTTTCACTAAAGAAGTTGGGGCTAAATTAGTCATTAAAAAATAAAATATGTTAAAAAGTCAATAATTTGAGTTGTTTTGGGAACTGGTTAAAAACTAACTTTTTAGTTTTTTTAAAATTTTTTATGAAAAAGTAAAAATGTAGAGAAGTGATGTGATCTAAAAAATTAAAAAGTTAAAAAAAAAAGTCAAAAAGTCAAAGTTGACAAAATGAGCCAAAATATCATATTCAAATCATAACCATTCACTTTTTCTTTCACAAAAGTCCAAAAAACAACCCAAACAAATTTTTTAGCCATAAGCTAACAAAAGTCCCAATTCAAAAAAGCCAATTAAAAAAGCTTTTGCCAAACGACAACTTAGTTAATTAAAAGTTTATTTGTTAGTTAAAATCAATGAGATTTTAAATTTTAGAAGTATAATGTTTATTTTTATTTTTGACACAAAATATAAAACAACATAAAATGTGCTTGATTATGTGCATTTTATATTTTATATTTTTTGTCTATCTTATTGATGTCTTATTATTAGTTCATATTTAATTTTTTATTTAGCATGAAATTATTATTACAAAATATTTATATTTAATTTAAATTTTATATGTCTATATATAATATGTATGAATAATTTAAAAAGAATACTAAAGAAAAAGTCAAAGGTGAAGCACCGATAAATCCCAAATATAGTGATCTTATAAATTGTTTGATCCTTTATTTTTTCTTATAGATCTAAAGGTTCCATTTTAGTGTGAATTAAACGCACGTGTGTTATGTGTTGAGGGACATATATGGGTTTTTCTTATAATGTTGAAGTTACTAAACGTAACACTTCAAAAAAGTTCCTTAGTGTACTTTTCTTAAATGTAACACTCCAATATAACACTCAAAAAACGTAACACTTCAATGTAACATACTAAAAAACTCTTTAGTGTACTTTTCTCAAACATAACACTCTAATCAATGTAACACACTAAGAAACCTCTTAATTTACGTTTCTTAAACATAAGAACGTAACATTCCAAAAAGAGTAATGTTAGAGACTCCAAAAATGATACAAAAATTTTTACAAAACGTCTTACATGAGTGTGGGACCCACATAATGTGGGTCTCGTGTGGGTCTCATACTTATGTGAGACTTTTGGTAGAAATTTTAGAATCTCTAACATTTTTGTTCCAAAAAAACTTCTTAGTGTAATTTTTTTAAACGCAACACTCTAATCAATGTAACATGCAAAAACTCTTTAATGTACTTTTCTCAAACGTAACATTCCAATTTAATGCACTTAAAAATTCATTGTGCTGTGTTTGGTTGGGAGATTTGAGAAGGAATTTGAAAAGAGAAAAGGAAAAGGTGTATGAAATTAGGTTAAATATAGGTATATTTTATTCAAATGTCACATATCTTTTTTCTTTTCCCTTTTCCTTTCCAAATCCTTTCCCAAATCCCCAACTAAACACAGCGTTAGTGTACTTTTTCTCAAATGTAACATTTCAAAAAAACTCTTTAGTGCATTTTTTCAAAACGTAATACTGCAATCAATGTAATTATGTAACACAAAAAAACTCCTTAGTGTATTTCAAACATAGCACTCTAATGTAATACCAGAAAACCACACTAATAGAAATGTAGATTTTCAAACTCGACAACCAACACTTCAGCTACCAATCCCTCAAAAAGAATCTTTCATACCCCACCTTTCCATTCCCATCCCAAAAACGAATAAAAAAAACTAGAAAAATAAATCACAAAAAAACATTTACTTAAAACTGAAATGATACCAAATTAAATAAATACAACTTTCCAAAATGAAAAAGGATTAATTGGTTCATAAGAAAACTCTTAGGATTAAATAGATATGAATAAATTTTTCAAAAAATCAATACTCTACATAATTAATCTATGTATTTTCTTCTTAATCCAATCCCAACATATTTATATTTAATTTTTTAAATAAATTTTGCTTAGTTCTATTTATACATATTTTTATTTTCCAAATAAATATAAAAATAAAATTAAATAATCAGAATCACTTTTAATTTTATATTACTAATTATTTTTCTAATTTAACTATTATTTTTAATATCAAAATGAGTGTTTATTTTACTATCTTATAATTTAATATATATCATATAAAATCATTATATGATAATTCAACTACACCATATTTATATTTAATATTTTAAATAAATTTTATATTATTTCTATTTCTATATATTCTTATTTTCCAAAATGATTATAAAAGAAAATTAAATAATTAGAACCACCTTTAATTTTATGTTACTAATTCTCCTTCTAATTTAACTATTATTTTTAATATATGATAATTACACTTTTATAGCACAATGGAACTAAAATTATAAATAAAAAAAAACTAAATTATTATATATAATTATTCAAATAATACTTTTATAGAACAATAAGATTAAAATTATTAAAATAAATAATTTAAATTTAAATTTTATTTTAAATTAAAATTAATATTATTCTTTTGTAACATATATCGTAATATAAAATATCATTAAAAAAAAATTTAACTTTAAAATAAATTATTTTGTGAGCCTATATTTTACATAGCATCACACTTAGTAACAAAAAATTTTATCCGTCATCAAAAAATCTGTTTGTATTTGACTTCTAATTATTAAATTTTTTTACTGATAAAATATTAAGGCTCAAAATTAATTTTTTATTTTAAAAATAAATTTCCGTATAACTAATCTGAAGAATATGAGGTAGATTATTTCAACACTTTGAAAAGGACTAAAATGTACTATTAATTTTGGGACAATAGTACATTTTAATGCAAAAGGACTAAAATAACCAATACCTTCGTTTGAACTTTAGCCCACATATGGACCCCAAATGGGCACATCATCATTGGGTGATTATAGTTGCAATTGAAAATGCCAAAGGTTGACTGAAACCTTCCACCTTGTTTTGTTGCATGTTTTACCTAACCAAATTTGAAATGTTTAACCCACAATCCCTTCAAAGAAAATTCAAAATAATTAGGCACGAGAAATGAATTTTTGGTGATCGGTCAAACAACAATCTCAATCAATTGAATGAAATGAAATGAAATCTATAATTATGTGATGATTCAATTCAATAAGCAATGAACAAAAAAACTTAATTTTTTTAATTAATCAATAAGAGAATAATTATATATATAATTTTTTTATATTAATTCTCATATTAAAAAATAAATACATACCATAAAAAGTAGGAAAAATTATTTATAAGTCCTATTAGGGAGATTTATACTACATATGGTTCTACTAAAAAATTTATATCCCTATAAGTCCTGTGGGAAGTTTGTTGACACATTTACCTTCAATATTAGTTGTTAATATCATAAATAATCGTAAAACCATATATAGGAAATTGAATATTACCATAGATCATATCTATATAAACGTAACGTAACGTAACGTGACACCTATATAAACGTAACGTGACACCTATACGTAACGTGATATCTACATAAACGTAACGTGACACCTAGAATTTATGATAACATTCAATTTCCTGTAACGTAACGTGATACCGACATAAACATAATGTGATAGGAAATTGAATATTACCATAAATCATATTTATATGAAACGTAACGTGACACAAATATAAACCAGCAATATTTTCACATTCAATTTAAAAAAATAAAAACTCATTAAGTTTGCGAAACGTAACGTGACACGTTATGTTACGTTTATGTAGGTATCACGTTACGTTTATATAGGTATCACATTACGTATAGATGTCACGTTACGTTTATATCTGTGTCACGTTACGTTACGTTACGTTTATATAGGTGTCACGTTACGTTACATTTATGCAGGTGTCACGTCACGTTACGTTTATATAGGATCTTGTGGAATATATTCCTATCTAAATAGGACTTGAGACTCTATAAGAAATTACACAAGATTTAGCCTAACATAAGTATCTAAAAAAAAGACTTATAAATAAGTCTATAAAAACTAAACCAATAATCTCACGCTATAAACTGATGCTAAATAATTACTAAACTAAAAAATCTAGTTCATTAAAAGCTTGATTAGCGAGCCAATTTTGAACTAAAAGCTTGAGGATAATTGGCCCACTAGGGGGACCCCTGTTGGTTGATATTATATATTCAAATTGAGTTTACATTTTGGCTTTTTCACACAACATCTATCTAGGTGATGTGATGTGTACTGGATCATCCTTTACTTGTCCTTTAATGTCATTTATATATCTTGAATAAAATACATCTTGTACATTTTAATTATTTTAGTCTCTAATCATGATTGTTCTTTGAGCATATTAAAATAAGTCACGTTAATTGATATATTTATTGCTATTTTTAGTTTATGTAATTGTTAAGTCATATTGTTACCATCTAAGGAAAAAAAAAAACTAAGTCATATAGTTTAATAACTTTGTTAGTTTAATATATTTTTTTTAAAAAAACAAAAAAAAAACTTTACTTTTAAAATAAATTAAATTTTATTTTTTTATTTTGACTCATTTTAGGAAATAAGTTGATTCTTTTTTATGGGCAATAAATGACAAAATATTTTTTTGATTTATTAGATTAAAAAAGTATAAAATTGTAATTACATTACTAATTTCAACTCATATTTTTATGCTACACTACCATTAAAAACATGAGGATAAAGGTGGAGTCTGAGAAACATTTGGTAAATGAAAATATAATTTTATTTCAAATCACCTTGAAATATGTTCCCGTAGCTCTTCCATGAGCAATTTCCATCCAAAATTTTATTAGTGAGTGACAGAAAATCGCATTTGAAACACAGGCACTTATTGACAAAAAAAAAAAAAAAAAAAAAAAAAAAATTATGAATATTTAATTGTTGTGATTAAGAAATTGAGGATTAACATCCTTTCCATTACAACAATTAACATAGTTTGATGCAATAATCATAATTTGTGTTTGGTAAGGACTCCAGTGGAGAGATGACTTTTATTTTTGCTTCAAAAGGCAAGAATCTTACAAACAATATAACTAGTATCAATTTAGAGCTTGGTTTGCAAAATTTGTTGACTTTTCGACTTTCGATTCACTTAATTGCTCATCCTCAATATAAATTATTTATTTATTTATTTATTTTGTTTGATTGTCGAAAATTTAGAGGAAAGTAGATAAAGTTTGGTACCCACCCAAAAAAAAGATAAAGTTTGGAACCCATCATGATCCATTCATCTTAACAATATTCTGTTTTATTATCAGCCTTCGCTGTGCAACTTTGTGAACTTCCTGCTCATTTGCTAGTATTAAAAAAAAAAAAAAAAAAATTATTTGCTAGTATTATCCAGGCAATTTTCTTGCACATACAATTACTAAAATTTACTTGTATAAATTAAGATGAGAAGAAATTCACAATCCACAGAAATTCAGTCCACAAAAATCTAACCCAAGAGACGTATAAATAAACATACTTAACAAAAAAGAATTATCGATTAAATCCCCTTTATATTTGCAAAGAATATGTTTTTAGATATTATTCCATTAAGACACACAATAAGAAAGATTGAACCAAAATTTAAAACGCAAAAAAATTAGAGCTTTAGGGTAAAAATTTCTATTAAAATGTTTTGAAAAGATAGAGAGGGATTGTAACTCGTGGAGGATGACAACAGATCTGATTTTTTGGATTTCGCACACAAATTTTTTATTTTAAACTCAACTATTTTGGTGATACAATTTTATACATTACTCTGATTCAGACAGTTTTAACCTTTCTATCCCTATAATTTACCCTATCATACCAATTTTCTCCCCTATGATAGATACAATCGGGTCGGGTAATTTTGCCATTCGTTGCACTTTAATGGACCCAACATTTTTTTGAACCATTTAACTTACATAAACTCAGAAAATTTGGGGGCCCAACGCGGTTCCCTTTGTGGCTTTTTCACAGGGCTGGGCTTGAAGTTCATACGCTTAATTCAGACTCTAGGTTCAATTCTAGTCTTTGTTTGGACAAAGAATTTCATGAAAAGTGCCACTGTACTACTGAAGCTAAGCAGGACAAAACATAACATTGAATTTTCTTCCATCACCCAAAACCATGATTTTAAATAACTGTATCGACGATACAATCATATTATATATATATCAAACATATAATATAAATTAATATAGTAATAAATAAATTTAAAATTTTGATACCTATTGGCAGACCTCATGCCCACATTGAGAGAGAGAGAGAGCTAATAGATAATTAAGAGTGCCACTTCTGGCTGCATTTCATTGATAAAGTGGCCCAAATCCTCACCAAGAATACTTATTCTCCATCCATTTTTGATGGGGAATCAAAACAACTCACCCAATATTCATTTTATGAACAATATGAGGCCACCTCCAGTTAAAAAGTAAAATTACAAATTACAACATCAATAAATAAATATATATATTTTTTTTCTTGTTACATTACATCAAGGAATAATTTTGAAAGTAACAAAAGAATCAATGATCATCAGAATGTTGCACAACGGGAAGGCAAACCAGTCTCATGATTCACGGCAACCGTCTCTGCTGCACTACATTGTAGCACATCCTGCCTCAATTTTGCACCGGCCGCCTTAAGCCCCTTGAGCGAAACCGCCTGATTGAAAAGGTTCAATGATGGCAATTTTGACGCTGGTGGCATCTTCCCACCGGGCAACAATCCTCTAAAATCTTCCTTCAACAATGGCACCTCAAAATCACTCTTGTCGTGCTTCACAACATTGTCTTGCGCAGAAATATGTGCCCCGGGCTCCATATGATTAGTTGAAAAGCTTGCCTGTCCCGGGAAATTCGGGTACAAACTCACATACCCTCTTAGATACATCATGTCAATCAGGAATTTTTTCCACGAGGCTTGCCAACCATTTGTTCTAGATTTGGGGATTTGAACCGGGTTTTTCTTGGCATCCTCGGTGAACCTCATGTTCATGTACACATAGAATTCTTTCCATTGCTTGGGGAAAAAAACTGCTCCCCAACTGCACGGTAACTGGTGGAGATAAGGCGTGTTTGGGTGGATCTGTTTGAAGAACTCTGTCGCATTCCATTTAGGCCTTTCTTTCACTACTTCTACCAAACGTGGCGTGTAGAGAGAGATCGATGAAAGCTCGGGGAGAGAGACTTGTGGGTCGTAGTGGTAGGCCAGTAGGGCATATTTGATCCATAAGTAGTAGTAAGGAGAGACTTCGATGTCGTCTTCGAGTAAAAGCCCGAAGTCATCGTCAGATGATGGGTACCAGCTCTCACTGACGGCTCGGATTAGCCCACCTTGGATGATTCTCCTTCTCAGGGTTTTGGGCCCATTAGGCCAATCGAATGAGTTCACTAGTTTTATAGTTGGCTCATCCACTCTGCTGTCCATGTTGAAACTGATTGACACTTCATCTCCCAAATAGTAGGCATTGCTTAGAGATTTGAGAAGTCTGGCTAGTGAATTAGCCCGGTTTTGGGTCACAATGTTCACTGAAATCCGCATTTTGTTCCAATCTGCACGTGAGGAATTGATTGATTAGGAAAATTTAGAACAAATTAACTAAAGAAATAGTTGTAAAGGGCTTAAAAATGTAAAGAAAAAAAAATTGAAGCCTTACTTGGTAATGCTGTGGACCGTAGATCGGCCATCCAGAGAACCTTTGACACGGAAGATTTTGGTAAAAGAATAAGGGTTGAACTGTTTGTTGTAGTCTCCGAAGCCATCTTCAATGCCTTTTTCACATTAGGATCGATATCAGACACTGCAATCAGCACACTCGGGTTGTGAATTTTGATCAACCCTTTCATGCTAGAGTACACTGCTTGTATCACAGGCACTTCAGAATTAGAAACTCCAGAGAGCGCGCCTACGCCCAAGTCAAAAATTTTAAACCTTCTCTCTTTGCATACTGCCTTTGGCCAGTTCAAAGCCGTGGCAGCGTCTTCACAAGTGCAGAAATTGCCACCCGAAACAACAATGTATGCCTTTTTCCCAAAAGTGGACCGGAATTTTTCAAGCAGAGGACTGAGAAATTTCACTTCTTCAATAGAATGGGCATAGAAGAGTGCATCGATTTTTTGAGGATTCATCGCGGCCCACTGTGTGATGTAACCGGTGGAGAGGGCTTTCCACCATTGGTCGTCGCGGACTTGGACAATGTCTTTGAAGATGACAGTTGTTTCGGAGAGGTATGCGAGCCTATGCTCGCTGTCTCCCCAAGTTTCTTTGTCCTTGGGGTCAACTGGTAGAACGAATGAGCCGGCATTTCTGTACTTCTGAAGCTGGTAGCTGGATTTTTTGTGGTCGATTGCAATCGTTAGAAAGCGAAAATCACAGGAAAAACAAATTAATGAGCCAAACAGCTTGCAATGACAAAAATCACTGAATTAGTTTTTAGTGTTTTTCAGATAACGGATATTGAAAATGAAACAAATAGAGTGTCTATGTTTCATCCTAGTGACAGCCTACTAGAAATAAATTTAGAAAATAAAATCAATTTGTTAGTTACCCTCTAGTATATGATACTGAGCAGACAGCTGACCATGCAATTAATTAAAGATGGGTTAGGTTAAGAAGATTCCTTCACAGAAAACTAATATTTAAATTTAAAAAAAAGAAAGAAAATGACATTGTATTTAAATAGTTCTTCTAGTGCTTTCTGAATCGATTTCCTAACTCGATCTGTATTCATCTTATATTTGAACCTTTTTTTTTTTTTCTTCTGATTTTCTTGTCAATTTACTCAATACATGATGCTAAAAAAAATTGTTTCATCTTTTTTTCGATGGCTGTTGAAATCATAAATGGCACGCATCTTAATGCAATTCGCAATCTCTCCAATCTCTCTTTGTGTGTATCTTATGTTTAAGTAATATGATATTATAGAATATAAAAACAGGTGACCAACTAAAAAAAATTTGCATTTTTCTTGATACAGTCAAACTAAACTAATAAGATCAGAAACAACCTTCCTTCTACGACATGTTTCATGATAGATTAGTACTTAAATATTAACTAGTTCTTGTGAATCCAATACTATATGGTTAATTTAATTAATTTTTTTCACTTAACATGAATAATTCATATCCTAAATGAAAACAATGAACTTTGATTCATAAACATACCTCAAATGAAGGTCTTCACCGGTCATGAATGTGAAGGGCGTTTCAGTGAAAAGTGTCTTGACAAGCTCTGCGGATAAAAACCAGGAGCTAGAAAGAAAATCTACTTGCACAATCTTATCGACTGTGATATCATAGGCGGGGTCAGGCAAATAAAGCCCGGCCTCTTTTGACCGAAACTTTCTATAGCTCGGGAAAGTATAGTCCTTTTGCCTAAAAGGCAAAATTCTCCCAATGCTGCCCAAAACAGAGTTCTTGTACTTGTCAGTCCCGGCCACCTGTGTCAAAATCTGCAACATTTTCCTCCCGGGGATCATATCATCATCGAGGATGTACACGAAATCGGCTTCTGTTTGTAGAGCCATCTGGAACCTTCCATAGTACTTGAAATCATAGCTCGAACTAATAAAACTTATTCTAGAATCATTGTAGCTATCCACAATTCTCTTGAGTGAGAGCTCATTGGGGCTGCCAAATGAAAGTACCCAAACATGGTGAAAAGGGAGTGTTTGGTGGAGCAAAGAATCAAGTTGAGAACAGAGTGTTTTTCTCTTGAAATGGTTTAGAATCACTGTGACTTTTGGGGTGTTTGGGCCTTTCAAATCCCACTTGGATTTCATTGCCATGAGTTGAGAAAGTGTTTCAGTCCCAAAGGACTTGCTTTGGAATTGAAGTACCTCCTCATAAAGCCCTCTCTTGAGTTTGATCATCAATTCATCATTGGATTTCTTTTGTTGGAAATCAATCTTCTCATTCTCACATACTTCAGCTGGGGTGAACCGTGTGAGCGGTGGAATTTCAGCTTGGACAAGCGATGAGGCTTCTTGGTATCGACTCACCACGTGTGGTGTGATCATGAACTGTTTCCAATGCTGAGCGATTCGAGTGGCCCACGAAAAGTCCGGTTTTGTTCTTAAATCAATGGCTGGGCTCATGTAGTACAATAGGAATGTCGCGTAAATTGCAAAGGCGAATTGGAGGCAAGTTAGCACGGTGACAAGCCGGGCTGAGGTACTCTTTTGTGCTTTCAACTTGGCTTTTCCACCAACAAAATCACTCAGCATTCCTTCCAAGTAATCCCCACTTCTCATGGTGGGATTCCGAGATAGACTCATTTCGCAAAATGCAAAAAATTTTGGGAATTTTTCACCTACAAGAATCAAGATTGTTCCAAGAAACACACAAGAGTTTAGTTGAAAACTCTATAACTTGAAAACATGACAATACCCACAACCCAAATCAACTAAAAAAGAGCTTTGCTTTGTTTTAGTTTATATGCATGTATAGATTTATCGAAACCACCTTGAAGAAAAGACTAGAGAGTCAAGATAAGGAAGAGAGAGGGAACAAATGGGGAAGAAGGGTGGTTTGGTTTTGGTGAAGTAGATATGTGTATATATATATAATGTAAATATATAAATTAATGCAATTATTAAAGTAATAAAGTGAAGTAGAAGGAGCCCATGAGAAATGCAGGGAAGGTCACATGGAGCGTTAAGCACTAAAATTATTTTTGTTATTAAAAAAAAATGGTTACATAAAAACGCATTGGGATTCACTGCTTCCCATACAATTCAAGTAATTAAAAGCCGGCTTTGTTGCCGTGAAAGTGGGCTGTCCCTGCGTTTTGGCACTTCCATGCTCAATAATCTCTGTTTACTCCCATTGCCAATTTTACTCTTTCCCTCTGTGTGTGTGTTTAAGTTTCAAAACAGAAAACTTCCTCTAAGTGGAAGATACCTCATCTCATTCATGGAGTCATTTGTTTAAGTTTTCTGAATTTAGTTTTTTAAAAATTGAGTTTTTTATTTTTTATATTTTCTGTTTTTATTAAAAATTATAAACAATTTTTTTACTCTTTTTTTTTTTTATACACTTTGCTTAGATGTATTTAAATAATAAAACATTTTAAAAAATTAATAAATATACAAAAATATGAAAAATATATTGATTTTTTTTTATAATTTTATTTATTTATATTTTTGGTATTTAGTGAATTTTTTAAGGATTTTTTTTCCACAAATGTTATACTTTTTAAGTGTATTTATGTTAGGTGTGTCGAAAAATTAAAAAAATTGTTTAAATTTTTTTAAAAAATTCAATAAAAACAAAAAAATACAGAAAACAAAAAAGTAAAATTTTCTAAAAGTGAATTCTGAAAACTGAAAACTGAACAGAGTGATTTTTTTTAGCATGAAGTTCACCAACAAGAAAAGGGGGAAAAAAATTCAAACTATAAAATAATAATCATATCTAGAATTCTATTTTGACTAAAACTGTTTAGCCATTGAATATTGCATTAATTATTTTGCTTCTTAAGGCTCATTTGTTAAAAGGTATCCGGAAGTTTGTCTCAACTAATTTTCAGTAAATGTAATTTCTCATCTCATGTGTATGATGTATTTATTGGGTGCAGCCTTGGGTGGCCTCGATGAAGTTCATCGCTTGATAGAAAGCCTCAATGGAGTTCATCGCTTGATAGGAATCAAACTCGTGATTTATTTTTCGTGAAGCGGTTATCACAACTCAGCTTACCAGATAACTAACCTTTGAGTTGAATATCGCATTAACTTGATTAAAAAGTAAATGTTTTGAACTTTTTTGACTGCTCATTGAACCCTCAATTCGAAGCAAAGGACCACAATTATAATACAATATATATTTGACTGCTCATTGATTAGCAAAACTCAGAAAATACTCAAAGACCTCGCAGATTCAAGTTTCTGAAAGTTAGAAACTCCAAATCATATTTTTCTCTTTCAAAGAACACAAAGTCCATCCTAACCCAAGTCCCAAAAATAAAAAAATCCATTTTAAATAAAAAAATTTGTGAAACCCAAACCCCAACCTTCACCTCCACCTCAACAAAAACCCAATAAAATAAAATATATATAAAAAAAAAAAAAAGTGCAGAAAAGACAAGAGAGGCCATACTCACAATCTTGAAAACAAAGAAACAAACCAAAAGAGGCGCTTTTCTTCTTCAGCAAATCAAGCTTAAAAGCTATGGTTCAAGCTTGCAACACAGTTCAAGAATCATAAGGGAAAGTAGCTTAGGCTGAAGATTGAGTACAAGAGAGAGATTTATATATGTACAAAAATTTTAGTCGGTATGGGTTGACTTTTGGAATTGAATATAGAGATACGAACATGTGCATGGATGAACATTCCAGCAATTTGTGCTTAATGCATTTTTGCCGAACTTTCTGGTAAGTGGAATGCAAGGAATTCCATGGAATGGGTTTTTCTTGTAGGAAGGAGAATTCAAAAGTGATATTCTTGTTAATCAAGTCATGATTCAGGGGACATAGCACTAGTGTTGCTGCAACAGTACACAAGAAAAATTAGATGAATAATAATGGTGATTAGGCCTAATCAAATTTTGTTAAAAATACCTCCAAATCATATCACGAGTGAGGGCCACTGATCCAATGGTCACAAGACAATTTGGGTATGACTGATTTAGCGACATACAAAAAATAAAAATAATAATTAAAAACATATAAATCAATCATAAAATTAGACATAATTCTTTGACATGTAGTGAGTCCCACATTCTGTGAATCTCACATCTATGTGATAGGATTGTGTCTGGTAATATGATTGGCTTATGAAATGTTTCTAAAATAGAAATGCTATTTACTCATCAAAATATTCAAAATTTGATTACATAGTGCATACATTTAAATTTTGTGTGGCGTAGATCATATCCAAAATGAATATGATTCATATATTATAAATTCTGAATATTTGTGTGGTATCTTTTTAAGATAGCTTTGCTAGTTTAAATAACGGTTAATTATACTAAGACCATTTTAATTATTAACGAATATTATTTTACTAATTGTTAGCGAATATTATTTTATCTTGTAGGCTTTGAACTTATAAATTTTGACCATTCAAGTATAAAAATGAATTATTTTTGCGTTCCACCTTTCCAAACGGGGCATTTGCTTAGTTTTTATAGTTGAATGATTAAAATGTATTCTTCATAGGTGAAGAATTAAAATAATATTTACTAATAATTCAGTGAGTGTTTGCATAAGAGCCGTGCTTCGGACCCCCCAGTGGAGGTCGCACCCCAGTGACGTGGCAGCGTGGGGTTGGCGGAAAATCACACTTGGGAATTAGTGAACTGGCCACCAAGTTGTAAACCTCTTGGGTAAAAGTGGATTTTCAAAAGGAAAATGAAAGTAGATGGATCAATTGACAAATACAAGGCAAGACTTATGGTCAAATGTTTTAGACAAAAGAAGGTCTTGATTACTTTGACACATACTCACCAGTTACTAGAATAACATCCATTAGAATGCTAATTGCCATTGCATCTCTATACAATCTAGAAATTCATCAAATGGATGTTAAAACCGCTTTCTTAAATGGTGAGTTAAAGGAAGAAATTTACATGGAACAACCAGAAGGGTTTTCTATTCCAGGGAAAGAAAAGAAAGTGTGTAAATTGGTTAAATCATTATATGGTTTAAAACAAGCGCCAAAGCAATGGCATGAGAAATTTGACAAAGCAATGATGTCAAATGGATTTAAAATTAATGAGTGTGACAAATGTGTTTATATTAAAAACACAAACAAAGGTTATGTCATTGTATGTCTTTATGTAGATGATATGCTCATCATTGGTAGTAATAATGACATGATTAAAACTACCAAGAAAATGTTGAATAAACATTTTGACATGAAGGACATTGGAATTGCTGATGTAATTCTTGGTATGAAAATTACCAAAACATTAGAAGGTTATGCTTTGTCACAATCTCATTACATTAAGAAAATACTTGACAAATTCAGCAAAAATGATGATCATCTTGTTAGAACATCTGTAGATGTTAATTTGTATCTTTCTAAGAATGTACAGAAAATTATTTCTCAATTAGAGTATGCCCAAATTATTGGAAGCTTAATGTACTGGATGAACTGCACTCGCCCGGATATAGCTTATGCAGTAAATAAATTAAGTAGATATACGAGTAATCCGGGAGTAGAACACTGGAAAGCAATTATAAGGGTTTTAAGGTATCTCCGATTTACTCGTAACATTGGGCTTAATTATACTAGATATCCAGCAGTACTTGAAGGATACTGTGATGCAAATTGGATATTGGATACTAGAGACTCGAAGTTCACCAGTGGGTATGTCTTTACTCTTGGTGGGGCGGCTGTATCCTGGAAATCTTCCAAACAGACTTGTATTGCTAGGTCTACTGTGGAATTAGAATTCATAGCTTTATACAAAACTGGGGAAGAAGCAGAATGGCTTCGCCACTTCCTTGAAGATATTCCAATATGGTCAAAACCGGTGCCTGCTATATGCATACATTGCGATAGTCAATCTGCAATAGGTAGAGCACAGAGTCATATGTATAACGGTAAGTCTCGACATATACGTCATCGACATAATACCGTAAGACAACTACTCTCTAATGGAATTATTTCCATTGATTATGTGAAGTCTAAAGACAACATAGCGGATCCACTAACCAAGGAGTTAGCAAGAGAGCTAGTTGAGAATTCATCGAGCAGAATGGGACTAAAGCCTATTAAATAAGAGTTATCACAACGGCAACTCAACCTAGTTGACTGGAGATCCCAAGATCTAGGTTCAAAGGGACAACCGAGTTGTGTATGACTCAGAAGGATCACTGGGGAGTTAAACTCCTACCCATTTCTATGATGAAATAGTGATGACTGCAGTGTTTTAGGTTAAGTAAAATTTTAATGATTCTTATATCTCGGTAAATCTAGTGGAGTATGGCAGGATACTCTTCATAAAAATCACCTATATGAATGTGAATTTGGCCGGTTCTATGAGAATTGTGAAGGGCTACAATTTTCTAGAGCACTCATGAAAGACTAGGTTGTTCAGGGCCAAAATGAACACAATAGTGAGAACTAAACTGTGTTTGGGAATATACTGTGTGAATTCTATTGTCTTGGTTTACACAAATAGCTGATTAATTCAAGACATCATGTTCACTGGTTAGCTAGTAAATCCGATCGTGTCTCATAAGGGAAGATTCAAAACTAAAAGCTATCTATCTTTTGCAGAATATTTCCAATTTCTGTACTCTCTGTATTTAGATCATGTTGTTGCATTTCCTCTTCGTCAAATTCCATTCATGTAGGAGAGTGTTGGAAAAATGGTTTAATATAGGCATATTTTTTAGCCAAATTTGAGTGGGCCCCAAACGTCTTATGTGGTGGGTCCAAAGAGGTGAAGTGTTCCTTGCCGCGTGGCAAGTCACACGGTGAAGACGGAACGTCAAAACCATTTATGAGTGAATGGGAAGTTGATGTCGTTTTCAGGTCTAACATTAATTTTTTAGATAAAATTCATTTGAATTTTTTCAATAAAAATTATTATGGGAATTTAATTTAATTCTAAATTCAAATTTTGGGTTCCTAAGTGGTTTCCTAAAATTTGTAAATTATGAGAATTTAATTTAATTATAAATTCAAATTTTAGGTTCCTAAGTGGTTACCTAAAGTTTGTACCTCTTCCTTTATTTATTAAACTATTCAAATAGTTTAATATATATATATATTTTGTGGATTTACAAAATAATATTCTGGTTGGAAAAACAAATTATAGCGATCCCAGTTTTCCCTTCATTGTTTAATTGTATTCCGAACTCGGTTCCGTAGATGTGTTGTTGTCTTATTCCCATTTCCATCCTTTACTCTTTGTATATGAGTCTTGGGTCGTGTTGGGCAGGTTTAAAACAGGTTGGTTGTGTTTGGAAACCAAGGGTTGATGTCCAGATTTTGGGTTTGACGCTTGAGCGGACCTGTTTGTTTATCAATCCGAAAAATAGCTTTTTTGATCACTTTTTCGGGCCATTTTCTCCCTCTAACTTTTCAAAGATTTTGCATGATTATACTAGATTCATCTCATTAGTAAGATACATGTACATCAATTAGATGGTGACTAATCATTGATACCTATATATATAATGTATAGAAGACTAATGCTAATACATTGAATGTGATGGATTTATTATGAATGAATCTTAGAGATGCATTATGTATCTATTATGAATATGTAAGATACATTAATCTATCTAATGAATTCATTAATATAGAGGATGCATTATGTATCATGAATGTATGAGATACATTAATCAATTTAATGAAGTTCATTGAATGAATAACTTGAGAGTTTCTCTCTCTAGACTACATCTTCTCTCTATAAATACATCTAGTTCTAGTGATCTTCTTATTTGTTGGCCACGGAGCCTCTTTGTTGTAGGCGGAATACCATATATGTAAAAGGGTTGCACCCTTCATTTGATTATTTATTGTCATAAGCCTGAGGGCAATTCATTTAGAATGCTCATGTTGTATTTAATTTTCATTCGAATGAGAGAATTGTTGTTCAACACTTTTAATTGAACATTTGAGTTTATTTCCGCATATTATCTCTGAAATTGAATTAAGTTAAGGAACTTGGTAATGACTTCGAGTAATAAAAAGTGGGGCGTGACACAAATAGTGATTATATACTATTTGACAGATAGTAGTAATATACTGTCTATTTTCTTTGACAACTAGTAGTACGATACTGGTGTTATTAACAATTCAGAATATATTTTTGTGGAATTTTGTCAGAAAATTAATTTTGGTTTTTAGAAATTATTTTCTGAGTTTTCATTAATTAAAATTCTGTTTTAGTATTTTATTTATTGAAGTGTTACAGAAATTAATTTTCTGTGGAATTAATTTGGTTGAATAAAATTTTATTTTATTTCCAAATTAATTGAAAAAATAAAAGTTATATTCTTATTTCTTTTATTTTACAGAATTTAATTTCCTGTGTGGAATTAATTTGGTTGAATAAAATTTTATTTTATTTCCAAATTAATTGAAAAATAAAATTTATATTCTTATTTATTTTATTTTACAGAATTTAATTTCCTGTGTGGAAATGGTTTAATATAGGCATATTTTTGAGCCAAATTTGAGTGGGCCCCAAACGTCTTATGGGGTGAGTCCAAAGAGGTGAAGTGTTCCTTACCGCGTGGCAAGTCACACAGTGAAGACGGAACGTCAAAACCATTTATGAGTGAATGGGAAGTTGATGTCGTTTTTGGGTCTAACATTAATTTTTTAGATAAAATTCATTTGAATTTTTTCAATAAAAATTATTGTGGGAATTTAATTTAATTCTAAATTCAAATTTTGGGTTCCGGAGTGGTTTCCTAAAATTTGTAAATTATGGAAATTTAATTTAATTCTAAATTCAAATTTTAGGTTTCTAAGTGGTTAGCTAAAGTTTGTACCTCTTCCTTTATTTATTAAACTATTCAAATAGTTTAATATATATATATTTATGAGTGAATGGGAAGTTGATATCGTTTTTGGGTCTAACATTAATTTTTTAGATAAAATTCATTTGAATTTTTTCAATAAAAATTATTGTGGGAATTTAATTTAATTTAATTCTAAATTCAAATTTTGGGTTCCTGAGTGGTTTCCTAAAATTTGTAAATTATGAGAATTTAATTTAATTCTAAATTCAAATTTTAGATTCCTAAGTGATTACCTAAAGTTTGTACCTCTTCCTTTATTTATTAAACTATTCAAATAGTTTAATATATATATATATTCAAATAGATTAATATATATATATATTTCAATAGTTTAAATAAATAAAGTTCAAACAAGTTTGACTTTTCCACCAAAGGGCGACTTTTCAAATTTGTTTGAATATAAGGTTTTAAGGTGCTAAACGGTCCGAAACTGTTTGGTTGCTAAACAGGTTGCACCTGTTTGGAAAGTCTCCTTTTTTGCCTATATATAGATCCATTTCCTGCAGTTCATGGTATCCGAAAAAACAGTCTACAAGTTGCCTTTTTGCTGTCCAGATTTTCTTTTGTTCATTTTTCTTCATTCTAGTTTTAGAATAAATATTCAGAGAGTTAGATCACAGGTTTGGTTCGCCGACCAATTTGTTTTGGAGTGCTACTATAAATTGATTAAAGATCATTGTATCCTGGGAGATAGACGCCACTCAACCGTAAGCACCATAGCGGGGCGAATCTGTCTTAAGGACAGAGTGTCACACACTCGACTTGGTCTTGTAATTTTTATTTGGTTCGACAAAATAAATCCGGTATGTTATTTATTTATTTTGTTTGATTTTATTTCCAATTTATTTATTTACACAGAAAATTGTTCCAACAATTAAGAGGCAGAGAGATAGAGTTCTGCTTGGTTTTGCTTGCTTTGAGTTTTGTTGGTGTTGTAATGGTGTTACCATTTTTGAGGGTGCTCTGGGCTATGTATGGAGGTATCTTCCAAGCAGCTACTATATCACTCCAGTTATGAGGTGCCGCTGGTATTTGTGTGGAGGATATTGCAGGTCTGGAAAATGGCCGAGATTAGTCCATCTCTATTCTAGGGCCAAAGTTATACACGTCCGAGGTGGGTCTGTTACTCTTCTTGCGCTGTGATGTGAAGAGTGGAAATTGCATTTCACGACGGTCTTTGCAGTTCATGAAGGTCTTCTCCAGCAACATTCTAGGTCGCTGGAGGTGCCTCTGTTTGCGTCATTCAGGTGGGCTTTGGTCCTCTGTTTGCCTCGTGTTGTCTGTTATGAATAGCCCCGGATGTGGATTTGTGGTTCATGAAGGTGGTGGCTGAACTTGTGAGCTTTGCCGATGGTTGCTACAGGTTACCAGCGTGCTGCTGTGACGACAGAACTGGGGGACTGGTGTGGCGAAGAGAGAGGAGAGAGTTGGATCTTGGAGTGTCTCGTTTCGATCGACTTTGCCCATCTCTTCTCTCTAGGGTTTCAGAGAGAGAGAGAGAGGAAGTGCTGCTCTGCAGTAGAGGAGGAGAGACAAAGAGTCAAATTTCTTTGATATATGTTTAGGGACCTTAGACATCAAAAAATAATGTTGTGGATCTCTTCCATTACGAAAAGTGGGAGAGGGACCCTAGACTAATTTTCCCTTTTTTTTTCATAATCTATATTTAAAAAAAATGAACCTGTTTTGTTAAATAAGTTGTCACATTATTTTTTTTTGCGCAAATATCCAAAATGTTAATTAAAGCAAAAAAGATTAAATTATTTTGTCGATACTTATTTAAGCTAGGAAAGTTACAATTATAGTTGAGAGGGTAATTTATATGCGAATTGGGCCGAGCTGGGCCTTTATTGGGCCTCAGTACGAAGGGCTGAGTAAAGAGGTCATAAAGTTACTCCGGTGTTGAAGAGGCTTAAAGTTAGCCCGGTCTCAAGCTCAGAAGGTAGACCGGTCCGAGGGACTCTTGATGTTAGTCCGGTTGAAGGACGCTTTGTAGTTAGATCGGTTTAAGGATGCTTTGAACTTATACCGGTCATGGCGCAGTGAAACTAGATCGGTCTAAACCTTGATAAAAGATAGTTCGGTTTTGGGCATACCATGGTTTGTGGAAAACTATGGGCAGAGAACCAAACTAGGTATAGTTCGGCTAAGCATAGTCGTGATTACTTCGGTCGTATGGTAGGCCGGCCATGGAAGAACCATCTCACTTGGTTTAAGCAGTGAGGGGGGTGTTGAAGGATAAGCATTATCCTTCAGGAGTATGAATCCTAGAAGGACTCTGCATGGAGGAGTAAAAGTCCTACTAGGATTGTGCCACGCAAAACCTATAAAAGCTCACAAACATCACCTATGGAGGTAACGCAACTTTGATTCCCGAATATACAGAGTTTTTGTCTATTTGTCTAGTTTGCTGACTTAGGCATCGGAGAGGTTTCCGGCACACACCCGCCGGCTAGCTCACGTTTGTATTTTCAGGTAGTAAAGCGACGTCGTACGGAGGAGTGCAGACTTGATCAACAGGATTATACGAGAAGGTTTATTTCTTTCCCGTACAATTGGCGCCGTCTGTGGGAAATTCAGACAAGAACAAAACCTTTTGATCAGAGCTTTTCCTCTTAAGAATCAATGGCGCACAACGATGATTTACCACAGTCTACCATCGACGGACAAACACCAGAAGGGGGTGCGAGGCGCGAAGGTCTACCTCTAATCCTTCCTATGGCAGATTTGGAGCCACAACAACAGAATCCCAGGAGGGATAGAAGGGAAAGAAGGCGGACTAACAGCCCTCGTCACTCTCGTTCACAAAGTCCAGAGAGACAAAGGCGGAGGACTGACCCTCAAGCCCTGGAAGATCGCGTCAAGGAGTAGGAAGAGTTGATACGACGAATGGCGGCAGACATGGAATCTCTAAAGTGCCAGATGAAGGGAAAACAAGTGGCGACAGGAGAGGGGCGCATAAGCAAGACGCCCCCTCGCCACTCGGAAGATCGTGGTAGGAATACCACACCCTCGCAAGCAGAGAGTAAAAGCTTCAGGACAGGCGATACTCAATCCAGATCTTCCAGAACTCGTCACTCCAAATCTGAGAGGACGAGATCTGAGAGGTCGTACACAGAAGGGAGCACTTATTGGCCTTCACATACGCACCAAACAAGATCCAGACAGACGGAGTTGCCCAGATCATCCGACTTACGCACCGTGCTCGAAGAGAAGGCACGATGGAAGGAGGACGCCAGGGCACGCGATCTACATAGAGTTTCTGCCTTACAGCGGTTGGCTCCTCGATCGCATGGAAGCGTCGAGGTTGGAATGCCAATACTGCGCCCTGCCTACGAACCGACGGACAAAGCATTAGCGAGGCTGCAGACTTCGCCGTTTGTTCCGGCAATTGAGAACGCGCCCTTACCATCAGGCTTCCTTCAGCCCAAATTCACCACATATGAAGGAAAGACGGACCCTTATTCGCACCTAAGCCACTTTCGCCAGGTCATGGCTGTGTACCGGCGAAACGAGGCTTTGATGTGCATCCTCTTCCCATCTAGCCTTGGCGACCTAGGCTTGACTTGGTTCGAAAAACTTCCTGAAGGCAGTATAGCCTCCTGGGCGCAATTAGCGGAAGCGTTTGTAACCAGGTTCAGAACAAACACTAAGACCCCGGTGGAGATCGACCAGCTACTCTCCATCGACATGGGCGACAAAGAGACCCTAAAATCCTACAATAGTCGCTACTGGGAGACCTTCAACCAGATTGGGGACTGCCCTACCAATCTCGCCATTGCACAGTACAAAAGAGGCCTTCCAGTCGGCAACAGACTAAGGGACTCAATCACCATGACACCACCCCTCACCATGGAAGCCTTGATGGAGAGAGTGCATCAGCACATCAGGGTAGAAGAGGATGACGCACGCACCAAAACAAAATCTGGCACGACCGCAGTACCAGAAAAGAAAGCCTCAGCGAAGGTCAATGCGGTAGATCGTCCGAGCAGAAACGAACGCGGCAGAAGAGACAACGGAGAAGACCAGGATAAAAGATGGTTGAGAGTCCGCACTACCATAACCACGGTATTCAAAAAACCGATCTACCGAATTCTAAGTGAAATACGCAATGAGCCTTTCGTCAGATGGCCAGCTAAGCTAGGGAGAGGCTCAGAAGGACTATGACGAAAGGTCACGGTGCACCTTCCACAAAGAAAAGGGGCACCGCACTGAAAATTGCATGCCATTGAGATAGCACCTGGAGGAGTTGGTGGCAGCAGGTCACCTGGACAAATACATTGAAGGAGGGACGCAACCAGCCCCCCAAGACCACAATAACCCCAACGGGATGCCAATCGACGCCCCACCTCAAGGCGTGATCAATGTGATACATGGGGTGTTTGAACCTGAGCGTGTATGCGAACTCAAAGGATCAATCAAAAAGGCTGAGCACTTAAGAGAGGTACTAAGTGCCCAACCAACCACCAAGAAGGGGAAGACAGAGGCCACGAACGTCATGTCTTTTTCAGATAAAGACTTGGCAAGGATATATTGCCCTCACAATGATGCCCTGGTCGTCACCCTACGAGTCAAGGATTTTGACGTCAAGCGGATTCTGATTGACCAGGGTAGTTCATGTGAAATAATGTACTACGAAATATTCAAACAGTTGAAGTTACAAGATAAAGACTTGGCGCCTGCCGTATCTCCCCTGATTGGATTCAACTCC